>CM059196.1:74932580-75594995 GCA_030323885.1 Branchipolynoe longqiensis
ACAGTTTTGATGTAGGGGTTTTTTCATCCTAGCAGCATCTGCGGTCAGACAAACAATCAATCAATCAATCAATCAATCAATCAATAGTTCCGTCCTCTAGTCGAGGGTTGGATGCAATGGTTCTCCACTTTCCCGATGGTGTGCTGTTCTGATAGACTGTGAATAATTCAAGCCTGTCCACTGTGAAATATTGTAAACCATGATGTTCTTGGTCTCCCTCTCCCTCTGCTGCCATTCACCTTCCCTTCTAACAATGTATGGTATTGAACTCTGACGAATGATGTGGCCAAAATAAATAAGTTTCTTTGTCTGTATAGTGGCAAACAATGCTTTTCTTATTTTTAATTTTTCTGAGA
Source organism: Branchipolynoe longqiensis (assembly GCA_030323885.1). Lineage (NCBI taxonomy): Eukaryota > Metazoa > Annelida > Polychaeta > Phyllodocida > Polynoidae > Branchipolynoe > Branchipolynoe longqiensis. Next base: position 74,932,937 of record CM059196.1, read on the forward strand.
ACCTTTTTGTTGGTGATCTTCTTTGTCCATGATATTTTCATCATCCTTTGATAAGTCCACATCTCCTTGTCTGTCTGCGGTCAGACAAGGAGGTGGAAATGCACGAGCTCATCCCAGCTTTATAGTTCTAATCATCGGACATGGTGGCCGAATCCTCAGAGCGCAGGCTTTCCGGGTGGAAGGTCAGAAGTTTGATTGCCGGTCGAGTCAAACCAATGACTTATAAAATTGATACCTGTGGCTACCTAACCTGGCGCTCAGCATTAATAGGATAGGACAAGGACTGGTTAGCACAGTATCAGATAGTGCGAGTTTTGACCGTGTGGTATATCAGGTAACGGTGCTGGCAGCCTGGTCTACCAGTGGTGCAGCACTATAAAGTCATCATAAGTGCATACTGTCACAAGTCGGTACCCATCTTGATTGGACCTTAGCTGTTGATAGGATGTAGAAGACCAACAAACAAACAACAAACAAATAGTAATAATAGTGAAGATGAAGGTACACACCAAAAACATGAAAGGTGTGATCCCCAAAATAAGTCAGATAGTGGCAATTAGACTAGAATATTGAGAGAGAAAAAACACCCTCAGGATCAACTGATCAACATGTTCACATCAAAACCACATTTTCAGTATCATCACATTTTCCGAACGAAATCAGATGAGAGGATTCTAAGTGGGAATGATATATGCATGTTGATTCCTTATAAAGACATGTTGGCATTCCTTATTAAGGCATATGTCTAGTGAGAAGTGGTTCAGCTGCAAAATCCGAGTAAAAATAAGGCGAGTCGGGGGCAGACAGGCATCACCTGGAGGACGGCGCTTGTGGGAGGGGGGGGGGGGGTCGCAGGTACCCGCTTATGTTGGTTGGTTGGCTGGTGTTTTAGATCCTGGCAACATCTCTTGGCTCTGGTCTGAATGCGCTGTTCTCTTAACTAATGACCAATCAGATCGCATGTCATGAAATTAGAAGAGGTGAGGCACGTGATTAAACCGCACTATCGGGGCTTAATCAGTTTGACCTAATTCCTACTGAAACCAGCATTACATCGATCGATCACGGTGATTAAGTGTCTGCGCAAGTGGTTGCAAAGGAGATTCCAGTCATAACATGCAGGTTGCGCATATTTCAAGAACAGGAACAGCGCTATACAATACATCATGCTTCTTACACAAGTAGACGGTGTTGAAACATTATCTATGTGAGGTCTAAGTTTGTTTGTTGTTGGTTTATGTCCTAACAACACCTAATGTCATATCAAGATGGGTACCGAATTGTGACAGTACACACTCATGGCGGCTTCATAGTGCTTCTCCACTGGGAGACCAGGCTGCTGGCATCATGACCCAATATCCAACGAGGTCATATTGTCCTGATACTGTGCAAACCAGTCCTTGCCCTATCGTATTAATGCCGAGTGCCAGACTAGGAAGCGACAAGTATCAATTTAAATAAGAATGAAATAATTTAGTAAAACTAACTAAAGAATGAAAAACAAACCAAGAAAAAAACTATTAGAAAAACCCTAAGTCAAACCTTAGAGAGGGAAGGAAAAGACGGAGAATAGGAATAAGGGGAAGTAGAAGCTTAACAAGGGGAGGAAGAAGAGACAGATGAAATAAATGAAAGAAGAAAGAAGAAGAAGAGAAAGTTGAAAGAAATGACAGAAGAAGTTGAAAGAAATGACAGAAGAAGAAGAAGAAGAAGAAGAGAAAGTTGAAATAAATAACTAAATAAGAAAATGAATAAGAAAAAGAAGATGTGGAAGAAAAAGAAGAGTGGAGAAGGAGAAGGAAGGGGAGAAGGTTGAGGAACAAGAAGAAGAGAAAGTTGACCAAAAATGAACAAACAACAAAGGAGAAAGCGAGAAGTGCAAGAAAGACACACATAAAGAAAGAAAGAAAGAAAGAAAGAAAGAAAAAGCCATTAGTAGAGGTCTACGAGAAATCCCACTTGAAAGCATTTATTTCACAATCATGGCCAACAAATTGCACCCAGGTATTCTAGGACTTCGTGCTGCCACTGCATTTACCTGGTTCACAACATAAGGCGTGTCCGACACGCGGGCGACTGGAATCCTGCGAATAATGGAGCAACCTCACACTACACTCGGCCATACCATTACTACTCACGCCTCCTTTCAATGCAGTTCAGCAATAGACCTTTCCCACGAAGCATGCGCACTGAGCTGTGACCAACAGCAGTAGTTCTTGCCACATTCGCTCTTGCCAGATTAGCTCTTTGCCACTGCTATTGCTTGAACATTATTTATTGCCACTGCCTTCACAGCTATTGACACTGTCGTTAAAAGTAGGTTGGTGGTGAAAATTGATATATATTATATATATATATATAATATATATATATATATATATATATATATATATATATATATATATATATAGTTATACGAATCTTACCTGGGTATAGATGATGGATAACTGTTGTTTTCCCGAGGTACAAGCCTCGGTTAGATGTTGGCTAGGGAGAAGGAAGCACGTCAGGTACCAGCAATCTTTACCTACTTATTCAGGATAAAAATGATCTTAAACTCAAATGGATACTTTAATGTTTTCGTCTTGGCACAAGCAAACATGATAGATGTGGCAGGGTGTGGAGGGTGGGCCCTAGCCAACATCTAACCGAGGCTTGTACCTCGGGAAAACAACAGTTATCCATCATCTGTACCCAGGTAAGATTCGTATAACTATACTATTTTACCTCGGTACTACGCCTCAGGCTAGCTTCAGGCTAGGGAGAATTTTACATAACTTCATTTTTATCCTTAATTCATTCATATTCAAAACCATAATCATTTATAGTTTTTTACATTTCATACAGTATTCATTAGTATTAATACTTTTAACTTTTCTCACCTGTCTTGTTAATTGGTGAGTAAGCGTGTGGCCAGGCCGCTCGACTTTTCTAGTCGTTTGTTGTAATGTTTTGCAAACGATCTAGCAGTGTTCCAGCCTGCATGTGCCAGGATCCGTTTCACTGAGATCCCTAGCAGTCGTGCTTTGGAGACCATGGCTCCTCGTGTCGAATGGGAAGCGTAGCGTCCCGTGTCCACTCCTGCTGCCTTCAGGACAATAATGGTCCATCGTGCCAGAGTGTCTCTTGAAATACCTTTGTGTGGTTTAATAAAACTCACCAACAATTGTCTTGAATTCCTAATAACTTTTGTCTTGGATAAATAGACCCGTATGGCAGACACTACACACAGTTGTCTGTCATCCGGGAAACTGTTCAAATGCACTGTAGATAATGGATCCCCTGTGCGGTTTGACTTTAACAATTGGTGTAAATCAAACGTCGCCTCCTTGCGATCTATCTCCAAACCATCCAATGACAATGCTACAATCGTCTGTCCTCTGTGACCAGTGACTAACAACAATAACACTGCTAGCTTAAATCCTAGCTGTTTTAAATCTAAATTCCTATTACTAGGCCAACTCTTAAATAGTGTGAACACAATTGACACATTATATTTTGGCTTTGGAGGGTTTCTTTCGTAAACCGATCTCAAAAACCAACAAACCACTTGGTGTTTCCCAATTGTCTGTCCATCAATTCGGGGAAGTATAATGGATAAAGCGCATCTTGCTGCATTCAGCGCTCCAAACCCCAACCCCTGATCTTCCAGCATCCTTAAAAATCTAATTACTTGTGCAATTGTAGGCTTCATTGGTTTTACCTTCATAAGCAAACAATGAAGCCCCCATTTCTTCAAATAACTTGAATATAACTTAACAGTTCCTTTCCTCCAAACATGGGAAGTTAATCTCTCCCGAGTAACCTTATCTAACCCAAACTGTTGTAAATATTTGTTGAAAAACGGAATTCCCGGAGGTGCATTATTTACACGTCTCCGTGAATCTTCCACCGGCCTTGTGGGAATCGTATAGGTTCCTTGGCTCCGGGGGGCCACTCCTACCAACCATGGCTGCATGTCCCAATCTGGAACTATCAGTCTCCTGATCTTCATTCCTACTCCTTTGATTTGACAGAAAACTGACAGCCATGGAGGTTTGCGTAGCCCTATCTACTTGTTCCCTGGAGGGGGGAACGGCTTGGTGGGAGTAAACTCCCTCCTGAACGGTCGATTTCCGTCGTTCCAGCCGAATGACTGGCGCTGACCCCGACCTCTGGGCTGGAAAGTCGGTCCCGGCCTTCCTCCTCTGGCAGGGGGCCGACGAAAATCCACTCGAGTTTTACGAAACTGAGTGTTAGGTTCCACCGGCTCCCATACTTAGCTTCAGCCTCCACTCCCTTGAAGAGATACTGGAGCTGGCCGCCAAACATCTTGGTTTTGTCCAACGGTTTTCCCTTTATTGGCTTGGGAGGAAGGAAAAGAGTATATTCCTTCCCATCATTGTCGACAATTTTCTTGGACCTGGCTACCTCCCTACCAGCGTCCGTACAGACGGCCTTGAAGACATTCTCAAACCGTCTACTCGAAATATAGTTAGCGGCAGCCGTTAACATGCCCAGACCCTTATCCATGGTTCTGGCCAGCGAAGAGAACTTATTCTCAGTTTGCATACGATTGGCCACTGGAGCAATCGCTGTCAAGGCCCCAAGGACCGCCTTGTGAACTGTGAAAAGAGTCAACTCAAACCTTTTCCTCTCCTCATTCAGATGAACATCCTTGTCCATCTCCTTCACCTGCGAATGAGGAACACCTTTAATCCCCGTCAGCTGTACACCCAGCCTGGTGATTACTTCCGCCGGTTTGAAAGTATTAAAGTGCCCCTTAATAGTTTCTCTCATCATGGTTGTTGTAAGGACTTTCTTGGCTTTTTCTTTAGCGCATTTCTTGCGCACTTTGCCACCTATCTTTGCGAACAACCCCACTCGGTCAGTCTCTGAATCTGATTCCGTTGTCGATGAATCATCGGAAGAATCTGAAGAATCTTTCTTTCTTCTTCTTTTTCTTAGTCTTCCTTTTCTTTGTCTTCTTTTTCACCACCTTGCCTTTGTGAACTCGTCTCCTGACGAGACCACTGCTTTCTTAACTTTCTTCTTTTTAACCCGGCGCATTGGGTCCGAAGATGAATCATCATCCCCTGACAACTCCTCTTCCTCTTCCCCACCAACTGCCTCCTCGTCCGAGTCAGTCTCTGGAGGAGGTGACCTTTTCTTTCGATGAAAAGTAGCCTGGTCACGGTTAAGGAGCTGTAACTCCAACATCTCCATCCGGGCTTCCCAATCCAGTGGCGGCACTCGCAACACCACCGAGTCACAACTGTCGTCCGGATCCGACATACCATGCGTCCCGGGCCGAGGCGACGGAGGAACCGCCAACACCTGCCCCTCATCGGACTCATCCGGTGGGCGACCCTCTGCGGCAGCTGGCGCCACCGTCTTAACCGCGCTTCGTGGCCATCAGAAATCTGGAAACAATCGAACGAGAGTTACCAAACAGCCATGGCGCATTGACTAAATGTCACGAAAGATTAATTGAATAACCATTGTGCATCTAGTGGTGTAGTAAACCGTTTTAAACTGTTTCTACACAGGCGTGGATAAGCTAAGTTTGTCGTAGGTCGGTGTGAACCAAACCAAACGAGGGGTAGGGACCAGTAAACCGGTACCCTCCCACACTCTCTGTTCCGTACACTTCTCCCCCCTGCGGTTACTACGCCAGCAAGTTGGAGAAAATGCTACGAAACTCGGAGCGTGCGCCTAACTATGGGGAGTCTATAAAAGAAACCCAAGATTATTTCCAACGCGAATCCATAAAAGAGACCGCGGAAATAATCCCAAAAAGACAAATGAGCCTAATTTCCAGAACCCCTTACGTGTTCCACGTCAACAATGCCGAATCGGCGTGTATTAATTTATCGAAAAAACACCACGAGATGCACAATAATTCAATAAATTAACAAAACGAAGCATATATACACAAGAACACAGGTCTTCATACACTTAACCTGGCAGGAGCAAACCGATAATCCAGTTCCAAACCCCTTACGGGCCTCGCTCCTCCGACTACCGTCACAACGCCGAAACGGCGTAAATTAATTTATCGAAAAAACACCACGAGATGTGCAATAATTCAATAAATTAACCAAACAAAGCATATATACGCAAGAAATACATATAACACTCCACAGGTCTTCATACACTTAGCCTGGCAGGAGCAAACCGATAATCCAGTTCCAAACCCCTTACGGGCCTCGCTCCTCCGACTACCGTCAACAATGCCAAACGGCGTATTTAATTTATAAAATAATTCCATAAAATCGAAAAAACATCACTAGATGCCCCATTAATTCGACAATTTAAGAAATAATACGCATATATACACAAGCAATACGTATCCTCCTGTATTCTTGGGTTTTTTAAACTCAAAACAACGCTACGACGTAGCGATAATCGAGTCGACTAGAAATAAACAAAATGGCGAACCCAAATTCAGCGTACCGGCACTGAACTCGGTTAAACGCTAATAATTACTTTAATACGTTCGCCAATTTAATATAACTTGCACCAAAGAGTTATATGTCTTAATAAACACTCCTGTGAAAAAATAACCTCCAACTTACTGCGAATTACGTAGTTATTTGTCAGTAAAGACCGCTGTCACCTCGCACACGTCTTCACAGTGCGAGATCCGTATGCTAATTGCTGGTACCTGACGTGCTTCCTTCTCCCTAGCCTGAAGCTAGCCGGTGGCGTAGTACCGAGGTAAAATATATATGTGTGTGTGTGTGTGTGTGTGTGTGTGTGTGTGTGTGTGTGTGTGAGAGACACACAGAGAGCACTAACCCAGAGTATGGCGCACATTCTTCAAAAGTGGTTCCTTTTCAACAATTTTAGTTCCCATGTGCGACAAAAATAGCATATTCCTTGTGTTTTGATTTTAAATACAAAATAATTATGTACTTCCGTAAAAACTGTATCGTTCTTGTGTTTTGATGTTCGTGACAATCACAGCCTTCTCTCCTGGATTAGTCAATAAGGAACCCATTTAGTTATGTAGCAGTCCATACATGAGCCTCAATACCACCTGGCGGCGGCAGGGACTACGCTGACCTCTGCTGCACTTCCGAGGCAAACAGTGGCAGCGGGCCAGCCAAAGGCAGTCCCTGGGTGGACCGCCCGTCAGCGATTGGCTAACGGTCACCCCCTCACAACCATGAGAGGTTACCTGCGGCATGGCTGCACAGCTGGAGGGTCACTTGATCTGTGGCACCACAGCGAGTGGAGAACCGAAGAATGAGCTGGAAGCACACATTACTCTTCTCTTTCATCTCTTCACATTGCGTTACAGGCAGACAAGGAGGAACTGACCGCACTATACGACAGTTACAACAGGCCACAATGTATAGAATCGTTATAAAAGTATCATATTTTCCACCAGGTATAGTTTTAACATACCTTCCATCCCCGGCAATATTATTCCGATAGAAAACTGTCACAAGTGTGGTACTGAGTAGGCCTAATCAAGTTCAGTACTAGATCGAGTACTAACCAAAATCAGCTCAGGGTCTAACCTAAAGTAAATGAATAGTACTAGTAGCATAGACATCGGACAGTTTTAAACTGAACATTAACCAAACTGCTCTCCCTCCACACCGCACACACTCACACCTCACAAAATAATTAATCACCAATCATCACATATTGTTCAGCATAGTGGCGGGAGTTGTTTTAGTCTGGAGGGGGGATAGTATACCAGTATGTTATTTCCCCTGGGGGGAGGAGGGAGTGGGGAGTGGGGAGTGGGGAGTGGGGAGTGGGGAGTGGGGGTCAGGGTGAGGGTGAGAGGGGAAGGGTGAGAGGGTGAGAGTAAAAGGGGGGAGGGTGAGATTCAGAGGATGATGATTGAGAGGGAGAGAGTGAACGTGGGGAAGGGGAGGGGGGAGGGGGAGACTCCGAGAGTGAGAGGGGGAGAAGTGTGAGGAGGGGGAGGGAGTATGGGGGGGGGGGGGGGGGGGGTGAGGTGGGAGGGGGAAAAGAGAGAATGGGGGAGGGGATGGGAGATGGAGAAGGAGAAGGGATGGTGAAGAGGGGAGAGGAAGAGGGGAGAGGGGGGAGAGAGAAGTGGAAGGGGAAGGGGCAGGGGGGGAAGAGGGGAAGATGGAAGGGGGGAGGGGGGAAGGAGGGAAGGGGGGAAATAGGGAAGGAGGGAAGGAGGGAAGGAGGGAAGGCGGGGAAGGGAGGCGGAGAAGGGCGGCGGGGAAGGGGGGGGGGGGGGAGAAGGGAACGGGGGAGGTGTGTGGTCTCCTCCCAGACCCTCCCAGCATGTTCATGCCCAATACATTATTGCCACGGGGCATGAATCAGTGCGGTAAATTTTACACCGCTGTGCTTGGAGAGTGACGACACTGGCGGCAGACAGAGGAGGATCACTCTTCAGGCCGATAACCGTCGGACACCAGCCCGGGCTGGTGCCCGCTGGACCACGTGATCACCCACGATGCAGTAAAGTGGCTATTCAAAATCGATGTTATTGCACCGGGAACTTGGCGCCCACTCTCCACTTACAACAAAGTCGCCGTGCACCAGCGTGTTAACGGCGAATGCAGCGGACACTCTTTACTGGTTTCACACCGGGCGGGATGGTCGAGTCGGTACAGCGCCCGCTTTGGTTCGATCAATCCCCAGTCGAGTCAAGCCAAAGACTTATGGCCGGTACACACCTACCGTTTACGATCGTTTTTCCGCACCCACCTAGCGTATACGATCTAAAACTGCCCAAAAGTCGTGAGGTGTGCACTCCCCTAGCACACCTACCGATTGCGATTCGCGCATAAAACCTCAGTTTTAGGGCTAAAACGGTAGGTGTGAGCTAGCCTTGCGATTGCGATTCGCGATTCGAAAAATGAATCGGCCCGTTTTCAGTTTTAAGCGGATCGGGAGTTTTAGTGCGCGAATCGTAAACGGTAGGTGTGTACCGGCCATTAGACACGTTATGCTTGAGTGTCGTTACTTTGCTGGCATTCGGTATTACTTGGATATTTGTTTTGTTTGTTTTACGACCCTTCCCCCACCTCAAAAAGTAAACATAGGCTAATAGGAGGGGGGGAGGGGGTCATACACTAGATAAATATATACATATTTTATATTTTAAATACACACAATAGATGTTTGTTTGTTTGTTGTTGTCTTACATCCTAGCAACGTCTAAGGTCATATCAGGACGGGTACTGACTTGTGACAGTACGCACTCATGGCAATTTTTTAGTGCTGCCCCACTGGGAAATCAGGCTGCCGGCACCATGACCCGATATCCCGCTCAGTCACATTATCCTGACACCGAGCTAACCAGTCCTTGCCCTATCCTAATAATGCCGAGCGCCTGGCTAGGAAGTGACAAGTATCAACTTTTAAGTCATTGGTTTGACTTGACTGGGAACCGGAATGGCAAACTCAAGATCTTCCACTCGAGAGGCCTGTGGCTCTACCGATTCGGCCCCCTGCCCGGTCACACAATAGAACAAAACTGTATAATAAACAATATAATGAATATAATTTTTATGAACCAGTACCAACCTATACCTGCTATAGAACGTTTCCAGAATAATATTTGTATAAGATACCTTATACCACACATAACTACGGTTAAAAAAAAGAAGTATTGCAATAATAAAGAAATTCAGCAAATTAAGTATGGAAAATATATTTAGGATACATATTAGTTTCCTAATAAAAAATTAATAAATGTCAGCTACATGAGTTCCTCAACCTACATAACATGATGTCAGTTACATGAGTTACTCAGCCTACATAACGTGATGTCAGTTACATGAGCTACTCAGCCTACATAACATGATGTCAGTTACATAAGTTACTCAGCCTACAGAACGTGATGTCAGCTACATGAGTTACTCAGCCTACAGAAAATGATGTCAGTTACATGAGGTACTCAGCCTACAAAACATGATGTCAGTTACATGAGTTACTCAGCCTACATAAGGTGATGTCAGCTACATGAGTTACTCAGCCTACAGAAAATGATGTCAGTTACATGAGTTACTCAGCCTACAGAATGTGATGTCAGTTACATGAGTTACTCAGGCTACAGAATGTGATGTCAGTTACATGAGTTACTCAGCCTACAGAACATGATGTCAGTTACATGAGTTACTCAGCCTACAGAAAGTGATGTCAGCTACATGAGTTACTTAGCCTACAGAAAGTGATGTCAGTTACATGAGTTACTCAGCCTACAGAACGTGATGTCAGTTATATGAGTTACTCAGGCTACAGAACGTGATGTCAGTTACATGAGTTACTCAGCCTACAGAACGTGATGTCAGTTACATGAGTTACTCAGCCTACAGAACGTGATGTCAGTTACATGAGTTACTCAGGCTACAGAACGTGTTGTCAGTTACATGAGTTACTCAGCCTACAGAACATGATATCAGTTAAATGAGTTACTCAGGCTAGAGAACATGATGTCAGTTACATGAGTTACTCAGCATACATAACGTGATGTCAACTAAATGAGTTACTCAGCCTACAGAACGTGATGTCAGTTACATGAGTTACTCAGCCTACAAAACATGATGTCAGTTACATGAGTTACCCAGCTTACAGAACGTGATGTCAGCTACATGAGTTACTCAGCCTACAGAAAATGATGTCAGTTTCATGAGTTACTCAGCCTACAGAATGTGATGTCAGTTACATGAGTTACTCAGGCTACAGAATGTGATGTCAGTTACATGAGTTACTCAGCTTATGGAACGTGATGTCAGCTACATGAGTTACTCAGCCTACAGAAAGTGATGTCAGTTACATGAGTTACTCAGTCTACAGAACGTGATGTCAGTTACATCAGTTACTCAGGCTACAGAACCTGATGTCAGTTACATCAGTTACTCAGCCTACAGAACGTGATGTCAATTAAATGAGTTACTCAGCCTACGGAATGTGATGTCAATTACATGAGTTACTCAGCCTACAGAATGTGATGTCAGTTACATGAGTTACTCAAGCTACATGAGTTACTCAGGCCACATGAGTTACATAGGCTACAGAACATGAGGTGAGCTATTCAGATTACAGAATGTGCCCTGAAATATTCACACTACTGAACGTGACGTGAGTTACGTGAGGTACTTAGCCTACAGAACGTTACCTAAGTTACCTGAGTTACTCATCCTACAGAGCATGACATAAGTTACATGAGTTACTCAGCCTACATAACCTGACCTGATTGTGACGGATGTTTGGGGGCTGGAGGGAGGGGGGCGGCCCGGCTGGTATGGGGTGGTGGCTGGTTGGAACACTAGCGTGAGTTACATGAGTTACTCAGCCTACAGAGCATGACTTGAGCTACTCAGCTTAGTGAACGGGCTGTGAGTTACATGAGTTACTCAGCCTACAGAGCATGACATGAGCTACTCAGCTTACTGAACGGGCTGTGAGTTTTTAATGAGTTACTCAGCCGACAGCACAAGACATGAGTCATTCAGCCTCCAGAGTGTGACGTGAGTTACATGAGTTACTCAGCCTACATCACATGACATGAGTTACATGGGTCATCCAGCCTCCAGAGTGTGACATGAGTTACATGAGTTACTCAGCCTACAGAACATGACATGAGTTACATGAGGCATGCATCGTCTAGAGAGTGACATGAGTTACATAAGTTACTCAGCCTACAGCACAAGACGTGAGTTACATGAGTCATTCAGCCTCCAGAACATGACGTGAGTTACATGAGTCATTCAGCCTCCAGAGTGTGATGTGAGTTAAATGAGTCATTCAGCCTCCATGAGCATGAGGTGAGTTACGTGAGTCACTCAGCCTACAGAGCAGGACATGAGTTATGTGAGTGACTCAGCCTACAGAGCATGGTGTTATTTACATGAGTCATTCAGCCTACAGAGCATGACGTCAGCCACATGAGTTAGTCAGCCTACAGAACATTACGTGAGTTACACGAGTTACTTAGCCCCCAGAGTGTGACCTGAGGTGTGCTGCCACCTGGTGCCGTGAGGCGGGCTGCGCGCGGTGCTTTATGGTTCTGGGTGCGCATTGTTTGTCGGGGCGGGAGGTGGCTGGTGTCCGGCGTGCAGAATAGCAGCGCACTGGTTAAACACACGTCAGACACCAGCTCCACACACACACTGCATAACCAACATGCCGTAATGACCGGCGCACCCTAGCCGATATCGGAGACTGGCACACACCAGACACAAGCTCCACACACGCACCGCGCACCCTAGCCGATTGAGACGCACGCTACTAATGACCCAGCGCCACCACGCGCATAGCCAACACGCTATGCGAGATTGGAGACTGGCACACACCAGACACAAGCTCCACACACGCTGCATAGCCAACACGCTCTAATGACCCGCGCACCCTAGCCGATATTGGAGACTGGCACGCACCAGACACAAGCTCCACACACGCTGCATAGCCAACACGCTCTAATGACCCGCGCACCCTAGCCGATATTGGAGACTGGTACGCACCAGACACCAGCTCCACACACGCTGCATAGCTAACACGCTCTAATGACCGGCGCACCCTAGCCGATATTGGAGACTGGTACGCACCAGACACCAGCTCCACACACGCTGCATAGCTAACACGCTCTAATGACCGGCGCACCGTAGCCAACATCGGGGACTGCCACAGACACTATGCCTATCCTTTGAATGTCTGTTGTTTGTTTTGTTGGGGGGTTTTACGTCCCAGCATCACATAAGGAAATGTCAGGACGGGTACCGCCTAGTGACAGCGCGCATTCATGGTGACTTTACTTTACAAGGGCCAATCCATTCAATTTTAAACATTTAATTTACAGCAACCAATATTCAACAAAAACAACAACCAAGACAGTCCCATCTTCTCTTTCTTCATTTCTTTTCTTTTGTTCAAAAACTATATTTTCCTTACCTACTTTTTTCCTTAAAAGAGAAGAAGAAAAGTAACAACCATATGCGCTGATTAGAAAATCATTACAAAGAAGCCCACTCGATCACAAGGCCCCACAGCTCGAGCCCTCAGTAGAGACCGCAATGCCTACTTATTTGCACACTCAGCTGACACAACCCTTATTTGGATGGGCAGCTATTAATGACATTCGTTATCGCCCCCCCCCCCCCCCCCCACAATCGATGGCACTGAATCCCCAAAGGCCAAAGACAAAAAACTAAAACTAAAATAAACATGCTTGTCTTTTCCGCTAAACCTTGTGTATTGCAATTAACCCTAGGTCTGGTTTATTGTAAACCAAGACCAGTACATTTTGTTGGAGGACCAGACGGGATGGCCGAATGAGTTGAGCGTCCGTCTCCCATATTGGTAGATCATGCATGGGTGCGAACCCTGGTCGAGTCAAAGCAATGACTTAAAAATGTATACTTGTCACTTCCTAGCGTGGCGCTCAGCATTATTAGGCATGGTTGGTTCACTGTCAGGATAATGTGACTGAGTGGGATATCAGAGGATGGTATTGGTGGCCTGGTCTCCCAGTGGGGGAGCATTATATAGTTTCCAGGAGTGCACACCGTCACAAGTTGGTACCCGTCCTGATATGACCTTAGTTATTGCTAGGATGCAAAACTCCCAAAACGACCAAACCTTTGTAAGGTATCACCATACTAAGACCAACTACAAAGCGTCCTAACTGATGCACACCTTTGATTGATTACTAAATAAAGCATTCTGGTCACAATATACTAAATGACAGCTTATCGCTGAAGTTTGAGTTATGTATTGATGTTGCTAGTCTATTACATCACTTGATGAATGTAGCATCAACTCATCCTAAAGTTGCACAATCCGCTGGTTTTGAAATATTTTGTTGACATTTTGTTCATGAAAAATAAATTACTGAGCCCATTGAGCTAATGAGTTAGCTTTGGAGATATTTCAAGTGAAAACATGCGTAGTAATTTCTGTGTGCACACACACCAGTTGAAGACAAGTGTAATATGCTATTTCTATTGTGATAGGCCGAGTCGTAAACACACAGTCGGTTCTCCTTGGTCTATAGCTGACGCAGCGCAAAGAGAAGACAAGCGGAGAAACATATGCTTCACTGTTAAATTCCTTACTCCACCCACCGCGGCATCACAGATCCAAGTGACCTGCCTCCTGACCAGACAGGCTGCAAATAACCTCTCTTGATTTGGTCATGCTAATGAGTTAGCTTTGGAGATATTTCAAGTGAAAACATGCGTAGTAATTTCTGTGTGCACACACACCAGTTGAAGACAAGTGTAATATGCTATTTCTATTGTGATAGGCCGAGTCGTAAACACACAGTCGGTCCTCCTTGGTCTATAGCTGACGCAGCGCAAAGAGAAGACAAGCGGAGAAACATATGCTTCACTGTTAAATTCCTTACTCCACCCACCGCAGCATCACAGATCCAAGTGACCTGCCTCCTGACCAGACAGGCTGCAAATAACCTCTCTTGATTTGGGATGGCAACTAGCCAATCGTAGAAAGGGGCGGTCCAGCCAGGGACTGCCTCTGGCTAGCCTGCTGCCACTTGTCGCCATAGAAGGACAACAATGGTCAACGTAGTCCCTGCCACCACCATGTGGTGATGAGGCTCATGCATAGACTATTACACTATCTTAACTAGGTCACATCGCTGCCCGTCAAAGCTAGCAATATTTGCTGTTTCAGAGGGTGACAATCTAGATAAGTGTTTTGGCTTAAACAAATATGATGCTTTCATCGGATTATGCAACTTTGATTTAAATGGGGCTCTAATTGTCCAATATTGATATTGCGCTCAATTATTGAATAATCTTCACATGACATGTGCATCGCTTTTTGTCTACCGGCTGAAATCTATTTTAAATTCTCCAGAACATGTCATAAGATAAAACTGGCCTACCATTGCAAGAGAACTCCTACCTTTGGTAGCTGTGGGGGGGGGGGGGGGAGACATTTTCTAATAAGGGTTGATGATTTATTAGGAAGTTGGTCCTAACAAAATGGCCTCGTCCTCCATGATTTTAGTTTACCACGACCATAAAATCCATCACGGTTTCACATTAAAAATGATACATCGCCCAGTCTTAATGAATATTAATGTACAAGAACTTGGACCAACATTTGCCTTAAGAAAATCATAGACCTGCAAATTGTGGTTTTGAGTAATTCAAAATTTGATTTTACATATGCCACGCAGTCACATTATCCTGGTACTGAACTGCAGCAAATAGTCATTGCCATATCCTAGTAATATTTTTCACCGCGCAAGGTTATTACAAGTACCAATTCTATAAGTCTTTGGGTTTGACTCAGCGAGGGATAAACCTCATAACATTCTTCACTCTAATCACTTGACCATCTTGTCTGGTTGGTTGGTTGTTGGAGTATTATGTACTGGCAACATCTCAGGTCATATCATGATGTGTACAGACTTGTGATGGTGCACACCTATGGCGACTTTATAGTGCTGCCCCACTGGTAGACCAGGACACCAGTACCATGAGCTGATATCCCACTCAGTTACATTATCCTGACACTGAGCCAGCCAGTCCTTGCCCTATCCTAATAATGCTGAGCGCATGGCTAGGAAGCGACAAGTATAAATTTTCAAGTCATTGTTTTGACTCAACCATGGTTCAAACCCACAAACCCATGGGTTCAGATCCCCGATCTCCCAAAACAGGAGACGGATGCTAAACTCATTCGGCCATCCCATCCCGTTTGGTCAGAAAATAAGAGAAGAATAAGATCCCTACTACGTTTAGTCATCTGAAACCATGTGTGTATGAGTTCAAAATGAGGCTACAGGGGCAGTAACATGACAAAGACAAGACTACCTATTCACAATTATCATTATCCAATATGCATAATGACAGCGTGTAAAGAGGGTGTCTCAAAATATACTATTTTGTTTAAGTTCCTTGTCTGTGTAATATATTATTATCATCTATTATTATCATGGGTTCCACCTATTTTGAGACACCTTGTATATTAAAGCAACCTATGTTCTTGGAGTTATTTAGGGTCTAATCAAGGCTGAGAGGCTCTACGTAGTCAAGCCGTGACAATTAGGGTAATTCAGCCGTAATTACCCTTTTCAGCTGTCAGACCGAGATAGGCTAGTGTGGTGTTCTATATTTAGTTTTACATCCTGGCAGTGTCTGGGTGTAGCAGCATAGCACAGGAGCACCTAGATACAAGATTCACCCCGTACTGCTGCAGTAGGGGTGCAAACCAACCCTATGTAAAAGCTGTCGAAAAAACGGGTCAATGAAATCAGAGCCTAATTTCACAATGTAAGAAGCAACAATTATTCTTTACATCTGTCTTATTATTAGCCCGCAACCTTTGAGTTGAAAAATATAATATAATATCTAGTTTAATCAGATTTAAAAGTGAAATCGACGGCGTTCTCTGGCCGCCATCTTGTCTTTTTGCATTCTCTCTCATTCACCAACTCTGTACTGATATAAGTAACCATTTGACACTGGTGCCAGGCATTCTACTTGTTGTTCCATACTAACGCTATTTTCGCCCGTATTTATATAAGGCTGGTCTTCACCCGTGTACTACAAGTACCGGGTGAATCTTTTATCTAAGGAGCACCAAACTGCAATGAATGTTTAAGCTTCAATAAATACTTATGGAGTGCACAGTTGGATGTATAGCCTCAAATCTAGGTAAATGATTCCGTTTTGAAGATGTGGTGCCAGCACCACTATGAAGATGTGGTGCTTACATGAAGATGTGGTGCTCCTGTGTTGCTTTAAACCAGTTCTAGTTTTATAGTTCGTTGTTTGTTCTGTCCTGAATTAATGTGTTTCATTATTGTTCTACCATACGTTTTGATTTGGAAAATGTGATGCTCCCATTGGATTATAATATATAAATTTTCAGCTGGGCTTCAAGGGCCAATGGCACCAGCACCAAGGCCGAATTCAAGTGTGTGCCATGGAGGCACCATGGAGAAATTACGGACATCGCGCTAGTCTGAACGACATTTAGCCGCCGGGTGCCTCAAAAATGGCGGCCTCCATAGCATGCAGGCATTTGCAATTGAAAGAACAGCTCTGATTGGCTGACACACGTGGCCATTTTGGAGGCATTTTTGCCTCCTATTTGAAAAGCGTGACGTCTTGGAGTCGACTCTGAGTCGTGTATACCCGGGCCTGCGCCTCCTCGTACCACTTCTCCATCACGTTTTCAACACACGTTCTTTAAAGGCTCTGTCACACATCACCGGATTGGGGAAATGGAAAGAAACCGAACAAAGTCTGTTGATATCCGGCAAAGTCCGGCTTGTGTCTGTTGCATATCCGTTGATATCCGGCCCAATCCGTTACAAGTTTTGAACATCCACAAAACTTGTAACGGATTGTGCCAGACTGACCTATGTGGTTATTATCCGTTACTGTCCGTTCCGCATACGTTCCTGTCCATTACATGTCCGTTACCCATCCGTTACCCATCCGTTACCCGACCGTTACCGGTCCGTTACATAATCGATACATTTAAAGTCCGAATAACACCGGACTAAAATATTCTTTGTCCGGTTGTGTCCGTTGCTCAATCAGCCATAGTGTGACAAGCACTTAACTATACATGTGCGCGAGCGTGTTGCTGTTGTCGTTGGTTTAGACTGCAGCACGTGCTCTGTCTTTGTCGAGACTGAATTAGGGATTACTTCCCACTGATGTGATCCATCCTCATCCCGTGAATTAACGCAGACAGTATCAATGCGAGGAGGATACGCGTTAATTAAATAGCCGGCGAATTAAATCACAATGAATTCCTTTGTGGAGCAGTGCAATGTACACACAGTCATACTGGCGATTATTTCAATGGCGATACGATGAATCCATTTTAATCGCAAGTTTGTTTGTTTGTTTGTTGTTTTACGTCCTAGCAACATCTAAGGTCATATCAGGACAAGAGGGGCATCATCCAAAGCTATCGACATTTCCATGGTCGTACAAAAAATGTATACAATAAGGGAAGGAGTTTTAGACATGTATGACTTATGGTTTAATTGGTTGGTTGATTGTTGGAGTTTTACGTCCTGGCAACATCTAAGGTCATATGGGTACCGACTATGCCAGCACTCAGTCATGGTGACTTTATAGTGCTGCCCCACTAGGAAATCAGGCCGCCTGCATCATGACCCATTATCCCACTCAGTCACATTATCCTGGCACTGAGCTTACCAGTCCTTGCCCTATCCTATTAATGCTGAGCGCCATGCTAGGAAGCAACAAGTCGAGTAAGACTCGACCAGGAACCGAATTCCCGATCTCTCGCACGTGATGCCCGCGCTCTACCGATTTGGCTACCACGCCTGGTTATTTGGTTCAATTAAATGTTGTTATTAGATAAACCACTTCCATGTTCTGTGATAAAATGTTGATGTATGGTACCTTGTGGTGGAGTGCGAGGGGAAAGGGGGGGGGGGGTCTTAAAATTAGTAATCTTTGTGGGACCGTGAAAATATTGAACACTTTGGAACACCACCCTTTAGGGGCAAACAAATTCCACCTGAATATATAAAATTGCTATTGATTATCGATTTAATATAATTCTAATATGCTTTAACATTGGTTGCAATGTTGGTATTGGGTTTGATTTGAAAGGGAACGACTCATCTGCCCGCCACACGTGAATGACTCACGGGTGGACGGGTGGCTTCCTCCCGAGTCACAGTGGTGGGCTTTCACACCCTGGCGCTGCTGGCCATAAGCTGGCCAGCCGCTAGCCATGAGCTGGCCATCTGCTAGCCATGAGCCAGCCAGCCGCCAGCCGCTAGCCATGAGCCGGCCAGCCGCTAGCCATGAGCCGGCCAGCCGCTAGCCATGAGCCGGCCAGCCGCTAGCCATGAGATGGCCAGCCGCTAGCCATGAGCTGGCCAGCCACTAGCCATGAGCTAGCCAGCCGCTAGCCATGAGCCAGCCAGCCGCTAGCCATGAGCCGGCCAGCTGCTAGCCATGAGCCAGCCAGCCGCTAGCCATGAGCTGGCCAGCCGCTAGCCATGAGCCGGCCAGCCACTAGCCATGAGCCGGCCAGCCGCTAGCCATCAGCATTTCTTGGCAAGCGAACGGCGTGTCCACCCAACACTACCTTGTTGATTACCCACAATGCCATGTCGAGGCATTCCTTATTGAATCAACAACTTATTAGATCAAATAAGTTAGATCTCAGACGAGTCAGAGGCATATCATATGTTCGAAACTAATAACTCAATTGATTAAAAGATGGCGCCACTAAGAGTCGGAGATACTTGTAAAAATGTTTACGGAGAGTGGCTGTCTTCTGTAGTCAGACTACCCATTTCCAAGTTGTTTCTAAAAAAAAGACAGGGAATTGTCATGTCTTTTTTGTTGACCTTTTGTATCGGACCTTTTTGATATGAAATAAATTTGCCAACTTCAGAATAAACCAAACACAGTTAGACAAAATGAAATGACAACGATAGTATGATTTAATCAAAAATATACACATGAGCAATAAATAATACTGTTGCATAGTAATAGCACAAATCAAATTGTGAACCAACACATTACCTGTCACTCTTCAAACATACATTTGGTTATCTACTAGTTTGCACTGACATCAAGTATCCATAAAGATAAGTAGGCATGGATAGGGTGATTGCATCAGGGAGACTAGGTAGGCTAATGGTTAGGATGCTAACCATGGAATGATAGAAGCGTCGGTTTGAATAGCATTCTAGGTGCAATGTGCCCCTTGTTTGCACTATGCCCATAACCCTGATGACATGACCAGGTGTAAAGACTAGGTCTCCATAAAGTAAAGTTGAATCCTTTCCTCCAACTAATAGATTCACCACCTGTTGTGGTCACCAGTATGTAAAGTCTACTGCTCGAATCTGTGGTTGTGTAGGCAGGCTATAGTGAAATCAATACAGACAAAGAGAAAGGAAGAGTATAAAGTGTGAAAGAAGAGAGAGAGGCAAGCCCTGTGGTTTATTATTTATATGGTACACGGGTTCATTGTAGAGTATCCCCCCACCCTTTCCCCCCGATGGGAAACAAGCATTCTTAGCTCTACCAATAGGGATCCATCATTCCTGGTCCCCATGGTTACCAGTGATCTGCCCACTACCACAAAGCTGTGTGGCTCCCCTGGCCATCACCTGCCTTGAGCCTGAGTGTGATGATCCTACCTAGCAGAGGGGGGAGGGGGTAGGCTCTGAGTGCCCCTTACACACAGCCCTGCCAGCACCACTATGTCTACTTACATCTCAATCAGGCACCACCAGCACCTACACACACATGCACCTGGTCACGTATTCCCGCTGAGTAATAGAACATTTGCATTCCCCCACCAATGCATTAAATCGGAATAGTTTACACAGGGTTCTGTACAGGCTATGTATGGCAGTGTTGACAAACCTACCTTGTGTACTGAAACCTGAGAAACAATGGCCAAGGACAAGGACTTCTATTTGCAAAGGCACAACACAGTTTGAAACTGATCGTATATCAGTAGTATATCTCAAGCTAAACAAGAGCGTCAGCAGAGGAAAGATTGTCTCCTTCACCCACCAGACTCTCTGACTGAACACATGTCCAACGCGCCACTACACATCCCGAGCACAAATTGGACTCAGCAGTCATCTATGAGTTCACAACACATGATGAGTTGCTGTCATCATCGCCACCAATAATAGACAACAAAGAAGAAGACTTTGTGTATGTATTATGGAAGTGCATTGCCTGTATGTGTGAAATCATAAGCATTAAATAACAATGTAAACCTTTTAAAATACATAAAATTCTAGGGGGCGAAGGGCGAGTGTAGTAGTCTGCACTGACCTCTCAGACAGTGAGCCACAGGAGTTGTTAGGGTGATTGCATCAGTGAACCTAGATAATGTAACGGTTAGGACACTACCCCCAGAATGGCAGAAGTGTGGGTTCGAAGACCACTCTAGACACAATACTTCCTTTGTCTGCAGCACCCCAGGAGAGCTTGATAGAGCTTTATAGAGACAATCCACGGGGAGCGGTGCTGGAGTAGATCAACATTTACCAGAGTGTAGTTATGATATCTTACGGTACTCCTTTAAAGAGGTCACTACAGTGCGGTGAGAATAGATTTAATATTTGCTTCACATGAAGCTGGTTTATATACCACTCAGTTGTCTATCCGGTCGGTGGGTACTTATATGAGTTGAATGAGTGCAGGGGCGCTCATTCGCTGTCATTGCTGGTGGCGCAAGGTATACGAAAGCTCACCCCCCCCCCCCATAGGGGTGGCAGCCAATCACAACCCTCACTCATGCATATTCCCGCTGGCTGTTCTTTCGTCTCCTCAGCCAATCACACGTCACCTCACACCCACACTCTTCTGTGCACATCAATCCACTCTCTCTCGAGTCAGTCTATGTTGCATTGCCTAGCTCGCCACACCTCTTCTCTTCCCACTCACCCTCACCTCCGCCTGATTAGGTGTGAAGAAAACAATAAATCAGACAAAGAGAACAGTAATTGATAATAATATCTTGTAAATCACAATACCTAAATCTGATGGTTAAAATTGTGCACCTGTTAGAGTAGTCACATTGTATGTCCTTTCCTGCCTTATGTTGTACCATGTGTTCATTAATATTTGTTGTGCATGACTTCCTCTCTACTCGACACCCTCCTTGGTTCATTATTTCACCCTCAGACAATGAGTGGCCTGCGCACCGATGATCTTAACTGCGCATATCTCGTTTTCTCATTCTATGTGCCCGTGACAGAAGGGATGGCCGAATGAATTGAGTGTCTGTCTCTCATTTTGGTAGATCGTGTGATTGAAATCCACAGAAGCCACAGGTTCGAACCCTGGTCGAGTCAAACCAATGACTTAAAAATTGATAATTGTTGCTTCCTAGCCAGGTGCACAGCATTATTAGGATAGGGCAAGGACTGGTTGGCTCAGTGGCAGGATAATGTTACTTAGTGGGATATCAGGTCATGGTGCTAGTAGTCTGGTCTCCCAGTGGGGCAGCACTATAAAGTGGCCATGAGTGTGCACTGTCACCAGTTGGTACCCGTCTTGATATGACCTTCGAAGTTGCCAGGACGCAAAACTTCAACAACCAACCAAATGTGCCTGTGCCAGGCATGAAGACAAAGTGTGTACACGGCTGTCAGTCACAAAGTCGCAGATTTGGCCTGGTTTATACAAGTCTGGGACTGACAGGACATACTACGCTTGGTCTATGTCTATATGAAAAAATGATTTCGTTTTAAAATCACAAACAGAAAAATTCGAAATGCGCAAACTATTAAAGCTTCATAATCAGGTGAAAGTGTAAAATTATCTAAACCAAAATACTGCGCTAGAGTTGATGCACCTTAGATACTGGGGCACTCATCAAACATTTATTGATGCATAAAAAGTTTGTTTTATTTAACAACACCTCTAGAGCACATTGATTTTTATCATTGGCTATTGGACGTCAACCATATGGTCATTCTGACATATTTCTTAAGCGCAGGAAACCTGATGCCGCCACATAGGCTACTCTTTCCGATAAGGAGCAAGGGATCTTTCATAAGCACTTTCCCACAGACAGGACAGCACATACCACAGCCTTTGGTGAACCAGTTGTGAACCACTGGTTGGAACGGAAAATAGCTCAGATTGCATTAAGCAGGATTCGATCAGATAACCCAAACCTTCACAGGTGGACACTGCAATCTTCTGATTCGAAGTCACACGCTTTATTCATTAGGCGGCGCGGCCCCATTTATTGCTGCATAGACGGAATAGTGAGTCAATCTAATAGAACCTGTCACTGCTGAAGTCTACGATGTCCAGCATTCCGGTGTGCTCACCAACACTAATTTCACCAACATTAATTTGTCATGTTTTCACTAATATCTCCAAAATTCATGAGTTCGATTCCCAGTCCAGTGAAAGTTGAAACCAATGACCTACAAATTGGTAATTATTGCTTCTTAGCTTGGCACCCTGCATTAATAGGATAGGGCAAGGACTGGTTAGTTCAGTGTCAGGATAATGTGACTGAGTGGGATATCAGGTCATGGTACTGACAACCTGATTTCCCAGTGGGACAGACAGCACTGTAACCGTGCCTTGAGTGTGCAATGTCAGAAGTCAGTGCCTGGCCTGATATAACCTTAGATGTTGCCAGGACATAACATTCCAACAATCAACCAACATCTTAAAATAAAAATCACTATAGCAAAGTATAGATCATCTATTATAAAAATAAACCTAATATATATGTATCTAACAAATAAATTGATAGAACCTGAAAAACATCAGCTGAAGCAATTTAAAATTTACAGAAGAGTAACAAAACAGAACAGACTATGCCGGAAAACCAGTGCTTCGGCGATGACAAATGTGTGATTCTAGAGACTGAAAATGTGAAATATTTACCAAAAACTCTGATAAATATGGGTGATAATTGAGGGACACTTCTTAGTAAACCCGTCAAGTGTCGACGAGTACAGACGCGCGGAGTGGAACCTACAGTGGCGCCAGCCAGCGGCTTTCTCTAGTACCATTATAACAGGTATTTACCCGCGCTTTAACAAGAGTAAGCTTTCCAAAAGAACCACATTCTTCCAACACTACCCCAAAGGAAATGGACAGTAAACTGCCATAAAGGCCTCTGTAGGGAACAGTAGCGACAGAGAACGCTGGTGACCTAAAGAAAATAAATGAATCCAAATAAACTATCAAATACAGTAAAACCGCTCTAAATCGACCGGAATTGACCTAACACATCTAGAGAGGCGATCGGGTTAGGGAGTTCCTTTTATCGTTACAATGGTATTGCATGGGTGCTTGTTTGGGATCCAAATAAAGCGATCGATATAGGGGAGTGGTCAATCTGTGGAGGTGGTCGGTTTAGAGAGGTTTTACTGTAATCAACGACAGAAAAGTTAAATTGTGGACGTACCAACAATAACAGAACAACAAAAGAACAAAAAAGAAGGAAAACAAGAGAAGAAAGAGATCATTTTCAGTGGAAATGTTTGCTGAGCGTGTTAGCGGTGAATTGGTCGACATTGGGCGCTTTCTGCTGTGAACTGGTTTTAACTGGCTATTTTTTTCTCTCTCCCTCCCACCCCCAAACAGATTCAAAGAGCCATGGTGTTACTAAATTAAAAGAGTTGTTGGTGTTGTTAGGGTGGGTTTGTTTTTGTTCATAGCAAGCACGACACATGTTGTTTGCGATGATTAACACCTCTCAGTCGAGTATGGGTCGGGAGTGCCACAGACAGGCGAACGCTGTATTGCATTGCAATGGCTCTGGTTTGCCACTTTGCTTACTTTAAGTTGTCGATTTAGGGAGGTGGTTGGCTTAGGGAGTTAGAATATGGTTACAATGGTATTGTTGGGACCCAAATGAAGCGATCGATATATGGGAGTGGTCGATCTGTGCAGGTGGCCGGTTAGGGAGGTTTTACTGTATATGAGACTGTCTCAAAAGGTGCTAAGAAATATGGAACAAAATTTTGTCCATAGTAACGATAAACACACTATCTACTTATGCATTTACTCAGGATAAACTGACTTGTTTTTTATATGGTGTTTCATAATCCCAATAGAATATATATTGATTTGAAGCAAATGTCCTTGTGTTTTCAGTGTAGCCTTTTCTATGCACAAAGGAAGAAAGGGAAGACAAGTCACTATGGACAAAAAATCGAAGAGTTAGCACCTTTTGAGACAGGCTCATATACAAAGAACATTTTGCTGAGGGAATTGTG
The DNA here is from genome assembly GCA_030323885.1 of Branchipolynoe longqiensis. Taxonomy (NCBI): domain Eukaryota; kingdom Metazoa; phylum Annelida; class Polychaeta; order Phyllodocida; family Polynoidae; genus Branchipolynoe; species Branchipolynoe longqiensis. Next base: position 74,957,622 of record CM059196.1, read on the forward strand.
TACATGAATATATGCATTTATATGGGTGTAGACACAATGAGAACCACTGGTGAGCTATATCTTCTATTGTAAAGCTGAGGTGTCCTCTATATATTCTCTAGGGGTGAGGTTTCCTCTATATGGTTCCATGTAAAATCTCTATATGGAATATCGTACAAATCTGGGGCATAATACAGTCGCATTCATCTTAGGGTAAAAAATATAAATCTACAAAGAAAGGATCAGTATGGTGCGACTTACTTACAATTACTAAGGGTTAGTCACACAAAAAGAAGAGTTACCGACATTTTGCTAAATTAAATGGAACTGGACTAGTAGGTGCAGATCATATGCAACTTTAATATCAAAAAGTACAATTTTGCAGTCATCAAATTAGACTTTTTGATCGCTGGTAATTTACGCTACTTTCTTTTCACAATATTTTTTCTCAACTCAAATTCATTCATGTGACTAGTAATATAATTATAAGTGCAAAAAGCAGTGTGGCAACTACTTTACAACTGCTTTTCCAGTCTTAGGGGGTGGGGTTGGTGTTATTTTAAACTGGTATACTGGGAAGTGGAAGGGGAAGGGGCACCACACATTAAAAAGTCTGATTCACTTGTTAATTTTTCATAAGTAAAAAAAAAAAGTTAAATTTCTTTTTTTACATGAAGTTTTGTTTAATATTAAAAAATAAATAAAATGTTACATGAATTCGCAGCCATTCAGACTTGGCCCACTCACCTCTGTTTGAGATGTAGGTCCGACTTAGGTTGAGTTTGGTGAGCAGGCGACACTTGTTGAGAGTTCCTCCCACTAAGAAGTTGTTTGTGATCCTGTGTGAAAAAAAAGGACAACACTCAGTCGTGTCAGATTTACATCGTGAAATATAAGAAACCAATGCAATACATTGATACTTGTGGCTTCCTAGCCAGGTGCTCGGCATTTTTAGGATAGGGCAAGGATTGGTAGGCTCAATGTCAGGATAATGTGACTGAGTGGGATATCAGGTTATGGTGCTGGTGGCCTGATATCCCAGTGGGGCAGCACTATAAAGTTTCCATGAGTGTGCACTGTCACAAGTCGGTACCCGTCCTGATGACCATAAATGTTGTCAGGATGTAAAACTCCAACACACACACATATATATATATATATACATATATATATATATATATATATACATATATATATATATATACATATATATAGTATAGTTATACGAGTCTTACCTTGGTACAGATGATGGATAACTGTTGTTTTACCGAGGTATAAGCCTCGGATAGATGTGGGCTAGGGAGAGGTAAGCACGTCCGGTACCAGCAATCTTAACCTACTTATTGAGGATAAAAATGACTTTCAAACAATGGATACTATTACTTTACCGAAAAGGTACACCAACGGAATAGATGTGGCAGGGTGTGGCGGGAGGGCCCTAGCCCACATCTATCCGAGGCTTATACCTCGGTAAAACAACAGTTATCCATCATCTGTACCAAGGTAAGACTCGTATAACTATACTATTTTACCTCGGTAAACAGCCTCAGGCTAGCCTCAGGCTAGGGAGACCTTTACATAATTCATTTTTATCCTTAATATCATTCTTTCTTATTATTATAACATTCTAAATTTTTGTTCTCACCTATTCTTGTTAGTTGGCGAGAAGACGCTTTGCAACACCGGTAGGCTTTTCTAGTCGTTTATTATAATGTTTTGCGAACGACTTAGCCGTCTTCCAGCCTGCATGCGCTAGTATTCTTTTCACAGAAATACCAAGCACCCGTGCCTTGGAGACCATGGCTCCTCTAGTTGAGTGGGAAGAGTATTTACTCGTATCCACTCCAGCCAATTTCAACACCGTAATTGTCCATCTGGCAAGTGTGTCTCGTGAAATCGCCTCATGTGGCTTTATAAAGCTCACTAATAGTTGTTGTGATGCACGTAAATCCTTTGTCTTGTATATATAAGCCCGTATGGCCGACACAACACATAATTTCCGATCATTCGGAAAACAGTCTAAGTGAACCGTTGATAAAGGGTCACCTAACGTGTTCGATTTAAGCAATTTTTCTAAATCAAACGTAGCTTGTTCCTTGTCTATTTCTAATCCAGTTAAGGATAAAGCAACAATCGTCTGTCCTCTGTGTCCAGTTACTAACAATAACAGGACCGCGACCTTAAAACCTAACTGTTTTATATCTAACCACGAGTTGTGAGGCCAAGCCTGAAACAACTTAAATACTATAGAAACATCCCAAAACCGACTATACTTTGGTTTTGGAGGATTCCTTTGATAAATTGAACGAAGTAAATAACAAAGAACATAATGTTTTCCAACTGTTTCGCCATCAATTCTAGGTAATATAATTGATAACGCACACCTCGCCGCATTAATCGATCCAAAGGAAAGTCCTTCATCCTCTAGAGAACGAAGAAACCGAGCTACTTGTGAAATCTTTGGATTTGTTGGCTTAACTTTCATTAACAAACAATGTACACCCCATTTCTTTAAATAGGTTGTATACATTTTGACAGTTCCTGGCCTCCAGGCATCCGATACTATCCTATCCTCAGTAATTCTGTCCAATCCAAATTGCTGTAGCTGCTTCCTTAGAAAAGGAATGCCAATAGGGGCGTCGTTGACACGTCGCCGTGAACCACTAGCGGTCCGTGGTGCGTCAGATTCCCGAGTTTTCTTGGGAATCGTATATGATCTTTTGCCAGTTGTGAAACTGCTGGCAGCCAAGGTTGCGTGTCCCAATCGGGCACCACCAGTATCGCATGTGTCCCTTCCAAGCCGATTTTTCTCACTACTCGGCTGATAATGCTAAATGGTGGGAAAATATAAAAATAATTATTTTCCCAGGTAATAGCAAACGCATCTACTTTCCAAGCATCCGGTTCAGGATGCCAAGAAACATAACAGGGTAACTTGTTATTATTTCGTGATGCAAACAAGTCAACTTCAGGTGTACCCCATTTTTCACAAACGAAGTTAAACAAAGGTGTAGAGAGAGACCACTCTAAATGGTCATGGAAATTTCTACTTTTATAATCTGCAAGTGTATTTTGTGACCCTGGAATATGCGCTACAGTCAGCCAGACTTGTTGAGCCTGTGCCCAGTTCCAAATCAGTTTAGATAACTGATTGCAAGACTTTGATTTGGTTCCACCCATGTTACGAATATATGCCATGGCAGTAGTATTATCAGTTAGTATTCTAACCTGTGATTTATTTATCTTTACTAAACTACATAAGCCCAGATAAATAGCACGCAATTCTAGTGCATTAATATAGTCTGATTTTTCATCATCAAGCCATCTACCTCCTGTTGTGACCCCATCTCGATGAGCTCCCCAACCTTCTAACGAAGCATCAGTAGTAATTACTGTATTAGGTTCCGCCATGCGGATTGGATTTGGTGAACTTGCTATATGTTGCATCCACCATCCAATATCCTGTAACCCTTCTTGCGAAATAAACATCTTTCGCTCAAAATTGCCTTTAGTTCGTGCTAACGCTAAATTTTTATCTATTTCTAGCGACTTAATATGGGCCTTCCCATATAACACAGCAGGTGCATATGATGTCAATATGCCAATAAGAACAGCAACCTGTCTAATTTTAGGCTTTGATAACTTAATAAGCTGAGTCGCTGTAGTCATAAACTTAATTAGTTTTTGTTCTGTTATCGACACTGTAAGGGACTGTGTATCCAGAATAAACCCTAAACATTTGAGTTGTTTTGTTGGTTTAAACACTGACTTTTGTCGATGTACATAAAACCCCAATTTATTGAGTAATGCACATAAATCCAAAACTGCATTCACACAACCAATTTGTGTTGATGCTATAATAAAAGAATCATCTATGTATGGAAACATTATGTGACCCTTCCTCGCCATTACCGAGAAAACCGGTTTAAGCAATTTAGTAAATAAACGAGGCGCACAAGCTAAGCCATTCGGCATGCAGGTAAACTCATAGAGTTGGTTATCCCAAATAAATCGAAGAAATTTTCGGTATTGTTCCATTATGGGAAGCGTATAATATGCATCTTGTAAATCAACACTAGCCATCCACGCATCTGGTGTAATCAGATCTCGTGCCGTATCTAGAGAGAACATTTTAAAATGTCGATATTCCACCCTTTTATTAAGGATTGTTAAATCCAGGATCATTCGAACATCACCATTAGGCTTCGGTCTCGAGAAAATGTTTGAAATAAACTGTCCTGAACAGTGTGTCACTTTTTGTATAATTCCTTTCTCAAAGAATTTATGTACCTGTTTAGTTAGTGCCTCTCGTTCAACTGGTTGAATGTTATATGGAAAAGGTATTATACTTTGTACAGGAATTTGTGTGAAGGGAATGTGAACACCCCTAACTATTTTTAAAATTTCTTGGTCACTAGTAATTTTGTGCCACTCAGAAATATGATTACTAATATTACCGGCCACAAAGTTGCTTACAGTTTGTGTGTTTTTAGAGGCTGCAGGGACTTGTAAAGTTTGTGTTTGGACCTCTACTTGGACCCGCCCCTGGGGAAAGGTCTCGACGAGTTGACCCCTCGGCCTATTGGCCGTGCGGTGTTGTCGGTCCAGCCTGGGCGAGCGCCCCGGCCCCGAAACCCTTGACCGAAGTTTGAACTCGGTCTGGTTCCTCTGGTGAACCGTCGTGGACGAAAATCCCCTCGTGACTTTTTGAAACGAGGAACTTCCTGTTTCTTCTTGCCATCCATGTTTTTGCCACTCTTGGCTGCAGTCTCTACCTCTTTATAGAGGTATTGTAGTTGACCGCCAAACATCTTGGTGTTATCTAAGGGTTTCCCTTTAATCGGCTCTGGAGCAAGATAAAGCGTAAACTCCTTCCCCTCATTATCGGTAACCTTCTTAGAGCGAGCCACTTCCTTGCCAGCATCTGTGCAAACTGACTTGAAGACATTTTCATATCTTCGATACGACAGGTAATTACCTGCCGCCGCTAACACTGCAATGCCTTTGTCCATTGTCTTAGCCAAAGACGAGAACTTATTTTCACTCTGCATCCTATTAGCCACAGGAACAATAGCTGTTAGGGTAGCCAACACTGCCTTATGCACTGTGTGCAACACATCCTCAAACTTCTTACGGTCATCCGTCATATTGACATCCCGATCCATTTCTTTAATGATGGAGTTGGGAACACCCTTTATGCCTGTTAACTCATCTCCTAACTTGGAGATAACCTCCGCCGGTTTAAACGTGCGGAAATGACCATTCACGGTCTCGCGCATAAGCGTAGTGGTTTTAACCCGCTTAGCCTTTGGCTTCTCCACCTTCTTAGCCACTTTAGTGCCAATGTCCGCATAGACACCTTCATATATGGTGTCTGAGTCTGATTCCGTAGAAGTAGACTCAATGGACGAATCAGAAGAAGAATATTTCCTCTTCCTCTTCTTCTTTTTGGACTTAGTCTTCCGCTTTTTGCGAAAACCAGTCTCTGCCCGCTCCTTGGTGAATTCATCACCCGAAGAAATCACCTGTTTCTTCTTCTTCCTCCGTTTAGGAGAAGGAGGAGGAGGAGCCTTAAGCTCCACCGCTGAGTCTGTGTCCAAGAAATCCTCATACGAATCCTCTTGGACACTCGGCCTACGCCGCTTCCGAGACACGGGCGATTTGGAAGTCAAGATGTGGCTTTCCAACCGTGCAAAGCGAGCCTCCCAATCTGGAGGCGCAGGCACATCAGGCACTGCGTCCTCGTCCGGGTCGGAGAGGATATGCGCCCGGGGCTGTGTCGACGGCCCTGCCGACAACACAGGTGAGGAGTCGTACTCCTCGTCCACTCCACTCGGAACACGCCCCTCGGCTGCTGCTGCACCGCGCTTACTCCGCTTCGTGGCCATCAGGAACTGTAAACAAAGATTTTTGGTCAGTCCTGGTATATATATTTGTCACAATTTGGTTGTTTCAAACTCAATTGGACATCTGGTGGTGTTAGAGAACGTGTTTATACCGTTATAACACAGGCGTAATAAGCTAAATTTGTGCGTGGATTGTGGGTCAAACCCAAATCTTTACGCGGGGTCGGGACCAGTGTATCGGCCCGCCCATCCCTCTGTTCCGCACACTTCTCCCACCTGTGACTACTACGTCAACAAGTTGGAGAAAATGCTACGAAACTCGGAGAAACGCCTGAAAATTTTTTGTCTAGGGGAGTCTATAAAAGAAACCCAGGAGCATCTCCAACATTACTCTCTATTAGAGTACGAGAGAATTTCCACATGAGATAGGGCGAAACCCACATCTCTACCCATAGTCACACGGTGACCCGGGTGTTGACAGAACCGCTAATGACCGGTTTGGTTCCTTCGAGAAACCCACTCGAGTGTTCTATCCTTGGTTGTTTATAACCAAATAACTCGTCCAAATTGGACCAACGAAAGTCTAAACTTTCCATATTGATGCTCTAATGCATCATAATTAAGCTAACCACAGTTTTTATTATACTTACTGCGTATTTGCTTGTATGTAGACTAATTTTGCCGGAGCAACCCAACGACACGTTATCCAGTCGTGAGTTGTATATGCTAATTGCTGGTACCGGACGTGCTTACCTCTCCCTAGCCTGAGGCTAGCCTGAGGCTGTTTACCGAGGTAAAATATATATATATATAGATATATATATATATATATATAGTTTATATATACACACACATACCTAAGCTTTACAGGGAACCATACTAAGCTTTACAGGGTGTAAAAATATACGGATTTTCGGTTCGGATTTATATATTGGTAGAGAGCATTACTATTCTCGGGGGACCGAGTGGGGACCAGGATTATGTAACAGAGAAGCAATGGGTGCCCCACTCGCTGTGTGACATAATAGCCTATGTGGAAAATGTGATAACACATAGCGACCGAGATTGTGATATGATGTTCATATTTAAGAGACAGTTAATGATTAGTGAGATCTTCCCTCCATGCACCAGAAAGGGTGCAAGTGGAGGGGAAGGACATTTTTTTAATATATGTTTATTGTAACTGTCTGCAACTACCTGTTACCACAGGGCCGATGGGCAATTACACCCAGCCATCCTGCATACATTATGGACACCACCTGCAGCTGGGGGTTGAGTGACAGCTGCCCCCTCTTAGGGAGTCCCCCCACCCCCAGGCTGTAGAGCGTGTCTGATTGGCTGGCTGTGGGACCCCAGTCACCTGCATTCCTTATACCTGACACACAGACCCCACTCCAGGCACTCTTGGCTAGGCCCTCTAGCAGGAGGCACTCTTCTCTTGTCCAGGACCCCAAACACTCTGCCTGAGGCTCCACTTTCTGCACACAAACTAGCAGCAGCTATTCAAAAGGCACTGAGCTGTGTGCAACAACCATGGGACTCAGGTTCAATGGGCTTTAGGCACTGATTCTTATACACACCAGCAAGAGACATGAGGATAGGTGTGGGCAGTTGGTAAGGAGTGAGGGTGATAGGTCGGTAGTACTAGTAGGTGAGTTGATGCCAATAGAGCACAACTTCTTCACTGTCAATCTTGCACGACTTGTCTTCCCTTTCTTCCTTATGAGTTTGTTGAGAGGGACATCAGGTGGGAACTGACCGACAGTTGTCAGAACGCACCTGGGGAGAGTAGTGGTATCCGGGGCTCTGACAGGCGAGACCCGCAGATATTACAAGGGGACCACCACATAAGAGAAAGCCTACGTTCTACAGAAGATGATATACAGGAAGCCTAAGCTTTAAAATGATTAGTATACACTTATAGTGCTGCGGCGTTTGAACAACGTATTAGTACAAACTTATAGCTACAGGAAAAATCTCGAAAATCCGCGAAATCGCGGATATCTTTCATCCCTGAGAGGACAAAACAGAGTAAGCTTAGGCTTTACAAGGACCATATAGAGTAAGCTTAGGCTTTACAGAGAACCATATAGAGTAAGCTTAGGCTTTACAAGGACCATATAGAGTAAGCTTAGGCTTTACAGAGAACCATATAGAGTAAGCTTAGGCTTTACAAGGACCATATAGAGTAAGCTTAGGCTTTACAGAGAACCATATAGAGTAAGCTTAGGCTTTACAAGGACCATATAGAGTAAGCTTAGGCTTTACAAGGACCATATAGAGTAAGCTTAGGCTTTACAGAGAACCATATAGAGTAAGCTTAGGCTTTACAGAGGACCATATAGAGGAAACCTCACCTCTACAGAACATATAGAGGAAACCTCAGCTTTACAATGGAAGATTTAGATCTTCTGGGGTTCTCATTGTGTCTATGCTCATTTATGGGTGCCGGAGAATTATGAATTGGGTACTGATAGAATTAGGGTTTCACCCTGGCAGCCCAGGACAATGAGTGAGTAATTTAAAGGGTGGGGCGCCGAGTGGGATTCCATGTTCTTCGACAACCAGTGAGCCCAATGGATTTAAATAACAATGCGAATTAAGCACCCCTGTCGGGAGTGCTGGAACGCCGAGAAATTCGGCACATAAAAAAAAAGGCAGTATACCATTTCCGGTCGATCAATATAATCAGATGTTGTTTTTTTTACTATCTGTAATTGTTTGTTATTTCAAGAAAAATTATAAATAACTTAATATGATCGATTGTATTGTTTGTGGATTCATATAAAATATTAAAGTTGCATAATCCGATGCCTTTGAATTTCCGCCAAATTTCCGTATTATTATTGCATCACCCCATGACACTGGTTGCCGTGATCAGGATCCTGTACAAGGTTTGCGCTGTATGGTTGTTGAACCTACCCTGTGTATGTATGTATTAGTGCATTGCCTGTTTGTATGTAATTGTAAGCATTAAAAGACTTACAATTCCAGGGGGACGAGTGTAGTGGTCTGCACTGACCTCTCAGGCAAGTAACCACATAGACAGGTAGGCGTGGGGAGTGTATTGATATCAGGGAGCCTAGGTGGTGTAATGGTTAGCACACTGGCCCGGAATGCAAAAAGATGTGGGTTCGAGTCCCGCTCTAGGCGCAATATTTCCCATTTTCATCACCCCCACGACACTGGTTGCCGTGATCAGGATCCTGTACAAGCTTTGCGCTGTATGGTTGTTGAACCTACCCTGTGTATGTATGTGTTAGTACATTGCCTGTATGTATGTAATTGTAAGCATTACAAGACTTACAATTCCAGGGGGACGAGTGTAGTGGTCTGCACTGACCTCTCAGGCAAGTAACCACATAAACAGGTAGGCGTGGGGAGTGTGTTGATATCAGGGAGCCTAGGTGGTGTAATGGTTAGCACACTGGCCCGGAATGCAAAGAGATGTGGGTTCGAGTCCCGCTCTAGGCGCAATATTTCCCATTTTCATCACCCCCACGACACTGGCATTACTACTAATGATTATTATCATTATCATTAGTAGTAATATTATTAACATTATTATCATTATTGATAAATACGTTAGGTTGACCATTATAAGTTATATGACCTACTATACTTTAGCTTGAAGTAACTTTCAACATAAAGGGTTCACTTTTGGGATATTTGAAGTGAACATGTGCTAAATTAATTTTGGTGTGCACACCGAAATGCTAGAAATAGGCGTTCTTTACTCATGTCCGAGTTTAACAGCCAAACACAGGCACGCCAAACTGCATCCACCAATATTTAAGTTAGATATGTAGCATCGAATTTACGAAGTGTTTTCAGTTCGAAAATTCAATGCTTTAATCGGACTATACACTTTTATGTGATTACAAAAATAAAAGTGGCAAACCCATTGACTAGCTAGTGTATATATATGAGACCTCGGCCATAGTGATTGTGCTCCACCTAGTGACTGATTGTATCACTGGTCCCTATAGAACTTTTCACTGTGTGCTGTAGCATTCACAGATAACTTATCACCAAGCGCATGCGCATGGCCATTAAATCTGTAATCCTAAATATCTAGAAGCTTCTTTTTTCTTGTCTTTGTTTATTTATTTATTTATTTTCTTGAGGGAGGGTTAATATTACCCATCCTCCACTCACCACGTATATATTTCCAGACTGGGTTAGCTTGCTCTAACAGTGTATGATGCCCTTCTGGTGGTGAAATTCTGCAATGACAGGACTGATTTCATTGAATTATCCTGCTTTGTCAAAGCGGTGACCTAATGTCCGGATAGTCTAAATTAAGGTTGGCGTTTTGTCAGGAGGGGTTTAGATCAACGTGGCTTCATAGCGGGGATTGGGGAGAAGGGGAGTTGGCGGTAGGCGAAGGGAGGGTGTGTATGTGTGTGTGTGGAGGGCAGAGTAACAGAGCATTCAGTTAGCTTACCAAAGGTCAGACAGAGCTAAAGGTCTGGTTACCTGACTTTAATATAGTATTGACATCAAACAAACAACATAGTACTATATATATATGTGTCTATATATATAGAAGCGAGATGGCATCACCGGTAAAGTGTTGTATCTTACAGAGGATAACAATAATAATAAGTAATATTCCCTTACGTTTCTTTATACTCGCAGTATTCGCTATACATCACATATATGTATATGTATATGTATATGTATATATATATGTATATATATATATATATATATATATATATATATATATATATAAAGGCCGGCTACAGTACAAAGGAACAAGAACAAGAGAAAGTAGTGGTATGAGTTATATATTCTCTGGCTAGGAATATCAGCCTAACAATAAAAGGAAAAATTTCCCGATGCGAGTGATGTATTCAGGGTAGGCGGGTACCGGGCGCAGCCGGGGGTGGCGCCACCAGTCGCGAGATGGAGGAGGCAGTACAGTATGTATTGTAATAATAACCATAATTAGCACATAATAATAATTAAGAGGGGTTAGTTCCCTTCCACGCCTTTATACTCGCATAATGCGTTATACATCACATAAAGGCCGGCTACAGTACAAAGGAACAAGAACAAGAGAAAGTAGTGGTATGAGTTATATATTCTCTGGCTAGGAATATTAGCCAAAGATCCGGGGATCCTCCAGACCACTAATATTCTGGAGGTATAGCTGTGCTGGCCAGGGAGGTGGCCACGCGCATGTGATTAATGACCCGCATGGACAAAGGGGTTTTTAAGTAGGTAAATACCATGTCAGTGCCCCAGTCCCCCCTGGTGCAGAGCTCTTCTATGGTTGCACCACACAAGGAGAGAAATGTGCATCCACCCCGACGGAGTGAATGCGAGGAGATGGAGGAGCGGTCGAGTCCCACCCTAGCAGCAAAGATTCTGAGGGTGGATTGGTAAATCTTGTAAGTCATGGGGTAGGGATCCTAAAGGCAGAGTCCCTGAGGGCCACGGGGACCTGCTCGAAGTGGCGCTTGCACCAGTAAACTGCGCATAGAGCAGTATTTTTGCAGCGCGCAACAGGGATTTTCGCAGCGCGCAACAGGGATCTCCAACACTCCAACAAATTTCCCGACGCGAGTGATGTATTCAGGGTAGGCGGGTACTGGGCACAGCCGGGGGTGGCGCCACCAGTCGCGAGATGGAGGAGGCAGTACAGTATGTATTGTAATAATAACCATAATTAGCACATAATAATAATTAAGAGGGGTTAATTCCCTTCCACGCCTTTATACTCGCATAATGCATTATACATCACATATATATATATAGTATAGTTATACGAATCTTACCTGGGTACAGATGATGGATAACTGGTGTTTTCCCAAGGTACTAGCCTCGGATAGTCGTGGGTCAGGGAGAAGGAAGCACATCTGGGTCCAGGATCTTTTACATACTTTTTAGGGTAAAAAATGATTTAACTCTATATGGATACTTATTGTGGTTTCGGTCTTGTTCTAGCGAAACATGATAGTCGTGGTAGGGTAGGGTAGGGTGGGTAGGGTGGGTAGGGTGGGTGGGCCCTGACCCACGACTATCCGACGCTAGTACCTCGGGAAAACACCAGTTATCCATCATCTGTACCCAGGTAAGATTTGTATAACTATACTATTTTACCTCGGTACTACGCCTCTGGCTACTCGTAGCCCAGGGAGAATTTGAAGTAATCTCATTTTATATCCTTTTATGTTGTAGCCATTTTATGTATATATGAGTACATAATTTAATGTTGTTTCTAGTTGGTGAGCATGCGTGTCGCCATGCCGCTTGACTTTTCCAGTCATTTGTTGTAATGTTTTGCAAACGATCTAGCCATCTTCCACCCACTCTTAACTGAGATTCCTAATTATCTTGCCTTGGAGACCATGGCTCCATGCGTTGAGTGAGATGCATAGCATCCAGTGTTGACTCCTGCCTGTTTAAGCACCGTGCGAGAGTGTGTCTCGAGATAGCTGCATGTGGCCATATAAAGCTGATCAGTAGTTGTCTGGAATTTCTGATTCTGCATGACTTGGATATATAAGCCCTAATGGCCGAAACTACACGCATCCGTTTATCCTCCGGAAAATTAGTGACGTGTACTGTGGACAGTAGGTCCCCTGTACGATTCGATTCAAGTAATGTCTGTAAATCAAATGTAGCTTCATCCTTATCTATTTCTAGTCCATCTAGTGAAAGTGCCAGAATGGTTTGGCCTCTCTGCCCTGTAATTAGCAGTAATAAAACTGCTAATTTAAATCCTAGGTATTTCATTGAAAAATGTCTGTTGCTAGGCCATGACTTGAATAACTTGAATACTATTGATACATCCCAAAACCTATTGTATTTAGGTTTGGGTGGGTTTCTTTTGTACACTGATCTAATTAACCAGTGTACTAACTGATGTTTCCCAATGGTTTGTCCATCTATTCTTGGTAGAATAATGGATAGGGCACATATCGCTGCATTAATAGCACCGAATCCTAGTCCTTCATCTTCTAATATTCTTAGAAATCGTAACACTTGAGCTATTGTAGGTTTTAATGGCCTGACTGTTTTGAGAAGGCAATGAAGGCCCCAATTCTTTAAATAACTTGTGTATAATTTCACTGTTCCTTTTCTCCAGGCATGTGATATTAGTCTTTCTTTTGTTATTTTGTCTATATCCAAATTGTTCTAAATGTTTCCTTAGAAAAGGAACGCCAAAAGGGATGTTGTCGACACGTCTCCATAGACTGTTAGTGATCCTTGCTGTTGAAGGTTGTTCCTGTCCCTTGGGAAGTTCATCACGTCTTTTGCTGCTGATGTTATTGCCGCTAGCCATGGTTGTGTTTCCCATGCTAGTACTATCAGTACTGGGACCAGTGTAGCGGTGCCCTCCCATACTCTAAGTACCTATAAACTTCTCCCACCTGTGGCTTTTTTCGACAAAAGTTGAAGAAAATACTATAGGACTCAGAGGTACGCCTTAACGAGAATCACAAATGGGGAATCTTATTGAAACCCAGGGAATGAATCCCCAATGATGTAACTGGCTCCTGCCAAACATCTCTCCGTTTGGCTACGGGCAGCTTAATTAATAACTGAACAATGGACAAATTGTTCTTTCAATCATGCCAATCATGATTGAAACTAAGCTGTAAAACAATTGAAGAAAATACTATAGGACTCAGAGGTACGCCTTAACGAGAATCACAAATGGGGAATCTTATTGAGACCCAGGGAATGAATCCCCAACAATGTAACTGGCTCCTGCCAAACATCTCTCAGTTCGGCAATGGGCGGCTTAATTAATAACCGAACAATGGAAACATTGTTCTTTCGATTATGCCAATCATGATTGAAACTAAGCTGTAAAACAGTAATATCTTAAAGAAAACTTTCAAGAAACTTTGTATGTGAATGCTAACATGAACTAAACCAACGTACCTGGTTTGAAAGATACTAACCTGTTTGGTTTTGTAGTAAATGTAGAAAAAGTGCTAGAGCTTCTCACCACACATCCTCCTGCTGTGAGCTGATTATGCTAATTGCTGGACCCAGATGTGCTTCCTTCTCCCTGGGCTACGAGTAGCCAGAGGCGTAGTACCGAGGTAAAATATATATATATATATATACATATATATATATATATACATATCTATATATATATATATTGCCATTGTGCAGTCGTGGTCATAATCCATATGGATCATTTTCGTTCATCAATAATTTCTGTAAACTTGTTTCTGTTGTAAAATCAGGGAGTTACCAATTTGTTTGTGTAATTGAAATTACTTGTGAATGACGGATAAAGTCAGTACACACACGACCATGGTACTGTACATAAATGTGACATGCTTTACTGCAGGAAATAGCGACTAATGGAACCATTCCACCCCCATCAACACACCCCACTGAAAACATCCACTTCGTCTGAAAAAAATAATTCCAAAATAACTTCAATTGTGACATGGCCTTAACTCACTGCCATTGGTTCTTGTGAAAAGAACATTATTTTGTTCCTTGTGTGAAAATCCACACAGCAACTGAATAACAATGGCTTTGACCCCCCAAGCCTTCTTTCCCCTTTTTTTTGTTTCTCCCCTCCTCACTCATATCAGTTTTGAGACGAATTTCCTCACCCTCAGGCGACTGTCTTTCATCGTGTGTGGAGATTCAAATAAGTGGAACATGTGAAATGGTTTACTATTTCCCCACACCCAAATCAATAAAAAATATAAATAATAATAACAATAATGACACAATATTACATTTCTCATTGGACATGGCATTTGTGTTTTTACTGAATGAGTATCATTAGATGTTATCGGCTTTTCTTAAAATCTTAAAGCGCTTTTCTATTTAAAGTTGCATTGTTTTGAGTTTGTGTCATTATCCGAGATACATATATTAATCAGGCTGATTATTATAATTTACCTTACCATAGTTTGAAATAAATTTGATTTAAAATGTCTAACTTAGCAGATAATTGAAGTGAAAAGGTGGGAAATTAATTTTGGCATGCTTGCCAAAAACGCTGACCCCATAGGTTTCAACAGTAACGGGTTCTATAAAATTGACTCAGTATGCCATTCTATGCAGTAAGGAACACTTAATAAGTGCACCACTACCTAAACTGAAAACGTTTGTTAAAATATATTAAGTTCTATTAAAGGCCCTGTCACATTATGGCGTATGGCGGGAGCGTATTGAAAACCTACGTAGGTCCTGCGCGTGCCGGCCTATGATGACATTTGGTGACCTTTCGGGTGGTTTTGAGCGTATGTGGAACCTACGAGGAGCGTACGAGGAGCGTATGAGGAGCGTATGGGAGCGTGCTGTGACATTTTTTGACAGTATGGGCCATACGCCCTCATAGGTCGTGTTTTTTTTAGCATGCACAAAAAAAATTGGACGGACGAATTTATGAAAGCGTATGGCGGCGTATGCCTCATACGCTTCACATACGCCGGCATCTGGCGGCATATGAGTAGCGTATGCGTAGCGTATGAGTAGCGTATACGGCGTATGCCGACGTATATGACGTAACGCGCTTACGCCGCCATACGCTCCCGCAAAAAAACCTAATGTGACAGCCCCTTAAAGCTGCATAGTCTGATGAAGCATCAAATTTTCAAAACAAAAACATTCACCTAGATTTTTTTCTACATATCTAACTTAGATATTGGTGCACTTATTAAGCATTTGTTGCCACATAGAAGGGCATACTGAGTCAATTTAACAGAACATGTTACTGCATAAGCCTATGGTGAGAGTTTTGGCATGCTTGCCAAAATCAATTTAGGATGTTTGCACTTCAAATATCTCAAAAGTTAGCCATTCAAAATGAAAGTTACTTCAAACTAAAGTAAGGTAGGTCATAACAACCAATTGCATATATTTATCTCAGAAAAATTGCAGAAATTCAAAACCATCGGACTATGCAACTTTAAATTGTGTTCATATCCCCTTCTATGTAGCAACACATACTTAATAAGTGCACCAGTATCTAACTTATAAGTTGGAAGTGTAGTTTCAAATCTATATCAGTGTTTTGCTTTTGAAAATTTGATACTTTCATCGTACTGTAGTAAGCTGCACTGACCTCTCAGGCAAGTAACCACATAGACAGGTAGGCATGGGTAGTGTGTTGATATCGGGGAGCATATGTGGTGTAATGGTTAGCACACTGGCCCGGAATGGAACAAGACGTGGGTTTGAGTCCCGCTTTAGGCACAATATTTCCCATTTTCATCACCCCCATGACACTGGTTGCCGTGACCATGATTCTGTACAAGCTATGTGATGTATGGTTGTTGAACCTACCCTGTGTATGTATGTGTAAGTGCATTGCCTGTATGTATGTAATTGTAAGTATTAAATGAACATTTAAAAGACTTACAATTCCAGGGGGACGAGTGTAATAGTCTGCACTGACCTCTCAGGCAAGTAACCACATAGACAGGTAGGCATGGGTAGGGTGTTGATATCAGGGAGCCTAGGTGGTGTAATGGTTAGCACACTGGCCCAGAATGGAAAGAAATGTGGGTTCGAGTCCTGCTCTAGGCGCATTATTTCCCATTTTCATCACCCCCATGACAGTACTATGCACCTTTGAATTTAAGCTGTCGTTAATTTCTATCAAAACTACTCGCTATTTCTGATGAGAAACACTTAGTGAAACAGTGCTTGGAGGGACATGTTAGTACAACATAACTCAATTAGATGTACTTAATGCGGAAGTCGCTGCCAGCAGCCGAGGCACATGAAGGTTCGCCATTTTTGATAACCAATGATGAAACCTAAGAAGGGCAGGCTTTAATGGCAAATAAGTCTAATTAAAACGCCCGCAGCCAGCAGCAGCGTGCGCATGCGCATGAGGCAGGTTCCTGCGCATGCGCATGGGGCAGGCTCCTACGCATGTGCGGTGAACACTGTACACGGCGAACGCCCCAAATCTCGCCATAGGCAACCAACCGCCGCTCTTAACACAAGCGCAGTGTCACGTGATCGGCTCATTAGCATATTTAAGTACACCGGAAGCAGCCATAGGTGAACGTGATGCTTGCTTCCAGGTTTGCAGTCGGCAATCTCTCGGTGACACATCAGAGAGCCCATGATGTGTTTTGGGGTTGTTATTTTGCGGTGTTTTTTTTTTTTTAATCGCTAATGACTCAGCAAAAATGCTCGTCGGGCAACAGTAGTTGGTACTAGTGGTAGCGGAGAAACTCGAACTGCATCAGAACTGAGGGAAGACTATTCACACTGAAGATAGTTTTTTTTATTAAAAATAGAAGAACGACGGAAAGGTAATAAAAGTTGCATAGTCCGATGAAAACATCAAATTTTTCAAAAGCTAAACCCTTATTCAAATTAGAACATACATATGCAACTTAGATACTGCTGCAGTTATTAAGCATTTGATGCTACATAGAAGCAAAGACCCTATAATACTAAGACTGCTCACTCAGCCTGTACTGTGTAATCAAAATGATCAAACCCACCACTTGGTGCGCTGGCTGTTCTGTTGGTTAAACAGTTGCTATATTATATGTATAAATGTGAAAGATGTGTGATGATGGCAATGATGCTGATGATGATGTGAATTTGTTCATAGCAATTCCATATTGATGTGTATTCATACTTACCTATCTCAAGTATAATATAATTGTATGTGTTTACATGTGAAACACCAACCAGCAGCCGGGCTAATCAAACCCACCACAAGGTGGCACTGCGAAATTTACATTACCATAGGAGAGATAGGGAGTGAGCCATCTTAGTATTATAGGGTCTTTGAAAGAAGGATGTTCTAAAACAATTTAGCAGAACCTGTTACTACTGAAGCCTATGCGGTCAGAGATTTGGTAAGCATGCCAACATTAATTTGGCATGTTTTCACTTCAAATATCGCCTAAATTATTCATTTTAAAGCAAAGTTAGTTCAAACCAACGTAAGATATATAATAATGATCAACCTAATACATTTATCTCAGAAAATGACAGAAAGTAAAAACTATGGAATCTTTAAAAAAAATTACTCAAGTATATTTAAATTTGCATAATCTAATAGTATTTAGTTTCTACTATGTTTTATAAATAAATATTGTAGGTTGATCGTTATAATCTGCCTTACCTTAGTTTGGGGTAACATTGATAAAAAGAAATGAACACTATAATATATTGTTTGCTTGTTTGTTGTTGTTTTACATCCTAGCAACATCTAAGGTCATATCAGGATGGGTACCGACTTGTGACAGTGCACACTCATGGCGACTTTTATAGTGCTGCCCCACTGGGAGACCAGGCCACCAGCACCATGACCTGATATCTCACTCAGGCACATTATCCTGACACTGAGCCAACCAGTCCTCGCCCTATCCTAATAATGCCGAGCTCCTGGCTAGGAAGTGACAAGTATAAATTTGTAAGTCATTGGTTTGACTCGACCAGGGTTCGAACCCACAATCCCATGGTCTACCAACACGGGAGACGGACGCTCTAACTCATTTGGCCATCTCCTGGGGTGGGGGTGGGGGTCTCCCAGCATGCTCTGCTACCTCCCCCTCCCCGGGTGCTGGTGGAGGATTGGCCCCACACAGGAGGCAGAGCGGTGCATGCTGCTATCCCACCCCCACCCCGGACGGAGGGGGTGGGGGTGGGGGGGGGGAGAGTGCAGGATACTACAGGCATTATTACACGTGATGAAAGGTTCATCACTATCCATATAGTTGATAGGTGCCATGAGTACGCACTGTCACAAGTCAGTACCCATACTTAAATGGTCTTAGATGTTGCCAGGACGTAAAACTCCAACAACCAACCATATTAATTTTGTGTGTATGTTTTTCCCTCTCAAATCCACTCACCCCCAGGAAGTTCTTCTGGGATTGTTTGAAGCTGTGGTTTTCTCAACTGTTCTTTTCCATCCATTATCTCCCCCACCCATCCCCACCCATCCCCACCCACCCACCCCCACATCAATGCAGTTCTCTCGCCATCTGACATATTCATTGCGTTCCCATCATCAGAATTGGTTCTCTTCAAACACCCCTGGTATTGTGGTAAGTCTTTACTTCAGTGTACTTCTGTAGCTAGTGAATTGCACGCACCCTCTCTAGGTGAAATGCCACATACGCAGGTAGGTGTAAGTAGGTGGATTTCATCAGGGAGTACAGGTGGGGTAATGGTTAGGGCACGTTCTCCTGATGGGCAGAAATGTACATTTGAGTCTTGCTCTAGGCGCAATGTTCTTTTGTGTTTCTGTTATTACATTAGCTGAATAAGTAGGGTAATTTTCAATTGCAAACAATTGGTCTTCCTCATTCAATTGCTCCTTGCCCTATCCTAGTAATGCCTAGCTCCGGGATAGATACTGACATATATCAATGTTTAAGTCATTGCGCTGACTTGACTGGGGTTCGAAACCAGGGGTTCGAATCCCATGACCTAATAAAACAGGAGCCGGATGTTCAACTCATTCGGCCATCCCGCCCGTCCTCATTTGGTTAGCAACACCCCCAACAACACTGGTGCGGTGACCAGAATGCGGTACATGCCGAGAGGTAGTCCGGTGCTGAACCTACTCTGTGTATGTAATGGAAGTGCATAGCTTGGAAACATATATATTTACAATGGGTAGAATATAACCACATTTCCAGTGAAAACAGAATATTCTGCAAATAGCTCAAAGCAATGGAGTGTAATGTTGTCTTCTCCGGGAACAATATTTGAACTGGTTTAGTCTCAGAGGTGACAAGTTAAAGAGGTGACAAGTTAAATAGATGACATGTTAAAAAAGTGACAAGTTAAAAAGATGACAAGTTAAAGATATGACAAGTTAAAGAGGTGACAAGTTAGAGAGGTGACAAGTTAGAGAGGTGACAAGTTAGAGAGGTGACAAGTTAAAGAGGTGACAAGTTAAAGAGGTGACAAGTTAGGGAGGTGGCAAGTTAAAGAGGTTACAAGTTAAAGGTGACAAGTTAGAGATGTGACAAGTTAGAGAGGTGAAAAGTTAAATAGGTGACAATTTAGAGAGGTGACAAGTTAGAGAGGTGACATGTTAAAGAGCTGACAAGTTAAAGAGGTGACAAGTTAAAGAGGTTACATGTTAAAGAGGTGACAAGTTAAAGGTGACATCTTAAAGAGGTGACAAGTTAGAGAGGTGACAAGTTAGAGAGGTGACAAGTTAAATAGGTGACCATTTAGAGAGATGACAAGTTAGAGAGGTGACATGTTAAAGAGGTGACAAGTTAAAGAGGTGACAAGTTAAAGAGGTGACATGCTAAAGAGGTGACAAGTTAAAGAGGTGCCAAGTTAAAGAGGTGACAAGTTAGAGAGGGGAGGTGACAAGATAGAAAGGTTATAAGTGAGAAGTGACAATTTAGAGAGGTGACAAGTTAGAGGTGACAAGTTAGAGAGGGCACACGTTAGAGAGGTGACAAGTTAGAGAGGTCACAAATTATAGAGGTCACAAAGTAGAGGTCACACATTGGAGAGGTCACAAATTAAATAGGTTACAAGTTAGAGAGGTCACAAGTTAGAAAGGTAAAAAGTTAAATTGGTCACAAGTTAGGTTACAAGTTAAAGATGTCACAAGTTAAAGACGTTACAAGTTTAAATGTAATACTCTATTATAGGAATATGTGATGAATCCACAAGAAAACTGGGGGGGGGGTGCTTTTTTAATCAACATAAATTCATTTTCCAGTGTCGATAAAGACTTTAGGAGCAAGTGACGGCACACCACACGAGTGCTTAGTGACATGAGCCACCACAGGTGGCGCCACAAGTCGTGGTAGTCTGCAGGGACAAAGTGGATGTTGGACCGCAGGAAGGGGCATGCAAATAGCAGTAGGATCATATTCTCTATTCATATTTGCATAATGGATTATACACCGCATATATATAATATAGAGCATGTACACTATATGTGATCCACACCAGACACGACAGGGCTGCCGTGACAGCATAGGATTAGGAAGATGTCTAGACCTAACCCAGGAGTTAAGTATTGATCACCAAGAAGCAGCAAAACAGGCACACTGTGTGTGTATTCACAACAGTTCCATGCCCGGGCTAAACCAATTCAGTCAGCTAGTAAAGCCCTAGTCACACCTACCCGGACGAGCCCCGGATTTTGAGCCGGACCACCCCCGGACCAGTTGCCTGGACTGTCCCGGACAGCCCCGGATAAAATCGCTATTTTCGTCGTTTTTTGCCTCGCGGTCACACCTACCCGGCCGGTGCGGGGGTGGTCCGGAGCTGTTTCGCTACTACTACTACTACTACCATGCCGGATCGAACCTGGATGCCCCGGACTGCCCCGGATGTCTTAAACAGTTTAAAACATCCAGGGCGGACCTAGGACCAGCCACAGATCACCCCGGATCGCCACGGACCACCCCGGATGACGGTTCGGGGCTTGTCTGGCCTCGGATCCGGGTAGGTGTGACTGGGTCTTAACCATTCAGTTTAAGATATAACAGAAACATGTACCAAAAAAAAACATAGTCAATTCTGTTCTCCAGATCTTAAATATAAGTGGATGTGTGGTACCCGCCCCTATATATATATATATATATATATATATATATATATATATATATATATATATATATATACATATATATATATTGTGAGGGTGATGCTATGGGAAATATTGCTCCGAGAGTGGAACTCGAACCCACACCTCTTTGCATTCCGGGCCAGTGTGCTAACCATTACACCACCTAGGTTCCCTGATATCACCATACTACCCACGCCTACCTGTTCATGCGGCTCCTTGCCTGAGAGGTCAGTGCAGACCACTACATATACATACATTTATATAGTATAGTTATACGAGTCTTACCTTGGTACAGATGATGGATAACTGTTGTTTTACCGAGGTATAAGCCTCGGATAGATGTGGGCTAGGGAGAGGTAAGCACGTCCGGTACCAGCAATCTTAACCTACTTATTGAGGATAAAAATGACTTTCAAACAATGGATACTATTACTTTACCGAAAAGGTACACCAACGGAATAGATGTGGCAGGGTGTGGCGGGAGGGCCCTAGCCCACATCTATCCGAGGCTTATACCTCGGTAAAACAACAGTTATCCATCATCTGTACCAAGGTAAGACTCGTATAACTATACTATTTTACCTCGGTAAACAGCCTCAGGCTAGCCTCAGGCTAGGGAGACCTTTACATAATTCATTTTTATCCTTAATATCATTCTTTCTTATTATTATAACATTCTAAATTTTTGTTCTCACCTATTCTTGTTAGTTGGCGAGAAGACGCTTTGCAACGCCGGTAGGCTTTTCTAGTCGTTTATTATAATGTTTTGCAAACGACTTAGCCGTCTTCCAGCCTGCATGCGCTAGTATTCTTTTCACAGAAATACCAAGCACCCGTGCCTTGGAGACCATGGCTCCTCTAGTTGAGTGGGAAGAGTATTTACTCGTATCCACTCCAGCCAATTTCAACACCGTAATTGTCCATCTGGCAAGTGTGTCTCGTGAAATCGCCTTATGTGGCTTTATAAAGCTCACTAATAGTTGTTGTGATGCACGTAAATCCTTTGTCTTGTAAATATAAGCCCGTATGGCCGACACAACACATAATTTCCGATCATTCGGAAAACAGTCTAAGTGAACCGTTGATAAAGGGTCACCTAACGTGTTCGATTTAAGCAATTTTTCTAAATCAAACGTAGCTTGTTGCTTGTCTATTTCTAATCCAGTTAAGGATGAAGCAACAATCGTCTGTCCTCTGTGTCCGGTTACTAACAATAACAAGACCGCGACCTTAAAACCTAACTGTTTTATATCTAACCACGAGTTGTGAGGCCAAGCCTGAAACAACTTAAATACTATAGAAACATCCCAAAACCGACTATACTTTGGTTTTGGAGGATTCCTTTGATAAATTGAACGAAGTAAATAACAAATAACATAATGTTTTCCAACTGTTTCGCCATCAATTCTAGGTAATATAATTGATAACGCACACCTCGCCGCATTAATCGATCCAAAGGAAAGTCCTTCATCCTCTAGAGAACGAAGAAACCGAGCTACTTGTGAAATCTTTGGATTTGTTGGCTTAACTTTCATTAACAAACAATGTACACCCCATTTCTTTAAATAGGTTGTATACATTTTGACAGTTCCTGGCCTCCAGGCATCCGATACTATCCTATCCTCAGTAATTCTGTCCAATCCAAATTGCTGTAGCTGCTTCCTTAGAAAAGGAATGCCAATAGGGGCGTCGTTGACACGTCGCCGTGAACCACTAGCGGTCCGTGGTGCGTCAGATTCCCGAGTTTTCTTGGGAATCGTATACGATCTTTTGCCAGTTGTGAAACTGCTGGCAGCCAAGGTTGCGTGTCCCAATCGGGCACCACCAGTATCGCATGTGTCCCTTCCAAGCCGATTTTTCTCACTACTCGGCTGATAATGCTAAATGGTGGGAAAATATAAAAATAATTATTTTCCCAGGTAATAGCAAACGCATCTACTTTCCAAGCATCCGGTTCAGGATGCCAAGAAACATAACAGGGTAACTTGTTATTATTTCGTGATGCAAATAAGTCAACTTCAGGTGTACCCCATTTTTCACAAACGAAGTTAAACAAAGGTGTAGAGAGAGACCACTCTAAATGGTCATGGAAATTTCTACTTTTATAATCTGCAAGTGTATTTTGTGACCCTGGAATATGCGCTACAGTCAGCCAGACTTGTTGAGCCTGTGCCCAGTTCCAAATCAGTTTAGATAACTGATTGCAAGACTTTGATTTGGTTCCACCCATGTTACGAATATATGCCATGGCAGTAGTATTATCAGTTAGTATTCTAACCTGTGATTTATTTATCTTTACTAAACTACGTAAGCCCAGATAAATAGCACGCAATTCTAGTGCATTAATATAGTCTGATTTTTCATCATGAAGCCAGCTACCTCCTGTTGTGACCCCATCTCGATGAGCTCCCCAACCTTCTAACGAAGCATCAGTAGTAATTACTGTATTAGGTTCCGCCATGCGGATTGGATTTGGTGAACTTGCTATATGTTGCATCCACCATCCAATATCCTGTAACCCTTCTTGCGAAATAAACATCTTTCGCTCAAAATTGCCTTTAGTTCGTGTTAACGCTAAATTTTTATCTATTTCTAGCGACTTAATATGGGCCTTCCCATATAACACAGCAGGTGCATATGATGTCATTATGCCAATAAGAACAGCAACCTGTCTAATTTTTGGCTTTGATAACTTAATAAGCTGAGTCGCTGTAGTCATAAACTTAATTAGTTTTTGTTCTGTTATCGACACTGTAAGGGACTGTGTATCCAGAATAAACCCTAAACATTTGAGTTGTTTTGTTGGTTTAAACACTGACTTTTGTTGATGTACATAAAACCCCAATTTAGTGAGTAATGCACATAAATCCAAAACTGCATTCACACAACCAATTTGTGTTGATGCTATAATAAAAGAATCATCTATGTATGGAAACATTATGTGACCCTTCCTCGCCATTACCGAGAAAACAGGTTTAAGCAATTTAGTAAATAAACGTGGCGCACAAGCTAAGCCATTCGGCATGCAGGTAAACTCATAGAGTTGGTTATCCCAAATAAATCGAAGAAATTTTCGGTATTGTTCCATTATGGGAAGCGTATAATATGCATCCTGTAAATCAACACTAGCCATCCACGCATCTGGTGTAATCAGATCTCGTGCCGTATCTAGAGAGAACATTTTAAAATGTCGATATTCCACCCTTTTATTAAGGATTGTTAAATCCAGGATCATTCGAACATCACCATTAGGCTTCGGTCTCGAGAAAATGTTTGAAATAAACTGTCCTGAACAGTGTGTCACTTTTTGTATAATTCCTTTCTCAAAGAATTTATGTACCTGTTTAGTTAGTGCGTCTCGTTCAACTGCTTGAATGTTATATGGAAAAGGTATTATACTTTGTACAGGAATTTGTGTAAAGGGAATGTGAACACCCCTAACTATTTCTATAATTTCTTGGTCACTAGTAATTTTGTGCCACTCAGAAATATGATTACTAATATTACCAGCCACAAAGTTGCTTACAGTTTGTGTGTTTTTAGAGGCTTCAGGGACTTGTAAAGTTTGTGTTTGGACCTCTACTTGGACCCGCCCCTGGGGAAAGGTCTCGACGAGTTGAACCCTCGGCCTATTGGCCGTGCGGTGTTGTCGGTCCAGCCTGGGCGAGCACCCCGGCCCCGAAACCCTTGACCGAAGCTTGAACTCGGTCTGGTTCCTCTGGTGAACCGTCGTGGACGAAAATCCCCTCGTGACTTTTTGAAACGAGGAGCTTCCTGTTTCTTCTTGCCATCCATGTTTTTGCCACTCTTGGCTGCAGTCTCTACCTCTTTATAGAGGTATTGTAGTTGACCGCCAAACATCTTGGTGTTATCTAAAGGTTTCCCTTTAATCGGCTCTGGAGCAAGATAAAGCGTAAACTCCTTCCCCTCATTATCGGTAACCTTCTTAGAGCGAGCCACTTCCTTGCCAGCATCTGTGCAAACTGACTTGAAGACATTTTCATATCTTCGAAACGACAGGTAATTACCTGCCGCCGCTAACACTGCAATGCCTTTGTCCATTGTCTTAGCCAAAGACGAGAACTTATTTTCACTCTGCATCCTATTAGCCACAGGAACAATAGCTGTTAGGGTAGCCAACACTGCCTTATGCACTGTGTGCAACACATCCTCAAACTTCTTACGGTCATCCGTCATATTGACATCCCGATCCATTTCTTTAATGATGGAGTTGGGAACACCCTTTATGCCTGTTAACTCATCTCCTAACTTGGAGATAACCTCCGCCGGTTTGAACGTGCGGAAATGACCATTCACGGTCTCGCGCATAAGCGTAGTGGTTTTAACCCGCTTAGCCTTTGGCTTCTCCACCTTCTTAGCCACTTTAGTGCCAATGTCCGCATAGACACCTTCATATATGGTGTCTGAGTCTGATTCTGTAGAAGTAGACTCAGTGGACGAATCAGAAGAAGAATATTTCCTCTTCCTCTTCTTCTTTTTGGACTTAGTCTTCCGCTTTTTGCGAAACCCAGTCTCTGCCCGCTCCTTGGTGAATTCATCACCCGAAGAAATCACCTGTTTCTTCTTCTTCCTCCGTTTAGGAGAAGGAGGAGGAGGAGCCTTAAGCTCCACCGCCGAGTCTGTGTCCAAGAAATCCTCAAACGAATCGTCTTGGACACTCGGCCTACGCCGCTTCCGAGACACAGGCGATTTGGCAGTCAAGATGTGGCTTTCCAATCGTGCAAAGCGAGCCTCCCAATCTGGAGGCGCAGGCACATCAGGCACTGCGTCCTCGTCCGGGTCGGAGAGGATATGCGCCCGGGGCTGTGTCGACGGCCCTGCCGACAACACAGGCGATGAGTCGTACTCCTCGTCCACTCCACTCGGAACACGCCCCTCGGCTGCTGCTGCACCGCGCTTACTCCGCTTCGTGGCCATCGGGAACTGAAACAAAAATTTTTGGTCAGTCCCGGTATATATATATGTCACAATATGGTTGTTTCAAACTCATTTGGACATCTATTGGTGTTAGAGAACGTGTTTATACCGTTATAACACAGGCGTAATAAGCTAAATTTGTGCGTGGGTTGTGGGTCAAGCCCAAACCTTACGCGGGGTCGGGACCAGTGTATCGGCCCGCCCATCCCTCTGTTCCGCACACTTCTCCCACCTGTGACTACTACGTCAACAAGTTGGAGAAAATGCTACGAAACTCGGAGAAACGCCTGAAAAAGTTTTGTCTAGGGGAGTCTATAAAAGAAACCCAGGAGCATCTCCAACATTACTCTCTATTAGAGTACGAGAGAATTTCCACATGAGATAGGGCGAAACCCACATCTCTACCCATAGTCACACGGTGACCCGGGTGTTGACATAACCGCTAATGACCGGTTTGGTTCCTTCGAGAAACCCACTCGAGTGTTCTATCCTTGGTTGTTTATAACCAAATAACTCGTCCAAATTGGACCAACGAAAGTCTAAACTTTCCATAATGATGCTCTAATGCATCATAATTAAGCTAACCACAGTTTTTATATACTTACTGCGTATTTGCTTGTATGTAGACTAATTTTGCCGGAGCAACCCAACGACACGTTATCCAGTCGTGAGTTGTATATGCTAATTGTTGGTACCGGACGTGCTTACCTCTCCCTAGCCTGAGGCTAGCCTGAGGCTGTTTACCGAGGTAAAACATGTATATATACATATATCTATGTATATACCCGGGAAAGACCAGACAGAATGGCCAAATGATTTGAGCATCCATCTCCCGTTTTGGTAGATCATGGGATTGGAACCCTGGTTGAGTCAAGGCAATGACTTAAAACTGTATACTTGTCACTGCCTAGGTATGTTCTCGGCATCATTAGGATAGGACAACGACTGGTTGGCTCAGTGTCAGGATAATGTGACTGAGTTGGATTTCAGGTCATGGTGCTGGCAGCCTGGTCTCCCAGTGGGGCAGCACTATGAAGTGGCCATGAGTGTGCACAGGTGGGTGCTGGGGCTATTTAGATACTGTTGTTTTGTTTGAAGTACAGGTGAGAAGCTTGAGTTTTAAATTACCTGCTATCGCTATAACTTAGATAATAAGTCAAAGAGGATGAGAGGGGGGGAGGGGATGAGGTAGAAGACTGAGTGGAGGAGAGAAGGTAGCAAATGTATACATCATTATTAGAAACAAAGACACACACAAAAATACCAAATTAAAATTACAACGGGTGGAAGGAAGATTTTCTTGTTTTATTTAACGATGCCTCTAGAGCACATTGATTTTCGTATCATCGGCTACTGGACATCAAACATATGGTCATTCTGACAGATGTTGTTTGGAGGAAACCTGCTGCCGACACATAGGCTACTTTTCTGATAAGCAGCAAGGTGTCTTTTATATATATGCAATTACCACCAAACAGGACAGTACATACCACAGCCTTTCACGAACCAATTGTCGACCACTGGTTGGAACGGAAAATAGCCCAAACAGCGGGAGGGAAGAATTTCATATAAATCCCTCACTTATTGGTGTCAGTCTTTTATAATCCCACTTAAGTCCTGCCTGCGCCTGGTCCCGCAGGTTCCACCTGGTCCCCCGGGACTTCCGGTTCTCCCTCCTGCAGTGGGAGCGGGGCAGCGTGCGCATTTCCACGTTTTCGAAGATTGATTAAACCGAAAGCCAGACTTCACTGGTTGTGCTGTTTCGTGACGGTTTGGAGTAGGCGGAACATTTAAATAAACGCAACAAATGAAAAGGAAAAAAAAAGAAAAGTAAGGAAATTGGAGGAGGGACCACGTGACAAAACGCGGAGATTGGGTGATAAAGGGAGTAGGTGAAGTCGGCGGAAGGAGCAGGGAACGCGGCGTCCCTTAATAAGTACCCCTCAAGGGTTCCGCGCTTTAACGCTAGGGGGCGGATGGGCTGAGAACGCGAATGTCATAGAGGATGAGGGGTTTCACCGGTGGTTGCTTTGTTGTTGGAGTTTTACGTCCTGCAACATCTAAGGTCATATCAGGATGGGTACAGACTTGTGACTGTGCATTCATGGAGATTCTACAGTGCTGCCTCACTGGGAGACCAGGCTGCCAGCACCATGACCTGATAGTGATATCCCACTCAGTCATATTATCCTGACACTGAGCCAACCACTCCTTGCCCTAACCTAATAATGCCTAGCACATGGCTTGGGAACGAAAAGGCATAACTTTGTAATTCATTAGTTTGACTCGATTAGGGTTAGAACTCGTGGGTTCGAATCCAATGATCTACCAAAACGGGAGACGTTCAACTCATTGGTATTGGTGATCCTGGGGTGGGGAAGTGTGGGGTGGGGGGGGGGGGGGTGAGGCAGGGAAGAGCGTGGCAAGAACGGGGGTTACATGAAAAAAAAAGATGTGGATAAGGATAGGGAAATGAGGGACAATGAGGGAACAAGAAATAAAGGCGGAGAGGAGAGTATGAGTGAGTGAGGGAGAAAGAAAGAAAGAAAGAAAGAGAGAGAGAAAGACAGAAAGAAAGAAAGAGAGAGAGAGAAAGAAACAAAGAAAGAAAGAAAGAGAGAGAAAAAAAGATAGAAAGAAAGAGAGAAAGAGAGATGGAGGGAGACGGGAAAGAGGGAGTGGGAGGCGATACGCAAGAAAGAGGAATATGGGTACGGGGAGGATATGTTTAGGGATATCAAGGGAACGAGGGAAAGTGTGTGTGTTTATGTGAGAGAGGGAGAGAGAGATCGAGAGAGAGAGGGGGGGGAGAGAGGGAGAGAAATAGGGAAGGGAAGAGAGAGGACACCGAGGGAAGGAGGGGAGGAAGGGCGAGAAGAGAGTGAGTTGTTTGTTTTGTTTGTTTGTTGTTGTTTTACGTCCTAGCAACATCTAAGGTCATATCAGGACGGGGGAAGAGAGTGAGAGGGAGAAGGCAGGGAAAGGAGGCGGAAATGGGGAGAAGCAAGGAGGAAGAGAGGGAAGGAAGAAAAGGGGGGAGGGAGGCAGGGAGGGAGCAAAAGGAGGAGGGAAGGCGGGGGGGGGGGGGGGGGGGGGGAGAAGCACGGAATGCAATCACAGCCAGGAAGGCGGAGAACGAGGAGAACAGATGGGGAAAGTGTGGTAGAGAACATGAGGTGGAAATATCGTCAACATCATGTTGACTTAAAAGAGCGAAGAGATGAACTTGGTTATGTGTGACTTGCGCACTGAGCGACCCGCTTTGAAGGAATGGTTGTAATAATAGTGGCGTATTGTTGACAGAGGCGGGTAGGGGGGTGCTGGGTGTGACGGGTGGTGATGGGTGAGGGGCCGGCAGTTGAGGTGTGGCATGCCGAGAGGCGGACGGGAGTAGCCATGTGTGACGGACGGTGATGGGTGATGGGCCGGCAGCTGAGGTGCAGCATGCCAAGAGGTGTGCAGGATACACCATGTGTGACGGGCGGTGATGGGTGAGGCGCCGGCAACTGAGGCGGCATGCCGAGACGCGGGCGCAACACACCTCAAGCGCAGCTCCAGGAAATTAACGCTAACCTAAAACACGAGGGGGCGCAGTCACAATGCTGCGTCTGGAACTAGGGTCCTGCGCAGAAAGACGGCGGCGCTTCTGGTTGCACGACTTCACGGAGTTTATTGATGCGTGCTTGGATTGAGGGATGAGAAGGTGGTGGTGATGGTGGGGGGTGGGGGGGGGGGTTAAGGGGATCCAACATGAGCAGTCGATACAAATGGTGGGAAGAAACAGGGCGTGGTAAAGGCTGCCGGTTGAATCTAATAGCCCTGTCACACTATGACGTATCTCGCCGGCGCGCCGCCAATGCGCAAAATCACTTTTAATCGTCGAGAGACGTCAATTTTTCGGCGTCAGCGCAACGTATTAGTAGCGTGCAGCCGATGTTGTGGTAAAAGTTTGGCGTGGCATTCTGATATGACCTTAGATGTTGGTAGGACGTAAAACAACAAAAAGCAACCGTTTGGCGCAATGTGTGGTAACGAGCCTCACGCACACGGGGCCTGTGCTTACCGTTCGCATAACGATCTCCCACCACGTTTAACGTATCTCGACGCACCCCTAACATCGCCATAACGTTGGCACCTGCGGGTTGTCACGCGTTGAAAGTTTTGTGCAAGCACAAAACTTTGCTGATTCCCTGACATGCGCTGCTGACCATCACTGTAGATAAACGAATACCAAAGCACGCGTAACGCTTCCAGACATCTCCCGACGTTTCGCAAAAAAATGACACATGTCGACGTGCTTTGGCGAGAAACGTCGTAATGTGACAGCACCATAAGAATTTGCAATGTGATCAAACAATGCATAGTTAATGAGAACTATTCACAGCCTCGGATATGTATCTTATATTTAATATATATGATATAAAAATCGGAGAAGCCAGTGGCTCGAGCAACAACCGGGGTGGAAGTGGGGCTTGGTCCGGGGCCGGAAGGGCGAAGCAGGGAGGCACCGGGGCGCCACCTGATCGATTCTAACCCAGGCATTAGTTCCCATTCAACAGTACTACCCGTCAACACCAGGGGGGGGGTCACTGCGCTCCAACTACACCGGCATATCCAAGATATACGCGTGTATATACAATGTATATTATATCCAGGTCCACAAACCTCTATCTGAAATTATGAAATCAGAAAAGTTCTCATACAGCATATAAATGAAATAAAGCTATTTACAGATTTTATTTATTCCACTTAGTGTGAGTAATCAAAAGTTTGTCATCATCATCATGCTGTCGGTCACGATGCGACAAAGACTGCTTTCATTACTTGACTGCCGCTCTCCATTTAGCTCTCTGCTGTGAGAGTGATGTCCATGAGTCGGTCTTAATGTCTCTCAGCTTCAGGTTTCTCTTGATGGTATCCTTGAACCGGAGACGAGGGTGCCCTCTCTTTCTGTAACCAGAAGACAGTTGAGAATAGAGGATCTGCTTTGGTAGCTTGTCTGATGACATCCTCATGAGGTGTCCAGTCGACCGGAGATTCTTTTTGATCAGAAGATGTCTTCCATAGAGGGCAGGCCCATCCGTTCGAGTATTTCCTTATTTGTCACTTTGTCCTTCCAGGTAAGCCTCATGATTGAACGCAGATGTCGCATCATGAAGGCATGCAGCTTTTTCACCTGTCGTCTGTACAGTGTCCAGGCCTCGGCTATGTATAGTAGGGTGGATAGCACGATTGCATGGAAGATCTTGGCTTTGACCCGCATGGACACATGGTGATTGTTCCAGAGTCTCATGCGTAGTCGGCCGAAAGATGCGCTAGCCTTGGCCATCCGCCTCTGTATTTCAGAATCAATGCGTCCATCACTTGATATAGTGCTTCCGAGGTAGGTGAATTCTGGAACAGAGTTCAGCTTGTTTCCGTCAACTATGATATCCTTCTCTCGGGTTCTTGTAGAGCTGGGTTGGTACAGGACCTCCGTCTTCTTGATGTTAATCTTCAGGCCAAACTTCTTTGATGCATCGGAGAAAGCTTCCACTATTTTCTGGATCTCTTTAGCAGAGTGGGCAACCAGTGCACTGTCATCTGCGAATAGCAGCTCTCTCACCAGTATCCGAGTAGACTTGGTCTTCGCTCTGAAGTGTGCGACATTGAATAGGTCAGCGCACCCTGCTGTAGTATTAATGCTTCATCACAGCGTGTTGCGCCAGACCCCACTGGAGTCTGTGGCATGTGCATAAATGTATGTATGTGGGACATATATATGTGCGTGCATGTGTGTAATGTAGACTCTATACCTGTATTCTGAACTACGAAAAAGTCAGAATTCCAAAACACAACTGGCCCTAAGGATTTTGGATAACGGATTGTGGAGCTGTATATGATACATAAGAGTTTATATAAGAGTACTGCGAACAGTGGCGGGAGAAGGCGACAGTTTGCCACTCGCAGGTGGCTCCAGCGGAAGAAACGGGAACTAGCTCCTGCATAATAAATAACTACCTATAAATAGAGGCGATAAGGAAGTGACCAGGATGGCAATAACTGAGAGGTGACTTGTCCTTAATTTATACTCCCATAATCATTATAGATTATGTGATGCATAACGTAGTATGCAAGTATAAAGATACATAAGGGAATTATTATCATATTGTTATACTCCGTAAAGCGGCTGTCGCACATCACCGGATTGGAGGAAATGGAAAGAAACCAAACACAGTCCATTGATAGTCCGGTTTGTGCCCGCACAAGTTTTGAACATGCACAAAACTTGGAACGGATGCCACCGGATTTACGTCTACGGTTCTTGTCCGGTTTGAGTTTGTTTGGTCCGTTGGCTATCCATTCATGTCCATTTCATGTCTGTTCGTCAAGCAGTCTTTGACCCGATATTGCAACATTTTGACACATTTTAATACATTTTGATATTTACCACGCCCGAACACCACCGGTTCTGTCCGTTGCTCAATCCGGTGATGTGTGACAGCCGCGTAACATCCATCACTGTACCGGTGGCAGAACCTGCGGCCTTCCTCACCTCCACCGGATATTGACAAGTGGATGGTACTCCTCTATAGTGCTGCACATATAGAGGAGTGGTCGTAATGAGCTGCACTACCACACAGTGGTGGTTGCAACTACACTGACCCCTGTTTGCTACAAAGTAGCAACAGGTGGCAGCACGCTACCAGGAACAGTTTCTAGGGTGGACTAATCCATTCTTTGCTAGCTGCCACCCCATGAGGGAGGCTACATGCTACCGAGATAAAAGATTCACCTGGTACTTGTAGTACACGGGTGAAGACCAGCCTTATATAAAAACGGTCGAAAAATCGGGCTAATGAAATGAGTCTTTATGAGAGCCTAATTTCACAATCTAAGAAGCAACATTTATTCTTTGTATATGTCTTCATATTTACCCGCTAATTTTGAGTTGGAAAATATGATAAAACATATACTTTAATGCAATTTAAAAGTGAAATCGACGGCGTTCTCTGACCGCCATCTTGTCTTTTTACATTCTCTCCCATTTCACCAACTCTGTGCTGATATAAGTAACCATTTGATACTGCTGCCAGGCATTCTACTTCTTGTTCCATACTAAAGCTATTTTTGTCCGTATTTAGACTATGTTGTTGTTCACGCATGTATTGGAAGTATGGGGTGAATCTTTTATCTACATGCTACCCAGCAAAATAAACCAGTGAGCGTCCTGGGGTTCGAAGCTATCTTGGTCTTACTCCTTTTATTCCTCCATCACATACACACACACATATACAGTAACACCTCTCTGTACCGACCCCCTCCACAGATCGACCACTCCCCTATATCGATCGCTTTATTTGGGTCCGAACAATACCATTGTAAGGATATTCTAACTCTCTAAACAGACCACCTCCCCAAATGGAGCACTTAAAGTCGCTCCAATGGTTGGTCGATTTAGAGAGGTTTTACTGTATATGGTTATCTAGATGACACAAAAATACAAATATGCACTTCGCTATCGTTAATAAGGGTTTACGTAATCTGCACATGTCTGCAAGCGATGAGCCATGATGTCACATCGCTGCATTATGTACTTGTGAAACCTCTCAGTGCATAATCCGGTGATTGAAGAGCGGTTATTAGAACATTACCAGTTAATAATAATAATAATAATAATATATATACAGTAAAACCTCTCTAAATCTACCGACCAAGGGGCTGGCTTTAAATGGTCAATTTAGGGAGGTGGTCGGTTTAGGGAGGTTTTTTTTTTTATCATTACAATGATGACTCGTTTGGGTACCAATAAAGCGATCGATATAGGGGAGTGGTGAACCTGTGGAGGTGGTCGGTTATAGAGGTTTTACTATAGGCATATTTTAAAAGCCTTACCCTGTTGACATTAAGCCCAGCTCCTGCAGATTAGGGAACTCTGAAAGAACAAAAGATGACACATTTAGATCTAGGTCACAGAAAACGACAGTGCAGACATTCTAGATGCACTGCTCTGCTCTGAACTGCTGAAAATCCGGCGACAAATTCAAGTCTAGAAATTCTTATGACATTATACAGGGACGAAAGTGGTCTCCAGAAAGAAAAAGCGGAAATCAGAAATTCTCCGATAGTCTTCTTCGCATTGTCAGGGAATCACGGACAATTTCCGGAAGTCAGGTCTCATACATATTGGGGATAGGCTGATAGTGCTGCGACATTTGAAGCACGTATTAGTGTATTTAGTATACAGTGATAGTGCTGCGGTATTTCAAGAAGGGCATACAGGAAAAATCCCAGAAATCCGCGAAATCGCGGAGATCTTTCATCCTTGATTATAACATTCCTGCAACCGGAAAGGATAGACGATTGGATAGAGCACTTGCTTTCCGTATGACTATGAGTACTTATGGGAGCAATCCCCCGCAGTCAAACCAAAGATTTATCAAATGCATGCTTGTTGCTATGCTACCTTCACTGGTGCATAGCGTCACTAACGTAGGACAGGGATTGGTTTGATCAATATAAAGGATAATGTGACTCAGTGGGATAACATGTCACCCTGCCAGTGGGGCAGTACTATGAAATCGCCATGGGTGTGCACTGCAACAAGTCGGTTCCCATCCTGTTATGGAACTATGTGTCGATAGAACGTCAAACCCCCATAAACCAAGTGCAACCTTCCAGACGGGATGGCCGAATCAGTTAGAGCGTCCGTCTCCTGTGTTGGTAGATCGTGGGGTCATGGGTTTCGAACCCTGGTCGAGTCAAACCAATGACTTAAACTTTGATACTTGTTGCTTCCTAGCCAGGCACTCGTCATTATTAGGATAGGGCAAGGACTGGTTGGCTCAGTGTCAGGATAATGTGTCTGAGTGGGATATCGGGTCATGGTGCCAGCAGCCTGGTCTCCCAGTGGGGCAGCACTATAAAGTTGCCATGAGTGCGCACTATCACAAGTCGGTACCCGTCCTGATATGACCTTAGATGTTGCTAGGATGTAAAACAAACAAACAAAGCAACCTTCCAAATGGTTCATTCCATACACACGCGTACACCCAAAATAGGCATAGAGTGAAATAAATGCACTACTTGCACTGTTTTTCACACCCGTTTTTCCTTGATAAGACTACAACCTAAACAAGTCCCACATTGTGAACAATGTCGCTACCACTGCTGGGAAAAAATAACCTTGATGAGCATGATATAAATCTCAACCAAATGTTGTTCTGGTTAGGTAGAGGAAGACTTTTATTTTCAGCATGATCCTGATCAATTTTCAAGGAGGATTGATGTCTTAATGTTTTCACTCCTTCAGTTCAATCAAATTTCCCACTTAAAAACATGCATGTTTGATATGCTAATGAAGCCTAGTTTCTTCTCTGTCTTTCATTGGTGGTTATTTTTAGCTCAGGTCACTGTGCTCACCAAGGTATCAATTTTAGGGAAGGGAGTAGCTCAGACTGGATGAAAACAAACTCGGCGAGCATGCACAGAGCTGCCGATGATACCCCTAAACAAGTTTCCATTGACTAATTTATTTCATAATGCTAACTAAAAATCAGATACCCTAAAAGACAAAAGAACAAGCATTAATTTCATATAATTATTATTTCAAACGAAGCAGAATTAGTGGAGATTGAAGTGTTTTAAAAAGGGTTAAAATATGTCAAATGCCCCCCCCCCCCCAAAATTCTGCCAATTGGGATTTCCACCGCTGTGTATAACTTACAGCATCATCAAAGGCCGGTTACTCTCATACCATGTCTATGTGGTGTGTGGGAGGTTAAAAATCCCTTGGGTCAGTAAAAGTGTAGCCTCGGACTTTCTATCGACAAACTGTCTAATGGTGAAAACAAGTCTATTCAGACTTATCCATGATAGGCAGTATAAATCTTCAAGAAAAAGAAAAAAGGTATCAGCACTCCTGAAATTGTGAATAAGTCATGTCAATGGAGAGAAAAGCAAGGAGGGTACTTTCAAATAGACTTGTGCATCGTAGTGCGAGCAGATAACCATTCCCTGACTACTCACTGCTCTCAGTAACACGACACTTGAACAGTTGCACAATCCAGTGAAAATGGGATTCTGCCAAAGGAAGCGACAGAAATAGGAGGTCATATACGGATGGGTACCAACTTGTGACAGTGCACACTCATGGCAAATGTATAGTCCTGCCGCACTGGGAAACCAGGCCGTCGGCATCATGACCCAATATCCCACACAGTCACATTATCCTGATACTGTGCTAACC
The DNA here is from genome assembly GCA_030323885.1 of Branchipolynoe longqiensis. Classification (NCBI taxonomy): domain Eukaryota; kingdom Metazoa; phylum Annelida; class Polychaeta; order Phyllodocida; family Polynoidae; genus Branchipolynoe; species Branchipolynoe longqiensis. The sequence goes on from CM059196.1 coordinate 74,994,136, forward strand.
AGTCCTTATCCTATCCTGTTAATGCCGAGCACTAGGCTAGATAGCGACAAGTATAAATTGCATAGGTCCTTGATTTGACTCAGCTTGGATTCAAACTCCTAACTTTCTGCACGTGAAGCCTGCGATCTATCGATTCGGCAACCGCGTCCGGTGTATGTGGGTAAACAAGCTTTAGTTGTGTACATCAGTCAAAACAATGGGAGCACTCACACTGAGGAACTGGCACAAACATACAAATACAATAAAACCTGTCTAAATAGACCGACCATGGGACCGACTTTAAGTAGTCCATTTAGGGAGGTGCTCGGTTTAGAGAGTAAAAATATCCTTACAATGGTATTGTTGGGACCCAAATAAAGTGATCGATATAGAGGAGTGGTCGATCTGTGGAGGGGTCGGTATAGAGCGGTTTTACTGTATGAATTTGTCTATCTTCATTAAGGGTTTACGTAATCTGCACATGTCTGCAAGCGATGAGGCATGATGTCACATCGCTGCATTATGTACTTGTGAAACCTCTCAGTGCATAATCCGGTGATCGAAGAGCAGTTATTAGAACATTGTGTATGTTACACGTTAACATATATAATCTACAACAGCAACCCTAAAGCCCCGTTCACACACACATGTTAAGTCGCCTCAACTAGTTCGCCTTTTCTAGTTCGGTTCACATTGGCCGTGTGGACGTGACGCTGAAGCGGATTAGGGCTGAGTCGATCCATCTAGTTTGTGTCAAGTATACCATCTTGCGAGGTAGTATAGATGAAGCGAAGTAACTTAGGTCGGCCTATGTTGCGTGTGTGGACGGTAGCGGTTTAGATGAGGCGGATTAAGGACGTCACACGCATGCGCAGTCAAGACCTGAGTTTGTTGACTTTCCGGTCGATCAAAAGCACATATTATATAATTTGGTCTATGAAACCGCTAGCTGTGCACAGATATTTTTTTCATCATTTATTTATAGGTTTTCACTGCCCAGCAGAAGTTTTGACCATTCCAAAACAATACGACTCAGTCTATACATATCTAGGTCGAACCCACACTCTCTCGTGGTGACGTCGACTAACCGAAAGTGGCACTGGTTAGTATGGACTTGCTCATGCGCAGATATCGATTTCCGGCTTAAACCATCCCAAGCACTGGATGTGTGGATACGACACACTTTCATGCCTAGTTCGCCTCATCTAGTTTGCCTTATCTAGTTCGGCCTAAAGTTGTGCTGTGTGAACGGGGCTTTAGAAACTAATATGTGAGTACTTTCGGTGGGTGGGAGGAGAAAAGATTTCATGCATCACCAGCTAGCTAGCCAGAGAGTGACATTTCATCAGCTGGCCAGCATTGATAATGGAAAAGGTGTAAAAGCCTACTAGCCAATCGGGTGGATGGGGCAATGAGCTCACCCACAAACACACGGAGGAGTCCAAGGTCCAACAAGAGAGGGCCACTTCTCTAGAATTGATCTTACATATACAATATCTATCTAGATTTGATCCTACAATTTACATTAAATACTGGCACACTCGTTAATCATTTTTTTGGAGGGTTTTGGCATTACAAAACATGAAAACCTGTTGGCTTCGACAGGTAGTTGGTTTTACATCCTGGTAACATCTAAGGTCATATCAGGATGGGTACCCACTGGGAAAAAAGCTGCCGGTACCGTAACCCGATATCCCACTCAGTCACATTATCCGGACACTGAGCTAACTAGTCCTTGCCCTCTCCTATTGATGCCGAGTACCAGGCTAGGAAGCGACAAGTATCAATTTTGTAATTCATTGGCTTAACTCGACCGGAAATCGAACTCCCGACCTTTCGCACGGAAGGCCTGCGCTCTACCGATTCGGTTACCGCGACCAGTAAAATTACCTAGTTAACCTAGCAATGGCATATTATACTTGGCTCCAACGGATGTGCACACATACAAATACTGCTCAATTTTTCATTTCAAATATCTACAAAACTAGCTAGTGAGACAGCACTATAAAGTCGCCATGAGTGCGCCCTGTCATAAGTTGGTACCCGTCCTGATATAACCTTAAATATTCCCAGGACGGAAAACTCCAACAACCAACCAACCAAAGCTATCAAATTATCTTATTTAAAAAAAACTAAAAAAAACCTCAAATTAATGCATTGGAGATAATGGTCCAGCTAAATGTATCTAAAACATACCAAAACTAATAGTTTATGCTAATGTCTGTACCAGGTTAGATAAAAGATTCACCCCTTACTTCCAGTACAGGGGTGAAAACCACCTTATATAAAAACGGTCGAAAAGTCGGGCTAATGAAATGAGTCTTTATGAGAGCCTAATTTCACAATATAAGAAGCAACATTTATTCTTTGTATATGTCTTCATGTTTACCCGCTACTTTTGAGTTGGAAAATGTAATAAAACATATAATTTAATGCAATTTAAAAGTGAAATCGACGGCATTCTCTGGCCGCCATCTTGTCTTTTTGCATTCTCTCCCATTTCACCAACTCTGTTCTGATATAAGTAACCATTTGACACTGGTGCCAGGCATTCTACTTCTTGTTCCATACTAACGCTATTTTCGCCCGTATTTATATAAGGCTAGTCTTAACCCGTGTACTACAAGTACCGGGTGAATCTTTTATCTAGTACCATGTATGCTTTTGTGAATTATCCTCATTTGATATATGGGTGACGGTCGGGCCGGAAGAACTGGACCATAATCCAACTGACCTAATTCCCATTGAGACCACGTGACAATGATGGACCACCTTGACTGGGGCCTTCTGCGTTAGTGGTTAGAATGCACGATTGAACAGTGCACTGCAATGCAAACACATCTGCATTGGAGCTTGCTACTTCCAATAAATCAATAGTTCAATGAAGTTGACACTCTGAATGGCCGCGTGCATGGGACATTGATAGATCACGGTCAATCCGTCTTACACGCACATACATACACGCTCACATCCACATCCGCAATCCAGACGGGATGGCCAAATGGGTTGAGCGTCCGTCTCCCGCTTTGGTAGATCGTAGAATTCAAACCCATGGGTTTGAACCCTGGTCGAGTCAAACACAATGACTTAAAAATTGATACTTGTCACTTCCTAGAAAGGTGCTCGGCATTATTATAATAGTGCAAGGACTGGTTGGCTCAGTGTCAGGATTATGTGACTGAGTGGGATATCAGGTGGGATATCATCCTGGTCTCTCCGTGGGGCAGTACTATAAAGTTGCCATGAGCGTGCACTATCACAAGTCAGTAGCCATCCTGATATGACCTTCGATGTTGTCAGGGCATAATATCTCCAACAACCAACAAACCCACATCAGCACCCACACACAAACATTGTCACTCACAACACATAAGGCATGTGACTAAGATTACTGTGACCTACAAAGCTACGTCCCACGATCACCGAGCAGTGCAAAAACTATCCTGCAAGGTGCTGTGATGAGAAGGGTGAGGAAGAGGAGGAAGAGGAGAAGGAGCAATTTGAGAGTGGCGTGGTTTGTTGTTTTTAGGGTTTTTTTTTACGTCCCAGCAACATCTAAGGTCATATCAGGACGGGTCCCGGCTTGTGACAGTGCGCATTCATGGCGACTTTGTAGTGCTGCTCCACTGGGACACCAGGCCACCAGCACTATGACCTTATATCCCACTCAGTCACATTATCCAGGCGCTGAGCCAACCAGTCCTTGCCCTATCCTAATAATGCTGAGCAGCAGGCTAGGAAGTGACAAGTATAAATTTTTAATCATTGGTTTGACTTGACCAGGATTCGAATCCACGAACTCATGGGTTCGGACCTCCCGATCTCCTAAAACAGGAGACGGACGCTCTATTGATTCGGACACCCCATCTGGTTGGAGGACAGGGAAAATCAGTAGAGAGACGGTTAAGAAGTCATCAGTGCTGGGGCTTAATAACTCTTCCGGGTTATGGGAAAGTGAGGTGAAGAAGTGAACACACGGTTGGTTGGTTGATGGAGCTTTACCTCATCGTCAATTTATAGTGCTGCCCCACTGGGAAATCAGGCTGCTGACACCATGACAGTCCCCATATCCCACTCCGTCACATTATCATGATACTGAACTAACCAACCCATCCCCTATCCTATTAATGCGGAGCACCAGGCTAGGAAGCGGCAAGTATCAATTTGATAAGTTACTGGTTTGACTTCACTGGGAATCGAACTCCCGACCTTCCGCATGGGAATCCTGCGCTCTACTGATTCGTATTATGCATTATGCGTCAGAAAATAAAATAATGCCATCAGCAGTAGAGTGACTTGCTCCATCCATTGCCGCCATTCTCACCACCACACAGGCGCTGATGCTCAAATTCATGCCGCAGTAATTGGCGACGCTATTGGCTTTAGGTGATAAATACGGGGTTAGCGCGCAGGCGCACAATAAGGGCGGAGTCAGCGTCCCGCCCGTCCGCGCATTACTAACAAGCCATCGAGAAAACTAGCCAAAATAAGAGCAACATAGAGATGGGCCGCATAGAACGTGGGTAAATCATTTATTTAAAGGGCACTCAATTAAAAGGCTGTACTGAATTAGATTATAACTGCAGTGACTGGTGCTGTACATTATACAGCAGGAGCCACTCCCTTAATTCTACACGATCGGTGCTGTGACTAATACAGCACTGATCAAACTTAGATTATTTAAAATGTCAATTCCGATAGTAAGATGGCCGGAAGACCAGTGCTCCGGCGCTGACAAATGTCATATTCAGATGAATAAATACTTTACCAAAAAAAAACAAAAAAAAAAAAAAAAAACAGGTATAATATATATACTAGTATTAACATTACCAGTGCTTGTTACCTAAGTTAAAGAGTGTATCTCCCCCCCCCCCTCCCCCAGACACACAGTTCCTGTAATTGAACAAGAACGAGTCTATGAACTGTTAGTGAACCGTGCCCCACTGAACGAACTGTGGCACACTTGTAACAATGTGTCCATTCCATTATAATACAGTCATATCACGACTGCCCGACGTCTAATCCGTCCGGAGCCACCAGACCATGGGCCCGTATCGAGATATCGACATGGATAGACAGATCTGATTTGTCTGTGCGACTTGGGCGCTTTGCTGATTCGCCGATTTTCTTTGGATTTTTGGGGGGATCGTTTTAAATTTATTAAAATTTGTATTCCCCGCCCCTTGGAAATTACTCTAACCGCCGACTATTTATTGGTACTACGACGTGCTACACGCGGGGAAGGAGGGGGGGGGGGGATACTTGACGGCCACTTGTGTCCGCTAATTAGTCACAGATTCATTAATTAGTGACGTGAAAATGGATCCTTGTCGCGCAGCCCCGACCACCGTTGAGGTGACGCGTCTGAATTTCATTGGACCGCTAACGTCACGTGGTAATGCGGCGATAATGGAGCGCATTCACGGCAGGTGGCAGCACAGTGGAGCGGCGGAATTCGATGTTTGCTCGTTATTTGCCCCAAAATGGCGCGTCAGTGTCAGTGTCAGTGTGTGTTGGTATGTGTAAATGTGTGTGTGACGCACTTGGGATAAATTAGGCTTTTGAAGAGTAGAGTCGACTACACAAATTAATACTTGTTTGCTTGTTTGTTGCTACTTTACGTCCTAGCAACATCTAAGGGCATTAACAGGACGGGTACCAAATTGTGACTGTGCACTCATGAAATCAGACCAGCAATGACCCGATATCCCACTCAGTCACATTATCCTGACACCGAGCTAACCAGCCCTTGCCCTATCATATTAATGCAGAGCATCAGGCAAGGAAACGGTAAGTTTAGTAAGTAACTGGTTTGACTTAACCAGGAATCGAACTCCAGATCTCCCGCACAGCAGGCCTGTGCTCTACCGATCGCGCCACCGCGCCCGGTCAAATTAATACTATGTCTTGGGAAATATGATTCTGGAAAGAGGATTTCCGACTATTTTTCGACCACTTGCTACAATTTTGCGACCACCCATTTTTTGTGGTCGTAAAATGGTCGTGGTCGCAAGCATAGTGTAACTGGGGTATAATTAAACTAAATCAAACTGAAGTATCTAATACCCCAGTCACACTATGCTTGCGACCACTTTGCGACCACCCATTTTGTGTGGTCGTAAAGTGGTCGTGGTCGTAAGCATAATGTGACTGGGGTATAAATAAACTAAATCAACTACGACTGGAAAGACACTCACCAAACTGAAGTATCTATACCCCAGTCACACTATGCTTGCGACCGCTTGCGACCACACACACAAAGGGTTGGTTGCAAAGAGGTTGCAAGTCCAAGTGTGATGGAGGCACTAGTTGAATAAATAATTACACACACACAAAAATACACCGAGTGAGAAGGCTGATTTTGATAGGGACTGTGAAAGTGGAGTCTGACGTATCTGCGCTGGTCGGCAAAGACTCACATCGGGGCACTAGCAGTGGTTCTTCATTGGGGTGACTAAAATATTCATAGCTTTCATGTCGTTTGGCGCCATTTCTGGACGCGCATGCGCATTAGGCATAAGGCAATCTGCAGGTGTGATATATGGGTGCGTAGGGTTTGTGTGTGTTTGTGAGTGTGTTTATGTGTGTTTATCTGTGTTTGTGTGTCTTTCTGTCTGACCTGGTCGAGTCAAACCCATGACTTAAGAATTTATACTTGTTACTTCAAAGCTTGGCACTCAACATTATTAGGATAGGGCAAGAACTGGCTGGCTCAGTGTCAGGCTAACCTGACTGAATGGGTTGTCAGGTGATGATCTCCCAGTGGGGCAGAACTATAAAGTTGCTATGAGTGTGCACTGCCACAAGTCGGTACCTGTACTAAGACAGCACAACCCGATTAAACCAACCTCGGTTAAACCAAACGATCGGTTAATCCAAACTTTTGTTGGCGGCCCGGCAAAATACTACCATTTATCATATAAAAAAGTTGGTTCAACCAAAGTCGGTTAATCCAAATTATCGGTTAGTCCAAACAAAATTGTCGGGCCCCAGGCCACTTCTGGTATGTTAAAGCAAACTTTCATGTAGTTAAAAGGTCATCTGAGACCCCACCAATATATATATATATATATAGAGGGCGAGGATTTATATCGCAAAGCGGTTATAAGCTACACTAAAATAAATATCTAACAAAACCCAACAACCTGGAAATTGATCCGCAATCGATGATCAATCAGATTTCAGCAAACTTATCCGTTAGTGTACGGCGGGATTTGGGGAGACCCAGAGTGGTCGATTCTATAGGGTGGTCCAATGTTGATGGATGGGGAGGGAGGGTGGCGGACTAAGGCTTGATGGCACCTACATATGTTATCGGAACCTACCCCCCCCCCCGCCCCCCCCCCCCCCCCCCCCCCCCCCCCGAGCCCATGATGGAGAGAATACTGGATGAGCGCGTCATTTTGTTGTTGTTATTGTTTGTGTTAAGAAAGAAAAGATGTATCGGTGTACATATATATAACCATATCCATATATATATACGTATATGCATATATATGAAGACAAAAATATGTATATAAATATAACTAGAAAGAAAATATGTATTGATGCACATATATATAGTCTAAGGATATATGACAAATGCCTTTCATCAGACTATTCTTGTATGCAAAGTATATCGGTGTGTCCGTATGTATGTAGGCATATATATATATATATATATATATATATATATATATATATATATATATATATATATTATATATATATATATATGTATATATATATATATATATATAAATATATATATATATTTATATATATATATAAATATATATATTTAATTATATATATATATATATATATATGTATATATATATATATATATATATATGAAGACATAAAGACGAACAGATGTACATATAAGCAGAACGTCACAATGTATTGGAGCATATATATAGGTATCTTTACTGCATTAGTCTGTTTTTGTATATATAAGATGTACCGGTGTGTAAGATAAAACCCATGCATATATATATATATATATATATATATATATATATATATAGTATAGTTATACAAATCTTACCTGGGTATAGATGATGGATAACTGTTATTTTCCCGAGGTAGAAGCCTCGGGTAGACGTGGGCTAGGGAGAAGGAAGCATGTGAGGTACCAGCAATTTTAACCTACTTATTCAGGATAAAAATGATCTTTCAATACAATGGATACTATGATTTTCCCGTAATGGTACACCAATGGGATAGACGTGGTAGGTTGTGGTGGGCGGGCCCTAGCCCACGTCTACCCGAGGCTTCTACCTCGGGAAAACAACAGTTATCCATCATCTATACCCAGGTAAGATTCGTATAACTATACTATTTTACCTCGGTATACAGCCTCAGGCTAGCCTCAGGCTAGGGAGACCTGTACATAATTCATTTTTATCCTTAATATCATCCATTCTTATATAATATTCAACGTTTTTGTTCTCACCTATTCTTGTTAGTTGGCGAGCAGGCGCTTTGCAATGCCGGTAGGCTTTTCTAGTCGTTTGTTGTAATGTTTTGCAAACGACTTAGCCGTCTTCCAGCCTGCATGCGCTAGTATTCTTTTCACAGAAATACCTAGCAACCATGCCTTGGAGACCATGGCACCTCTAGTTGAGTGGGAAGAGTATTTGCCCGTATCCACTCCAGCCAATTTCAACACCGTAATTGTCCATCTGGCAAGGGTGTCTCGTGAAATTGCCTTATGTGGCTTTATAAAGCTCACTAATAGTTGTTGTGATGCACGTAAATCCTTTGTCTTAGATATATAAGCCCGTATGGCTGACACAACACATAATTTCCGATCATTCGGAAAGCAGTCTAAGTGAACCGTAGATAAAGGGTCACCTAACGTGTTCGATTTGATCAATTGTGCTAAATCAAACGTAGCTTGTTTCTTGTCTATTTCTAATCCAGTTAAGGATAAAGCAACAATCGTCTGTCCTCTGTGTCCGGTTACTAATAATAACAGGACCGCGACCTTAAAACCTAATTGTTTTATATCTAACCACGAGTTGTGAGGCCAAGCCTGAAACAACTTAAATACTATAGACACATCCCAAAACCGACTATACTTTGGTTTTGGAGGATTCCTTTGATAAATTGAACGAAGTAGATAACAAAGAACATAATGTTTTCCAACTGTTTCGCCATCAATTCTAGGTAATATGATTGATAACGCACATCTTGCCGCATTGATCGACCCAAAGGATAGTCCTTCATCCTCTAGAGAACGAAGAAAACGAGCTACTTGTGAAATTGTTGGATTTGTTGGCTTGACTTTCATTAACAAACAATGTACACCCCATTTCTTTAAATAGGATGTGTACATTTTGACAGTTCCTGGCCTCCAGGCATCAGATACTATCCTATTCTCAGTAATTTTGTCCAATCCAAATTGCTGCAGCTGTTTCCTTAAAAAAGGAATGCCAATAGGGGCGTCGTTGACACGTCGCCGTGAACCACTAGCGGTCCGTGGTGTGTCAGATTCCCAAGTTTTCTTGGGAATCGTATATGTTCTTTTGCCAGTTGTGAAACTGCTGGCAGCCAAGGTTGCGTGTCCCAATCGGGCACCACCAGTATAGCATGTGTCCGTTCCAAGCCGATTTTCCTCACAACTCGGCTGATAATGCTAAACGGTGGGAAAATATAAAAATAATTATTTTCCCAGGTAATAGCAAATGCATCTACCTTCCAAGCCTCCGGTTCAGGATGCCAAGAAACATAACAAGGTAATTTGTTATTATTTCGTGATGCAAACAAGTCAACTTTAGATGTACCCCATTTTTCACAAATGAAGTTAAACAAAGGTGTAGAGAGAGACCATTCTAAATGGTCATGGAAATTTCTACTTTTATGGGTGCAAGTGTATTATGTGACCCTGGAATATGCGCTACAGTCAGCCAAACTTGTTGAGCCTGTGCCCAGTTCCAAATCAGTTTAGACAACTGATTGCAAGGCTTTGATTTGGTTCCACCCATGTTACGAATATATGCCATGGCAGTAGTATTATCAGTTAGTATTCTAACTTGTGATTTATGTATCTTTACTAAACTACATAAGCCCAGATAAATAGCACGCAATTCTAGCGCATTAATATGGTCTGATTTTTCATCATCAAGCCATCTACCTCCTGTTGTGACCCCATCTCGATGAGCTCCCCAACCTTCTAACGAAGCATCAGTAGTAATTACCGTATTAGGTTCCGCCATGCGGATTGGATTTGGTGAACTTGCTATGTGTTGCATCCACCATGCAATATCCTGTAGCCCTTCTTGCGAAATAAACATCTTTCGCTCAAAATTCCCTTTAGTTCGTGTTAGCGCTAAATTTTTTATCTATTTCTAGAGATTTAATATGGGCCTTCCCGTATAGAATAGCGGGTGCATACGATATCATTATCCCAATAAGGACTGCGACCTGTCAAATTTTAGGTTTTGGTAACTTAATAAGCTGGGTCGCTGTATTCATAAACTTAATTAGTTTTTGCTCTGTTATCGACACTGTAAGAGACTGTGTATCCAGAATAAACCCTAAACATTTGAGTTGTTTTGTTGGTTTAAGCACTGACTTTTGTGGATGTACATAAAACCCCAATTTAGTGAGCAATGCACATAAATCCAAAACTGCATTCACACAATCAATTTGTGTTGATGCTATAATAAAGGAATCATCTATGTATGGAAACATTATATGACCCTTCCGCGCCATCACTGAGAAAACAGGTTTAAGCAGTTTAGTGAATAAATGAGGGGCACAAGCTAAACCATTCGGCATGCAGGTAAACTCATAGAGTTGGTTATCCCAAAGAAACCGAAGAAATTTCCGGTCTTTTTCCCTTATGGGAAGCGTATAATATGCATCTTGTAAATCAGCACTAGCCATCCACGCATCTGGCGTAATCAGATCTCGTGCCGTATCTAGCGAGAACATTTTAAAATGTCGATATTCAACCATTTTATTAAGGATTGTTAAATCCAGGATCATTCGAACCTCGCCATTAGGCTTTGGTCTCGAGAAGATGTTTGAAATAAACTCTCCTGAACAGTATGTCACTTTTTGTATAATTCCTTTCTCAAAGAATTTTTGTACCTGTTTAGTTAGTGCCTCTCGTTCAACTGGTTCAATGTTATAAGGAAAAGGTATCCTGCGTTGTACCGGAATTTGTGTGAAGGGAATGTGAACACCCCTAACTATTTGTAAAATTTCTTGGTCACTAGTAATTTTGTGCCACTCAGAAATATGATTATTAATATTATCAGCCACAAAGTTGCTTACAGTTTGTGTGGTTTTAGAGGCTGGAAGGACTTGTAACGTCTGTGTTTCAACCTCTACTTGGACCCGCCCCTGGGGAAGGGTCTCGGCGAGTTGACGCCTCGGCCTAATGGCCGTGCGGTGTTGTCGGTCCAGCCTGAGCGAGCGCCCCGGCCCCGAAAAACTTGACCGAAGTTTGAGCCCGGTCTGGTTCCCCTGGTGAACCGCCGTGGACGAAAATCCCCTCGTGACCTTTTGAAACGAGGAGTTTCCTGTTTCTTCTTACCATCCATGTTTTTGCCACTCTTGGCTGCAGTTTCTACCTCTTTATAGAGGTATTCTAGTTGACCGCCAAACATTTTCGTGTTATCTAAAGGTTTCCCTTTAATCGGCTCTGGAGCGAGAAAGAGCGTAAACTCTTTCCCATCATTATCCGTAATCTTCTTTGAGCGAGCCACTTCTTTGCCAGCATCTGTGCAAACCGACTTGAAGACATTTTCATATCTTCGATACGACAGGTAATTACCTGCCGCCGCCAACAATGCAATTCCTTTGTCCATCGTCTTAGCCAAAGACGAGAACTTATTTTCTCGTTGCATTCTATTTGCCACAGGAGCAATAGCTGTTAGGGTACCAAGCACCGCCTTATGCACTGTGTGCAACACACCCTCAAATCTCTTACGGTCATCCGTCATATTGACATCTCGATCCATCTCCTTAATGATGGAGTTGGGAACACCTTTAATGCCTGTTAACTCATCTGCCAACTTGGAAATAATCTCCGCCGGTTTAAACGTGCGGAAATGGCCATTAATGTTCTCACGCATAAGCGTAGTGGTTTTCACACGCTTAGCCCTTGGCTTCACTTTCTTAGCCACTTTGCCACCAATGGCAGCATAGACACCTTCATATTGTGTGTCTGAATCCGATTCCGTGGAAGTGGAATCTGTAGAAGAATCGGAAGAAGAAGAATCTTTCCTCTTCTTCTTCTTCTTGGACTTGGTCTTCCGCTTTTTGCGAAGTCCAGTCTTCCCCCGTTCCTTGGTGAAATCATCACCAGAAGAAACGATGTTTCTTCTTCTTCCTCCGTTTAGGAGAAGGAGGAGGAGCCTTAAGCTCCATCGCTGAGTCTGTCTCCGAGAAATCCTCAAATGAAGACTCCTCTTGAACACTCGGCATTCGCCGTTTACGAGACACCGGTGGTTTGAGAGCCATAATATGACTCTCCATCGCCGCAAACCGCGTCTCCCAATTTTGAGCCGCGGCGCCGTCAGGCACTATGTCCTCGTCGGAGAGAATATGCGCCCAGGGCTGTGTCGAAGGCCCTGCCGACAACACGGGTGAGGAGTCGTACTCCTCGTCCACTCCACTCGGAACACGCCCCTCGGCTGCTGCTGCACCGCGCTTACTCCGCTTCGTGGCCATCGGGAACTGAAACAAAGATTTTTGGTCAGTCCCGGTATATATATATGTCACAATATGGTTGTTTCAAACTCATTTGGACATCTAGTGGTGTTAGAGAACGTGTTTATACCGTTATAACACAGGCGTAATAAGCTAAATTTGTGCGTTGGTTGTGGGTCAAGCCCAAACCTTACGCGGGGTCGGGACCAGTGTATCGGCCCGCCCATCCCTCTGTTCCGCACACTTCTCCCACCTGTGACTATTACGTCAACAAGTTGGAGAAAATGCTACGAAACTCGGAGAAACGCCTGAAAAAGTTTGTGGGGAGTCTATAAAAGAAACCCAGGAGCATCTCCAACATTACTCTCTATTAGAGTACGAGAGAATTTCCACAGGAGACGAGGCAGAGCCCACATCTCTACCCATAATCACACGGTGAATCGGGTGTTGACAGAACCGCTAATGATCGGTTTCAATCCTTCGAGAAGGAATTCTATCCTTGGTTTTTTATAACCAAATAACTCGTCCAAAATGGACCAAAGAAAGTCTAAACTTTCCATAATGATGCTCTAATGCATCATGATTAAGCTAACCACAGTTTTTATTATACTTACTGCATATTTGCTTGTATGTAGACTAAATTTGCCGGAGCAACCCAACGACACGTAATCCAGTCGTGAGTTGTATATGCTAATTGCTGGTACCTCACGTGCTTCCTTCTCCCTAGCCTGAGGCTGTATACCGAGGTAATATATATATATATGTATATATATATATAATATACAAGGTATATATTATCAACAATTTATTGTTAGAAACAGTCCATTTCAACTAATATAAAAATTAGAAACAATCTGGTTTCAAAAGTGCACATATTATTAGCTCATCGTGAGCACTGCTCTGATGGCGGCGCGAATCACACCCTTCGGCATGTTCTGGTATCAAGGCATCGTACTAATGGGGCTGTCACATTACGACGTTTCTCGCCAACACGCGTCGACGTGTGTGATTTTTTGCCTCAACGTCCGGTTACGTCAGGAAGCGTTACATGCGAATTGGTATTCGTTCATCTACGGCAACGGTCGGCAGCGCGCATCAGGAAATCGACGAAGTTTTGTGCTTGCGCAAAACTTTTGCCGTGTGCCAACGTGGAGGTATGTATACTTTTTTCCACTGATGCCGCACACGCGTGAGGCTCGTTCCCACACGTTGCGCCAAACTGTTGCTTTTTTTGTCTGTTGTTGTTTTATGTCCTAGCTACATCTAAGATCATATCAGGATGGCACGCCAAAACATGCTACCAATACGTTGCGATGACGCCAAAAAGTTTGACGTGTCTCGGCGCGTACAACTTATTTTGCATGTTGGCGGCATGCCGGTGAGAAGCTTCGTAATGTGACAGGGCCATTACACAGCGTCGGGTACCAACACCAACAATTAACTAAATGAAACAATGACCTGAATGCACACTATGCTTGCGACCTCGACCTACACAAGATATATATATATATATATATATATATATGTCATGGGGGTGATGAAAATGGGAAATATTGCACCTAGAGCGGGACTCAAACCCACATCTCTTTGCATTTCAGGCCAGTGTGCTAACCATTACACCACATAGGCTCCCTGATATCACCACACTACCCACTCCTACCTGTCTATGTAGTTACTTGCCTGAGAGCTCAGTGCAGACCACTACACTCGTCCCCCTGGAATTGTAAGTCTTTTAATGCTTACAATTACATACATACAGGCAATGCACTTAGATATACATAGACAGGGTAGGTTCAACAACTATACAGTGCATAGCTTGTAAAGGATCCTGGTCACGACACCAGTGCCATGGGGGTGATGAAAATGGGAAATATTGCGCCAAGAGTGGGACTCGAACCCACATGTCTTTGCATTCCGGGCCAGTGTGCTCACCATTACACCACCTAGGCTCCCTGATATCACCACACTACCCACGCCTACCTGTCTATGTAGTTACTTGCCTGAGAGCTCAGTGCAGACCACTACACTTATATGTTATATATATATATATATATCATTTATCGACAAGTAATTGTTAGAAACACTGCCTTCAAATTACTAATATGCAAATTAGAAACATTCTCGTTTCAAACGTCCACATATTGACTCATCGTGAGCAGGGCCTTTATGGTGGGGGGAACCTCACCCATCCGCCTGTTTGAGACCAGTCTCACCCAACTAAGCCCTCTCCTAACTACCCCCCCCCCCTCCCCCATCCCCGATTCCGCACAGAAGCCACACGTGGTTCCACATCGTTCCATTGTCTGTCCGTCAAATATTAATATGCTTATTGTCCTTAATAAATAGCACACAGCGGTGATAGATGAGTTGCTAGTTTCCGTAATGAGAATGAATGCGAAAAGACTGCTTGTCTGCATATAATATATGAGCTATACAATGCATTATGTGAATATAAATAGAGATATTATCCTCCGCTACATCTCCCTGCAAGATATTGAATGTGGTCACTGCTGTGTACCGAGATTGGTTACTGTTTTTGACACGGTGGCGCCACCTGTAGGCATAAGTCCACAACAGTTGCTAGAAGTTTTACTATATGAATAGTCATAAACCCGATATTGCGGTTAATAATCCTGGGAGTGCCATTGGCTCACTCCACAGACCCCTCATATAGATATAATATATATATATATTTAAACACATATTATATTTGTAGATATTATTATGAAAACTAAATTTAAAAAATGGACTAGTGCTGCCCAGCAGTGAAAACAAGTGTTAACACATTTATCCGTTATGTGAAGGGCAAATAAATTCATCACCGCAAATAAGGTTGGTTGGTTGTTGGAGTTTTACATCTTAGCAACATCTAAGGTCATATCAGGATGGGTACCGACTTGTGACAGTGCACACTCATGGTGACTTCATAGTGATGCACCACTGAGAAATTGGGCCACCCGCATGATGACCCGATATCCCACTCAGTCACATTATCCTGCCATTGAGCTAACCAGTCCTTGCACTATCCTATTAATGCTGAGCGCTAGGCTAGGAAGCGACAAGTATCAATTTCATAAGTCGTTGGTTTGACTTGGCTGGGAACCAAACTCCAGACGTTCCGCATGCGAGGTCCACACTCTGTCGATTCAGCCACCGCATCCGGTCAAAAAAAGAAGAAAAGAGCTGCGTCATCAGCTGCGTCCAAAGATTCTCGATGTTTTAACACTACAGTAATAGTCCATGCAATTGAATTGCCAGGCGATATGGCCAACCTCACCTTCTTATTCCCATCGAGTCTACTGCATGGAGGTATGGAAGAGGGAGGAGGTGTGAAGAGGGAGGAGGTATGGAAGAGGGAGGAGGTATGGAAAAGGGAGGAGGTATGGAAGAGGGAGGGCGTATGGAAGAGGGAGGGGGTGTGGAAGAGGGAGTGGTATGTAAGAGGGAGGAGATATGGAAGAGGGAGGGTGTGTAGGAGAGGGAGATCTATGGCAGAGGGAGGGGTATGGGAGAGGGAGAGGTATAAAAGAGGGAGGGGGTATAGGAGAGGGAGGGGTGTGGAAGAGGGAGAGGTATGGAAGAGGGAGAGGTATGGGAGAGGGAGAGGTATGGAAGAGGGAGGGGGTATAGGAGAGGGAGGGGTGTGGAAGATGGAGAGGTATGGAAGAGGCAGAGGTATGGGAGAGGGAGAGGTATGGAAGAGGGAGGGGGTATGGGAGAGGGAGGGGGTATGTGAGAGGGAGGAAGTATGGGAGAGGGAGGGGGTATGGGAGAGGGAGAGGGTATGTGAGAGGGAGGAAGTATGGGAGAGGGAGGAAGTATTGGAGAGGGAGGGGGTATGGGAGAGGGAGGGGGTATGTGAGAGGGAGGGGGTATGGGAGAGGGAGGGGGTGTTGGAGAGGGATGGGGTGTGGAAGAGGGAGGGGGGTTTGGAAGATGGAGGGGGTATGCAAGAGGGAGGGGGAGGAGGCTGATGAAACAGCATGACAACCTCTCCATTGGCTGTCAGATGTGACATCCACTTCAGCCCATGATGGAGGTGGAAAGCCATAGTCGATGGCAGTTCCTGCTTCCAACACGAAGGCCTGCTTAGTATTGCCACCCGGATGTGTGAGCCATGAATGTAGCTGCTGCGAGAGACCTCGATGGAACCTGGCGAAATTCGTGAGGAGATTTACCATTGTTCGGTGAGGCATTTAAGAAGGGTGTGACAACGCCATCTTTGTTTGTGACAGTCTGAGGTAATATTCTGACTGGGGAGTCACTTTATTTTTAAAAGTTTGCTTTATTTAACGACGCCTCTAGAGCACATTGATTTTTATCATCAGCTATTGGACGTCAAACATATGATAATTCTGACATATTTCTTTGGAGGAAACCCACTGCCACCACATAGGCTACGCTTTCCGATAAGCAGCAAGGGGTATTTTAGATGCACTTTCCCACAGACAGGACAACACATACTACAGCCTTTAATGAACCAGTTGTGTACCACTGGTTCGAGGAGTCACTATATTATGCATAATAAACCTGTGGGATCGAAGCCCACAATCTACCCAAAAAGTAAGATAGATTATAACGATCAACCTTTTTTCTTTATCTAAGAGAAATACGCACCCGTGCCCCCGCCTCTGCCAATTTGAATTTCCACCGATGTGGATAACTTACAGCGTCATCAAAGGCCAGTTGCTCTCATACCATGTCTATGTGGCGTGGGAGGTTACAAATCCCTCGGGTCGGTAAAAGTGTAGGCTCGGGCTTTCTATCGACAAACTGTCTAATGGTGAAAACAAGTCTATTCAGGCTTATCCATAATAGGCAGTATAAATCTTCAAGAAAAAACGCAGAAACTCAAAGCTATCGAACGATGCAACATCAATGTTCCCTTTAGTTATTGTGTCGGAATTAGACACTGCTGGTAAAACGTGGTTGTGGAAATAGCGAATTCAGCTTAAAATTGCATAGTCGATGGTTTTAGGTTTCTCTCATTTTCTGAGATAAATATATTAAGTTGATCGTTATAACATACCTTACTTTAATCTGAAATAACTTGTATATTAAAAGGCTAACTTTTGAAATATTTGAAGTGTAAACATGTCAAATCAGTTTTGGCAAGCACATCAAAACCCTGACACCATAGGTTTGTGCAGCAACAATAGACATGACCGAATTCAATTGGCTCGACATTCCCTTCTGTGTGATGACGAATGTTTAATAAGTGTATTAGAATTTAAGTTAGATATGTAGAATCAAATTTGGTTTTCAAAATTTGATGTTTTCATCGGACTATGCAGCTTTAAGAGAAAGTTAAAAAGAAAAAAAGAAAAAAAGAAAGAAAGAAAGAAAAAAAGAAAGAAAGAAAGAATGAAAGAAGAAAAGAGAGAAACCGACAGAGGGGAGTTGTGTGTCGGATATAACATGCTATTCACTGAAATCCCTCATTCAATCTGCATTCCTAATGTAATCACATCAAAATCTCCACATAATCCAATAATTCAATTACGCGAACAACCTAATTTAATTAGCAGGAGAGATTCTATTCATTAACAGAATGGGTGACTTTCGGAGCACCTTAGTGGATGTTTCATTTTGTTTGTCAGGGTGGGGGTTGGGTGGGGAGATGCTAAGTGGATGTTTCATTTTTTTTTTTAAATGGGAGGGTTAAGTATAGTGGCTTGAATATAGCTGTTGTCGGAGACGGAGGGCATAGTGTGAACCGACGCTGCGGATACAAAAGAAAGTTTGTTTTATTTAACGACGCCTCTAGAGCGCATTGATTTTTATCATTTGCTATTGGACGTCAAACATATGGTCATTCTGACATATTTCTTTGGAGGAAACCTGCTGCCACCACATAGGCTACTCTTTCCAATAAGCAGCAAGGTCTTTTATATGCACTTTTCCAGGAGACAGGAGAGCAGATACCACAGCCTTTGATGAACCAGTTGTGGACCACTGGCTAGAATGGAAAATAGCCCAAACTGCAAATGTGTCCACTGAGCAGGATTGATAGAATGACCCACACCTTTACACCAGGGCCCGTATGCATGGAGCGGTGGTAGAGAGCCAAACCGTGGTTAGGGTGGGATTCTGGTTTAGCGCCGAAAAGTTGATATGCATGGAGCAGTGTTAGGCCTAACACCACACATTTAAAGTCGAAGAATGTAAACCTACCCCCTAGCAGGTTTACAGCGGTGTTAGTGTTAGGTTAGTGTCAGGATGGAGACCAATCTATTCAATGCTATCATATTTGACAGAATTAAATACGCAATAAGTGAAATTTAATCAAATTAACCCTAAAAACGAAGCGATATTAACGCTGCCGCCGCATTGGTGGTGATATTAATATTGTCAAATCGACGAATGTAAAGTAAACAAATCGCCGCCGCCGCATTGACGTCGCTATCCATACTGTTGTCGCTGCCGCATCGGCGGCAATATATTAAGCCCAAATCTATTCAATGCTATCATATTTAACAGAATTAAATACGCAATAAGTGACATTTCATCAGATTAACCCTAAAAACAAAGCGATATTAACACTGCCGCCGCATTGGCGGTGATATTAATATTGTCGAATCGACGAATGCAAGCAACCCCCGCCGCCACCGCCTCAGTAACAAGCGCGCTGGTTCCCGGTGGGTAGAGAAGGCAATATATTAGGCCCAACCAGGTGCTCGCCGGCAACAGGCTCATAGAAATTTCCATAATGAATAAATTAATTCACATATAGCTAACACACACCGTTTAGGCCACCATGCATATGGCTTGGCATAGTTCTTGACGCCGCCGATAACCGGTGATAGCTACCCGGTGTTAGAGGGTTAACACCACATGCCGCTAACACCGCTCCATGCATACGGACCCTGGACATGCTACTGCCTGAGCTATGGCCCGCTCCACTGACGCTGTGGATACAATCACATCAATATTCCGCACCATGCTCACAACTATAAACAAAGTACACACATATAGACCTATACATAGACCTAAACTAACAATTTACTAGTATTGTCAACTCCCTTATCACTAGTTAAACGGGAGACCAAACGGGGTGGCCGAATGAATTGAGCGTCCGTCTCCTGTTTTGGTAGATCATGGGATTCGAACCAACAGGTTTGGAACCTGGTTCAGTCAAACTAAGAGGTCAAAAAGCCAGGCGCTCGGCATTAATAGGAGAGGACAAGGACTGGTGTGCTCAGTGTCAGGATAATGTGACTGAGTAGGATATCAGGTCATGTTGCTGGTAGCCTGGTCTCCCAGTGGGGCAGCATTATAAAGTCACCATGAGTGCGCACTGTCACAAGTTGGTACCGGTCCTGATATTACCTTAGATGTTGCAAGTACCTAAAACTCCAGCAACCAACCAACCAACCAACTTATTTTCCCACCTATATACAGATACAGTCTATTTATTCCCCAGGCTAGGAAGCGACAAGTATCAAAGTCATTGGTTTGAATCGACGGGGAACCGAACTCCGACCTTCCACAGTGAGACCCGCGGTCTACCGATTAGGCCACTTCGCTCGGTGTTCTTCCAGTGTAGAGGCATTCGTTCATCAGAGTAATTTCCAGATGAAAATGCCCACTTTTATCCTACCAAACACCCTATAATGCTAAGACGGCTCACTCCCTATCTCTCCCATGGTAATGTAAATTTTGCAGTGCCATCTTGTGGTGGGTTTTATCAACCCAGCGGCTGGCTGGTGTTTCACATGTAAACACATAGGCCTACAAGGCGAGAAGGTGAGCTTAAAATTTAAAAAAACTGAGATAGATTCATTTGGATTTGGCCGATGTTGCGCCTACTGCCTGGTCCCCACCTCTGTCTGCCCCGCCCTCCCTCATTCCCCCGCTCTCTTCCCCCCTCCCCTCCCGCCCTCCGACCCTTCCTCCTCCCGGCTTCAACGCCCTTCCCCCTCCATCCCCTCACTCCCCTTCCATTCCCCTCCCCCTCTATCCCACTCTCCCCCACCTCACCACCCTCCCCCCTCCCATCCCCACCCTTCCCTCTCTCTTTTTCCCTCATCATCCACCTTACCCAGTGCTCTCACACCACACCTCTCTATCCTTCCCCTTCCTCCTCCCTCCCCCTCCCTCCTCTCCTCACCCCACCTCACTCGGCGCTCTCACACCACACTTCCCCCACCTTCCCTCTTCCTCCCTGCACTCCCTCTCCCCCTCCCCTTCCTCCCCACCTCAGTCAAAGCTCTCACACCACACCTCACGACCCCCTGCCCCACCCTGATGTAAGGGGGAGGGGAGGTCCCCACTGGTTGTGTGTTGCTACTCCTCTAGAACTCCCCCCCCCCCGCTACCCCCACCCTGCCCCTCCCCACCACCATACACACATTCTATGTGGTGGGGGTTGACAGTGTGTGTGGTTGGGGTGTAGATGTGTATGGTGGGGATGTAGGTGTAGGTGTATGTGGTGGGTGTGTAGGGTGTGTATGATGGAGGTGTAGGTGGTTTGTGGTGGAGTTGTAGGGGTATTGCAGAGCGGCACCTCACAATCTTTAGCATCCCTAAACCCCCACCACACACAAACACTCTCACCACAGCCCTAAACCTCCACCACACACACCTAAACCCCCCAACACACACCTATACCCCAACCACATCTCTAAACCCCCACCACACAACCCACCACACACACACCATACCTACACTACCGCCACACACCTACACCCTCACCACACACCTACACCTCAACCACACACAAATACACCCCATGACACACACCACACACTTACACCCCCAGCAAACACACCTACCACAGACCTACACCACTAACACACACATGCCTACACCCCCACCACATCCCTAAACCCCCACCACATCCCTAAACCCCAACCACACACCTACCAGGTGACAGCATGGTTTCTTCTGACACTCCAACGCTATCAAAATGATCAAACCCACCACCTGATGCGCTGGCTGTTGTCTTGATGACACAATACAGGGTGAGGGAGCCGTCTTAGTGTTATAGGGTCTTTGATACTACTTACGGCAGGAGGGGCGGCGTCCCGCTCAGTCACTCCCGGCCGCCAGGCGGCGCTCACTCGGCTGCAGGGGCTGTGTTTCTTAGTGGGCGGGAATCAATCATCCTACAGGGGGTGCTTCAGGCGCAGGTAGTTTACCTGAGGCATTCCGGCACATCGGTAATGGAGCAGACACCGCCTCCTATGTTCTACGTTATGGATGCCTAGTGTGCCGGCCCCGTCACCGCAACCCGGCACATGATATGGTCCCTGTCACATGATGAGGTGCCTGTCACATGATGGGGTCCCCATCACATGGTAGGGTCCCCGCTACATGATAGGGTCTCCGCTACATGAAAGGGTCCCCGCTACATTAAAGGGTCCCCGCTACATGAAAGGGTCCCTGTTACATGAAAGGGTCCCCGCTACAATAAAGGGTCCCAGCTACATGAAAGGGTAACACTCGGCAGGGTGCCCGGTACATGAAAGGGACCCCACCACATGGCAGGGTCCCCGCTACATGAAAGGGTCCCCGCTACATGAATGGGTCCCTGCTACATGATAGGTTTCCCATCACATGTCAGGGTCACCGTCACCTGTCATAACACGTGAACCACACATCATGGTCCCTGCACCACATCATGGTCCCTGCACAAAACGCCTTGGTCCATGCCTCACACAGCATTGTCCGTGAACCACACAACATTGTCCATGAACCACACAGCACTGTCCCCAGCCGCACATCATAGTCCATACATCACACATCATGGGTCCTGCACCACAGGTCCCGGCACTATATAGCCTGGTTCCTGCACAACAATAGAGTGGTTCCTATCACACATCATGGTCCCTGCACCATACATCATGGTACCTACACCACACATCACGGTCCCTGCACCACATGTCATGGTCCCTGCACCACATGTCACAGTACCTACATCGCACATCATGGTCCTTGCACCACATGTCATGGTCCCTGCACCACATTGTAAAATATTCCGTATATACAGCATAGGGGGGAATGCAAATGATCTATTACTGATTGGTGTACGTGACCAGGCGCATGTATATATATGTGATGTATAAGCATTATGCGGATATAAAGGCGCGGAATGGAATTATTATTAGTAGTATTATTCTTCTTCTTCTAATTCATTACCTACCAACCATTGTCCTCGATGTATTCACCTCCTATATCTACATGCTGCTACTGGTGGCGCCACCTTCGGCCTCCTCCTGTACTACGGGCTCTCCCATTGTCATTCAAGCCCTGGGACGAGCCACAAAAGTGGCCAGGCGCAAGTGTCATACACTGCAGTATGACACCGGCTGGAAGCTCCGACAGTCATGCAAAAGATGACAATGGAGTGGGTTGGTGGTGCCTGAATGGGATGTAAATAGACATAGTGGTGCTGGCAGGTCTGGGTGTGATTGCACTCAGAGCCTACCCCCACTGCTGGGATAGGGATCCCCACACTCATAGGTCAAGTTTGGTGGTGGCCATGGGGGCCATACAGCTTGGTGGTGGTGGGCAGACCACTAGTATCCACTTGATATGCTCATAGGGGGAAAGGGGTGGGGTGATACTCTAGAATGAACCCATGTAACGATATAAATAATAAACCTTTATACTTTACACTTTATACTGTTCCTTTATCTTTGTCTGTATTGATTTCACCATAGCCTGCCTACACAGCCACAGATTCGAGCCTTAGCTTTTACATAATTGGTGACCACAACGGTTATCGACATGATACAGTTAGTAACACGTTGGTTATTTGACCACAACGGTTATTTGACACAATGCGTGGTGACCACGTTGGTTATTGACACGGTGTTGATTTAAAAGAATAGGAACTTGTTGGCTATTACTTGTTTGATGCGTTGTATAGGTAGTGTTTTCTTCTGCTATTTTTTTACTCTATGGGGGTTTGAAATTTATTCGGAATTGGATTTGTCAAAGATTATTTCCAACAATCCTACTATTTTAGAAGGTCCGCTAGACTTTATTGATGGTATGTCTGTAACATGCCGTCATTGAAGCCTCGCATCGCCACTAAACAAGTTTTTTTACTGGACTACTTTTGGCTTGTCTTTAAGCTTGTCACGGAGGGGTGGCCATAGGGATACACTACGTCGTTTTTTTTACTATTTCTTCTACTCTACAGACATAACTATACTTGGATTCAATTCTGCTAAATCTTTTCTACCACTGCATACAACAGCAGCTTGAAGATGCCAGTGAGACGCGCAAAGGAGGAAATATTGCGTGAAGAATTTCAACTTTGGTGTCAAGTTCAGTGTACACTGAGCAATTATTCTGCTGATACGAGGGCATTAGAAGCATGGTCTAAATTTATGGCACTTAGACATTCTTAAAGAGGAAAATGATGAGCACTTGTCTGATTTAAGGGGCAGGATGGAATTACGGGAGGATAGAAAAGAGCATAGGGACGCATGTGAATTATTGCAGGTTCAACATAGACAGAGAGAGGTATGAAATAGATCATTGAAAGCGTATGACAAGTCTGTTCTCTTGTTGGACGGGTCAGACAGAGGGGCGTTACGTAGTTGGATTGACTTGAGCGAACATATCAGGATGCTTGCAGATGTTTCAGACCTAGACATTATTCGCTTTGCTTTATCAAATGCAACAGGAACGCTGCATGAAGTTCTTTTCACCGCTTTTCAGCATAAAAATGCTAGGTCCTGGAAGGAAATTAAGGAAGTGAGCATCTACTCTTTTGACAGCAGATGAATGTAGTCATTTAAAGGGGATAGTGATGGCTATGAAGCCAAACGAAGGGGAAACAGTAGCTGCATACTGTCAGCGGTTTAAGACTGCTGCAGCTAAAGTTTGGGATCTTCCAACTGCAGTTTTTGGCACTGATACCTTCAAGATACTCCTTTCGAGTTTCTTGACTCCTTACTTGATGATGATACCATGTGGTATGTAGAGACGAACCGACCAGAATCTCTTGAAGAACCCTTCGAAATGTATATTCTCAGTGATAAGTCTGTTATTAGGCAGCAGAGACGCGCTAAATCACGTCTTGATAATTTAGCTATTTGTGAGTTTATGCAAGTTTATGCACCAACCTCAGATCACGATGATGAAGAAGTCAACGAGTTCTATGACAGCATCAAAAAGGTAATGGAATACACCAAGTCTGGAGAAATAACAATTGTTATGGGCGATTGGAATGCGAAAGTTGGACAACAACATGAATATCCAGTAACAGGAAGATTTGGCTTAGGTGAGAGAAATGACCGTGGTGAATACTTGATAAATTTCTGTTTGACATCAAAACTAGTAATTGCTAACACCTTATTTGAACATCCAAAGAGAAGACTATATACATGTGTGATGGCCCACGGCCCTCCGACTCCCTCTCACACGCAGTCACACGGAAGAACACCAAGATTCAATACAGTGTACGCTTCACCCTTGGTTTATTGAACCATCTGCTCTCCGCGGCGTCAGTAGTTGTCTGACCCGCCCCCTGACTCGCCAGATCCCACATCGACTCTATAGGTGTGTGTGGGGGGGGTGGGTCAACCACACGCAGTAGAGGTCAGCCCAGTTGGGGTCTGACCAGTGGCTACCCGTGCCGCCACCTAGCGCAGTGTAATGGTACTGCGCTGATGGCGTCGTAGTCTCCGCTGCTACCGCGTGATAGTAGAGCTCATGTTCAGACTACTACACTTGGAAGAGCCCTGGTGACGTATATCGGAACCAGATCGATTACATTCTTGTCAACCAACGATATCGAAATTGTATCAAACAGGCAAGGACATATCCAGGTGCTGACATATGTTCGGATCATAATCCAGTAGTAATCAGTATGGTAGTGAAATTGAAACAGCAGAAGAAAATTTAAAACAACATTCAAATGAATACAGAACTAAGTATAATGTCCCTGTTCATAACAAATTCAGTGTACTGATGAATGAAGAAACTCCTCAGAGAGAGTATAACAACATTGAAATGGAATGGGAAGCTCTCAGAGAAAGTATGGTCAAGTCAGCAGAGGAGGTGTTACCAAATAAAAAACGAGAGACAAAGCAATCATGGATGACGCAAACCATACTAGAAAAGATGGCAGAAAGGAAGAAAGTGAAAACCACTGATCCACTTAAATACAAACACCTGAAGAATGAAATAGAAGATGAATGCAGAAAAGCTAAAGATGAATGGTGGAATAAGAAGTGTGAAGTAGTGGAACAACTTGAGTCTCAACATCGTTCAAGAGAGATGCACAAGAAAGTGAAAGAGATAACAGGTCAAGGATACAGAGAGAGAAGCAGTAAATGTATCAAGAACAAAGATGGCAAAATGCTCTTTGAAGAAGATGAAATAAAGTCCAGATGGGAAGAATATGTAAACAAACTATACAACGATGACAGAGGGAACCCACCCACAATTGAGAAAGAAGATGGGAATATTATATTAGTATCAGAGGTTGAGAAGGCTATCAATGATCTAAAGTCAGGTAAGGCTCCTGGAAGTGACCAGATAACATCAGAAGTGATAAAAGGACTAGATGAAGGGGGGATTCAAATCATTCATAAGCTAGTAAATGACATCTATGAGACTGGATTTATACCATTGAATATGAATGAATCCATATTGGTACGAGTCCCAAAGAAGCCAAAACCAACATTGTGTACTGAGTACAGAACACTAAGCCTGATGAGTCATATGTTGAAGATGATCCTGAAAATAATTTTACTGAGAAACAGACAGAAAATTGAAGAACAAATCAGTAACGTACAAAGTGGGTTTATATCTGGAAGAGGTAAACGTGAAGGGATTTTCAATATGAGAATGATTTGTGAATGTTATTGTGAAATGAACCAGGATGTTTATGCCTGCTTTATTGACTATGAGAAGGCCTTCGACCGGGTCAATCATGAAATGTTAATCAAATGTTTACAAGATATTGGTGTTAATGGCAAAGACTTTAAAACTAATTGTGAACTTATACTGGACACAACGCGCATTTATAAAAATGGAGCAGGGCCTATCGGATGAAGTTATGATTAAACAAGGAGTTTGACAGGGGTGTGTATTGTCACCATGTCTTTTTAACCTGTACACAGAGATGATTTTCAGACACATTGAAGATTGCAAGGGAGTGACAATAGGTGGCATGAACTTCAACAATCTTAGATATGCCGATGACAGTGTAATACTAGCAGAAGCAGACAGTGAGAAAAACCTACAAGATATTGTGAATAGAATCAATAAAGCTGGAATACTATTCAACATGAAGATGAATGCCAGGAAGACCAAAACAATGATTATAAGTAAAAAGACCAAATATCAATATAACCATAGATGGCACAAACATAGAACAAGTATCCAAATTCATATATCTCGGACAAAAGATTACAAATGATGGGAGATGTGAGGAAGACATTAAGAGAAGGATAACAATAGCCCAAACAACATTCTCCAAAATGTAAGATATTAATACATACAAGGAAGCGTATTCTTCAGTGTTATGTGTGGTCTACTCTAATGTATGGGGCTGAGACATGGACAATCTCTAAGAAAATGTACAAAGGTTTAGCAGCATTTGAGATGTGGACTTATCGAAGGATGATGAAAATATCATGGACAAAGAAGATCACCAACAAAGAAGTTCTCAGAAAAATTAAAAATAGGAAACGCTTGTTTGCCACTATACAGACAAAGAAACTTATTTATTTTGGCCACATCATTCATCAGAGTTCAATATGCCGTACATTGTTGGAAGGGAAGGTGAATGGCAGCAGAGGGAGAGGGAGACCAAGAACATCATGGTTTACAAATATTTCACAGTGGACAGGCTTGAATTATTCACAGTCTATCAGAACAGCACACCATCGGGACAAGTGGAGAACCATTGCATCCAACCCTCGACTAGAGGACGGAACTATTGATTGATTGATTGTGAGCAAATAAAGAGTCTAAATGGTACTTCTTTGGAATTTTCCAAGTCTTTCTCTTTACACAGAGGTTCTAAATCATCAGGTTCAGATAGTCAGGTTCTGAAGGCTCTTCAAGGTGATATTAAATCTCTTAGAAAGTGCATAGGTAACTTGTCGTTAGGCAGTGGTGTTTCTGAGCATTCAGCGATTCACGCTGTGAACGCTGCAACACCTTCTCGTGTCAGTTCTTACAACCAAGGCGTATGTGGTGGATTGCCGCACATAAACCTTGGGCAGCCGGTCGGGGTAGAAAATGGAAATGTAATTAGGCACACTCCAGTCGCACAGCACACGGCAGGGCATGCGCTGTCAACGCAACAGCAGGGGAGCAATAGAAATTATTCACCCATTGCGCATACGCAGACATTACCGACAGGAATGTCTGATGCATATCCGCAGTCGCGGAAAAGCAATGCTTTTAGGCAAAGAAGGCATAGTACAGTGCCAAAGCGTACAATATCTTGTTTCTTATGTAATGAGGCACACATGATGCGCGATTGTCCATTTAAAATAAAATTACTTTCGGGTGACGTCAACATGAGGGGTACTACACCGACGGGAAACTAGAAAGCGCACTTGATGCACGTCCCTCGATTAATATTGAATTTGATGGATTTCATTTAGCTGGTGTGGTAGACTCGGGTGCGGCTAAGAGTTTGGTACAGTTTTTCAATCTTTAATTGACATCAGTGTATCCGATGGGCAATTGTATCTGGGTAGTAGATTGAGATCTCTGTCAGGACATCTAATTCCTTCTATAGGTATAGCGTAGATTTCTCTTTACGATACGTTATGTCCGTTCTTTGTAGTAGATTCACTGAGCTTTGATATGCTCATAGGTACAGATGTAATGGAAATTTGTGCAGGTGAAATTAGTTATACAGATAAATTTGTTTCCTTGTGTGATATTCTACATCCGTGGATAGGTTTAGAAACTATAAATAGAGGAATTGGAGGGATAGTTCTAGAATTAGACTATTGGAAGATACAATTTCCTTCTTTATTTCCTGAATCTGATGTTAAACTAAGAGCTACTAAGGTGGTAGAAATGCATATCGATACAGGTAGTGCATATCCTGTAAATCAGAGACCTTAAAGTCTTTAAGTAGAAGACATCTTGTAGGAAAAGAGTTAGATAGAATGCTTGAAGATGATATTATAGAGGCAAGTTGTAGTCCTTGGGCTTCACCAGTCACCATAGTGCTGAAAAAGGACGGTACCATTTGTCTTTGTGGGGACTATCGTAAGCTAAATGCAGTGCCAACTAAAGATGCTTATCCTCTGCCCAGGATTAGCTCCATGAAGTTGATCTGGGTGAGGGCACTCAGGGCCTACCCCCTCTGCTGGGATAGGGATCACCACACTCAAAGGTCAAGGTTGGCGGTAGACATGCGGCCATACAGCTTGGTGGTGGTGGGCAGACCACTGGTATCCATGGGGACCAGGAATGCTGGATCCCTATTGCTAGGGCCAAGAATGCTTGTTTTCCATTGGGGGAAAGGGGTGGGGTGATACTCTACAACGAACCCATGTAACCATATAAATAATAAACCAGAGGTCTTCTTTACACTTTATACTCTTCCTTTCTCTTTGTCTGTATTGATTTCACCATAGCCTGCCTACACAGCCACAAATTCGAGCCTTAGCTTTTACAACATGTCAGAGTCCCTACATTACACATCACAGTCCCTGTACCACATGTCATAGTCCCTACATTACAAATCATAGTCCATATACCACATGTCATTGTCTCTTCTCTACACATATGCAGTGATGAAAGTGGTCTCCAGCAAAAACCGCGGAAAACAAGCCAAAATTATTACACCGACAGCGAATTTCCGGGATAGCGTGGATCTTCTCCTATAGACTTAAGCCCGGTACACACCTCCCGTATAAAACCTAAAACTACCTGTTTCACGACAAAGTTTGAGTTTTAGTCGGTTTCAGTCTTCAGGTGTGTGGCCCCCCCTATCACACCAGAGCCTTCCGTTTCGTGACTTCAGTTTTAGGTTTTATACGGGAGGCGTGTACCAGGTTTTATAAGATTTGAAAAATGAATCGGGCAGTTTTAGTCGGGAAACGGGACGGGTCGGGTTGTAACTGTACCGTCAAGGCAGTCAGTTTTAGCACGTGAATCGCATACGGGAGGTGTGTACCAGGCTTTAGCATTGTCAGGGAATCGCAGAAAAATACCGGAAGTCAGGTATCAACTAGCCTTGTTGTGATTGCATTATCACCCATATCTAACACTTTCTTGCTTAGGTTTTATGTTCTAACTATATCTAAGGTCATAAAAGAATGGGATTCGAACCACCCAACTGTTGTCATATACATCCCACCTTTTGGAATGTTGTTTAACGTTAATCGGTGAATATAAGAAATCCCGGAAATCCGCGAAATGCGGAGGTCTTTCATCTCTGAGGTTGAGCACAGCAACACATTTCTCCATTTCCTTCCTTCTATTCTCCTTCTTTTCCCCTACAGCGGAAGTCGTAGGATCAATTCCTGGCCGAATCAAATCAAATCTTACAAACCGTCATCTATATCACTACCTTGCCTGACACTCACCATTAATCAAATAATATCAAGGACGACTTGTCGGCTCAGTCTGAGGTTAAAGCGACTAAGTGGGATATCAGGTGGGATAGTCGTCAAATGAGCAGCACTATAAAGCCAGCATAAGTGCGCACTGTCACAAGTCAATACCTATCGTGATATGACTTCAGATATTGTTAGGATAAAGAAAATCCTAATAACGTACCCCAACAGTTTCCTCCTTCCTTCCTCCCATCTCTTCCTCCTCATGACCCATCGAGCAATACATCATGTAACTTGTAAGGCCCCTGAATAGAAGTGTCAGCTGTAATAGAAACGGCGTCTTCACTATTGCTATATGCAGCCCCACTGAGCTTCATGTCCTTTATTACCAGCTTTAAGTACAAAAAAACAAATTAAACAAATTAAATTTTAAAAAGAATTAAACTTTCAATTTAAAAACAAAGAATTTTAAAAAGAAGAAGAAGAAGAAGAAGAAAAAAGCAGTAGAAAACAACAGAAGCCCCAGCCAGGCTTCTGATAGTTGCGCGAAAATTGTTTGAGTTGAGGAAGGTTTGATGATGAAACGCATCCAGATGAAAGTGGCTGCATTGTGCACCCCCCTACCCCCTCCCCCCCCCACACACACACCCAATACCCTTACACGACGCCTCATGATCATGGTAGATCATGGTCCATCCATCACAATATGGCCCATTCATCATGAACATTGATAGGTCAGCCCCTCCCCCACACCCCCTCCACATGCCTAGTAGAAAAGTCCCACCCTTACCCCTATAACCGGAATACCGCCCGCCAACATTCACCCACCCACTCGCCCTACAGATCCCACCTAACACCCACCACCGCCTCCATCCATCCAGCACACAGTATGGCTGCCTTAGTGCATTCCACGCTGCGCAAACCACATTCCACGACCCTCTCCATTCCACATTCCACATTCCATAGCAAGGTAAAGTGAAAAGTATAGAGGAGCCAAGTACATGAAACAAACATTACTTTTCGGTGGCACACAGCTGTATTTAGTCAGCCACTGGTCCACAACTGGTTCATCAAAGGCTGTGGTATGTGCTGTCCTGTCTGTGGGAAAGTGCATATGAAAGACCCCTTGCTGCTTATCGAAAAGAGTAGCCTATGTGGCGGCACCAGGTTTCCTCCAAAGAAATATGTCTGGATGACCATATGTTTGACATCCAATAGCCGATGATAGATGTGCTCTAGAGGCGTCGTTAAATAAAACAAAATTTCTGTATTTAGTATACGTTAGTGTTTACCCAATGTCACCCACACTTATTACTACTCTGCCGTCCACTCATGTTGGTTGGTTGTTGGAGTTTTACATCCTGGCAACATCTAAGGTCATTAACCATGTCACCCACACTTATTACTACTCTGCCGTCCACTCATGTTGGTTGGTTGTTGGAGTTTTACATCCTGGCAACATCTAAGGTCATTAACCATGTCACCCACACTTATTAATTACTACTCTGCCTTCCACTTATGTTGGTTGTTGGAGTTTTACATCCTGGCAACATCTAAGGTCATTAACCATGTCACCCACACTTATTAATTACTACTCTGCCTTCCACTCATGTTGGTTGTTGGAGTTTTACATCCTGGCAACATCTAAGGTCATTAACCATGTCACCCACACTTATTACTACTCTGCCGTCCACTAATGTTGGTTGTTGGTTGTTGGAGTTTTAGATCCTGGCAACATCTAAGGTCATTCACCATGTCACCCACACTTATTACTATTCTGCCATCCACTCATGTTGGTTGGTTGTTGGAGTTTTACATCCGGGCAACATCTAAGGTCATATCCTTTCACTGAACTAATCAGTCCTTGCCCTATGCTATTAATGCCGACCACAAGACTAGGAAGCGACAAGTATCAATTGTGTAAGTCATTGTTTGACTCATCCCGGAATTAAATTACCAACTTTTAGTTCAGTGTCCGGATAATGTGACTGAGTGGGATATCGGGTCATGGTGCTGGTGGCCTGATTTCCCAGTGGGGCAGCACTATAAAGTCGCCATGAGTGTGCACTGTCACAAGTCGATACCCATCCTGATATGACCTTAGATGTTGCCAGGATGTAAAACAACCAACCCGTGACCCACACCACGTCATACTCCACATTTGAGCACTGCCGACGTGTGATCATGATCATGTTTGAGCCCCTCAGGACGGACCGTGAGGAGGACAAGATGGAGACCCGGACCATGGCAGGGCGCGACGCGGGGCGATCAATTAGCAACGGCCTGTCGTACCAACATTCCACTGCCAATCTTAACTTAAAGGCAAAAGGAAATTGCTATGAACATCTATAAAAGTGCATCTACAGAGGATGCAAAATACATCTACATTCTAAAATTATTCACCACAAAAAGAATTGTCTATGTGAATGAAATACCGTTTGAAAGCACCACAAATGAATTTTGTTTTAGGGGGTGGGTGAGTGAGTGGGATGCGGGGGGGGGGGGGGGGCTTGGAGGCTTTGCTTACTTTTAGTGAAACAGAAACAGACACAAGACGAGAGAACTGTGATCTTGTTGAATAACCATAACCGCGAAGTGAAGATAACAATGAGAAAATAAAAAAGTAAGCAAAAGAAAAAAATTGTTCAGAAGAGACATAAAAATTGGAAGAATTTGGCAACTTATTTATCTTTTTGTTCCAATGATCCCTTTGGCTTTGGGTTATTAATCTTGTGGGAGCTCAACCACTTATCTTTTCAAAAGAAGCTTGTTGGGGCAATAATTAACTCCTAATTGGACATTACATAATGCCTGCTAAGTGGTACAAATTGGTCGTAATGCGTAGCATTACGTTTGATGCGAGGAGAGGAAGAGACCCTCCCCCGCCCCCCGTGTCGCGCAGCATTCGCGCCTCACCCGACCCCTGCTCCTCACCCTCCCCCGCCCTCCCCCGGGCCGGCAGCTTTCACACTCACCTGCTGTCGCCTGCCCCCCCCCCCCCCCCCCCTCTTCCCTTATAAGGCCGCCCCGCCGGCCTCCCTCAGGCACTCGCCCTCCTGCCGCCGTCCAGCTCTCTGCTCTCTTTTCCTGCCTGGGATTCTTCACCTCGGGCCGCTGTATCCCCTCGGACCGCTCCAGGATGCCCAGACACGGCAAAGCCACGGGCCGCCACAGCCCCCGGGCGACCGCCCTGGCCGCGCCGGGACCATCCTCGGGCGCGCCGGGAGGCGCGTCGGCCTCCTCGGCCCCGGCCTCTCCGTCGGCACCCTCGGGCACCGAGATAATTCAGGTTCTCAAGGCTCTCCTCGACCTTCGGGCCCTCCAGCGCGCCACCTGACCGCCGCCTCGGCACTGCCGACCTCATCGGCAACCACCTCCCAGTCGGGCCCCAGCGCCCCCTCAGTAAGGCTCCCATCGCCGCCCAGCGCCAGTCGCCCATCACGGACCACAGCCCAGCCCAGCCTCACGAGGAACCCTCAGACCACAGCCCAGCCCAGCCCAGTTTGCCCGAGGCGCGGCCTGACCGCCGCCTCGGCACTGCCGACCTCATCGGCAACCACCTCCCAGTCGGGCCCCAGCGCCCCCTGAGTAAGGCTCCCATCGCCGCCCAGCGCCAGTCACCCATCACAGACCACAGCCCAGCCCAGCCTCACGAGGAACCCTCAGACCACAGCCCAGCCCAGCCCAGTCTGCCCGAGGCGCGGCCTGACCGGTCACAGCCTCGCCGGACCTCCTCACCGATCCCTCCAAGGAGCGGGCCTCCTCTCAGGAGCGGGCCTCCCTTTTTTGGCCGCCCGCTCCCCCTCCACCTAGGCCCCGGACCTCCTCCCCCCAGGCCTCAGGAGCGGGCCTCCCCTTTGTTGGCCGCCCGCTCCCCCTCCACGTAGGCCCCGGACCCTCCTCCCAACCAGACCTGCATCCCCGGGCTCCCGCCTCGGGCCCCCCCCCTGCCCCCGCCTCGGGCGCGCCTCGAGCCCTCTCCTTACTCTTTGGCGGAGGGCTCCTCGGCCCCCCCTCTACCAGAACTCTGACATTGCTCCTTATGAGCCCCTCCTGTATTTATCTCTGCTCCTCATGAGCCCCTCACTGCATTGCTCCTCCCGAGCCTGTTTATTTGCTCCTCATGAGCCCTTCCTTGCTTTTTTTCTCCTCAGCCTGCTTATTACCTTCCTCTGTATGCTCTGTTTGAGGCGTTAATAAACGCCTTTTCTTTCCACCCCCGCCTTGCCTTCTTCCTTTTCGTGCATCGGTCGTAATGCGTAGCATTACGTTTGATGCGAGGAGAGGAAGAGACCCTCCCCCGCCCCCCGTGTCGCGCAGCATTCGCGCCTCACCCGACCCCTGCTCCTCACCCTCCCCCCGCCCCTCCCCCCGGGCCGGCAGCTTTCACACTCACCTGCTGTCGCCTGCCCCCCCCCCCCTCTTCCCTTATAAGGCCGCCCGCCGGCCTCCCTCAGGCACTCGCCCTCCTGCCGCCGTCCAGCTCTCTGCTCTCTTTTCCTCAAATTACAGCCCATTAACCTAAATTAATTAGCTACACTTTTCTGCTTTTGTAAATCAGTTATTCCCTTTATACAGGGCAAAAAACAAAAAAATCGAATGTGATTTATTTTAGTGGGATAATTTGATTTCCAACTTTGCATGGAATAAGTATCATACTTCTAATTATTAGTCGGTACATCCTACATTATAATTATGAATTGATCGGTGATATTACAAAATAAAGCATCATTATGTCACGTTATCTGGTGTGAAGTTGTTGGGTGTGTCTTTTTAGTCTAGAGACAATGTCCACTACCAACTCATCCTCTTGATACATGCAATATTTCTGAGTGTGCTGTACTCGCTACTCTCAACTTACTAACACAAAAACACCCCAACTAAAGCCCTGTTTACGCGGGCGAGTTAAGCCACGTCATATAAATCGCCTTGTCTAGTTCGGTTTACATTCGCCGTGTAAACACGACTTAAGGTGGATTAGGGCTGTTTCGCCTCAACTAATTTGCTTCAAGTAAACCGCCTCGCGAGGTAGTTTATATAAAGCGAACTAACTTAAGCATGTCACACGCATGCGCAGTTGAGACCTTAGTTTGTTGACTTTCCGGTCGATCAAAAGCGCATATTATATCATTTGGTCTATGAACCGGCTAGAGGTGCACAGATATTTTTGTCATCATTTATTTTTAGGGTTTCAGTATCCAGCAGAAGTTTTGACCGTTCCAAAACAATACGCTTCAATCAATACATATCTACGTTGAACCCACACTCTCTCATGGTGACGTCGACAAACCCAAACTGACGCTGGTTAGTATGGACGTGCTCATGCGCAGATATCGATTTCTGCCTTCAAACTCGTTGCGTGTAAACGCGCCACTACTTCGCTTCATATAAATCGCTTTGTCTAATTCGCTTTACAATTGCCCGGGTAAACACGGCTATAGACCCAAATCCCACTGCATACAAAACAACATAACAAATAAAAGAGTATATGATCACATTGAACTAAGACTAAGGAATTAAAGGTATCAGTATCTCTTGAGCCGGAAACCCTAAACCTTTACACTTTAATTTTAGAATTTACTTCACACTTCAATTTACTATATAAACCATGTACAACAATTGTGTAAATACATATATGCCTGTAGCACTTAAGGTCGGAAGACCAGTGCTAGGGCACTGACAAAAGATAGATATATCAATCAAATTCATTTACCTAAGTTTTTTTAGGTTTTTTTTCACAAGTTCCGAAATTTGGCGTAACGGTTCATCGCATTTACTTTGAAAGGAACGAATGGCACACCACCGCCCCCGTTAACTGTGCTTTTAAGAACTGACTTTTGGTGGATGGACGAGTCACCCTGTCCATCCACCCGATAGACGAGATCACCAATCGGACTGCACATGCGCTGAAAATGGTGCTGGCAGCAAAGCAAAGGTGTACAGCCATTGAGTTTGCCGATACGCGTAGGGCAAAACTTCCATTTTATTCCAAATTAATAGAAATACATAACAATTTGGCATAAACATGTATGCACACATGCAATATAATGATCTGATGAATATAAGTAAGACACATACAATTCCACACAAAACAATCAGTCACTTTAAGGCTGATATCCACATCACTATTATTAATTCTTGTTCTAAATATTAAAATGCCAAATGTCTCAACATACATTTGTTTCAGAGAAATATATAACCAATATATGATTAACCCTACTAATTTTCTAGTTCTACATGTCATTAACCATAGTGTAAAGTCGTCGGCTGGCAGCTGTAGTTGTGTAGGCAGGCTAAATAGGAAATCACTACAGGCAAGTAGAAGAAAGGCAGAGTATAGAGTGAAAGTTAGAGAGAGTGCTTGCACCCTCAGGTTTATTATTATATAGTGGTTTTAGAATCCAAGATTGCCTGTCACATGACCAGATCCTCCAATCAACAGTAAGCATCAACATATCCACCAATTAACAGCAAGCATGCTTGTAACCATGCCTTGGTTGTTTTGGCCTCACTG
Organism: Branchipolynoe longqiensis; assembly: GCA_030323885.1. Lineage (NCBI taxonomy): Eukaryota > Metazoa > Annelida > Polychaeta > Phyllodocida > Polynoidae > Branchipolynoe > Branchipolynoe longqiensis. Next base: position 75,030,772 of record CM059196.1, read on the forward strand.
CCCTGTTGTGTCTGGGTGTGCAGTGATCCATAGCTAACAGTTGGGGCGGGGGGGAGGGGGTTGTGAGCAGAGTTGCTACGGCCCTATCACACTAACAGTAGTGCCCCTATCACACTATCTATAGAATACACAATGTCTATTTAATCTAAGAAAAGGATCACTAGCACTACACAATACCACATGCATCTGGTCACATTACATCATTTACCCTTTATATAACATTTGTACTCCCTTATAGACCAGTTCACATCACCCACCAATGTATAATTATCGGAATATTTTACAATAGGATATAAATAAAAACATGAATAAAATAAGTAAAACTGACCCTGGCTATGGCTCTAACACTAGTCCGAGTGCCCAGATTTCTCTAAATCTAAATGCACACGGCATAAGATGTGCTGATTATATTGATGTAAATGCAATGCTGGACACAAAATTAATATCTTTATTATATATATTTTTTAGTTGGTATTCTATGTAGCAAACAAGAGCTGAGATGAGCTGAAACTACCACATTTCATAGCTGCACCCAGTGTATTAGCATGTGCCATGTGCTTCTCACGGGTTTGTTTTTCTTCCATGCATCCCACAATGCACCGCGCCGCTGGAATGGTGATGTAGTCTATCGGCCAGTGAGCTTTCACACCTTACTTCACACCATCTCCGAATTGCTGTTCTCTCGCCAGGTTTCAGTGACACCTTCACCAGTACACTACGACTGTGTTATGGGTTTTCCACCCACCAGCCCTGCTACTGCAACTTACAAGTTGTTTATCCTTTCGTGCTGAGTGCGGCCGCTTCTGTCCACCTAAACTAAACTCTTATTACCAGTACTTCCTTGTCATGACAGTAGCAAAGGCAGTCAGCGCAGTCCCTGCAACCACCACATGCTGGTGAGGCTCATGTATGAATTGGTAAAATATGATGCTTCATATTTATTACAGCTATGTTTTGTATCACAGGAACTGTGTCAATAATGTTTTGGATAGACCACCATATGCAACCCGTCAGACTGAATCACCCTCAAATGCTTAAAAGAGTGCTTCGACCGCTTCGTACATTGACTTCTCGACCCTATAATGCGGTATATTTTACACTCTGAATGCAGTGGAAGAAGTACTCTGGTGTGTAACAGCTGTGAGGACCAGCTCACTGAGTATGCCCTGCAGAAAAGGTCTATTAGTCTTGCGGTATAACTGTGATCTGTAGATGTCAGGTACTGAAGCTCATATCTAGATTTGCTAAATCCCACCTTGACAGAAATACACCATGTTACTGTCACAAATACCAAGCGGGATGGCCAAATATAGTTCGAACCCTGGTCTAGTCAAACCGCGAACCCTGGTCTTGTCAAACCGATGACTTAAAACTTGATACTTGTCACTTCCTAGCCAGGCGCTCGGCATTATTAGGATAGGGCAGGGACTGGTTGGCTCAGTGTCAGGATAATATGACTGAGTGAGATATCAGGTCATGGTGCTGGTGGCCTGGTCTCCCAGTGGGGCAGCACAATAAAGTTTCCATGAGTGCACACTCTCACAAGACGGTACCCATCCTGATATGACCTTAGATGGTGCCAGGACATAAAACTCTAACAACCAACCAACAACCAACTACTGTCACAAATCCGAGGCCTAACTAGTCACTGACTAGATCAAATGCGCAAAACAATCCATACTCCAATTTGAAAAAAGAGCGGGGAGAATCTGTGGGATTTTATAGCTTCAGTCTTTTTTCTTTTAAAACCCCCCAAAGAAACACCCCCCCCCCAATAAAACTACTTTGCATTCTGATGGATGTTTGCCAGCATATATATATATCCCTGGTTCATTTCCATGTTTGTCCCACTGTAGAATATGTAGGGTGAGTGATGGTCAACAGGTGCAATCTGGTTCTCAGATCCTGTACTGTATGGGACCGGTAACTACCGCCGTTATGGAAACCAAGGACGTACCAAATTTATACTTGTCACGTCCTAGCTTGGCACTCAGCATTAATAGGATAGAACAAGGACTCGTTAACTCAGTATCAGGATAAGGTGACTGTCACAAGTCGGTACCCATCTTGATATGACCAGAGATGTGGCTGGGACATAGAATTCCAATAAATAAACAAACAAACCAATACAATGAAAGCATAGCATTTTCTGAACCAAAACACTTACCTAGATATGGGTCTAGATATCCAACTTAGACACTGGTGCACTTATCAAGCATTAGTTGTTGCATAGAAGTGGATAGGAAGCCAATTGAATAGACCCTGTGGCGTTCTCTGTGGCAGAGTGGTTAGAGTGTCTGACTTTTTTCTAGGTCAGACTCCTAATCTGAGGGTCGGCGGTTTGATTCCCCGTTCCCCCAGCTCTGCCAATTTGGATTTCCACCGCTGTGTATAACTTACAGCGTCATCAAAGGCCAGTTGCTCTCATACCATGTCTATGTGGTGTGGGAGGTTAAAAATCCCTTGGGTCGGTAAAAGTGTAGGCTCTGGCTTTCTATCGACCAGCAGTGAAGTGGGGAAGACCAGTCGTCTGTGACTGGGATTTCCCCTGCTTGGGACAACTAATGTACCAAAAAAAAAAAAAAAAAGAGAGAGACAAATAAGTGTTCACACTTCCTGTCTACCATTCGCTATATCGCTATATAATGAAGCATATGATGTCTGAATTTTTATGTGCTAGCAAAAATTAATTTGACATGTTTTCACCTCAAATATCTCCAAAGATAGCCATTTAAAACATAAGTTACTTTAAAGGTGCATAGTCTGATGAAAACATCAAATGTTCAAAACCAAAGCAATTATCTAGATTTGATTCTCCATATCTACCTTAGATACCGGTGCACTTATTAAACATTTGTCACCACACAGAAGGGAATACTGAGGTAATTTAATACAACCTGTTACTACAGAAGTCAATGGTGTCAGAGTTTTGGCGTGCTTGCCAAAATTAACTTGGCATGTTTGCACTTCAAATATCTCAAAAGTTAGCCTTTTAAAATAAAAGTTACTTCAAAGTAAAGTAAGGTAGATTATAATGATCAATATAATATATTTATCTCAGAAAATGAGAGAAACTTAAAACCATCGGAGTATGTCATTTTAAGCTTAGATTATAATGATCAACCTACTGTGTTTATCTCAGAAAATGGCAGAAAGTCAAAACTACTGAACTATACAACTTTAAGATAAATATTAGGTTACCTACAGTACTTTAGTTTTAATTAACTTAACTGACTGGGCACGGTGGCCGAAACGTTAGAGCATGGGCCTCGTGTGCGGAAGGTCACGAGTTCGGTTCCCGGTTGAGTCAAACCTATGACTTTAAAATTTATATTTGTCGCTTCCTAGCCTGACGCTCAGCATTAATAGGATGGGGCAAGGACTGGTTAGCTCAGTGTCAGGATGATGCGCGGCAAGGAAGGACGAGGAGGCGGAAGTGGAAAAGAGGGCATTTTATTGGGTGAATGCCCGAGGCGTTTCATGAACATACAGTGTAATAAGTCAAGTACAGGTAAAGGTAAAATATAATTGTTTTGATGCATGCTCATGCTGAGAGCGTCAAATGTGAGCGTAATGTCAGGCAATGTCAGTAGTTGGGAGGTGGGCCCGAGGAGCCCTCAACCCTATAATGGAGAGTTGGTGTATAGGGATGGTGGGTGGGGAAAAAGAGGTAGGAGGAGCGGAGTCTGTGGAGGCAGGAGGGCGAGTGGCCGGTGGAGAGGCCGGAGGGGGTTATAAGGGAAGGAGAGAGGGGGGGGGGGGGGTTATGTAAGAGGGAGAGAGCTGGAGGAGAGAGGAGGGGGGGGAGAGAGGGGGGGGGGGTGCGTCCTCCCTCACCTCGCATCAAACGCAATGCGAGCATTACGACCGATGCGCGGCAAGGAAGGACGAGGAGGCGGAAGTGGAAAAGAGGGCATTTTATTGGGTGAATGCCCGAGGCGTTTCATGAACATACAGTGTAATAAGTCAAGTACAGGTAAAGGTAAAATATAATTGTTTTGATGCATGCTCATGCTGAGAGCGTCAAATGTGAGCGTAATGTCAGGCAATGTCAGTAGTTGGGAGGTGGGCCCGAGGAGCCCTCAACCAGGAGAGAGGAGAGGGCTCGAGGGGCCGCCGAGGGAGCGAGGCGGGGGACGTAAGCGTGGACCGCCTCGGAAGTCCAGGTCCCTTGGGCCATGATGTCGGAGATGTGGACTCCGGCGGTGTGGCAGGCCTGGGCGGCGCCCCGGCGGAGGCTGTGGAGAGTGAAGGCCTCGGCCCCCCGGACACCTCGGGCGTGAAGGGCGCCTCGCATGAGGGCAGTGAGTGTGCGCGGGTCGAGGGGGCGACCGGAGGGCATGATGAACGCCGGGGCGTCGGGAGGCGCGGGGCACTGCCGGGTGGCCGCGTTCCAGGCGGCCAGAGGGCAGAGGCCCGGCCTCGGGCAGGCAGGGATGAAGAGGGCGACGGCGCCCGAGGGCCCGGATATGGTCTTTGAAGTCCTGACCGTGACCCGGAGGCCGCCGGGGGCAGGGGCGACGTCGCCGCGGGTGATGGTGTGGGGGCCCCCCCAGCCCTCGGGACTCGGCGACAGCAGGTTGGATTGTCGGAGCATGCCGAAGTACCCGAGGAGAAGGGCGGCCCGAGGGGTGAGTGAGGCTGGTCCGGCGAGGGCGAGGTGGGCGATGACGATGGCGAGCAGAGGAGGCGTTAGAGGGGGCGCCTGGCGAGGTGCGTGGGTCGAGGCGCGCTCGGCACCTCGGCAGACGTCCTTGGCGAGGGCAGAGTCGAAGGCGGTGGTTGACCCTCCGGCCGCCCCGGTCCAGGTGCGCGCCCCGGAGAGGGCGTTCTTGATGGAGGCCGGGGCGAGGCCTCGGGCGTGGAGGCAGGCAGTGTAGCCGGCGATCTGGAAGTCGGTGGGGGCGAGGGGGGCGAGCCCTCGGGCCACACAGTAGGTAACGTAGTCGCGGGCCTGGCGCCGGCGATTCCTCCATGTCGAGGGGGCCAGGGAGGCGAGGCGCAGGCGGGCGATGTCCTCCACCTCGGCCGGGGGAAAACCTGCATCAGAGGCCGGGGTTAAAGGGGAAGGCGTCATGGGAAGGGGATATGCTGTGGAGCCCGAGGCGGGCGATGCCGGCGCGGGCCACCTCGGCCCAGGGTCCGTCGAGGTGGGCGCGGCTGAGAGCGTCGGCGAGGACGAGCTCGGCCCCGGGCTTGTGGAGGACGGTGAGGGTAAAGCATCGGGTCGCCGCGAGGAGCCAGAGCTCCCGAGCGCAGGTCCCGAGGGTAGCATCGCGGGCGCGGCCCGAGGTGAGGGAGGCGGCGGAGGCCATGTTGTCTGTGTTGATCACGATGGTGGCCCCCGCCACGTCCTCAGGGATGAGGGCGCGGAGTGCAACCACGAGGTTGACGGCCTCCAACTCGTGAATGTCGGGGAACCGCGCCCGGAAGTCGAGGGTGTACCCTCGGGCGTAGCAGTGGGTGGCGGAGTAGGCGCCTCCGCCCGTGAGGCAGGAGTCGCACTCTATGACGTGGACGCGCGGAGGAGGTGGAGGCCGTTGGAGGCCCGGCCGTAGAGGGCGAACCACCTCAGGTCCCGGAGGGCGTCGTCGTCGAGGGTGAGCGAGGCGCAGCCGAAACAGCGGCGGAGCGCCCCGAGGAGGCGACTCATGAACCTCCGGGCGGGGAGCACACAGCTGCCCACATGGTTGAGGCGCCCGAGGAGGCTCTGGAGCTCGCGGCGAGTTATGGCAGGGCAGGTGAGGCGGGCCTCGCAGGAGAGGATGAGGTCGTCGACTTTGTCGGGGGCGATGCGGACAGTCATCGCCTCGCTGTCGAGGGCAAAGCCCAGCCAGGTGAGGCGGACAGCGGGGGGGTGGCACTTCCCAGGGGCCACGTCGAGCCCGAGGGCGGCAGCTAGGGCGGCAGCTAGGGCGAGGAAGGCGTCGAATGCCTGGCAGGCCCCGAGGTATGAGGCCTCGCACCCGACAAAGTCGTCGACGTATACCAGTGTGTGGAAGCCGTCGCGCCTCATTATCCAGGCGACGGCGGCCGTCACACGGACGCAGGCGGCGCCCGAGGAGCGGCAACCAAAGGGGAGGGCAAGGTCGATGTATACCCTCTGGTTGAGGGTGATGCCGTAGAGGGGGCAGGCGAGGGGGTCGGCGCGGAGTTGCCGGTATGCGCGGGAGATGTCGGCTGACCAGAGGTATGCGCCGGAGCCCTCGCCCGTGAGGCGGCGCCCGAGGTCAGCGACTGAAGGGAGGGTGTAGGAGTGGGGTTTCCCGAGGTATTCCCGGCGGGGGATGCCGGCATTGACGCTGGCGCCGGGGGGGAAGGAGAGGTCGACGATGACCCGCCTCTTGCCCGGGTCGGATTTGGGGCGGGTCATCATGGGGGAGACCTGGGTCCAGGGAGTGAAGGGAGGAATGGTGAAGGGGCCCGCGAGGGCGCCGAGGGCGAGCTCGGTTTTGATGAAGGCCTCTATGTGGGGGGCGTGCTCAGGGGCCTCGCGGTGGTTGGTAAAGGTAGGGCGGGGGGGGGTAGAGGCGGAGAAGTTGGCGGGGAAGCCGAACTCGAGTAGGTCGAGGAGGGCGGGGTCGGGGTAGTCGCGGAGGCGGTCGCGCCAGGCGGGGATGTGGAGGCCAGAGGGGAGGGGGATGCGGGCGGCCAAAAAATTAGGGAGGCCCGCTTCCCTGAGCGCGGTGTATGCGCGGGTGAAGGTGGGGTAGCGGGCCCAGGCTTCTTTTGAAGCATGGGGCCAGATAGCGAGGAGGGTGGGGCGGTATTGGTGGGGGGAGGGGCCGCAGGAGGGGGCGGCGGGGAGGGTGTCTTGGATATGGGGTTGAACGACGTCAGAGATGTGCTCGCTGAGGTCGTGGTGGGGGGGTGGGGGGGGGGGGAGGGTGGGGAGGGGGGAGGAGGAGCGGTAGGAGAGGTTAAGGGGGGTGGCGAAGGAGGTGGGGGAGGGGGGAGGGGTGGGGGTGGGGTGGGGGGGTCGGTATCAGGGGGAAGGCCGGGGAGGATGGTGAGGTAGGCTGTGTCGGCGGGGGAGGGTGTGGGGGGGGTGGGGAGGGGGGGGGGTGGGGGGGGGCGGAGGCGGGCGGCGTGGGGCTGGAGGGTAGAGATAAGAGAGAGACGGCGGGGCCTGTGGTGAGGTCGAGGCGGGGGGGGGGCCGGGTGGTCGGCAGAGATAAGAGGGGAGTGGCGGTTGGGTGCAGGGTGGCGGTGAGATAGAGGGTCTGTTGGGCCGCGGCGGGTGGCGGCAGGGGGGGGGGGCTTTGAAGCCTGGTGTGGTGTGAGCGGTTGGGTGCTCTGCGGTCAGGGCGCGGGCGGGCGGGGCGGCGGGATGTGAGGGGGCGGCGAGATGTGAGGGGGCGGTGAGATGTGAGAGGGCGGGAAATCAGTGGGCGGTGAGATGTGAGGGTGGTCGGTTATGGGTGTGCGTGGGTCGGCGTGGGGGGGTGGGTGGGGCCGGCTGGGTCCCTCCGGGCCGGGCTGGAGGGGGCGGCGGACTAAAAATCCGCCGCGGGGGCGGGGCCCCCCGGTCCCGGGTCCTTTTGCTATTGCAAACGGCCTCAGAGTGCATCGTAAGGAATTTCCTTACGTTGGCGCAATATGCGCATGTGTGTCGATACTTCGACGCCCCCTCCCCGTGGGTCTCGCCGGCGCCTGCCCGGTCGCAGGAGGCGGGGTCACGGTTCCAGGAGGGGCAGGGGGCGCCGTGAGATTCCCGGAGGTAGGGGACCCTGGTGTCGGTGGGGGGGCGGGGGAGGAGAGGTCTGGGGGCGGGGCGGGGGGGGGTCGGTGTGGGTGCGGGCGGGGATGGATAGGGCGGCTGTGGGCGTGGTGAGGGCCTCCATGCGGAGCATGTTGATGGCGGCGGGGTCGTGCCAGCCGTGAGGGAGCCTACCGTCCGCGATCCAAGTGAATACCGTCTCGGAATAGCGGCGGACGGTAGCCCAGGGGTGGACGAGATTGTCCCGATGTATGGTGAGGGCGTGGTGGCTGAGTCCGGGAAGGGAGTGGGCGGGGAAGGCGGGGTGAGCCTCGAGCATGCGGAGGGCGAGGGTATACTCGTCCTTGGTGGCCTCCCCTCGCTTCACCGCCTTCCTCTCCGCCCCCCGCTCAATAAGGTCACAGGGAAATATATAATGGGGCGAGATACCTTTACGTCGACCGGCGTTGTGAGTGTCGGCCGAGTCGAGTATCTCGCGCACGGCATCTGCAGCGGAGGTGGCCGAGTGGGCGTGGGCGTCGTGGTAGTGGAGTGGAGGCGGCGCGTCCGAGGGCTGAGAGGCGGATGCCCCTCCCCTGGTGAAGCGGAGGTAATCCGGGTGGATGGCCCCCGGGGCCGCCGGCAGGGGTGGCGGAGGCGGGTGGGCCCCCCCCACGGTATGGCGGGCCGCGCGGGGGGGGGTCGATGTGCTGGGGCGGCGCCGGCGGGGGCGCGGCGGCCGCGGCGGGGGCGTGGTGGGGCGCGGCTCCGCGCTGATCCCGGGCGTCGAGAATGTCGAGTCTCGCGGTCATGCGCTCCATGGCCGCGACCGTGTCGAGTAATGTGGCCTGCATGGTGCGCCCCCATTCCGAGGGGGGGGTCGCCGGGGGCGGTCCGCGGGAGAGGGGCGGCCTGAGGCGGTGATGAAGGGGCGGATGAGTGAGTCGACTCGGTCGATCCTGCCTCTGAGATGCGCTGGGCCTCCCGGCGGGCGGCGCGCCTCCCCCGGCCTCGTCCGTTAGGCATGGTGCGGTGCGTGGAGAGTGAAGAGGCCAAAGAAAAAGAGGTAGGAGGAGCGGAGTCTGTGGAGGCAGGAGGGCGAGTGGCCGGTGGAGAGGCCGGAGGGGGTTATAAGGGAAGGAGAGGGGGGGGGGGGGGTTATGTAAGAGGGAGAGAGCTGGAGGAGAGAGGATGGGGGGGGAGAGAGGGGGGGGGGTGCGTCCTCCCTCACCTCGCATCAAACGCAATGCGAGCATTACGACCAATGTGACTGAGTGGGATAGTGGATCATGGTGTTGGCAGTCTGATTTCCCGGTGGGACTGCACTACAAAGTCACCATGAGTGTGCACTGTCACAAGTCGGTACCCGTTCTGATATGACCTTAGATGTTGCTGGGACGTAAAACAACAACAACCAAACATTGAATTAACCGTTATTTTAACGGGTTAACTTTTGAGATAGCAAATAGCCTTTAATGATGACTTAGTAATGCTTCTATGAGAGCAATAAATATTTAATGACTGCACCAGTATCGGAATCGGACACGCAGTAACTAATCTAGATAATATATACGTGTTTTGGTTTGAATAATTGGAAGCTTTCATCGAACTATGCAGCTTTAAGAATTCGAGCTGTTATGTCTAATACTTGTGCATAGACAATGGTTGGTTGGTGGAGTTTTGTATCCTGGCAACATCTAAGATCATATCAGGGTTGGTACTGACTTGTGACAGTGCACACTCATGGCAAATTTATAGTGCTGCCCCTACTGGCACCATAACCTGATCACATTATCCTACCACTCAGCTATCCAGTCCTTGCCCTATCCGAGTGTAGTGGTCTGCACTGACCTCTCAGGCAAGGAGCCACATAGACAGGTAGGCGTGCGTTGTGTGTTGATATCAAGGAGCCTAGGTGGTGTAATGGTTAGCCCACTGGCCCGGAATGCAAAGAGATGTGGGTTCGAGTCCCACTCTAGGTGCAATATTTCCCATTTTCATCACCCCCACGACACTAATAATGCCGAGCACCAGCCTAGGAGGCGACAAGTATCAATTTTGTAAGTCATAGGTTTGACTCGACTGAGAATCGAATTCCTGACCTTCCACACGAGAAGCCTACCGATTCAGCCATTGCATCCAGTCATAGTCAATCGTCCCCTGGGTGCTTCAATGACTTCGAAAACAAAGCGTTCACTTTTGCTTGTTCCCTGTTTTCGTGTGTATTAAACTCTTTTCACATGGTCATTAATTACGCCCAATTTCCGGCACTGGTCCCTCGATCTCACTAAATGTCCCATATATGCCAATTTTATTATGTCTGGTCTCTTTTTGTCCCCCCCCCTTCTTTGATAATGAACGGGAAACACCCTAGTGTTCGTCTCGGGTACTAAAGGAAGAGTTTCTGAGCAGCCCATGGCAGCGCAGATAACTGTATACCTCAGTCTATACAGAATCGCTTTAATAAAATCACTATACTCAGTCGGTATATCAGCATATTATATCTTTACATATTTATGTGAGGCATAAAGTATGTATGCAAATATTATTTATGTATGCAATTTTTTTTATTTTTTAAAATTATTCTCCTATTGTAACTATCTACTACTCCTCCAACCTCTTGATATATTCCTTTGTAGTTTCGGTTACTGGAGGCTGGGGTGCAGCCTGGAGATCAGGAGGTCTGCTACCAAGCAGCTCCCCTAATTCTCCTCCTGTCCTCCAGTTGGTGCCTCACATCCACATAATAAATTATATGTGTATCATAATGGATTATAATAATATAACGCAACGTAATCCAAGGTTTATATATTATATTATTGTACATTTGATATTACATGTATTCATAGTCGCGCACCCACCTTGATCAGGAGTGTGCAAATGCGGCGCCACCTGCGGAGCGCAAATTGTACCAAAACATGACCGAATCTGTCACTTTGTCTGTAATTTTCTTTCGATACGGTGGTGGCCGCTGCTACCGCTGCCGCTTGCACTGACATGCGTATTGTGATTCGTGTGGTGCGTCTCACCGAGGAGATAGGTGTACCAAAAGGCGAAAAGGAAAGAAAAAAAGGCAAGAAGTCGCCACAAATTATCTAGTTGAACCTCGTACTGATACATATGTTACTTGTACTGCTGAAATTGATGATTCTATACCAAATTATAAAAATGTTGTTGTTGAAAATGCAAAAGTCTGTAATGACTTGCAGTCCACGGTTGTGGACGGTATCCCGCCAATATGCAATTAAAGTTGCACAGTCCGATGGTTTAGAGTTTCTTTCATTTTCTGAGATAAATACATGAGATTGATCACTATAGACTACCTTACTTTAGTTTGAAGTAACTTTTATTTTAGATGGTTAACATTGGAGATATTTGAAGTACAACCATGCAAAATTAATGTTTGCAAGCATGCCAAAACTCTGACACCATTGGCGTTTTCAGTAACAGGTTCTCTTAAATTGCATCTGTATTCCCTTCAGTGTGATGACAAATGCTTAATAAGTGCACCAGTATCTAAGTTAGATATTTAAAATCAAATCTAGATAATTGGTTTGATTTTGAAAATTTGACATTTCATCGGACTATGCAGGTTTAACCTCATTTTAAACATGTAATTAGTAACCATTTGCATTCCAGCCGACTTCAAATGCCGCGCAACTGACACCCGACATAGACGTAGTAGACTAACAGCCCATAGGGCTAAAAGCATGCAGCACCCAAATAGGGTCTAATTATTAGGCAGGTTAACAAGGTAATTGGGGGCGGTACAGCTGATAATACAGATAATGTTACATGTGCTAATAAAATGCAAGTACACTCTCATACTAATAGGCCAGAAAGTCTGAAAAGAATAATAGGGTAGTAGGCTGCACTGACCTCTCAGGCAAGTAACCACATAGACAGGTAGGCGTGGGTAGTGTGTTCATATCAGGGAGCCTAGGTGGTGTAATGGTTAGCACACTGGCCCAGAATGCAAAGAGATGTGGGTTCGAGTCCCACTCTAGGCGCAATATTTCCCATTTTCATCACCCCCATGACACTGGTTCCATGACCAGGATCCTGTACAAGCTACGCGCTGTCTGGTTGTTGAACCTAACCTGTGTATGTATGTGTAAGTGCATTGCCTGTATGTATGTAATTGTAAGCATTAAATGACCATTTAAAAGACTTACAATTCCAGGGGGACGAGTGTAGTAGGCTGCACTGACCTCTCAGGCAAGTAACCACATAGACAGGTAGGCATGGGTAGTCCTAGGTGGTGTAATGGTTAGCACACTGGCCTGGAATGCAAAGAGATGTGGGTTCGAGTCCCTCTCTAGGCATAATACTTCCCATTTTCATCACCCCCAGCCTACCGACCCACCACTGACAAAGGAGGTAGAGTGCACGTCTCGGTCGGCGACAAGGTCGCAACACTCACCCGTCGCATCAACATCGTCCCAGTAGGGGGGACGCACTAGTATGAGGAAGTGCGAGTGGAATCTGACGGAAGAAGAGGAGGATGTGATGCTGGAGTTCCTGCAAGACAAACCACTTGTCTGGAACGTCCGCTTGACAGCGTACTGGCGGACAGACAAGAAAAGCAAGCTATGGCAGGACCAGGCCGAATTGATGGGCAAGACTGTATCGCATCTGCAGGGATGGTTTAAGTCCCTGCGTGACTGCAACACCAGGCTGCATAAAAAAAAAAGCGGTGACGGGGCACCAACGTGCACTGAGCGGGAAAACTGGGTCCTGGAGAAGTTCAGCTTCCTGAGATCACTCGTCCGGCACCGGCCTGAGCCCTGCAAAACTGTAAGTGCCAGATATTGTATTGTTTACTGTGATTCCCAAGCCTCTGCATTTCATTCATTACAGGTCTAGTTCCAATGATTCAGCCCCACCATTGTCCACATTTGGGGTATATTCATGAATTTAACAACATGTCTATTATAAGGGGATTGTGGTGTACATTCGAGTGCTTGTTGGTATAGAAAATTGTTCCTAATACATATCATTCATCTTACTTAAAGTGCTTTGTTATTGTGTGTTGCAGGTGTTTGCCACCATCCACGCAGCGCAGGGGGATCTTGGCGCTGCTGAAGCGGCCTGCGCTGACCTCCTCATTGTGAGCAACGACGAGACACCCACACACACCACTGCTGAACCACGAAAAAGATCGCAGCAGGACAGGAATATGTTGGCAACTCTCGAGGAGCGAGTGGCCAGATCTGGGGAGCTCCTTCAGACCCTACACCCATCATCCGCACAGCCTATGACCGTGGAGACAGCATTTGGGAACTTTGTTAGGGACACTTTACTGACCATGGGCAAGGTGCAATCGAGGAAGGCTCGGTTAGCGATATGTCGCATCCTTACTGACGCCTTGTATGAAGACGTGGACACCGAATTGGCTTGCACACATGTCGCCCCTTCCAGCTGCAATTCCAACATATTGTGTCCCGTGCGGCCGACTGCGCCCACTTCCTGGCAGACCGGATCTTCTCAGGGGTCCACATGTACATCATCGAGTGAGATGTATCAGCCGCTTCCCCACCAATGGAGACACCAACCACCACCAGCATCACCCTGGGCATGTCAAACACATGATTATATTACGCAGTACATGATGCAGCCGTTGCTGCATGGGACCCCTGTCACCCACCAACAGCAGCTGACACCGGGCGCCCCACTTACTCCCACATGCACTCCAACCACACACTCAGGGGGGTCACCAGCCCCTGGGTCCGCCTCCACCGGTTCGAATGCATTCAACAGCTGGACGTCCAACATCTACACAAGCAACCCCACCAATGGAACCAACAGCACTGACAGGACCTCCACCAACACCGCGACAACCCATCACCAGCACTCCAGTCGCGGCGTGGGTTGACAGCCAAGCCGGGAGGACGGAGTCCCCCACTCCAAGTGGTGCAAATTTGCTTGATTTGTCTGGGATGTCCGCCCTCTCCACAGGATCCAATTTGAACATAGAGTGCCAGGATATATTTCCTTCTGCTTGTGCGTCCCCACTGCAGACGCCCCCACCAACAGACAGTAATGAGTGAATATTGTTAAGAAAATTGTGTATATAGTTCTTTTCTTTACTTGTTGAATAATCTAGATATGAATATCATTGGTAAATTTGTAACTATGTGGGTGTTAACTATTGTTCAACTGTTGGTAAATAAAACTTTCTGTATATTACTCAATGAATTATAATTGTCAATCATTTTTAACCTACATATACCTGTTTAAATATATGCCTCATTCTCTAAAACTTGGCACCAAACCATCACATGGAAACCAAAAGTGGAAACCTTCCAAATAACAGCAAAAATCCTTCGAAATAATAGCCTAATCCACTGTCCTATGAAGGTATGGATGTTGTGCATATTTTAGAGTTGGGAAAAATGAATGTAACTTTTTTAATTAGATCTTATACAATTTGAGCAATACATTAATATAACTTGTGTAACATGGACATCAAATACACAGCCAGAAACCCATTTTAACATATAGAATTTAGACAAAAAAATTGTTCTTGATTAAGGTTAAGCAGACAAGGTTATGACTTGCAAGAAAAAAGTTGCAAAATACGGTGAACAAAGTTTGGCTACATCCATTATATTTTACATAGATATAAAGGGGAGATTTCCAGCTTTCATTTCCAACCAAATAATCTAAAATGATCAAATATTACATTTTAACTCTCCATTTCACACTTCTGCCCAGCTTTCAGGCGAGTGACCCATACACATAATTTCAACCACAAAACCTACAACAAACATGGAAAATTCAATTTAGAAATTAACATGTTAACTATCGTTTGGTATCAACTACAGAAAGTGGTACCTTTTATTTGAAGCACTTTTTGATTGATTGATTGGTGGTTTCTTTACGCCATGTCGGCAGCATAGGCCATATTCACGGCGAGGCACTTTTTGAAATATTGTCACATACAAATTGGACTTCAGCGAGATCAGACAACACTAACATGAGAATACAACAACATCACTATATCATGTTGTCCTGCCATTCGACCGAACTGACTCGGGAGTTAGTCCAGTCCTTGAGTCTGTTGCGCTGGTCTTTTCCTGCCCTGAATCCAGTGTTCCTACGAAATACAGGATTGGGTAGGTCTGGCAGGGTCATTTCGTCTCTCCACGCTCCCGGAACGACGTGATGGTGTGCAGTTTCTTCCCGGTTCAGCTGATGATTCTGTAGTAACGGATACCGCATCCTCATCATGTTATGTAGCACGAGGCAGGCTCTCACGATGAGCTTCACGATGGAGGGGTGGTGCTGCATGGTGGTAAGAATCATGCAGAACCTGTTGGCCAGGATGCCAAACGCATTTTCAACTACTCTCCTGGCCCGAGATATCCTGTTGTTGAAAATCCTCTCTTCATGGGTCATACCCCTCCGGCTATAAGGTTTCATCATAGTGGGCCATAGGGCGACGGCATCGTCACCGATAATGAAGTAAGGTACACCTTCGTCCCCGTCCACGATAGGTTCGCTCCCAGGTAGACCGATAGAACCATCTTCAAATGCAGCCTTCAGTTCTGAGTCATTGTACACTTGCACATCGGATGCGGACCCCAATCCACCAATATCTGCCCAGATGAATTTGTAGTCAGCATCCACCAGAGCAAGTAGGACTATTGAGTAGAAGCCCTTATAGTTATAGTACAGTGAACCGGATTTGGGGGGACATCGGCAGGCTAAGTGTTTTCCATCTAGCACCCCGCATGTATGGGGGAAGTTCCACCTAGACATGAAGAGGTCCGAGATGGCACTCCATCCATCTGGAGTCATGGGGCAGGTCATCATCTTGTCTAAGTATCATCCAGAATCGCTTGACAGACCTCTCGCACAATGAGTGATTGGGTGTTGTGGGGGACCCTCCACCCAAATTTCATCGACGAATACGTGTTTCCGGAGGCTAGGTGCCGCAATGTGAGTGCTAACTTCAGGCCAGGTTCGAGGGGTTGTCAGTACGTTGTGTACTTTTTGGTGATCCGGGGTCCGACTCTCGCCAGCATCTCGTCGAACATTTGTGGGGCATCCTCATGAAATTTATTAACGCTGCGGTGTCTTCATTACGTAGTTCGATGAGAAGCTGGTCATACAGTCCGAACTCTTGGCGCCTCCGGATCCAGGCTCAGATCCACTTTCTCGTCTGTCTACGTGGAGTCCTTGTTGTGACTTGAAACAGTAGTAAGGCGTTGCAGAATGGCTAGTTGGTAGTCATCAATTGGGTTGGCAGGGACTTCCATCACGTCAGAATACCAGAGCTGTTGTGATTTCTCCTTGAACTCTCTACCTTTATATACTCAAGCTGTGTGAGCTGACGACACGTTCGCTAACCGTTCCATAATCGTTCACAAAACGTTAGCAGAACGCTATTATAACGCTATCAGCCCGCCCCCCAACGTTAAAGGAACGCCGTACACGCCGACACAACGTCCAAAGTATCGAGAAACGCTCCCCGAACGCTGACAGGGCACCCGCTACACGTTAGGCACACGTCCAGCGAACGTTACGGACGCGCTGACCGGATGCACCCAATCGTTTAAAACAATATCAACACAATATCAACGTCAATCGACGTTACGCAACGTCCTGCCGGCGTTCTTCTAACGCACTTTGGGTGCGTTTTGACGTCCGCCTTGTTTTTTTTTTACATGCTAAAAATATCTAGCGACCTGCTACGCTCGCCGACGTCCTCCGGCGACTGTCAATGTCCAGGATAGTGTACCGACGTGTACCGACGTTCGCATAACGTCCCCCTAACGTTTCCCGATGTTTCGGCAAAAAATGACACATGTCGACGTGCGTTGGAGAGAAGCGTTATAGTGTGACAGAGCTATTATTAGCACTTGGGAAATTTGCAACAATTACACCCACATACAGTGACTCGAGTAAATGGGGATATGGAGCCGTGTACAACACAGACTGGCTGGTTGGCTGTTTCGACGCTAATTATGAGAAACCTTTACAGGCAGCAGTAAACCACCACTGCGACATCCCAGACAATGAAGTAAGAAATGCACATATTAATTCACACGAAATGTGGGCTCTTTATGCTGCAGCGATGCGCTGGAGCCAAGCCATACCTGGGAAGGGGCCTCGGTAATGATGATCACTGATAGTGCTACTGTAGAAGCTGCACTATGTAAGGGGCGATCAAAATGTAAATGAATAATGTATTATGTCCGGAGATTGTTCTGGTTGTCCATAAAATATAACTTTTTATTTGCTTCGGCCCGTATTAAAAGTGAAGCTAACGTAATAACTGATGCCTTATACCCCTGTCACACTACGACGTAATGAGCGAACGTGAGCCTAACGTGGTGATTTTCGTCATTACGTTGATGTATGTTGGATTACGTTATGATGATGTCATAATGACGTTAGACTGACGTTGAGCTACGTCACATTACGTCCTGTTACATCGAGTTACGTCGAGGTTTCGGACATGTTCAAAAATGTTGACGTAGCTCGAACGTAAGGGTTTACGTTTGCCGTACGTTCTGTTCACGTTCAGCGAACGTCAATGACGTTAAACGGACGTTAGGCAAACGTTCCTCACTACGTTCCACTCGTTGACCCACATTAAAGCCGGTGGAAACGTCCATGCTATGTTGTAGTAGTTTATTTAGATGCCCCTTTTCATAACAGAAATCGGGAAGCTCAGGCTAGAGCAGAAGAATTTCCAAGAGAAATGCTACGTGCCAAATTCTCTTGTGGCCAACCGGGCACGGTGGCCGAATCGGTAGAGCACAGGCCTTTCGTGCGGAAGATCGGTAGTTCGCGAGTTTGGTTCCCGGTCGAGACAAACCAATGACTTAAAAATTGATACTTGTCGCTTCCTAGCCTGGTGCTCAGCATCATTAGGATAGTGCAAAGACTGGTTAGCTCGGTGTCAGGATAATGTGACTGAGTGGGATATCAAGTCATGGTGCCAGCGGCCTGATTTCCCAGTGGGGCAGCACTATAAAATCACCATGAGTGCATACTGTCACAAGTCGGTACCCATCCTGATATGACCTTAAATGTTGCTAGGATGTAAAACAACAACAAACAAACAAACTCTTGTGGCCAGAGAGACTCAGATCAATAAGTATTTATCCTTTGTATAGGAATTTTCTGAAACCCATGCCCCTGTTCCATGTGATTCTATCCAGATAGCTCTGTATGCCACCTGACTGGCAAGAACCCTTAAATACTCATCGATCATTAACTATGTGAGCAGCCTAAATTATTTTCTCAAAGTACATGGGGCCACTCGGATAGATTTTTCAGATTTTGTCATCTCCTCGACGCTGCGAGGCATTTGCAGAGAGTTAGGAGATGCACCAAAGCAGGCAATTCCGCTATTACCAGATATGCTGCAAAAGATCTTTTCCTTCCTGACAGGCAATTCTGGGAAAACTCTATGGCGGGTGGCTGTTCTATGTACCTTCAGGCTTTTATTACGTAAATCTAACCTAACTTTTTCGGACTCAATGGTGCATAGGAGGGACTTTAAATTTTATCCCAGGTATCCAGACAAATCACTGTGTGCAGTCTACTGGACAGAAAAGCACTTTTTGGAACAGCCTGCTGCCTTAAATGCCCCGGCATTTTTATTGCCCGATAACGAAGGTAGATGCTCACCATTAACATATGAAATTTATCAATCAACACTGAAACACTTTGGAGGCCTTGCAGGCTTATTAGATATCGCATTATTATCGTAGTGTTCTCTGAGGCAGAGTGGTTAGTGTCCGACTATTTTCGAGGTTGGACTCCTAATCTGAAAGTCGGTGGTTCGATTCCCTGTGCCCCCACCTCTGCCAATTTGGATTTCCACCGCTGTGTATAACTTACAGCGTCATCAAAGGCCGGTTGCTCTAACACCATGTCTATGTGGTGTGGGAGGTTAAAATCCCTTGGGTCGGTAAAAGTGTAGGCTCGGGCTTTCTTTCAATAAACTGTATAATGGTGAAAACATGTCTATTCAGACTTATCCATTATACGCAGTATAAATCTTCAAGAAAAAATCTCACTCGCTTCGGAGGGGAGGATGTACATACCTCTCTATGCGTGACGCCTCTCTGGAGGAGATCCGCACATGGGGCGATTGGACAAGCAATGCTGTATTCAGGTACCTAAAAAAAAACTAACTGTGCGCATCATGAATGATATGCAAATGGCAGCCAGATTGGCTGCAAATACATGATTCAGAGTTGGGTTGGAGGGACCCGCGGAACAGGTCTGTTTGGCGTATAGTTCCCCTGCCAGAGAACTATTAATAAATAGACTCAGCCCAACTCGGCCTTCTTCCTTATTTGCCGACATGGTTATGTGTATTATAATGGATTAAAATAATATAATGCAACGTAGCATAATCCAAGGTTTATATATTATATTACTGTACATTTGATATTACATGTATTCGTAGTCGCGCACCCACCTTGATCAGGAGTGTGTGAATGGGGCGTCACCTGCGGAGCGCAAATTTACCAAAACGTGACCGAATCTCTGTCACTTCGTCTGTAATTTTCTTTTTATGTAGGTGGGGCGTATAGTTCCCCTGCCAGAGAACTATTAATAAATAGACTCAGCCCAATTCTGCCTTCTTCCTTATTTGCCGAAGTGGTTATACTACATATAGATATATATAATTTAAAGTTGAATCATGCATCACTCTATGTACTTAAGGTAAGAAAACCTTTCCAAGAACTTAGGGTGCGACAGCATTGATGATTTTAACCTAGAATTTGTTAGTAAGAAGTGCCCATAGTCGCTAAATGATTACAGTGCCCGACATACATCCCAAACAGCAATAACGAACGCGCTCAGATATGCATGAAACTTAAAGCTGAGAAACCACCCGAGCCAACCCACCTAAAAACTACCCGATTACCCAACCATATGATCACTATTAAAAAAGATATAAAGTATTAGGACAGGCAGTTCTATGGATGTTCTTACTGACTACTATCAGACTGTAGCCATGTTTACTAGTTCTTACAGCCGCGGTCGCCGAATCGGTAGAACGCGGGTCTCGCTTGCGGGAAATCGGGAGTTCAGTTCTCGGTCGAATAAAACCAATGACTTATGAAAATTTATACTTGTCGCTTCTTAGCCTGGCGCTCTGCATTAACAGGATAGAACAAGGACTGGTTAGCTCGGTGTCAGGTTAATGTTACTGAGTGGGATATTGGATCATAGTGCCAGCGGTCTGATTTCCCAGTGGGGCATCACTATAAAGTCACCATGGGTGTGCACTGTCACAAGTCGGTACCCATACTGATATGACATTAGATGTTGCAAGAACGTAAAACTCCAACAATCAAGCAACCAACTGGTTCTAACCGGGTCGGACCTATCAGTTTAATGCTCAGCACTATATATGTATGTATGTATGTATGTATGTATGTATGTATGTATGTATGTATGTATGTATGTATGTATGTATGTATGTATGTATGTATGTATGTATGTATGTGTGTATGTATGTGTGTGTATGTATGTATGTGTGTATGTATGTATTTATAGATGTATGTATGTGTGGGTATGTGTATGTGTGTATGTATGTATACCAGAAAACCCAGAAAAAAAACAGAAAAAAAACATATCGACTATCACGATTGAAGGGAGCTAGTGCGTCCGCGGCGCAGGTCGGGCAAGCAGTGACGCCCAGAGCCCTGACAGCGGGCGAGGACCAGCGCCGCGCGCCACCTAGCGATTAGAACCCTTACTACCGGCGGAGCCACGCACAGTGGAGCCATCTAGCTATCCCTACACTTGTATATACGGGCGTATATACAGAGTGTATGTATGTATATATACATACATACATACATACATACATACATACATACATACATACATCCATCCTACCATACATACATACATACATACATGCATACATGCATACATACATACATACATACATACATACATACATACATACATACATACATACATACATACATACATACATACATATAGTGCTGAGCATTTTACTGGTAGCGCTGACCCGGTTATCATCACTCCATGTTTCGCCACGAAGAATGGATATGCGGGTGTGTGTGTGGGGGGGGGGGGGGGGGGGGGGGGGGAGAGAGAAGCCCTACTATGCTGTTGTATTGACGCAGGGCATTTGTAAGCATAGTTGAATAAATCATGAGCGATTGCTTTCAACAAAGTTACATCGTCACACAGCACCGATACATCTCCCAGCCGACTTGGTGTAGGGATATTATACTGGATCTACGGCAGTGATTGAAGGCCAACAAAATAATAATGAAAGAGATTTTTTTTTAAATATATATAAATTACACACAAGTGGAACATGAGTGATTAAATGAAAACATAAATAAGATGGGAAAGATATCACGCTCAGTCACGTTATCCTGGCACTGAGCAAACCAGTCCTTGCCATATCCTAATAATGCTGAGTGCCCGGGTAGGAAGTGACGAGTATCAAGTCATTGGTTTGACTCGACTAGGGTTCGAACCCATGTGTTCGAATCCCACGACCTATCAAAACGGGGGAGGGATGCTCAACTCATTTGACCATTCTGTCCGGTCTCAGTATATGAAGCCCTATGGCTTTTCCAATCTTGGTTCTGTGTGTGTGTGGGGGGGGGGGGGGGGGGGTCTTGAAAATCAATAGACACTTTCCTCCACCAAGTTCTAGCAGAACTAATGCATTGGATAGCACTCAAAGCCAGAGAAACCAGCACAAAACTACAGAAAAATAGACCAAAAATCCCAAATATAATACATTATCTTAATTAAGTTAAAAAGGCAGCACAAATCTACAAGAAAATAGACTAAAGATCCCCAAAATAATAGAGCATTTAAAAAAAGCCAGCACAAAACTACAGCAAAATAGACTAAAACTCCCAAATACAATAGAGCATTTTAAACAGCCAGCACCAAACTACAGGAAAATATACCAACAATTCCTAATATAATAGAGAATATTAAATAGCCAGCACAACACTACAGCAAAATAGACCAAAAGTCCCTCATATAATAGAGCATTTTAAATAGGCAGCACAAAACTACAGGAAAATAGATGATGAATCCCAAATATACTAGAGCATCTTAAATAGGCAGCGCACAACTATAGGAAAATAGACCAACAATCCCTAATATAATAGAGCATTTTAAAAAGGCAAAGTACAGGAAAATATACTCAAATTCCCAAATATAATAGAGCATTTTAAAAACGCAGCACAAAACTACACGAAAATAGCCTAAACATTACCAAATATAATAGAGCATTTTAGAAAGGCAATACAAAACTACAGGAGAATAGAACCCAAAAATCCAAAATATAATAGAGGATTTTAAAAAGGCAGCACAAGACTAAAGGAAAATAGACCAAAAATTGAAAATATGATAGGACATTTTAAAACGGTAGCTTTCTTTTCAATTAGTGCCAGCTCATGCAATGCATTACTGTGAGAAAAGGTAATGTGGTGGGATACAATTTAATTAATGGCAAATAAACTTTACCTTATCAAAGGCAATCGACTTCATATGGTACTAGGACTAGGGCCTTTTAACAGAGCAGAAAGTACAATATTGACGGAGACAGTGAGATGAAAGGGCTCTGTTCCACCTAGTAGGTAACATGTGCGTGTGTCCCTATCAGGTTGACCAGATAGGATAGCCGATTGGGTAAGAGCATTGGAAAATGAGTTGAGCATCCATCTCCCGTGTTGGTAGATCGTGGGATTCGAACCCTGGTAGAGTCAAACCAATGAATTAAAATGTTATACTTGTCACTTCCTAGCTAGGCACTCTGCATTATTAGGATAGGGCAAGGACTGGTTGGCTCAGTGTCAGGATAATGTAACTGAATGGGGTATGAATCAGGTCATGGTGCTGGTGGACTGGTCTCCCAGAGGGTCAGCACTATAAAGTCGCCATGAGCGCACAAGTCGGAACCCATCCTGAAATGACATTAGATGTTGCCAGGACATAAAACTCCAACAACCAACCAACCAAACTTTGTCTCGCCTGATTCCGACCACACTGAAGCCTACATTCCTTACATGCGGTATGCGAATGCAAATGCGAATGCGGCAAAAAATCAAAAAGCATCTAAGTCAATGGGGGTGATTCCTTACACGCGGTATGCGGCATGCGAATACTGAATCGGTTCATGTAGCGATCGGTGCGGCATGCGAATGCGAATGCCCATAGACAACAGTGTTAGAGAAACCTGACACTATGTGTGTGGGTGTGGGTGAAAGGACCCAAACCGTTCGCATACCGCATACCGCATGCCGCATACCGCGTGTAAGGAATGCACGCTTCATGCGTCAATAACAGGGCCGGCTTCAGTGACCTACATATTACCCTGCGTTGTAAAAACAAAACTTCGCATACATATTCCATAACAGTCACATGTTAGTAAAGCGCGCCCTGCTTCACCTTGAGTTGATGTCAGCTGGCTTTGCTATGTTCGGGGGTTACTTTAAATCTACTTAGCGGACATTTGTTTGCTGCTGGCTAAAGACAGAGCATGCCATTGGTCATCGCACCCCCCCCCCCCCCCCCCCCGTCCCCGCCCCCTCTGAGCCGGTATGGTCCTGAGGGTAATTCACAGTCACATATTAGTAAAGCGCGCCCTGCTTCACCTTGAGTTGATGTCAGCTGACTGGCTTTGCTATGTTCGGGGGTTACTTTAAATCTACTTAGCGGACATTTGTTTGCTGCTGGCTAAAGACAGAGCATGCCATCGGTCATCGCACCCCACCCCACCCCACCCCACCCGTCCCCGCCCCCTCAGAGCCGTTATGGACCTGAGGGTAATTCACTTAAAGAGGCAGTGCATAAAGGAGACCAGAATGTAGGTATGGAGACCTCAACAGACATAATGATGGACTCTGACGCAAAAACCGACAAATACATTTGACTTGTTTTCTGCAAAATAGGATTACCGTTGGGCTTTCCAATTAAACTTAAACTTTTAAGTCGATAAATTTCATATTGAGTAATTATAATATACATAATGTATATATATACAGTACAACCCCGTTAAACCAAGCTCGGTTAAACCAAACGATCGGTTAATCCAAACTTTTTTCGGCTGCCCGGCAAAATACTACCAGTTATCATATAAATAAAGTTGGTTAAACCAAAGTCGGTTAATCCAAAGTATCGGTTAATCCAAACAAAATTGTCGGCCCCAGGCCACTTCCGGTACAGTTAAACCAAACTTTCATGTGGTTTTAAGGTCTTCTGAGACTTTTTTAGATGATTAATGGTAGTATTTTGCCAGGTCGCCGAAAAAGTTTGGATTAACCGATCGTTTGATTTAACCGAGGTTGGTTTAATGGGGTTAAACTGTATGTACATAAAAAACAATAATCATAGTGTCCACATACATTGTACATTCATAATTCACCCCTGTTTTTGCCAAGGCCAAGTTAAAGTCAAAGCTCGGTTAAACCAATGATCGGTTAATCCAAACAAATTTCTAGGGTCCCTTCAAGTTTGGTTTAACGGGGTTATACTGTATATATATCATATATAATTATATATTATATATATAAAATAATATATAATATATATATAATATAAAGTTTAATATTCGGAGCTCATGTGACGCTAAAGCATTCAGACTGGTGCATGACTAGGTGGTGGTGACGCCAGCCTCGCGTGGCGGGTTCCAGCCCGCAGTAAATAATATAATCAACACGATAAGTAAATAATAAATAGCATGCACAAATAAACCAATATGACAATTCCAGCTCTGCCCATTTATATTCATATAACTAATTATATATCACATAATATATATAATATATATAACATATATAATATACATAACATATATATAATATATATATAATATATATAACATATATATAATATATATAATATATATAATATATATAAAATATATATATAGGCCTAATATATATGTGAAGTATATGGTATATTTACATTGCTTATATTGTAGGTTACTGACCGGAAACGAAAGCAGCCCCAGCGTCTGTCAGCGGCATCCGGTTCAGGATCAGTTCTTGGAGGGCTTTCAGACCTGGAAGGGTAAATCATAAGTACCACTTTATTTTTTTTATTTTTTTTATTTTACTGAATGTATTTTATTCAGCGAATAATGTCTTTTGTCAGCGCCAGAGCACTGGTCTTTCGGCCGTTCATTACAATTTGTTGGTACATAAATGACAATATCAGTTGCAATAATAACCACATGAAAAACCTGTTCGATAATAGAAGCATAATATAAATTGACTATTTGTCGTAATAGTAACTGCATGCAATTCCAGTTCAACATATTGTAAAAATATACGGATTTTCGGTTAAGAATTATATATTGGCAGAGAGCATTATTATTCTTGGATGTCGGAGTGGGACTGAGGTTATGTAAACTCAAAGTAACTAAAATTAATAGAATCCCACTCCCATTGTACATGATACTGAGTGAGGTAAACTATATGTTATATATTATGAGTGGAGTTGATGGAAATGTATATGATGCTGGGTGGTGTAAACTATCTGTTATATATGATGTTTGGAGTTAATGAAAAGAGTTCCTTGCAAGAAACAGTACAGGATTATTGAAATGTTTCTCTATGTGTTCATAAAGAATACAATTGGAGGGAAAAGAACAAGTTAGTATATATATCTATATACATATCTGTAACTGTTTGCAACATCCTGTCCACCCAGGACCACCGACTGACCCACCTGCCTAATTTGCATATGTATAGAGTGCACCACCTGCAGCTGGGTTGAGTGACAGCCCCTAATGGGGGTGGTCACCCACCCAGTCTGTGGGGAGTGTCCAATTGGCTGGCTGGGGAATGTCCGGTCACCTGACTCCCTTGGCCTATCCTGACCACACACTAGTCTCAGCTAATTAATTATTCAAGATTTTGCTTCAGACACACTGAAGGAAAATCACTCTCATCCTGGCTCTTGAGTGAGACACACCTACTTTTGAGCAGGAACCCCAGACACTCTGTCTGATGCTATCCAAATTCATCTATTCAAATTGAGTGTATCCACAGCCATAGGACTCCTGTCCCATGGGTTGTGGGCACTGCTTCAGTATACAGGCTAAAGTGACAATGAGACATAGTGTGGGCAGTATATGAGGAGTGCAGGTGCTAGGTCACATGTAAGGGGGATGACAGGAGTTGCTGCCAATAAAGCACAACTTATTCACTGTTCATCTTTGTGACTAGTTTTCCTTCCTCTTTCCAGACATGGTTAAATTGATTAGGCTGATTGCATCACAGGTGAAATGAAGGGGGAGAGTTTTGTAATTACATAGGGTGCTCACAGCGGCAGAGCACTCGTGTTTTTATAATATGTATCATGCACTTGGTGAGCAGGCATCAATAAATGTACAAGATGACTCTAGAATTGTCTTTAAGCACTTCTTTCTTCCTTTGCTTTCTCTTCTTTTTTCAAAAAGATATAACATATCTCCAATACACATATATATATTATATTGTAAATATGCAAATCAGTGGATCCAATCACCAATACCAAATGTGGAAACCTGCCCATTTTTCTTTAATCCCATCACAAGTGTTCTGTACTGTGTGGCCTAATGATGGGATCGAGGTCTGAGATTGCAGTGGGGACTTACATCAGACAGGTTTTATGTCAATTTAAAGGAAAATGTTAGGTAATAGGTTTTGAAAGAAGGTGTAGTAGGGGTGGGGTAGGGGCGGGAAGGGGATCAGCGTGCAGGGCTGTGTAGTGCATTTGAAAACATTTATATATATATATGTATGTACAAGGGTCAGGGCAAGGATGGCCTTTAGTATACCTATAACTGTGTCGGGGTCTGACAGGCCTGTTGTATTTTCATTAACAGTAAGTTTCATGGAAGGTTTGTTTTGCTGTTGTTTTATTTGCTGGCGTTCATTTTAAATCCATTGTTGTTGATACTCAGCAGGGGAAATGTCAATTGTGGACATTCTAATTGGCATTCCACATTCCACATTCAACTATCCCATGCCCCATTCTGGTAATGCTGAGTGGAAGGCAATGTGGCGACATGGGTAAATTTGGTTAAGTCTTTGGTTTGAACTCACGACCTCCCGCATTGGAAGTGAATGCCCTACTCACTCGGCCAACCTGTATGGATGAGATCTTAGTAATATATTCCGATAAGGACATGCTTCACATTGTGATAAGAACATAATTAAAGTTGAAGGGATTATGTTCACTCAGAATGGTCTACGCTTATAGACACCCATAGTCTACGCTTACGTCCATTTATCTAAAGTTTCTAAATGAAATGAAGGTAATCCTTCTAATTGCCATTTTTACCTCACATGAGTGACTGCAAATTTATCCTATACTCAAATGAGTTAAAGAACGGTTATGACAAGTTCTCATCTGGGTCAAGCTTAGGGTTACATTAAGCAACAAGTGAAGCTGCCATGAATACCTACAACATTAATTGAGCTGTGACCACTTCCTATTACATTATAGGGCACTCTGTAACCTATGAATTAATTATTAGCTATTGGTGTAAATGTAGTGTGAAGCGGTAACTGAACCATACTGGTCATAGCAATGTTATATTGTATGGATTTATTGAGTAATCTGTCAAAAGTAACTCCTTGTCCTATTTAATTAGTGAAATAATTTCAAAGATGGCTTTTTACTGATCACTCTGTCTCTTAGATGGTGAAGCATCATAACCACTGACTATTACCTTTATGCTATGCAGTTAAATCTGCTCATCCAACAGATACAGGTTAGGTAATATCCGGATTCTAAGCTTGAAGTTGAAATTTCCCTCCTCCATTTTAAAATCTACACTATACAAAAGTAGGGAGTTTCCTAAGAAAAGCCAACACTCAGTAATGATTTTCCCTTTTAAAACAACTGCCATTGGTAGTTGTATGTTGGGCTTACTTGCCCGAGGAATGTCCATTGTTGATAGGTGTATGCCAGGCTTTAAATGTCTGCTGATCTGGATCTGTCTAGACAGCCAATAAGGAGTGTATACTTGTGCCTATCACATTCAATCATGGCCTCAGACAATAGAGTTGATTACCTCATGGTTAATTACCTACTACTAGTAGTACTACCCTGTCTGGGTAGCTGGCTCCCAGTCAGACTGTGTGTAAACACTCCCCAAACAGCTCGTAGTATAAATATATGTATATATATATGTGTGTAGCCTGGCCACTGAGTGCCAGTGTAATGACTTGGAATGTCTATTATAGCAACAATGTGAGTTGTACTAAAATGAGGCATTGTGTAACACCCAGCCAACTCCTGACTGGATCCACCCTGCCCATAACACCTAAATAGGCTGTCCCTATACAATCATACATGGGGTCACATGGAGTGAAATCACAACTATTTACATATTGGCCTACTTCTGGGGTTTACCTGCTCATGATTTTCAAGTTCCATTTTCATAGTGTAAGAATTTATAACTAGTAAATAGTAGTATGTGTATGTACATATACACAACTGTCTGGTGTCTTCATGCCTATGACTCCCACTCCCATATGGGTTATGAGGTTTAATGCCCTGAAGGGCCATTAATGTGGTAGTGTGCATAGTGTTGCATGGCACCTATGTACATATGACAATGAACTGGTTGTTCATGGTGTCATAGATGAGCTTTGCAATCCATCTGATTACTGCTCTCTGAATAGTATCACACCTCGTAGTGTGATAGTGTGCATATTGCTGCATAGCATCTATGTCCATATGACAATGAAATGGTTTGTTTATGGTGTCATAGATGAGCTTTGCAATCTGTCTGATTACAGCTCTATAGTGCCGTAAGGCATCTATGTCCATATGACAATGAACTGGATTGTTCATGGTGTCATAGAAGAGCTTTTGCAGTCCGTCTGACTACAGCTCTCTGAGATCCAATTGACCACCCTTTCCTGGGACTAGCAATGTTAGGTGCCTGGTCAGTAAAGTCAACATGTCGTCAAATTACAAATTCCCCCCCCCCCCCCCGGTAGTGGTGCCACCTGTATGCTGTCAAAGGCAATGCCTGTCAACCGTATGCTCAGCTGCCGTCAACCGGGTCTCACGGCTGGACACCGGCTGTCAACATGTTCTCAGTGTATGTTCAACTGAGTCTGTCAGACACTAGTGTTAAACAACATAGTCTGTACATAATTGTGTAGATACTGTAACTATACTAACATTGAGACCGGCAGAAGTGTATACTGTGCTCAGCACATGTCCAAACCAACATGACATTGTATTGACCGACAACGTCAATGAAACCTAATTTGGCCTATCATGCAAATGTCAATGTTGAAATAATTATCTCAGCAAATGTCAGCACACAATATCCCACAAACTGTCTCTTAGAGAATTTCCGCATTAAAACACCCATGCAATGTCAAAATTACAAAAGGTTGCCTAGGTATAGTTTCAACTGTACACTGTCAGTGACTGTCAACCAGGTCTCATGGCAGGTGACTGGCTGTCAATGTGAACTCACTGAAAGTTCAACTGAGTCTGTTAATACTAGTATAAATGCACATAGTCTGTGAATAATATGTAAATAATGTAAGTCATGTGTGTCCGTAAAAACATTGAAACAGACAGAAGTGTAAACTGCGCTGTGCTTAGCACATGTCCAAACCATGACATTGAATTGACAGACAAAAACATATCATATAATATAAATGCAGTAAGAGTACTGTGTACTTAGTATGGAAAAAGAGTAATCGAGGAGAAAAAACAAAACTACCAAAAACGGGCCGCTTTAACGGCGCCGTTTAATTAATGCTGCAGTTCTGCAGCCAGTGACCGCTAGGTCACGAACACCCCACAAATGCAAAATACTGTGTACTTACAAATAGTAGTGGTAAAGACTGACTCACTGCTCACTTTTCCACGTCTGTACTCAGTGAGGTGGAAACGCAAATTGAATCAAGTGGAAGTGATACCTCCTAATTAGCCAGGAGGCTAGAGGATGAGGTGAAATATATATATATATATATATATATATATATATATATATATATATATATATATATTTCACCTCATATATATATATATATGCCATGAGACCCCCCCCCTACCCCCATCCCCAGGGGGGGGGGGGAGGAGGAGCACTACAGAGCTTATTACAGGCGATAAGGGGCTTATCACTATCCATATATATATATATATATGCTGTATAAGAATGATATGAGTATAATAAACCAGAACATCCCTCATTTCCCTCATCACTCACTCAGCTCCATGGACGAATGAAGTCTGTCCTAGTCATCTACTGCTGCAGCCTCCCCAACCCCAGCTCTGAGGGTGGTGCCACCACCCCTGCACACTGTAGCCACCACTCACTGTACCACTGGAATATATATATATATCCTACCTTGAGCTGATATATATATAGCCTACCTTCGGTTCCTCAGAAGTGGGTTTACCAATCAAATCTGCGGCATTTGCCAATCAGGTTTCGATCCGAGTTGGCAGCAGGGTCACGTGTTCGTCTGACCTCTGACCTCTCGGCCCGTCCACGTGGCCCCAGGCAATGCACAACGCTCCTATCTGTCAGTGTGGATGTGTTTACTTCTTGTGGTCCCCCCCCCCCTTCTTTTCCTTTTGCTTTGGTGCATTTTTTTTTATCCATCATTCTTCCTTAAGCATTTTGAATTGATTCAAAAATAGGAAGATGGATTTAATCATCTCAATTAAGAGCATTTTTATTATTTGCCACTGTGGATATCCTTCTTAGTTCAGGCTTGTGTGTGTATGTGTGCGCGTGTGTGGTAATCGTCTTTGGTGTAGTCTTCTTGAACATCAATATGTTTAGTGAATTTTTAATCTATTTTGAACCTATCATCTTTGGCGTGGTCTTCTTGTCCATCACTATATTTTGTGCATTTTAAATCTATTTTGAATATATCATCTTTGGTGTAGTCTTCTTGTCTATCACTAAGTTTTATGCAATTTGAATCCATTTTGAATCTATCGTCCTTGGTGTGGTCTTCTTATCCATCGCTATGCTTTGTGTATTTTGAATCATTTTGAATCTCGCTCACACACATGGAGGTGGATACAGTAGATTCAATAATTGCGCTTTGTCAAAAGGAACGACAAGGAAGCAGTTTATTTCTTATTAATGTAGTAGTCTGTACATGAGCTCTACTACCACGCGGTAGTAGAGCTCATGTACAGACTACTGCATCACAATGTAGTAGTCTGTATGAGGTTTAATGTCCAAATTCCACCCCACCCCCCCCGGTAGGAACTTTGGGGGGGGGGGGGAATTTGTACATTAAACGTACAACATTTAATGTACAAATTAACTCAGCGCAGTACCACTATACTGCGCCAGGTGGCGGCACGGGTAGCCACTGGGCAGACCCCAACTGGGCTGCCCTCTACTGCGGGTGGCTGACCCCCCCCCCCCCCCCCCCCCCCCCACACACACACACCTATAGAGTCGATGTGGGATCTGGCAAGTCAGGGGGTGGGTCAGACAACTACTGACGCCGCAGAGAGCAGATGGTTCAATAAACCAAGTTGAAGCGTACTCTGATTGAATCTTGGTGTTCTTCCGTGAGTAACCATGTGAGTGAGAGTGGGAGGGCCGTGGGCCATTACATTAACACAATCGATATGGGAGAGACCAAATCAAGCCCGATTGGCTAGTGGGGAATGGGTAAAGTCTGTAGTCAGGTGGGTGGGCAGAAAGTTCATGCCTGTCGCTAGATAAAAGATTCACCCTGTACTTGTAGTACACGGGTGAACGACAACATAGTGTAAATAAGGGCGAAAATAGCTTTAGTATGGGACAGAAACTAGAAACTGTGGTTCCAGGATCAAATGGCTACATATATTGGCACAGATTTGGTGAAATGGGAGAGAATGCAAAAAGACAAGATGGCGGGCATAGAACGCCGTCGATTTCACTTTTAAATCTTATTAAACTTGATGTTTTATTATATTTTTCACCTCAAAGGTAGCGGGTAAATATAAAAACATATAAAGAATATATTTTGCTTCTTAAATTAAGACATTATTCACTCAATTTATTTCCCCAGCATGTCAAAATTCTTTGCCAGCTTTTCTAATGGGTTAGTTTTCACACCTGTACTGTCAGTACAGGGTGAATCTTTTATCTAGCCTGTCGCTAGCTAGCCATACAGTGAGGCTAGACAGTGAGGCTGGGTCGGCCAGCGAGCGGCGACGGCAGAAGAGGCATGAAAGCCGCTGGGCCAATCAGGGCAGAGAACGAGTCTACCAGCGACCGCAGAGTGGGGGTTTGGCAGCCATAGAGACTTTTGTCGTTCCCAACAAATCACCCGCAATTTGGACATTGTGGACAACTGCAATAACCATCAAACTTATTCAGAAGTCGGGCTATGCTGCCGACACGACGTAAAGAAACCACCAATCAATCAATCAAACTTATTCACAATTATCACGATGGAATATGACTATTTATAGTTTGCATATACAGTATAACCCCGTTAAACTAAACTTGAAGGGACCCTAGAAATTTGTTTGGACTAACCGATCATTGGTTTAACCGAGCTTTGACTTTAACTTTGACTTGGCTTTGGCAAAAACGTGGGCGCATTATGAATGTAATATACAATGTATGTGGACACTTTGATTATTGTTGTTTATGCATATACAGTTTAACTCCATTAAACCAAGCTCGGTTAAATCAAATGATCGGTTAATCCAAACTTTTTCGGCGACACCGCAAAATACTACCATTTATTATATAAAAAAGTCTCAGATGATCTTAAAACCACATGAAAGTTTGGTTTAACCGTACCGGAAATGCCATGGGACCCGACAACTTTGTTTGGATTAACCGATACTTTGGATTACCGACTTTGGTTTAACCAACTTTTTTTATATGATAAATGGTAGTATTTTGCCGGGCCGCCAAAAAAAGTTTGGATTAACCGATCGTTTGGTTTAACCGAACTTGGTTTAACTGGGTTGTACTGTATCTTGAAACAACCTATTCTCTGGGAGGGATTTAGGGCCCAGTCATTGTTGACGGTCTCTGCCTACATCTACATATGTGACTATTAAGGTCATTCAGCCCTGATTCGGTAACCAATGACACCACAGGGAAATGCAAGTAACACGTTTATTTCACATGGTCAGAAGTGGTCGGGACCAGCCCTAAAGAAAAAAGCCTCGTACTAGTAAGATGGGTGGGCAGAAAAGGAAGGCATAGTACTATAATAGTAGTATAGTGGTGATTGTGTGTGGGTCGTTAGCTAGCCGATAAGTGAGGAGAAAGCGGTGAGCAGGAGACGGCTGGAAGAAAGGTGTGACAGCCCACTGGCCAATCAGGTGGAAGGACAATGGACTTTTCCATCTACCCGAAATCAAGCCCACAAATCACAGCGGCCGGAATGCGCGGAGCGTCGGGGTGGCGTGTTGCTCCCTCTAAATCAAACACAATGAGACATTGCGACCAATGATTCTCGTTTGCTGTTAGAATGACGTAGGCCAGGGAATACTTACTTACACAGTTGTGATAGGTTTCCCCTGGCCTTCACCACAGCAGAGAGCTAAAACCAAATCTAACTGATATACAAACACAGCATATGATTTAGCCACTAGTGTACATTACTGCACACTCTATCTTGATGCATATACCTTGCACTATGTTGAGTACCTATGCTGTACACTATGCAGCATAGGTTTCTCCCCTACTTTCCTTTTATGTTCAGAATGGGTTGTGCTGCACACAATGCAACACATTCCACTTCCACTATGTACAAATCAAATGCGATCACTCCAACGGCTGGAAGACCAGTGCTCCGGCACTGACAAAATGTGTATTCAGATGAATAAAATGTTTACCAAAAAAAGGTATGAAGGATCACTAGTGCTGAATGACCTAAATAATCACAGCTTAAGACAACACGGACTCTCAGCCTTGAATGTGCCCTAAATCATAAAAGAATAATACATTTTGAAGATATATAAACTATAACCAGCTGATGAGTAGTCAAATATGATCATGATAATTGTGAATAAATAAAGTTGTGTTGGTCATGTTACTGCGCCTTTAATGATTGCAATTAATTATTACCCACTGCTCCTTCTGAACCACCTTCTGAGAACAATATATCGATAACATCAGTCTCAGACCATGGAGTGCTCAGGTAATATAAGCAAACCTTCATAGCACTCCTCCATTTAGGGATAGATTGAGCCACGTTGGTCATACAATAATAAACAAATTAATAATGCCCTGAGCATGCGCAGTCCACAATGGGCCTCCAAACGCGAGTCCACTAACTGGGGGCGGGGGGGGGGGGGGGGGCTATTAATCGCACGATACATTTTTATTAAATAAATCCACGAGGACACAGACAGTGTAGGTCCTTTGTGAATGACTGGGGTGAGTAAATAGTTTTGTTTGTTGTTGTTTTACGTCCTAGCAACATCTAAGGTCATATCAGGACTGGGAGTGAGTAAATAAGCAAAGGCTGACTTATCGCCAAGTAGCCAACAAAGGTCATCTTGATAAGTACAAGCGCAAGAGCCTGTCACAGTGTCAGGGGATATTATTGTATTGCTTGATGTTTTTTCTGGAGTTTTACGTCCTGGCAAGATCTAAGGTCATATCACTGTAGTAGTCTGTACATGAGCTTTACTACCACGCGGTAGCAGCGGAGACTAGGCTGTGCACCAGCGCAGTACCACTATACTGCGCCAGGTGGTGGCACGGGTAGCCACCGAGCAGACCCCAACTGGGCTGCCCTCTACTGCGGGTGGCTGACCCCCCCCCCCCCCCCCCCCACACACACACACCTATAGAGTCGATGTGGGATCTGGCGAGTGAGGGGGCGGGTCAGACAACTACTGACGCCACGGAGAGCAGATGGTTCAATAAACCAAGTTGAAGCGTACTCCAATTGAATCTTGGTGTTCTTCCGCGAGAGTGGGAGTCGGAGGGCCGTGGGCCATTACATCACTATCAGGATGAGTACCGACTTGTGACAGTGTGCACTCATGGTGACTTTATAGTGCTGCCCCACTGGGAAATCAGGCCGCTGGCAACAATAACTTATAAAATTTATACTTGTCGTTTCCTAGCCTGGTGCTTGGCATTAATAGGATAGGGCAAAGACTGGTTAGCTCAGTGTCAGGATAATGTGACTGATTGTGATATCAGGTCATGGTGCCTACAGCCTGATTTCCCAGTGGGGCAGCACTAAAAAGTTGACACGAGTGTGCAGTCACAAGTCGGTACCTGTCCTGCTATGACCTTAGATGTTGCTGGACATAAAACAACAACAAACAAACAACAATCTAGTGCACAGAGAAATGATAAATACCAGGAGGAGGAGATCTATACATGCACTGAGTCTTACCTGTTAGATTCCTTAAGCCGACGTCTGTGATCTTTGTGTTAGTCAATCGAAGGCGGGTTAGACTGGAAAAAATCAAAAATCAGGTAAGGCACTTACAATTAACCAAGCATTAATAGGAGGTGGAATTCTTAGATTATTAATTACACGTCCCTCCTGGGTTTCTCCAATCAGAGCGCACGGCATCAGTGGTGCAAATCCCCTATCTGCTGCATATTGAGCTGTTACCAACATTAGTTCTTGCCACTGCCACCAGGTGGCGGAAATCCCCTATCTGCTGCACTCTGAGCTATTACCCATGACATTAGTTCTTACCGCTGCCACCAGGTGACGGGTCGGTGGTGGAAATCCCCTATCTGCTGCATATTGAGCTGTTACCCACAATAGTTCTTGCCACTGCCATCAGGTGGCAGAAATCCCCTATCTTCTGCACTCTGAGCTGTTACCCACAACATTAGTTCTTTCCGCTGCCATCAGAGGGTGGGAATCCCCTATCTGCTGAACACTAG
The DNA here is from genome assembly GCA_030323885.1 of Branchipolynoe longqiensis. NCBI lineage: Eukaryota > Metazoa > Annelida > Polychaeta > Phyllodocida > Polynoidae > Branchipolynoe > Branchipolynoe longqiensis. The sequence goes on from CM059196.1 coordinate 75,066,321, forward strand.
AATGGTACCCACAACATCAGTTCTTGACAATTGCCACCAGGTGGCGGAAATCCCATATCTGCTGCACTCTGAACTGCTACCCACAACATTAGTTCTTGCCGCTGCCACCAGGTGACGGGTTGGTGGTGGAAATCCTGTATCTGCTGCACACTGGACTATTACCGACATTAGTTTTTGCCACTGCCACCAGATGGTGGGTTGATGGTAGAAATACGTTGCCATCAGGGACCGTATGCATGATGCAGTGTTAGTGCCATGTGGTGTTAGCCGGTAACACCGGGTAGCTATCACCGGTGTTGCGAAGTATGTCACGCCGTATGCACAGGCGCCTAAACCATTTGTGTTAGCTAAACGTTCAGTTATTTATATATTTGGGAAATCCCTCTGAGCCTGTTGCCGGCGAGCACTGCTATTTCCCAATATCGCAGCCGATCAGGCGGCGGCAGTGGCATTGGCGGCGGCATTAATATCGCTTCGATTTGTCATTTAATTTGACCAAATTTCAGTTTTTGAGCATGTAATTCTGTTAAATATGATAGCTTTGAATAGATTTGGCCATAATATATCGCCGCCGATGTGGCGGCGGCAGCGATTTGTTTTGTTTACATTCGTCGATTCGACAATATTAATATCGCCGCCGATGTAGCGGCGGCGTTAATATCCCTTCAATTTTGTGGTTAATTTGACCAAATTTCACTTTTTGAGCATGTAATTCTGTTAAATATGATTTCGCCGACAATGTGGCGGCGGCGATTTATTTTGTTTACATTCTTCGATTCGACAATATTAATATCGCCACCGATGTAGTGGCGGCGTTAATATCGCTTCGATTTTGTGGTTAATTTGGCTAAATTTCACTTTTTGAGCCTGTTATTCTGTTAAAAATGATAGCATTGAATAGATTTGGGCCTAATCGGTACCTAACACCGCGCATAAACCTGCTATGGGGTGGTGTTAGCGTACCCGACCTTAAACTCGCGGTGTTTCTGTAACACTGCTCCATGCATAGCGACTTTCCGCCTCTAAACTAGAAATCCCATCCAAAACCAGTTTTGGCTCGCTAACACCGCTCCATGCATACGGGCCCAGGTGGCGGATTGGCGGTGGAAATCCCTTATATGCTACACACTGAGCTGCTTCCCCACAACATTAGTTCTTGTCACTGCCATCAGAGGGCGGGTTGGTGCTAGAAATCATCTATTTATTGCACACTGGCTCATCTAACTGATGTACACGGGACTGCTACCCACTACGTTAGTTCTTGCCACTGCCATCAGAGGGCGGGTCGGTGGTGGAAGACTCTATTGCACACTGAGTTGTTACCCACAACGTTAGTTCTTGCCACTGCCATCAGAGGGCGGGTTGGTGGTGGAAATCGTCTATAAAACACAGCCGAACCATGTCTGGTAGCCAGGAAAGTTCCCCTTTCCGTGGCTTTGCATGCAATCTTAAGCGATAAAATTAATCTGCATGTGTCAAACTTTGAAAACACGTCTACTCCTTAAATGACAGCAGGAAGAATACTATCATGGGGGTGATGAAAATGGGAAATACTGCGCCTAGAGTGGGACTCAAACCCACATCTCTTTGCATTCCGGGCCAGTTTGCTAACCATTACACCACCTAGGCTCCCTGATATGAACACACTACCCATGCCTACCTGACTATGTGGTTACTTGCCTGAGAGGTCAGTGCAGCCTACTACACACGTCCCCCTGGAATTGTAAGTCTTTTAAATGGTCATTTAATGCTTACAATTACATACTTACAGGCAATGCACTTACACATACATACACAGGGTAGGTTCAACAACCATACAGCACGTAGCTTGTACAGGATCGTGGTCACGGCAACCAGTGTCATGGGGGTGATGAAAATGGGAAATTTTGCGCCTAGAGTGGGACTCGAACCCACATCTCTTTGTATTCCGGGCCAGTGTGCTAACCATTACACCACCTAGGCTCCCTGATATCAACACACTACCCATGCCTACCTGACTATGTGGTTACTTGCCTGAGAGGTCAGTGCAGCCTACTACAATACTTTAATGTGTCTAATAAATTATCATTATAACTATTATTTGGCTAATTTAATGTCCTTGCTGGGCGGTGAGCTCTACTGAAGATTCCACGATTGCAATGTCTGAAGTAAGCATAATAATAGTCGCAAAGCGCTTCAAATCCATAAAGTAATAACACTATAGAGCTCGGCGTAATTACCAGGCTTCACAAGATATTGAACACCACCTGCGACCCAACTCCTTGCTTTCAAGAAGAGAACAATCTGAAAGCCTCCAGAGCTTCTTATTTTTGTTAGCAGTGTATGAAGAAACCCCAGTTTAACTGCATCCGCTCTGATTTCCAAGAAATTACCCAAAATTTAAAAAATGGGCCCAAATAAAGAGGAGCGGGTGGTGTTAGAATCATCACATAATGTTGTTCTATAATTACCAAAAGAAATCATATTTATCTTAATGCATGTGTTGCCATGAATAGCATAACTAGCTCTCTTATGAAAGGCATTACTTTTTTGGGGGGGCATAAAGTATTACTAATAAATATTAATTTAATTTCATGAGATTATTTTAAAATTGTGAATTCATGCTAAACTTGATATATTGCATTGCATTTGGTCCACTAATTCCCACGTTGGTGAAATCTTGAATAGGTTCTTACACGGTAGTGGTTAGGTAAGGTGGTTTGTTTGTTGTTTTACGTCCTAGCAACATCTAAGGTCATATCAGGGTGGTACCGGACGCGGTGGACGAATCGGTAGAGTGCGAGTCTCGCTTGCGGGAGATCAGGAGTTCTGTTCCTGGTCGAGTCAAACCAATGACTTATAACATTGATACTTGTCGCTTCCTAGCCTGGGGCTCGGCATTAATAGGATAGGGCAAGGACTGGTTAGCTCTGCGGAAGGATAATGTGACTGAGTGGGATATCGGGTCATGGTCATGGCAGCCTGATTTCCCAGTGGGGCAGCACTATAAAGTCGCCATGGGTGTGCACTGTCACAAGTCGGTACCCATCCTGATATGACCTTAGATGTTGCTAGGATGTAAAACTCCAACCAAGTAGGGTGGAAATATTAACCACTGGGATAATCACTCATCCATGACTGATATTGGTTTTTATTAACCCGTTCCGGTAGCTAGGCCAATGCCCTCAGCGAGAAATTCTATCGGGGGAGGGGATTCGGTGATTTATAGGTCAGTTCTTCAGGAGTCACTTACAGAAAATTGAGAGTTGTGTGTTCAAATTTACATATTTGTATTTGTTATTTCTATATGTTTTCCGGTCTTTAATGTACATTGCAACCAGGTGATGGGACCACGTTAAGGCTTGTATTAGTTTAGTCTGCCAGCTGACAACACCGTACAGTGTGTAGAGAGACACTACTGCATTATGGGTGGTTCCGGATAATCACACATCCGATATTCCACATTTTGAAAATGAAAATTTGGTCTTCATCATTTCTTAACTTATTAAATAGTTAATAAAATCTCAGTAAAATACCCATGAATGAGGTTAGTCTTTGGGTGGTTTTCACCTTTTTTTGGAGCGGGGTGGTGGTTATGCATCACTGAGACTTCACTGTTTGTTGCTGTGAATCAAAGATATTTGTTGGAGTTTTATATCCTAGCAACATTTATGACAATATCAGGGCGGGTACTGACTTATGACAGTGAGCATTCACGGCGACTTCATAGTCATAGCAACACATAAGGTCATATCAGGACATGTAGAGATTCGTGACAATGCACACTAGTAGCATCTTTATAGTGCTGCTCCACTGGAAGATCATGGCGCTGGTACCATTACACAATATCCCACTCAGTCACATTATTCTGATGCTGGGTTAACCAGTCCTTGCCCTATCCTGGTAATGTCGAACGCTAGGCTAGCTAGTGACAAGTGTCAATTTTGTAAGTCATTGATTTGATTCAGTCCGGGTTCGAACCTACGTTTTCCAGCAAGAGAAAGCAGCCAGCGTTCTTACCGATTTGGGCATCAGAATTTGTTGTAAGTGAAGTGTGACCATACATAACTTCAACAGGAAACGACGATTTTAATTTGATAAAACAACTTGGAATCATTGATTCTCGTGATTTAACTATGATGCATCAATAACAATTAGGTCATCGAGAGTGGAAAGGGGGAGAAATACTTTTCTTTTTCTTTTTTCTTTAAAAGAAATGTTGACGCTATATCTCAAATATACGTCACTTTTTAATTTTTTTAATTTTTTTATATATTTTTAATTTTGGGCGCTAAATAGCATAAATACGGCACCACTGCACACATACTAATACTGTGATAGTTGCAAAACTTCGCTGACAATATCCACTGAATGCACTGTTTACTGTTGGTAAAAGGAGGCCAGGCTTCCCATGCCTAAGCACCACAATGTAGGGTAGGCTGCACTGCAGAAAGGCAGCGATTAACATTGATGAATCGAACGATTACTTGGGCGACTAACTTCTCCTCTTTCTTCTTGTGGCATTATCCGAAAAGCGTCCAATTCTTTGTTCGGTGCAAATTTCCGAAATTAATTCCGTCAACCCGTTTGGATACCCTCGAAGCTTAATCTAAATCCAGTCATCTGGATTGCAGCTCAAGTAATTTAATAAGGTTGTCTGACTATGTGCTACTTCTCATGACAGGAAATAAAATCTTTTTAAAAGTAACCGGGTGTAGTTATGTCAATTTCGCTTGAAGAGTGTAGTAATTTATAGGATTCTTGTGTTTCTCTTTAATTAACCTTTTTAAAATGTGGCAGAGGAGAGTTGGGGATATGAGAGAAGATGAGAGAAGAAATGAGATGACAGGCGAGGGGAGGCGGGGGGGGGAGGGGATGGGAGGGGGGGGAGGGGAGGGGAGGGGAGGGAGGGGAGGGGAGGGGGGGGAGGGGAGGGGAGGGGAGGGGAGGGGAGGGGAGGGGAGGGGAGGGGAGAGGAGAGGAGAGGAGAGGAGAGGGAGGGAGAGGGGAGAGGAGAGGAGAGGAGAGGAGAGGAGAGGAGAGGAGAGGAGAGGAGAGGAGAGGAGAGAGATGAGAGGAGAGGAGATGCCAGAACAAGATGAGCAATGGGAAAATATGGAAAATGAAGAGAGGAAAATGAAAAGGAGAAGGAGGGAGAAGGCAAAGATGTGAGGTGAATACCAAGAAAAGGAAGACGAAGAAGAAGAAGAAGAAGAAGAAGAAGACATGTGAATATGAGAAGGCCGAATATGACGAAGATGCGTGTTGAGGGAGGAGCAGCAGGAAGAGGAGGAGCAGGAGGAGGAGGAGAGAAAAATGAGAAGAGGTAAAGCGAAGTGAGGGGGTGGTACATGGAGAAAGAGGAGAATGCGGAATGGAAGATCTGAAGGAGGACCAGTGGTGGTAATAGCACAAGGAAGGGGAAGAGGGGAGGAAGAGGTGAAGAGAAAGATATGGACAAGTGGTGGGATCATAAAGACGAGGAAGAGGAGGGGGAGGATGTGCAGAGCAGGCGCATGACAAGTGGGAGTAGTAGCAACACAATGAAGATGAGGAGAAAGGGAATAGATGAAACGAAGGAGGAAGAGGAGAGGGAATAGAACGGTTGAAGAGAAGGAAAGGGACAAGTGGTAGGAGTAGTACAAGGAGGAATAGGAGGAGGAATAGGAGGAGACAGAGAATAGGTCAAGAGAATGACACGTGGAATAGCAAAAAGAAGAAGAGGACAATGAGAGGGGAGATATGTGAACAAATGAGAAGGATAAGTGGTTAGTAGTAGCGGAACGAAGAAGGGGGGCAGAAGGAGAAGAGGTGGGTAGAAACAGGAATAGAAAGAGCGGGAGGAGAACAAGAGGAGAACAAGAGGAGGAGGAGGAGGAGGAACAGGAAATGAACAGGAGGGCAGTAAAAGGAGAACAACAAAAAGAAGCAGAACAAACCCAATAACAATACTTATATAAGTTATAACGATACCGATCTGGGACATTCGGATAAAACCGGCTAGAAATACATTTCTTTTAAATGTTAAATAATAGCGCGTGCCCGTGGCGTGATGGCGGTGTGGGTATCTAGCATAGGCCGGTCCAACATGCAGAATGCCTCACGTCTAGGACGTCAGGAGGCTGGCGGCTGCTCGTAAACACAAGTGTGAAACCACACCAGCCATATTAAAAGCAACACGCCCACCGGTACCAGCCACACTTAATTTGTCAATAGCCTATCGCCCACTCCCGAAACCAGTGACAGAGTGAGCACCAGATGAGCCGAACTCACGAGATCCTGGGTGCTGCACTTCGTCCGCTTAAGCCCCGGTCACACATAGCCGGACGAGCCCCAGATTTTGAGCCGGACCACCCACGGATCAACGGCCCAGACTGTCCCGACCGCCATGGATAAAATCACTGTTTTCGTCGATTTTTGCCTCGCAGTCACACTTTCCCGGACGAGCCCCGGACCGCTCCGTACCACCCCCAGACTGGGCCGGACCGGCCCCAGACGAGGCCGGACCACCCCCGGACTATCCCGGATCACCCCCGGACTATCCCGGATCACCCCCCGGTCTTATGGGGGCAGTCCGGGAGTGGTCCGTGGCTAGGCCGGGGGTAGTCCTGGATAGTCCGGGGATGGTCTGGGTCAAACCGTGGTTCAAAATGACCCCGGACCACCCCCGGACAGGCCCGGTCCACCCCCAAAATACCCAGACCACCCCCGGACCACCCCTGGATCAGGCCGGATTGAGCCCGGATCGCAAAATCCCCCGGACCGCCCCGGATGTTTTAAACATTTTAAAACATCCGGGGCTGAGCCCAGACGGCGCCGGACGAGCCATGGATCAGGCCGGATCAGGGGATGTCGGCACGGACGAGCCACGGACGAGTCACGGATCACCCCGGACCACCCCGGATGGCGGTCCGGGGCTCGTCCGGCCCCTGATCCGGGTATGTGTGACCGGGGCTTAACAACTAAAGAGTATGGCCAACTTTTTTATTATATTTTAAGGTGGTGGGGTCCAATATGTACTTCAGTTATAAATTGGTGTTGTGCTCTTTGTTATCTACGGGAGAGAGAGGTGTGTGTGTGTGGGGGGGGGGTATTCTACACCTACCCACCTCTACCTCACCAAAGACCCTATAATACTAAGACGGCTCACTCCCTATCTCTCCCATGGTAATGTAAATTTTGCAGTGCCACCTTGTGGTGGGTTTGATCAGCCCAGCTGCTGGTTGGTGTTTCACATGTAAACACATACAATTATATTATACATGATATAGGTAAGTATGAATACACATCAATAAGAAATTGCTATGAACAAATAATACACATCATCATCAGCATCATCATTGCCATCATCACACATCTTTCACATTCATATATACATTTATACATATAATATAGCAACTGTTTAACCAAGAGAACAGCCAGCGCACCAAGTGGTGGGTTTGATCATTTTGATTACACAGTACAGGCTGAGCGAGCCATCTTAGTATTATAGGGTCTTTGGCCTCACTAAGCGACAACCAACAAGGTCCACATTCCGTCAGTACAAAGGACACTGAACAATATTAAAAATGATAAGCATGATAACAATGGTAATTATGATAACAATGATACTTATGATAACATGATGATAATAATATTAATAACAATAAAATTGATAATAATGGTGATATTGGCAATGATACTGATCACAAGTATAGGGATATCTATCACAACGCTGACGATACTGATGAAAATGCTGATGATAATGCTGATTACAATGATAATGATGATATAAGTGGTGATGATGGTGATGCTGCTGCTGATCGCTTGTTTGGCTATGGTTGTTTAGATAATACTAGCAACATCTAAGGTAATCGGTATATAAGTGCCCACACGTGTGACAGACAACATTCATGGTGGATCTACAGTGCTGGCCCATTGGGATACCAGACCACCAGCAATAATTCCTGGTAAGCCCACTCAGTTACATAGTCCTAACAATTAGCTAACCACGGGAGGAGGAGAGAAGGCGCGAGAAGGAGGAGAAGGAAGAGAAGGAGAATGAGAAGGGGGAGAAGGAGGAGAAGGAGGAGAAGGAAGAAAAGGAGAATGAGAAGGGGGAGAAGGAGGAGAAGGAAGAGAAGGAGAATGAGAAGGGGGAGAATGAGGAGAAGGAGGAGAAGGAGGGGGGAGGAGAAGAAGGAGGAGGAGGAGTTGGAGCAGTAGTAAGAATAGGAAGAAGGGAAGGAAGAGGGGGAAAGGGAAGAGAAGAGGAGGGGAAGAAGGGAAGGCGAGTAATAAGGAAGAGGGCTGAGGAGGAGGATCGAGAAGATGGGTGAGATTGAGGTCGAAAGGAGGGGTTGATTGTTTGATTGATTGATATTCACGGATAGGGGATGGGAGGATGGTGAATGGGGAGGGGGGAAAGAAGGAAGGAGGGGGACGGAGGAGGAGGAGGGACGGAGGGAAAGGAGGAGGAATAGCGGAAAGGGGGACGTGTGAAGGAGGTGAAGGGGAATGAGGAGGAGGAGGGGAGGAGGAGTGGCGGGGAGGAGGAGCGGGAACAAGAGGAGGAAGAGATGTGGACAAGTGGATGAAGGCTGGGGAAGGTGGAGAAATAAGACAGGAAGGGGGGTGGAGGAGAAGGAGGAGGAGATGTGGAAGAGGAGGAGGAGATGTGGAAGAGGAGGAGGAGATGTGGAAGAGGGGGAGGAGAAGGAGGAGCAGGAAATGAACAGGATGGGGGAGGAGGGGGGAGAGAGATGTTGGAGAGGGGGAAGAGTAGGGATAGGAAGGAGTGAGTAATAGGTGAGTGGTTACGTGAGTGGTTGAGTGAGTGAGTGACTGGCTGAGTGAGTGAGTGGTGAAGTGAGTGGTTGAGTGAGTGAGTTTGGGAAAGAGTGAGTGGGTGAGTGAATGAATGAGTGAGTGAGTGAGTGGTGGAGAAGGGAGGGAGGTCAGAGGAGGGACAGAGGAACTACTTCAGTTAAAGAGGAGGAGGAGATGTGGAAGAGGGGGAGGAGATGTGGAAGAGGAGGAGGAAGGCTGGAGAAAGAGGAGGAGGAGGAATAAGACAGGAGGGGTGTGGAGAAGGAGGAGGAGATGTGGAAGAGCAGGAGGAGGAGATGTGGAAGAGCAGGTGGAAGGCTGGAGAAGGAGGAGAAGGAGGAATAAGACAGGAGGGGTGTGGAGAAGGAAGAGGAGATGGGGAAGAGCAGGAGGAGGAGATGTGGAAGAGCAGGTGGAAGGCTGGAGAAGGAGGAGAAGGAGGAGAAGGAGGAATAAGACAGGAGGGGTGTGGAGGAGAATGAGGAGGAGATGTGGAGGAGGAGGAGGAGCAGATGTGGAAGAGGAGGGGGAAGGCTGGAGAAGGAGGAGAATGAGGAATAAGACAGGAGGGGGTGTGGAGAAGGAAGAGGAGATGTGGAAGAGCAGGAGGAGGAGATGTGGAAGAGCAGGTGGAAGGCTGGAGAAGGAGGAATAAGACAGGAGGGGTGTGGAGGAGAAGGAGGAGGAGTTGTGGAAGAGGAGGAGGAGCAGATGTGGAAGAGGAGGAGGAAGGCTGGAGAAGGAGGAGAAGGAGGAATAAGACAGGAGGGGGTGTGGAGAAGGAGGAGGAGATGTGGAAGATGATGATGATGAGGAGATGTGGAAGAGGAGGAGGAAGGCTGGAGAAGGAGGAGGAGGAATAAGACAGGAGGGGGTGTGGAGAAGGAGAAGATGTGGAAGAGGAGGAGGAGGAGATGTGGAAGAGCAGGAGGAAGGCTGGAGAAGGAGGAGAAGGAGGAAGAATACAGGGGGGGTGGAGGAGAAGGAGGAGGGGATGTGGAAGAGGGGGAGGAGATGTGGGCGAGGAGGAGGAAGGCTGGAGAAGGAGGAGAAAGAAGACAGGATGTTGAGAAGGTGTGGAAAGAAGAAAGAGGGGGTATGGAAGAGGAGGACTAGGAGGAGGAGGATATGTGGACGAGGAGGACTTGTGGAGGAGGACGTGGAGGAGGAGGAGGAGGAGGAGGAGGAGGGAGGAGGAGGAGGAGGAGGAGGAGGAGGACGGGATCTTGAGGAGGTATGGAGGAGAAGGAAGAGGGGCTGTGGAATAGGAGGGGAGTAGGAGGACCAGGAGGAGGAAATGTGGACAAGGAGAAGGAAGGATTTGTGGAGGAGGAGGAGCGGGAGAAGAGGAGGAGGAGGAGGAGGAGGAGGAGGAGGGGTGGAGGAGGAGGGGGAGGAGGAGAGGTGGAGGAGGTGTGGAAGAGGAGGGGTGGAGGAGGTGTGGAGGAGGAGGGGTGGAGGAGGTGTGGAGGAGGAGGGGTGGAGGAGGTGTGGAGGAGGAGGAGGGGGAGGATGAGGGTGGAGGAGGTGTGGAGGAGGAGGAGGAGGGGGGGAGGAGGAGGAGGAAGAGGAGGAGGAGGTGTGGGGGAGGAGGAGGGGGAGGATGAGGGTGGAGGAGGTGTGGAGGGGGAGGAGGAGGAGGAGGAGGAGGAGGAGGAGGAGGAGGAGGAGGAGGAAGAGGAGGAGGAAAAGGAGGAGGAGGAGGAGGAGGAAAAGGAGGACGAGGAAGAGGAGGAGGGATGGAGAAGGAGGAGGAGGAGGAGGAGGAGGAGGAGGTGGGGGAGGTGTGGGGGAGGAGGAGTTCAGTTCATGGCTATGTTTAATGTGTGCCGAGTGCAATCGGCCTTTTCACGGGGCTCACTGAGTGTGGCCACCTTGAAGTGGACTGGCGCCGTGTTAGTGGGCGGGGGCAGACCACACCTAGGTCGGTGGTTCTAATGCATTTACCTGTGAATTACCGACACAGGGGCGCAGTAAACATTCCGCCCGCAGCGACGCCAGCGTTAAGAGCTGCTCGCCACGTGACGTATCGGCGTCTCGCATGGAGCCATAACTCGGAGGTTATTAATGATATCAGGAACCGTCGCGCCGCGCTTACCGAAATAAAATAACAAAATTACTATTTTAATTTTTTTTAATATATTTTTTTTTTTAATTCCAGAAGTTTTGTCTTGACGCTGCGCAACCGGAAGGCCACCACAACCGATACCGCGCGCATGCGCATGTGCCTGACTCATCGGAAGTGCACGCTTCGTTCTGCGCTTAATGCCTGGGTGATTAAATTTAATAGGTATTACCCAGGCTTAATGTATTGGGATGTTGTTTTTGGTGCCTTTATTTTTATTTAGTTTTGTTTGTTATGCTATATTGATTCACTTACGCCGAGTGTATGAGATAAAGTCCTAATCACCGCTTGAAGTGCATTCCAACTCTGAAAAACCTCCATGAACCTTCGATAAATTGATTATTCAATTATGATCGCACTAAACAGGAATAGACCTGCTATTGACACTGACCAGACGGGATGACCGAATGAGTTGGGCGTCCGTCTTCTGCTTTGGTAGATCATGGGATTCGAATCTACAGGTTTGAAACCTGGTCGAGTCAAACTAATGACTTAACAATTTATACTTGTCGCTTCCTAGCCATGGCATTTGGCATTACTAGGATAGGGCAAGGACTGGTTGGCACAGTGTCAAGATAATATGACTGAGTGGGATATTAAGTCATGGTGAAGACACCCGGGTCTCCCAGTAGGGCAGCACTATAAAGTCGCCGTGAATATGCACTGTCACAAGTCGGTACCCGTCCTTATATGACCTTAGTTGTTGCCAGGGCGCACAAATCCAACAACCAACCAACAAACAATTGACACTAAATTAATATACATTTTTAATATCCAGTGTTTACAAGTTTTTCTTCTTTCTGACTTAAGATTTCAATGAACAATCTTTTCAATGTAATGGGAATTTAAAGAAAATACATTTCTCGCCTTTGATAGTTCTGTCAGAACAATACACAATAATATATTATGTGTTAGCAGCTCTAAATTAGTATATTATACCCGCCGTGATGGCCGACTGAGTTGAAGTCGTGGGGTCGATCCCCGGCCGAGTCAAACCGAAGATTTTACACAATTAACACGTGTAACTACTTTATCTAATACCCCAGTCACACTACTGTTTGTATCAAGTATCAACTTGGTAAGTTACTGGTTTGACTCAGTCGAGATTCGAGATTCATTGGGTAACCATCCAGCGTTCTTACCTATCCGACCATCCCGCTACTATGACCTATAATAACCGGTTGATTTTTAACCCAGAACAACCTGTTGTACCCAAATATCGCCATCACCAGGCACTAAAGTGCTACATTTAAGGTGGATGGTGGGGGGAGGGGGGGGGGGGGGTGGGTGTAAGAAGCGCATTAGATGTTGCCAGGACGTAAAACTCCAACAACCAACTAAACCATCGCTTCACATTTCAAATATCAATAACAACGAATAACAAATTAACAACGACAAATAAAAAATAAAGGAAAAAGGAAAAAGAGGAGATGGTGCAGAAGGTGTTTGTGAGCTAAGAAGTGTGTTTGGTGAAAACACTCTGAAGGCTGCTTGCTGATTGTTTTATGTGACATACACGATGGGGGGGGGGGGGGGGGGGGGGGGGGCTAAGTGCGCTATGACATCTACAATGGCGGCTCTGGTAGGTGCACGGTGGTCACACCGGCATCCCGCCTCTCGCCGCCCTCCGCCCGCCCGACCCACCCGCCCGCACGCCCGGCCCCGCCTCCCGCTGCCCGACCCACCATCCTCGCCCGCCCACCCGCCCGCCCGCCCGTCCACTCACCTGGTGAGGGCGCTGATGTGGGGCGTCGCGTCGTCAGTTATGTTGATGTAGTACGTCAAGTCGAGCGTCTGAAGAGGCATGCCTGCAACGGCACGAAAGTGCGGAGGTACAGTAAGTGGGGTAGTCTAGGGGAGGAGTGGGGAGGGGGGGGGGAGGGGGGAGGGGGCGGGGGGAGAGAGGAGAGAGGAGATGGGGAGAGGGAAGGGAGAGAGAGAGATGGGGAGGGAATGTGTGAGTGTGTGAGTGTGTGAGTGAGTGAGTGAGTGAGTGAGTGAGTGAGTGAGTGAGTGGGTGAGTGAGTGAGTGAGTGAATGAAGAAAGGTGAGGAGAGGAGGAGGAGCTCCCAAACGCCTTCTCCACCATCTCTCTCCTTCCCCTTCACCCCTGGAAAGGGCAGGGGAGAAGGGGGAGAGGGGAGGGAGAGAGGGAATGTGTGAGTCAGTGAGTGAATGAGTGAGTGAATGAGTGAGTGAGTGGGTGAGTGAAGGAGGTAGGGAGATAGTGAGTGGGTGAGTTAGTGAGTGAGTGAGTGAGTTAGTGAAGGAGGGTGGAAGGGAGGACGAAGGGAATGGGGGAGGGAGAAGAGGAGGGGGAAGAGGGAGAAGGGGAAGGGAGAAGGGGTAGGAGAGGGAAGAAGAGTAGGGATAGGAAGGAGTGAGTAATAGGTGAGTGGTTACGTGAGTGGTTGAGTGAGTGAGTGGCTGAGTGAGTGAGTGGTGGAGTGAGTGGTTGAGTGAGTTTGGGAAAGAGAGTGGGTGAGTGAATGAGTGAGTGAGTGGTGGAGGAGGGACAGACGAACGACGAAGTAAACCTCGAAAGAACGAAAGGTCGGATGGAGGTTTGTTTGTTTGTTGTTGTTTTACGTCCTCGCAACATCTAAGGTCATATCAGGACGGGTACCGACTTGTGACACTGCGAACTCATGGCGACTTTATAGTGCTGCCCCACTTGGAGACTAGGCCGCCAGCACCATGACCTGATATCCCACTCAGTCACATTATCCTGACACTGAGCCAAACCAGTCCTTGCCCTACCCTAATAATGCCGAGCCGGATGGAGGTACAGACGGAGATGGAGAGGCAGGTAGACGGTAGGGTGGAGAGGGATAGAGGGAGAGAGTGACAGATGGGAAGAATAGGGGAAGCGCAGGAGGGACAGTGAGAGGGGGGGGGGGGGGGAGAGGAAGACAGGGGGAATGTGGGAGGAAGCGAGAGGGGGGAGAGAGATGGGACGAATAGAGGACAGGTGGGAGGGACAGTGAGAGAGGGGGAGAGGAAGATAGGGGGAATGTGGGAGAGAAGGGAGAGGGGAGGGAGAGGAAGAGAGAGGGGGGGGAGAGAGATGGGACGAACAGAGGAAAGGTGGGAGGGAAAGTGAGAGACGGTGGTGAGAGGAAGAGAGGAGGAAGATAAGGGGAATGTGTGAGGAAGGGAGGGGGAGGGAGAGGAAGAGGGATGAAGACAGGGGGGGAGAGATGGGACGAATAGAGGAAAGGTAGGAGGGAGAGAGGGGGAAGAAAAGAGGGAGGGAGGTAAGGAGGGGGGAAGGGAAGAAAGGAGAGTAAGAGGGTGAAGAAGAGGGAGCGGGAGAGAAGGAAGGTGGGAGGAAGGGAGGAAAGGAGAGTAAGAAAGTTAGGGACAGTAAGAGGATTAGGAAGAGGGAGAGAGGGAAGGTGGGAGGAAAGGAGAATAAGAGGGTGAGGGAGAGATGGCAGGTGGGGGGAAGGGACGAAAGGAGAGTAATAGGGTGGTAGAGAGGGAAGGTGGGAGGAAAGGAGAGTAAGAGGGTGAGGGAGAGGAAGAGAGGGAAGGTGGGAGGAAGGGACGAAAGGAGAGTAATAGGGTGGTAGAGAGGGAAGGTGGGAGGAAAGGAGAGTAAGAGGGTGAGGGAGAGGAAGAGAGGGAAGGTGGGAGGAAGGGACGAAAGGAGAGTAATAGGGTGGTAGAGAGGGAAGGTGGGAGGAGAAGGAGAGTAAGAGGAGGGAGGGAGAGGGAGAGAGCGGAGGTGGGAGGAAGGGAGGAAAGGAGAGTAAGAGGGTGGTAGAGAGGGAAGGTGGGAGGAAAGGAGAGTAGGAGGAGGAGGGTGAGGGAGAGGGAGAGAGGGAAGGTGGGAGGAAGGAAGGAAAGGAAAGTAAGAGGGTGAGGGAGAGGAAGAGGGAAGGTGGGAGGAAGGGAGTAAAGGAGAGTAAGAGGGTGAGGGAGAGAGGCAAGGTGGAAGGAAAGGAGAGTAAGAGGGAGAGGGAGAGATGTAAGGTGGGATGAAGGGAGTATGAGGGTGAGGGAGAGGAAGAGAGGGAAGGTGGGAGGAAGGGGAGGAAAGGAGAGGGAGAGGGTGAGGGAGAGGAAGAGAGGGAAGGTGGGATGAAGGGAGGAAAGGAGAGTAAGAGGGTGAGGGAGAGAGGCAAGGTGAGACGAAGGGAGGAAAGGAGAGTAAGAGGGTGAGGGAGAGAGGCATGGTGAGAGGAAGGGAGGAAATGAGAGTAAGGGTGTTAGGGAGAGGAATATAGGGAATGTGGGAATGTGGGATGAAGGGGGGAAAGGAGAGGGAGAGGGTGAGGGAGAGGGTGAGGGAGAGGGAGAGGGAGAGGGAGAGAGGGAAGGTGGGAGGAACCACACACCACCTAGAAACAAACCGATTCGCACACGAACAGATAACATGCTTAACAAACAGATTATATTAAATTTATAAGGTTCGACTTCTGGATTTCTGTTAATTTTGAATAAAACTAACGTTTGCCCTGCGCGTATCGGCAAACTCAATGTGCCTTCATTCTGCAGCCAAACTGCGCATGCATAGACGATATTTGTAAACATTGAAAGGGGTCTATAAGGTATGTAGGGTATTGCCCCCTCCCCCCTTCCCATCATGCTCTGCTCTGTTCCCCCCTCGTGGGGGGTGGGGGTGCGGGGCTACACACTCCATACGCTCGGAAGTTTCATCAGACTATAGACATATTTCAATGTTTGTAAACATTGTGTATGCGTGCGCAGCTCGGCTGCAGAACGAATGCCCACTGCCACTGGGTTTGCCAGTACGTGCAGTGCAAAACGTTTATTTTATTTAAAATTAATAGAAATCCAGAACCCTAACCATATAAATTTAATATAATCTATTCATTGACTATGTTTTCTATATGTATTCCAACCAGTTTGTTTCTAGGTGGTGTGGTTTTAGAGATATTTCACTGCTGTATGAAGATTGCTCACCCCCATTCTCGATGTCGGACATCCGGGCACTTTTTGGTCAGGCTAACACTGGCACTGACACTCAGAATATCCCAACTTTCACTATTATCTCTGTTTTTAATACTTTCAGCGTAAATTGCTCTTAGGTTACATTAAATACTTCAGATCTTCCTCTTTAATTGCGCATTAAGATATTTTTAATCGATCCAATGAAAGCTTTTAAATTTATTTTACAAAAATAAATGCTCCGCATAGGCATAGCATTGCTACAGCACGCACCACTGCAGTGTTTTACCCTTCGCGGGCAGTTTGCCGATACGCGCGGTGCAACACGTCGATTTTATTCAAAATTAATAGAAATGCAGAACCCTAACCGTATAAATCAAATATAATCTCTTTTTTTAATGTGTTTTCTATATGTAATCCAATCGGTCTGTGGCTAGGTGGTGTGGTTTTAGAGATATTACACCTTTTCTCTATGAAGATTGCTTATACTTAGCCATTGAGTTTGCAGTGTGACCGGATGTTGTCCTGCAGCCAAGCAGCACGCACTGACCTAAATACATGTGCTGACGTCATGTGAAATTGGTCAATTCAGCTTTAATGGAGCGGGGCGGTGTATATGCAAGTGTAAATGAGTGTGTATTTGAGAGTATGTGAGTGTATGTATGTGAGCGTACATGTATGTATATATGTATGCATGCATGTGTATATAGGTAGGTGTGTGCATTAATGTAGTGTATGTATCATCATCATCATCATGCTGTCGGTCGCGATGCGACAAAGACTGCTTTCATTACTTGACTGCTGCTCTCCATTTAGCTCTCTGCCATGAGAGTGATGTGTTGTGCGGTTGTACATTTCATGAAAGCTGCCTGCAAAAGTGTTGAAGTGCTGCTGGCTTTTGCAAGTTACCAGCGGCACTCTCTCGGGGAACAAATAGAGGTTTCACACCGGCAAGAACATGTCCAGACAGGCACAAACTATTTGTCCCTGCAGTGGCTGGTAGGGAGATGTTGGGAGTTCCATACATCAACCGCCCTTGTTGCTGCCACAGTGACATCGTTTTCTGTTCAGGGTTTGCTCCCTTAGCCTTCGGTTCTGTCAAGAACCTGTACCACAAGGCAGTGGTTTACAACTCTGCAGGGCAGGGGTGTCAAACTCCCTGAGGTATTGCAATACCTGCATACCCGTCCAAACCGGTATATAAGGGATAATGGCCAGACACAGCTGGAATACAGTGCTTAGAACCCCTTACAGATGGCGCCAGTGTGGCCAAGACTGTAACTACACAGGGCCAGTTAGATAGGATAGAGTGAGTATACTATAATATAGGGAACTGAAGATAGATAGTGTCCATGTTTATATTCCCATAATAGATTATAGAGCACATATAATGTAAGTACTGTGGATAAGTGAAAATTCAGACGGACAAGTGAGAATCACACCAAACTTGTCCGGTGGACAAGTGAACAATTTTGCTTATTTGTATCACAGATCTGACTATGGATCTTTCACAGGTGCGGACCTATATTTTGAGCGGTGGGCTCCTGGTGCAGTACTCACCATAGTGTATGTATACATGTATATATATATGTGCAAGTATTATGTATGTATCATTGTATATATGCATGCGAGTGCGTATGTACCTAAATGAGTTAGTATGTATATGTCTGTGTGAATATGTGAGTGAATATGTTTGTGAGTGAGTGCATATGTGACTGGGTATTTGAATGATTGAGTGTGAGTGAGTGAGTGTCTGAGTGAGTGAGTGAGTGTCTGAGTGAGTTGGTCAGTCAGTGAGTGGGTCAGATTATGTGTGAGTATCTGAGTGAGTGAGTGCGTGCGTGCGTGAGTGAGTGAGTGTATGATTGAGTCGGTCAGTCAGTGAGTATGTGAGAGTACGTGTGAGTGAGTGAGTGCGTGCGTGAGTGAGTCTCTGATTGAGTCGGTCAGTCAGTGAGTGGGTGAGAGTATGTGTGAGTATCTGAGTAGTGTGTGAGTGAGTGAGTTTCTGAGTGAGTGAGTGTCTGAGTGAGTGAGTGTCTGAGTGAGTCGGTCAGTCAGTGAGTGGGTGAGAATATGTGTGAGTATCTGAGTGATTGAGTGAGTGAGTGAGTGTCTGATTGAGTCGGTCAGTCAGTGAGTGGGTGAGAGTATGTGTGAATATGTGAGTGAGTGAGTGAGTGCGTGCGTGCGTGAGTGAGTCTCTGATTGAGTCGGTCAGTCAGTGAGTGGGTGAGAGTATGTGTGAGTATCTGAGTGAGTGAGTGAGTGAGTGAGTGCGTGCGTGAGTGAGTCTCTGATTGAGTCGGTCAGTCAGTGAGTGGGTGAGAGTATGTGTGAGTATCTGAGTGATTGCTTGATTGAGTGAGTGAGTGAGTGAGTGAGTGAGAGACAGAGAGCGCGTGCGGGGTAGTGGTGGGTGCGGGTGTGCAGAGAGGAGAGGTGGGGAAGTTGGAGGAGAGGGGGTCTCTCACCACTTCACACCCACTTCTCCACACTCAATTCTCTACACTCACGTCTTATCACACCTCTCAGTCTCATGAAAAGGAGACACGAAAACACCTACTTAGAATATGCGTTATAAGCGTTACACACAAATTTAGATATATTAGGTCATTAAAATAGAAAACACCACAAATCAAATGCAATGCTATGCATTACCACTGTGTATAACTTACAGCGTCATCAAAGGCCAGTTACTCTCATACCATCTCTATGTGGTGTGGGAGGTTAAAAATCCCTTGGGTCGGTAAAAGTGTAGGCTCTGGCTTTCTATTGACAAACTGTCTAATGGTGAAAACAAGTCTATTCAGATTTATCCATAACAGGCAGTATAAATCTTCAAGAAAAAAGAAGAGATTACGCATCAATGTTCCTGTTTGGTGCAACACACTCATGACACATATATGGAGGCAATGTTGCGCTTACCAGATATGTACCGGATGCCCTGGTCAGTGGTCGTGTGTCGATCAGGAAGTTCCAGCAAATGGAGCGGCAACGCTAGAAGGAAAAGGGTAGAATAAATACAGGGTAGACAGTCACAGGGCTTCCAAGAACTAAAGGAAAACTTTTTTTTATTTAAGGACACCTCTAGAGCGCATTGATTTTTAACATTGGCTATTGGACGTAAAATATATGGTCATTCTGAGATATTTCTTTGGAGGAAACCTGCTTCTGCTACATAGGCTACTCTTTCCGATAAGCAGCAATGGGTATTTTATATGCACTTTCCAACAAACCAAAACCAGCCATGACCCTGGCGATCAGTGACATCACAGAGTTCTCAGTGATGCTAATGACCAAGAACAAACCAAAACCAGCCATGACCCTGTCGATCTGTGACATCACAGAGTTCTCAGTGATGCTAATGACCAATAACAAACCAAAACCAGCCATGATCCTAGCGATCTGTGACATCACAGAGTTCTCAGTGATGTCAATGACCAATAACAAACCAAAACCAGCCATGATCCTAGCGATCAATGACATCACAGAGTTCTCAGTGATGTCAATGACCAATGACAAACCAAAACCAGCCAGAGTTCTCACTGATGTCAATGACCAATAACAAACCAAAACAAGCCATGACCCTAGCGATCAGTGACATCACAGAGTTCTCACTGACGTCAATGACCAATAACAAACCAAAACCAGCCATGACCCTAGCGATCAGTGACATCACAGAGTTCTCAGTGACGTCAATGACCAATAACAAACCAAAACCAGCCATGACCCTGGCGATCTGTGACATCACAGAGTTCTCAGTGACGTCACAATGACCAATAACAAACCAAAACCAGCCATGACCCTGGCGATCAGTGACATCACAGAGTTTGGGACTGACAATGCGAAGGCACACCTCATTTGAGCTTCCCATATCAATAAATGTGATTTATTCTCAGAACCAATCCTGCTCAGACAGTGCACGATCAGATTAACTGATCCCAGCTTTTGCTTCTCTAGCACCAACCCAGTTGGCCCTGTCGGAGTCCGCCTAGAGAGACTTCATTGCCAGGATTAAAACAACGTTCGCCCATCCTTCACTATAAAATTGACAGAATCTTCTCTGAGTTCTAACGTGATAATTAAAAGGAAACTTTCAGAGCTGAGCATAATTACCAAAATAGCCCTGGAACTCTTCACAGAAAAACAAATTCTAAAGAATTAAAACAAAATAGAAAATAAATAGAAATAAAAAGCGATAGTCGTCATAATAGATCAAATACAGGTACCGAACAGTTTATCCGGCTTCCAAAAAAATACAGAAGTACCAGAAAAACAGCTATTTTTTAACTGGTTAAACACAATTTAGTTGTTTAGTTTTCATTGTTTATCTTACTTTTTAACTATACATTTAGGCTTTCTCCAGAAAATCGGAAAGTCTAAAAAATCCGGGCCACTTCCGGTGCCAAGCTTGCCGGATATTTGGTCCGGTACCTGTATATGCAATTGTGTGAAAGGAAAGTGTGAAATTAATACGAAATAGTCGGGTTCTATTTAATGGAGGTACGCCTACTCAAGTAGGGCGTGAGAACCGACCACAGCTTTTTAAAGGCAATGTGGTGTCATGCCTGCAGGGTCAGCTTGGGGGTGAGCGATCAGGTCTCACGAGAAAACGACAGCGTCGGGAGAGCAGGTTTACGGGCAAAAGAAGTGAACTGTTGCTTTGGTTTCTTGGTGTGTTTAAAAAAAAATTAATCTTTTTTTTTTTTTTTTAATTAATCTTTTTTTTTTTACATTTAATTTAATTTTTTTAAAGGACAAAATACATGGAAATTCAGCAGCAGCAGCACACCAAAATGACCCCTTAATAACTTCTCGTCATGAATATTGTAGTTTGGAAGAAATTCAATTTCGGTTGTAGATGTGAAATGTTAGTGCCTCGATTCTAGGGTCATGTTTCCAATATCTAGTGCAGATTAAAAAGTATATCTTTGACCATCATGGTCAGGAAAGTATGTTGCACAAAGTGCGTTGTTATTGTTAAGGATTTTTTTTTTTAAGCACGACTCACGCATAAACTGATTTAAATCGTGTCTTCTAATCTCTAGAGTGCATATTAAGAAAAGGAAGTGGCGGGGAACCAAATCTGGGAAAAAAGAGCCACAAGAGTACATCGCATGAGTATATATATTAGCTAACAGGGGGCGGGGAGAGGAGGGGAGGGGAGAGGAGAGGATAGGAGAGGAGAGGATAGGAGAGGAGAGGATAGGAGAGGATAGGAGAGGACAGGAGAGGAGAGGAGAGGAGAGAGGAGAGGAGGGTAGGGGGCAGCGGAGGGGAGGGGGCAGGAGAGGGGAGGGGAGGGGAGGGGCAGGGGAGGGGAGAGGAGGGGCAGGGGAGGGGAGAGGAGGGGAGGGGAGGGGAGGGGAGGGGAGGGGAGAGGAGAGATGGGGAGGGGAGGGGAGAGATGGGATGGGGAGGGGACAGATGGGGAGGGGCGAGATGGGGAGGGAGCGGAGCGAACAGAAAAGGTGGCGCAGTCACAGAAGGATGACAACCAGAACAGTCTTTGACTACAATGTCGCTCGATATTTCCTCGAGGTGGCGCGCCGGGTGCGGCTGAGGTCAGTGCTTCTAGTTCTAGCTGGGTTAGATCGGGCCGCGCTGGGCGGTGTTGTGCGTGTGGTGTTGTGTGGTGTTGTGTGGTGTTGTGTGGTGTGGTGTGGTGTGGTGTGGTGTGGTGCCGTGTGGTGTGGTGTGGTGCCGTGTGGTGTGGTGTAGTTTGCTGGTGGATGGGAGAGCCGGTTTGGTTGGTTGGTTGTTGGAGTTTGACATCCTGGCAACATCTAAGGTCATATCAGGATGCGTACCAAGTTGTGACGGTGCGCACTTATGGTGACCTTATAGTCCACTGCGAAATTAGGCCACCGACACGATGATCTAATATCCCACTCATTCATATCCTGACACTGAGAAAACCTGTCCTTTTCCTATCCTAATAATGCCGAGCGCCTTGCTAGGAAGCAACAAGTATCAATTGTATAAGTCATTGGTTTGATTCGACTAGGGCTCGAACCTGTGGGTTCGAATCCTACGATCTACCAAAACGGGAGACGGATGCTCAACTCATTCGGCCATCCCGTCTGGTTTGGTGTGGCGTGGTGTTGTTGTGGAGTGGGGTAGTGGATGGGTGGGAGAAGGTTGGGGGTGGAGCTGGGG
Source organism: Branchipolynoe longqiensis (assembly GCA_030323885.1). Classification (NCBI taxonomy): domain Eukaryota; kingdom Metazoa; phylum Annelida; class Polychaeta; order Phyllodocida; family Polynoidae; genus Branchipolynoe; species Branchipolynoe longqiensis. The sequence continues at coordinate 75,088,312 of CM059196.1, forward strand.
GGGTGGGGTGTGGGGTGTGGGGGGGGGGGGGGTACGGTAGAGGTCAGTAGGGTGGTATGCAGGAGGTGGGTGGCCACTGTGTGTGTGCACTGGAGCGTGAGATGCGGCTCTGTAACTGTCACGCTCCCTTGCACTTTGACAAGTGAAGACTGGTCCGGCCCCTCACCCTCACGCCCGGCACAGCAGCCGCCACAGCCGGCTATTCTCTATTCCGGACAATGTGCATCCCATCCCCTCCCAACCAGCCACACTCCCACCCACACACCTACAACCACCCCTCCACCACTCCCACCCAACCAGTCACCCTCCCACCCTCACCCAGCCACTCTCCTACCGACACCCACCCACCCCTCCCACTGACCCACCCACCCACCCAGCCACCCCACCTACCGACACCCACCCACCCCTCCCACTGACCCACCCTCCCACCCACCCACCCCACCTACCGACACCCAGCCACCCCGGCCCAAACCCCTCCCACCCCACACCCAACCACCCCTCCCACATACCCACACTCAGCCACCGCCGCCCCACCCCACACACAAAGCCACCGCCGCCCCCCACCCCCAGCCACCGCGACCCCACACCCACACCCAGTCACCCACCCCGACACCCCCCACCAATCCCTCCCACCCACCCACCCACCCACACCCGCCCACTCACCCTCCCACACCTCCCTCCTAGCCACCCAAACCTCTCACCCTATTCACCCTCCTCTATACCACGTACTATACCACCTCCCCTAGACACACACCCCCTCTCTCTCTCCCTCTCCCTCTCTGTCTCACTCACTTTCTTTTTCTATAAATATAAAGGTTTTAATACACAGCCAATTCACGACGCAGCTTAAATTTAGCCTGACCCAAGACACAAGACCCAAGACCCACTATTATGAGAAACCAGTGACCCGCGACTTAAAACATGTGAGAACAGACATATGCCCTACTGCACTACCGCCCTCCCCCCGTCGTGATATGACCTTAGATGTTGCAAGGATGTAAAACCCCAACAAGCAGCAGTTTGCCCTTAAATCGACCACCTCCCCTATATCGATCGCTGTATTTGGGTCCCAAACGATCGCCTATATAATACTATTGTAACGAAATGAAAAACTCCCTGAACCGACCACCTCCCTAAATGGACCACTTAAAGTCAGCCCCCTTGGTCGGGCGATTTAGATAGGTTTTACTCTAGTCCAATAGCGATTCACTCACATTGTGGCTCCACAGTTACAAGTTAGTCGATAGGTGGCGCTGACAATCGAGGCTCTCTGTGCTCTGTATAGACAGGACGAGGTAGCCGAATCGGTAGAGCGCAGGATTCCCATGCGGAAAGTCGGAAGCTAGAATCCCAGCTGAGTCAAACCAATGACTTATACAATTGATACTTGTCACTGCCTAGTATGGCACTCTGTATTAATATCAGCATTAATAGGATAGGACAAGGACTGGTTAGCACAGTATCAGGATAATGTGACTGAATGGGATATCAGGTCATGGTGCCGGTGGCCTGGTCTCATAACGGTTTGTTTGTTGTTTTACATCATAGCAACATCTAAGTTCATATCAGGACAGGGTCTCATAATGGGGCAGCACTATAAAACGACCATGAGTGCACACTGTCACAAGTCGGTACCCATTCTGATATTACCTTAGTTGTTGCTAGGACGTAAAACAACAAAGAAACTACTGTATAATGGCACTTTATTATATACACTGGCGTTCGCCAGATGCTAGATAGTGCTACCATTAGGCAAGGTGCTTAGTTATATCTATGTATCCTACTATATCTATATATCTTGTTATGTAAGTATTTCTTTAGCACTGTGCCTGTTCTAAGTATTACCAAAGACCCTATAATACTAAGACGGCTCACTCAGCCTGTACTGCGTAATCAAAATGATCAAACCCACCACTTGGTGCGCTGGATGTTCTCTTGGTTAATATATTATATGTATAAATGTATATATATATGAATGTGAAAGACGTGTGATGATCACGATGCTGATGCTGATGCTGCTGCTGATGATGATGATGATGATGATTTCATATTGATGTGTATTCATACTTACCTATCTCATGTATAATATAATTGTATGTGTTTACATGTGAAACACCAATCAGCAGCTGGGCTGATCAAACCCACCACAAGGTGGCACTGCAAAATTTACATTACCATGGGAGAGATAGGGAGTGAGCGGTCTTAGTATTATAGGGTCTTTGGTATTACTGAACCACCCACCATGTCCCACCCGTGCCAGCGCTCAATTGTGTTATGGGTAGCAGCTCAACGTGAACCATGCTTTATGGAAAAGGCCTATAGCTATAGAGGATATCCATCACCAACCTAACCTCTGATGGCAGTGGCAACACTTAACGTGGGTAACAGCTTACTGGGTGCATGCGCTGCCGAAAAAATGTATATGTTGTGTTTCCATCCCCTCGCGCACCATTTTAATCTACTTGGGTTTAAAACAGACTGTTGCTATGGAGACTCGGACTCTCAGCGCTGGGGAGGCCTAGTAGTGTATATTGATCGCTGTCCGGAGCCTCGGACATGGGAAATCGGAATAATGTGGGAAGAAGTAAAATAGAAAGCCTAGGACTATCGGGATCCATGGCGCGCTGGGTGTACTTGTTGGCGAGACAAAAGGTAGTTGGCCCACCAACTACTATCACTATCAGATAATCACCCACTTAGTTCAAGATAACAACAAAGGAACAATAACATGAAAGTCTTAATAAGCCAGTAACTCGAAACATTGCAAGTGGAAGGCTTGTATCTGTAGGTTTTTGTTTTGTTATTGTTTTACGTCCTAGCAACATCTAATGCTATATCAGGATGGGTACCGACTTGTGACACTGCACACTCGTGGCGACTTTATAGTGCTGCCCCACTGAGAGACCAGGCTGCCAGCACCATGACCCAATATCCACACAGTCACTTTATCCAGATATTGTACTAACCAGTCCTTGTCCTATCCTATTAATGCAGAGTGTCGGGTTAGTATCAATTGTATATGTCATTGGTTTGACTCGACTGAGAATCAAACTCACGACCTTCTGCATGGGAAGCCTTAGCTCTATCGATTCAGCCATCATCAGCATCCTGCTGTTGGTCGCGATGCGACACAGACTGCTCTCATTACTTGACATTCGCTCTCCATTCAGCTCTCTGCTGTGAGAGTGATGTCCATGAGTCGGTCTTAATGTCTCTCAGCTTCAGGTTTCTGTTGATGGTATCCTTGAACCAAAGAAGAGGGCACCCTCTCTTTCTACCGATTCGGCCACCACATATTTATAGGTGTCCATAGCATATATATGTGCCACTAATCCGTCGGTGTTTGTATTAGATTTAATTTAACTAATTGTAGTCATCTCCTGCCTGTCGCATATATACGACATATTATACAACACATTATTCATTAGGTTAATACTTTAATGCAACTAATCGCATACATGTCCTGTCTGTCGCTTATATATGTTATATATTATTGAGATAAATGCTCAGCATTAAGTGAGTAGGACAGTGAGCAGGTGAGCGGTGCGCCACCATCGGAGTTGAAGCCTGAGCAGTAGATGAGTAGTCCGAGGATCAACCACCCGATTACTGGTAGGTGGGTGTTAGGATAGTATAGAATTCTGGGTTATTATACTCCTATAATTCTTATACAGCATATAACATATTATATAATACATGATTCATTATGTTAATAATTTAATACAACTAATCGCATTCATGTCCTGCTTGTCGCCTATATGTGTGGTATATATTATTGAGATAACTAATATTGGCATAGCATGTTATACAATACATGACTCACTATGATAATAATTTAATTCAACTAATCGAAGTCATGTCCTGTTTGTCGCCTATATATGTTATATATTATTGAGATAAATAATATTGGCATAACATGTTATACAATACATGATTCATTATGTTAATAATTGAATTCTACTAATCGAATTCATGTCCTGCCTGTGGCCTATGTGTTGCATTGTTGGCCTGTGAACATAAAATTGTTTGTTGGGGTTTTCCATCCTAGTCAACATCTAAGGTCATATCAGGATGGGTATCGACTTGTGACAGTGCACACTCATTGCAATTTTATAGTGTTGCCCCACTGGGAGACTGGGCTGCCAGCACCATGACCCGATACCACACTACCACATTATTCTGATATTGAGCTAACCATTTCTTGCCATATCCTAATGCCCGGTACACACCTAGCGTATACGACCTAAAACTGCCCCATAATCGTGAGGTGTGCACTCCCCTAGCACACCTACCGATTGCGATTCCCGATTTTTAGGGCTAAAACGGTAGGTGTGCGCTAGGATTACGATTGCGCACACATACCGTTTTAGCCCTAAAAATCGGGAATCGCAATCGGTAGGTGTGCTAGGGGAGTGCACACCTCACGATTTTGGGGCAGTTTTAGGTCGTATACGCTAGGTGGGTGCGGGAAAACGATCGTATACGCTAGGTGTGTACCGGGCATTAGTCCGATGAAGTATCAAATTGTCAAAACCAAAGCAATTATTTAGATCTGATTCTACATATCTATCCTAGATCAATCAATCAATAGTTCCATCCTCTAGTCGAGGGTTGGATGCAATGGTTCTCCCACTTGTCCCGATGGTGTGCTGTTCTGATAGACTGTGAATAATTCAAGCCTGTCCACTGTGAAATATTTGTAAACCATGATGTTCTTGGTCTCCCTCTCCCTCTGCTGCCATTCACCTTCCCTTCCAATAATGTACGGTATATTGAACTCTGACGAATGATGTGGCCAAAATAAATAAGTTTCTTTGTCTGTATAGTGGCAAACAAGCTTTTCTTATTTTTAATTTTTCTGAGAACTTCTTTGTTGGTGATCTTCTTTGACCATGATATTTTCATCATCCTTCGATAAGTCCACATCTCAAATGCTGCTAAACGTTTGTACATTTTCTTAGAGATTGTCCATCTCTCAGCCCCATACATTAGAGTAGACCACACATAACACTGAAGAATACGCTTCCTTGTTTGTATTAATATCTTACTTGATGTTAACACTCTATACATTTTGGAGAATGTTGTTGGGGCTATTGTTATCCTTCTTTTAATTTCTTCCTCACATCTCCCATCATTTGTAATCTTTTGCCGAGATATATGAATTCGGATACTTGTTCTATGTTTGTGCCATCTATGGTTATATTGATATTTGGTTTATCTGTCTTTTTACTTATAACCATTGTTTTGGTCTTCCTGGTATTCATCTTCATGTTGAATAGTATTCCAGCTTTATTGACTCTATTCACTATATCTTGTAGGTTTCTATCCTAGATACTGATGCATTTATTAAGCATTTGTTTCTGTACAGAAGGGAATACTGAGTCAATTTAATCGAAGCTATTTCTGCAGAAGCCTATGGTGTCACTGTCAGAGTTTTGGCGTGCTTGCCAAAACTAATTTGACAGATTTGCACTTCAAATATCTCAAAAGTTAGCAATTTAAAATAAAAGTTACTTCACACTAAAGTAAAGTCAATATTAATGATCAATCTGATATATTTTATTTATCTCAGAAAAATGGCAGAAAATCCAAACCATCGGACTATGCAACTTTAAATTAACTTAAGTCCTTCTCTGCAATAATAAACGTTTAAAGCGTACACCAGTGTCTACGTTTGAAAAGCAGTCATCAAATCTAGCGAAGTGTTTTGGTTTAAAAAATGTGGTGCTTTTATCAGATTATGTAACTTTAACCAACCCACCCAGGAATGCTTAAAGTTGCATAGTCCGATGCTTTTGAATTTCTCCCATTTTTCTGAGATAAATATATTTAATTGGTTGTTATAACCTACCTTACTTTAGTTTCAAGTAACTTTCATTTTGAATGGCTAACTTTTGAGATATTTGAAGTGCAAACATCCTAAATTGATTTTGGCAAGCACGCCAAAACTCTCACCCATAGGCTTATGCAGTAACATGTTCTGTTAAATTGACCCAGTATGCCCTTCTGTGTGGCAACAAATGCTTAATAAGTGCACCAATATCTAAGTTAGATATGTAGAATAAAATCTAGGTGAATGTTTTTGTTTTGAAAATTTGATGCTTCATCGGACTATGCAGCTTTAACCACACACGCAATAACCCTATAAATAAGTCCTGGATGACTTGACACTGAGCTAACCAGTCTTTGCCCTATCCTAATAATGCGTATCAGGGCCCTATCGAGCTTACCATGGCACTTAGCTTAACTAGATTAAATACACATAAAAGTTGTATGGTGTTTTTTGGGGGGTTTTTTTTGTGACAAGTTTTTTATTCTGCCCATAATGTATAAGCTCCTGTGAGGGTGCTTGTTTTCAACGCTGGACAGCTGTGATACTGGATTGGTCTGGTCCCGCACTCAGGAGTCTTTGAACAAAAACAAACATTTCTTGCCGTGAATATGGCCTATGCTGCCGACACGGCGTAAAGCAACCACCAATCAATCAAGTCTTTACCTGATCTTTCTCGGGCCAACCTTTGCGGTTTTGGGTGTTAGTAGTTTCTATATTCATTTTTTTTTAATTTTCAAGTTTTTTCCTAACCTGTATATGATAACTTAGCCTATTATGTACATCTACGCAGATGACAGACAGGCCTGTGGGAGAGGATCCCATCCCATTGTGGTTTGTTACAGCATCCTTTCACCCATGCCCTGTCCTTAGATAGTACACCAGTGTGCCAGAACACCCCTGGACCCTTCAGGACTGCGACTAGGTGGGATGGCTGTGTTGTATGGTTAGCCATTTTGTATTTCAGGGTGATTCGGATGCATGACGGTGGCCTGCCTGGTTCTGCTTTGGTTTGTGCCAGTACACATACCCAGACGGACTGCGCCCTATGGTGTTAAAGTTGCATAAGCCGATGGAAGCATCAATTTCATGTCACACTTAGATACAGGTGCACTCATTATATATTCATTGCAGTTTGGTGCTCCTGTGCTATATATAATACTGCCATATTCCGATGGTTTTGAGAGTATGTCACTTCTCTGAGAGAAATATATTGAAATGATTGTTATAATCTACCTTATTTTAGTGTGAAATAACTTTTATTTTAAATCGTTATGTTTTGAGTATTTTTCGTCTTTTGCACGTTTGTGCATTAGTGCCATCAGGTGTAGGTCCGTTCGTTCTGAGAGGGTATCCAATTTGGCTTTCTTGTGCAGTTCAGCCACAGTGAGTTTCTTGCCTTGGTAGACTATTCCAAAGACCCTATAAAACTAAGACGGCTCACTCTCGATCTCTCCCATGGAAATGGAAATTTTGCAGTGCCACCTTGTGGTGGGTTTGATCAGCCCGGCTGCTGGTTGGTGTTTCACATGTAAACATACAATTATATTATACATGAGATAGGTAAGTATGAATACACATCAATATGAAATTGCTATGAACAAATACGCATCATCATCAGCATCATCATCATCACACATCTTTCACATTTATATATACATTTATACATATAATATAGCACCTGTTTAACCAAGAGAATGGCCAGCACACCAAGTGGTGGGTTTGATCATTTTGATTACACAGACAGGCTGAATGAGCCGTCTTAGTATTATAGGGTCTTTGACTATTCTCAGTGCTCGGTTCTGAATTCTTTGCAGTTTGATCTTTTGTTGTTTTGTTAAGAGCTCATATATGATGTCATTGTAATCTATAACAGGCAATATTAGATGTATTAAAGAACAATGTATACTACATTCCCTTAAAAACAGTTCAATTAGCAGCTAAGGATGGGGAGATTTATATGGCCATAACAGGTTGCCTTGACAATGCTGAAAGGGGGGCTGTTAACAGTGACTATACATTGACTAGATGAGGCACAGACTGATTTATTGTGATGCTTAGTTGTTCAATTTCTTTTTTCATTATCCTCGTCTTGGGTTATAATTTGGTGTTTTGGGGATTATATTTGTGGGTTTTCCCCCTTTTACATGTTTTTATTTTTGTTTATCTTAGTATATCTGTGAAGAATTATGAAGAAAGTATTTAAAGGGAAAGGCAACTTTTCATAAATATACAATAAATTCACTAAAACAAAAAAAATTGCTTTTTCCCCCCTTTGCTTTCTTTTTTGTAAGCACTAGTCATCCACTCTCACCTCATGCACCCTTTAAATAAATACAAAATAAATGTTAAGAGAGGTTGGGAAAAGAGTACTTAAAATACTATTAAATGCAGTGTCAGGCTGGCCATTAACTATAGCTATAGCAGGGTGGGGGAGGGTGCAAGCACTGAACTGCAGCCTACACCAAGCACTCGCTTACAAACAAACCACGTGACACAAATAGACGTCACAGACACGTGGCTGGCGCCAACTGTTTAATGTGCATTTGAGCTGGGCATCTCCTCCACCCCCACACCCACCACCCCGCTATATCCCAGACGGGATGGCCAAATGAGTAAACAGACGGGATGGCCAAATGAGTAACCAGACGGGATGGCCAAATGAGTTAGAGCATCCGTCTCCCGTGTGGTAGATCATGGGTTCGAATCCTGGTTGAGTCAAACCAATGACTTAAAAATTGATACTTGTCACTTCCTAGCCAGGCGTTTGGCATTATTAGGATAGGGCAAGGAGCAGTGGAATGAGGAAGACCAATTGCCTGCGACTGAAATTTCCCCTGCTTAAACAACTAATGTACCAACAACAACAACAAAAAGTTAGCTCCCATTCTTCTCCCTTATCAAAGATACTTTATTCACTTCTGATTTATTTGTTTGTTGTTGTTTTACATCCTAGCAACATCTAAAGTCATATTATTATGGGTACAGACTTGTGACAGTGCACACTCACGGCAACCTTATAGAGCAGCAAATGCAGGAAGAAGACGACACGATGGGAATGCCATAACATGCTTGATTTGCACTCCACACCGGACGCGGTGACCAAATCGGTAGAGCGTAGGCTTCCCGTGCGGAAGGTCGGGAGTGCGAATCCCAGCCGAGTCAAACCAATGACTTATAAAATTGATACTTGTCGCGATCTAACCTGGCTTTTAGCATTAATAGGATAGGACAAGGATTTGTTAGCTCAGTGTCAGGATAATGTGACTGTGTGGGATATCAGATCATGGTGCCAGCAGCCTGGTCTCACAGTGGGGTAGCACTATATAGTTGTCATGAGTACGCACTGTCACAAATCGGTACCCATCCTGATATGACCTAAAGCTAGGATTCCTTACACACGGTATGCGGCATGCGGCATGCGCATGCGGCATGCGAATGGGAAGATTCCTTATACACGGTATGCGGCATGCGGCAGACGGCACATCACTGGCTATATCTAAAAAATAAAAATAAACAAGTATACTCCACACTGCACTGTATATGGCCTAATATGGCATGTATATCCATGTAACTCTTGGTACTGCACATGGAGGTTCCTACCTTTATAATTACCAAATTATTGATAAATATTCATATTTTTGTGGCTCTGGTAGCATTTTTACCAACCCGAACCCCCACCACCACCACTACTGCACTTGGTGTAGATACAGGGCTAAAGACTATCAGTCGCCTCCTCCAGCCTTATATCAATGGACAAATGCGACTGATGCTTTTCTATTCACACCACCCTGTCCCGGCTGTCCGTAATTATCAGTCGCCTCCTCCAGCCTTATATCAATGATCAATGGACAAATGCGACTGATGCTAATCTATTCGCACCCCTGTGTCGCATGCCGCATGCCGGACCGATCGCTACAGGGACCGATCGAGTTGTCGCATTCGCATTCGCATTCGCATACCGTATGTAAGGGTTGCAGCCCATTGACTTCAAGGCATTTCGATTTTTTGCCGCATTCGCATTCGCAGATCGCATACCGCGTGTAAGGAATCTCAGCTTTAGATGTTGCTAGTATGTAAAACAACAAACAAACATCTGTGCTCCACACACACACTCACCCACATACACTCACACACAGACACACACATACTCACACTCACACACACAAGTTTGGAGCCAGCCTGTCTCAAACCACTGACATTCCATTAACGAGAACGGACGCCATGACACCGTTGGGCACCGTCGAATAAAAATTCGCCGACTAGTCTACCCAAAATATAATAATGCAAAGTTTTGTTTGTTTGTTTAACGACCCCCCCAGCTCAAAAGGTAAACATCGGCTATTGGGCGTCATACAGTGGTTAAACATATCTGAGTAAAATTACATTTGATCAAACAGGTAAAATAGAGCACAGAAATGTATGTCAAAAGAGCGTACAACTGTGATAAAATCACAAGAGTTACATGATAAAAAAAATCATGTAAAAGACTTTTCAAGTTGAAAATAGAAAATGAATCTTTGGCAAAAACCAGTTTCCGTAAAAAATGTAATAATGAGTTGCGGATGGAATCGGAATGACTCCTCACACCCTCATTTTCAAATACATCATCTCTATCTGGTTGTAGTTGAGGACATCTTGCCAAAATGTGATGCACTGTCAGTATACACCTGCAGTGCTCACACGGAGGCGGAGTGTCCCCAGCCAAAATAAAACTATGCACATACAGTTGTCCATCTGGTGCTGTAATTGAAATATCAAACTATGGAGATCAGAAGGCAAAATAAGACAAATAATTCTAAATTTTTGTTTTTGATTTTGCTTCATGTTAAGCCTACTCGTGATAGTTTTCAGGGTAAGAGGAAGGAGTGTTGGGGGTGGTGTTCGTTCGGCTAAATCTAGTGTACCTTTGAGCAGGTGGCACACAGCACTCTGAACACCGTCTGGTGAGAGTTTCATTTGAAGAACTGACGGAGAGCCCAAGGTGGTGAGCGCACGCTTCCTGTGCGGCAGATGGTGCGACTTGGAACACTGGTGTCAAACCCTGGCCGAGTCAAACCAATTGTAAAGATATACGGATTTTCGGTTTGGATTTATATATTGGCAAAGAGCATTACTATTCTCGGGCGACGGAGTGGGGGCCAGGATTATGTAACAGAAAAGCAATGGGTGCCCCACCCGCTGTGTGACATAAGCGCCTATGTGGAAAATGTGATAACACATAGCGACCGAGATTGTGATGTGATGTTCATACTTAAGAGATGGTTAATGATTAGTGAAATATCCCCTCCATGCACCAGAAGGAATGCAGATGGAGGGGAAAGGCATTTTTAATAAATGTTTATTGTAACTGTCTGCAACTACCTGTTACCATGGGGCCGGTGGGCAAGCAGACCCAGCCATCCTGCATACATTATGGACACCACCTGCAGCTGGGGGTTGAGTGACAGCTGCCCCCTATTAGGGCATCGCCCACCGAGGCTGTGGAGGGTGTCTGATTGGCTGGCTGTGTGAGCCCCGTCACCTGCATTCCTTACACCTGACACACAGACCCCACTCTAGGCACTCTTGTCCAGGACTCCAGACACTCTTGTCTGAGACTCCACTTTCTACACCCAAACTAGCAACAGCTATTCCAAAGACACTGAGCTGTGTGCAACAACCATTGGACTCGGGTTCAATGGGCTGTAGGCACTGATTCTGATATACACAAGCCAGAGTCATGTGGATCTGTGTGGGCACTTGATAAGGAGTGAGGGTCATAGGTCGCCAGCAGGTGAACAGGAGTTGATGCCAATAAAGCACAACTTCTTCACTGTCAATCTTGCGTGACTTGTCTTCCTTTCTTCCTTATGAGATTGTTGAGAGTGACACCAGGTGGGAACTGACAGACAGTTGTCAGAACACACCTGGGGAGAGTAGTGATACTTGGGGGTCTGACGGCCCAGTTCTCAAGATATTACACAATGACTTAAAAAATGTACACTTGTCACTACTTGCCCTGACATTTGGCATTACTAGGATAGGGCAGGGGAGCTGTGGAATGAGAAAGTCTGGTTGGTTGGTTGTTGGGAGTTTTACGTCCTGGCAACATCTAAGGTCATATCAGAACGGGTTCCGACTTGTGACAGTATGCACTCATGGTGACTTTATAGTGCTGCCCCACTGAGGGATTAGGCCCCAGCACCATGACTTGATATCCCATTCAGCCACATTGTCCTGACACTGAGCTAACCAGTCTTTGCCCTATCCTAATAATGCGTAGCGCCTGGATAGGAAGTGACAGGTATCAATTTTGTACATCATTGGTTCGACTCGACCAGGAATTGAACTGCCGACCTTCCACATGGGAGGCCTGCGCTCCACCTATTCGGCCACGTCCAGTCCAATTGTCTGTGATTGATATTTACCGTGCTCAATAAATGAGTGAAACAACAACAAATCTAGACTAATTCCGTCCAAGTACTGGGCAGGATGGGCGCGTTTGACGTCGTGGGTTAAGCCCCTGTCACAGAATCAAAATGTGTCAAAATGTTGCGATATCGTGTCAAAGGCCGCTAGACGAACAGACATGAAACGTACATGAACGGATAGCCAATGGACGGTAAGCGGACTAAACAGACTCAACCCGGACAAGAAATGTAAATGTCAATCCGGCAGCATCCGTTTCAAGTTTTGTGCATGTTCAAAACTTGTACGGACACAAACCAGACTATCAGTATCAACGGACTTTGTTCGGTTTCTTTCCGTTTCCTCCAATCCGGTGATGTGTGACAGCCGCTTTAGATCTTTGATCAAGCTAAACAAACGACCTACAAAATAAATACTCGCCATTAGATTTCCTCCCACTCAGCATTATTACTAGACACGGTAGCCGATTCAGTAAACCTCCCGTGCAGGAGACCAAGAGTTTGATTCCCGGCCGAGTTAAACCAATGACTTACTAAATTGATACTTGTCGTTTCCTAACTTGACGCTCAGCATTAATAGGATAGAGCAAGGACTGGTTAGCTCAGTATCAAGATAATGTGACTGAGTGGGATATCGGGTCATGGTGCTGGTGGCCTGATTTCTCTCAGTGAGGCAACACTATAAAGTAGCCATAAGTGTGCACTGTCACAAGTCGGTCCCCATCCTCATATGACCTTAAATGTTGCCAGGATGTAAAATTCCCACAACCAACCAACAACCAACCAGCATTACTAGGATAGGGAAGGGTCAAGATAATGTGACTGATAATGTAGCCTAGCTGGAGTGGAAGTCCAATGCTAACTTTGTTCAATGAAAAAAATATTACATTTAATCATAATTTTCTTAAATAACCTAATCATTTTAACTTGATTAACTAACTAATTTAGTTCTGCTTTCCGTTAAATAAGTACCGTATTTATTGCCAAATCAAAAACTACGCACTGATTCGTGCCTGCACCTTCCGCTGCCGAACAGCCGAAATGAAAATGCTGAGTCACCGTGACGAGGCGTGTAAAGAACCGGAAGTGCTTTCTTGAGTGCGAGCCAGCGGTGAATGTGAAGCTGGCATTTCAGTGATCCGCTGAGTGAGCAGCTGGGGCCCACTCGGGTGTCACACATTTTTGTCTTCTTCTTCTTTATTATTATTTTTTTCTTTATCTTCTTCTGACAGAGCCCAATTAGAAGGAGATAAATCACTCAAGAAAACAACGACAGTGACGTCACCACGACACTTAGGTATCTTCCTCTCCCACCTCACATGACAGTTATGAAAACCTGCCGAAAGAGGCTCAGAGAAGATATGAACGCACAAAAAAAAAAATATTAAAAAAATGAGGAAGAAAAAAAAGACAGCTAGATGGATTGAAGAGCAACGAACTGAGTGGGAATGAGAAGTAGTTTAGAATGCTATTTGCACAAGCATACTTCTACAGGCACCGAAGCAGGTAGGACTAGGAGCCTCCCTTATTCCTGGAAGCCAATGGATGGCTTGGGGATGAGGGGGGGGGGGGCAGTAAAGGGACCTTCTTAGCTCTTCTTTAACCTGGCGCGGTGGCCAGTCGGTAAAGCGTAGGCTTTGCGTGCGGAAGGGCGGTTGTTTGGTTCCCGGTCGAGTCAAACCAATGATTTATATCATAAAATTGATACTTGTCACTTCTTAGCCTAGCACTCAGCATTAATAGGATATGACAAGGACTGGTTAGGTCAGTGTCAGGATAATGTGAATGAGTGGGATAGCAGGTCATGATTTCCCAATGGAGAGGCACTATAAAGCCACCATGAGTGCGCACCGTCAAAAGTCAGTACCCGTCCTGATATGACCTTAGATGTTGCCAGGATGTAAAACTCCAACAACCAACCATGTTAATTCTTATAACTAAGTTGGTTGCCTGGTCTCGTCATATAACTGATTAGGCGCTCAGTGTGCGGGTGTTCTCTAGTATGTGAGATATGGGGAGAAAATGCCGTTGCCTTTGTCTAATTAGTGTATGTCTTTTTAGAAGCTACATTTTGAAAAGAAAGGCTCAAAGTAGAGGAGATAATACATAATTGAAGGCTATTGAATATTCCGAGTGAGTGGGTGTGCGGGTGGAGTGATTTCCTACGCGCATGTAGAATTGTGTCCGAGATTTATTTTTTTATTCCACACGTGCAGAGCTGTTTTAGTATTCACAATGTAACTGTATGAAAAGAAAATCAGCACAAAGGTATGATTCCATATACGCGGTATGCGAATGCGAATTAGGCACACAAAAATGGAAAAGCATGTAAAGGCACAGTAGTGCTTCCATATGTCCGAATGCGATTGCGAATGCATATGCGAATGCAAATGCGAATGCTAATGTGAATGCTAATGCGAATGCTAATGCGAATTCAGCAAATGGATCGATCCATGGACCGATCACTGCGAATGCGAATGCGGCTGCGTTTGCAATAGAAATCAACAGTAACTTTGACTTTCCACAACAAATTTGAAGCAAAAGAAAACCAAAATGGCTTGGGTATCTATGCCGCATACCGCATTCGCATGTCAAATACTGCGCATATGGAATCTTAGCTTTAGTAAATACTCAATTCTAAAACAATTACAGAAATGCAATGTATTTTAAGAATGAAACATTCTTTTAGAATCTCACAAATAACTGGATTTCAAGCTAAATTTATTAAGTCATCAACAAATACAATGATGGGCTCAAATTCAGACAAAGAGAACTTTCCAGTCATTTATTTTTATTCATTTGTTGGTTGTGTGCGCGTGTGTGGGTGTGGATGGGTTGATTCTTGGAGTTTTACGTCGTGGCAACATCTAAGTTCATATCAGGATGGGTACCGACTTGCGATAGTGTGCACTCATGGCGACTTTATAGTCCTGCCCCAATGGGAGACCAGGTGGCTAGCACCATGACCTGATATCCCACTCAGTCACATTATCCTAACACTGAACCAACCAGTCCTAGCCGTATCCTATTAATGCCGAGCGTCTGGCTAGGAAGCAACAAGTATCAATTTTGTAAGTCATTGGTTTGACTCGACCAAGGTTCGAACCCGTGGGTTCAAATCTCATGATCTCCCAAAACAGGGTGTGTGGGTGGGTGGGTGTGTGGGTGTGTGGGTGTGTGGGTGGGTGGATGTGTGGATGGGTGTGACTGGATGTGTGCACATGCGAACATGTGTGTGTTCATTTTCTTTGTTTTGCGCCTTGCCGATACTTTAGAAATCTCCCGCTTCTTGATCCCCCCCCCTTCCCCACCCTTCCCCCCCCCCCCCCGACAACCAACAACTGAAAACGTGCCTCGCTTCGATTTTACCAGGTGACCTGAGCGGGCGCGGTGGCCTAATTGGTAGAGCGCGGGCCTCGCATGCGGAAGGTCAGGAGTTTGGTTCTTGGTCGAGTCAATCCAATGACTCATCAAATCTATACTTGTCGCTTCCTAGCCTGGCGCTGAGCATTAATAGCATAGGGCAAGGACTTGTTAGCTCAGTGTGACTGAGTGGGATATCGGCTCATGGTGCTGACACCCTGATTTCCCAGTGGAGCATCACTAGAAAGTCGCCAGCCATGAGTGCGCACTGTTACAAGTCAGTACCCGTCCTGATATGACCTTAGATGTTGCCAGGATGCAAAACTCCAACAACTAAAAACAAACCAAAAACCCAACCCAACCCAACCCAACCCAACCCAACCCAACCCAACCAACCCAACCAAACCCAACCAACCAACCAACCCGGTGAATTACGGCAAGGCGTGGGAATGTGGCCACTGACTGGACGTCATAAGTCACACAACACTAAGAAGACCCGCACACAAACAAACCTACCCACCCCTCAATTACCGCACCAGAAGTAACTCAGCAGGCACCACAGGCCGCCAACTAGCGTGCCTCTAAGCACCTCCAGCACAGACAAACTTTGCAGCATTTCTATCCTAATAAATAATATGGTTTATGTGGTTTTAAATGGGTTTTTTTTCTCGTTCTCTAATTCACATGCATTACATTGTATAGATTCTTTAAAGTAGAAGTGCATAGTCAGCTAAATTACTACTATGTGTACATATACATGTTTAACCGTCGGGCTAATCCAACTAACTGGCTGGTCTCCCCGCCTTACGGTGTATTTAATATGTTTAAATTGATCCAGAACTAAGCAGATGCGCTAGTGTCACTGCCACTGTCACTGATAATCAGCCTAAGTTACTGTCATATTTTAGCCAAAAGATCTCTACGTTAATTCTGTTAATATGTCTGTTATAATCTTCCCGCAGATGGGTTAAGTGGCTGCATAAGGCCTATTAGGCTTAAGGCCCTTAATTATATATAAAGCAATCCAATATTAAGTTTGACCATAGCGGTTAATCTATAGAAGTCTGGAGAATAGTAAAGAATGCAAGGAACGTTCCAATTTACTTTTCCAAGAGCTCACGGCTTTTCATTCTTAACCAAACTAACATTCGTTTGTAGCACATGTCGTTGATGTATTATTCAATCCCCTCCCATATGATTAAGTTAAAACAAGTTAAGAATTTCAACAATAAAAGCCTAAATCTCGGCTAAAACATCAGAGCATCATTAAACACGTCTGATCGGTCTGGGTCCGAACGCCCGACCTCTTATCGTTGCCAGGAGAGTCACAATTGACGTCTCCTAGCAACGCTTTACGGCCGGAAACCCGGGGCCTCGCAAATGTTGGCATTCGCGAGTCTGCCATGGCGAGTAGCCCGCATTTCCAAATGTGGGTTAATCGGCACAAGCCCGCAAATGTCACAAGGCGAATAGTCTCGCCCACTTCACATGTATATATATATCTATCAATCTATCCATTCATCTGTTTATTTGTCTCCCTCCCATCCTCACCCTCCCTCCTTCTCTCCTCTCCCTCCATATCTTCAGCTTTTATCTTGAATTTCATCTGGTGTCAATTTTTGTTGTTGGTAATTGTGAGCTTTTAACTTCAAATGTGTCTCTCAACACATAGATTATTGTGTGCTTTTCCATTTCCATAATTGTGTAAAAGAAATGGCCAAATAATAATTTGTAATATAATTTATTATATGAATATAAATTGACGGTGCCTGCTTTATTATTATTATTATTATTATTATTATTCTTATGTATTCCGCCAGTGCTTGTTTATTTCTTATTTAATATTGAACCAATCGTGTATTTGTGTATTTTTGCTACGGAGCTGGGCGCTGCAGCCACCATTTCTGGTGCTTTGATATTGCCGCCGCAGTGTCATTCACGGAACAATTTTAAACCATGATTATGGCCCTTGCTGGGGACAGAGCGTTAAGCAATCACCAGTAACTAACTAACCCTCTTCCTCGATATATAGATATAGATACATAGATATATAAATATATGATCTATCTGTCCATTGATCCATCGATCTATATATATATGACTATATATATAGATTAGTTAGACAAATCTTACCTGGGTATAGATGATGGATAACTGGTTTTTTCCTGAGGTATAAGCCTCGGATAGACGTGGGCGAGGGAGAAGGAAGCACATCCGGGTCCAGCACTTTTTACCTACTTATTCAGGATAAAATGATCTAACTAACAATATTGATGGAACTTCAAAGTTTCCTTGGTACAAGCAAACGGAATAGACGTGGAAGGGTGTGGTGGGTGGACCCTCGCCCACGTCTATCCATCATCTATACCCAGGTAAGATTCATCTAACTAATTTATTTTACCTCGGTATAAAGCCTCAGGCCAGCCGCAGGCTAGGGAGAACTTTACGTAATATCATTTTTATCCTGTATTGTATTGTTTATTACTTGGTTACATTATCTGAAAATCCTGTAACCACATATCATATAACATTTCGACAGTATCAATGAGAATGGAAAATAAATCTTTTCTCACCTATGTTCTCTAGTCTTTGAGTAACCGTCGGGCGATACCGCTTGACTTTTCTAGTCGTTTGTTTTAATGTTTTGCAAACAATCTAGCGGTTTTTCATCCTGCATGTGCCAGGATCCGTTTTACCGAAATCCCTAGCAATCGTGCTTTTGAAACCATAGCACCTCACGTCGAATGAGACGCATATCTGTCCATATTGACACCTGCCAATTTCAACACTGTAATTGTCCACCGCGCAAGGGTATCTCGCAAAATCCCCTTGTGTGGCTTAATAAAGCTCACCAAAAGCTGTCTTGAAGTCCTTAAGTCCTTCGTCTTGGATATATACGCCCTTATGGCTGAAACTACACATAGTTTTGGATCCTCTGTGAAACCTGTTACATTCACTGTAAACAGAGGGTCTCCTGTGTGGTTTGATTTTAATAATTGTGTTAAATCAAACGTAGCCTCTTTCCTATCTATTTCTAGGCCATCTAGTGATAGTGCGACTATAGTTTGTCCTCGCTGGCCTGTCACTAGTAAGAGGAGCTTTTATTGCTACTTTAAACACTAACTTCTTAACATCTAAGTGTTTGTTATGTGGCCATCGTTTAAACAGTGTAAACACGACGGAAATGTCCCAAAACCGATTATATTTTGGTTATATCGACCTAAGAATCCAGTGAATAACTTGATGCTTTCCTACTGTTTGGCCATTTATTCTGGGTAGGATAATAGACAAAGCACATCTAGCTGCATTTATGGCCCCCAAACCCCTAAGCCTTCATCTTCTAACATACGTAAGAATCTTGCCACCTGAGAAATCGAAGGATTCATAGGTTTGACCTTTTGAATTAGGCAATAAACGCCCCACTTTCTTAAATAAGTTGTGTACATTTTAACCGTGCCTTTCCGCCATGCATGTGAAACTAATCTTTGTTGAGTAATTTTGTCTAGGCCAAATTGTTGTAAATAATTATTTAAAAAGGGAATGCTAGCAGAGGTGTCGTCGACACGTCTCCGTGGCGTGTCAGTGGGCCTTGGTGTGTTAGATTTCCTGGGGATCTTCGGAATCGTAGGCAGTCTTTGGCTGTCGCCACTATGCCTGGTAGCCAAGGTTGTGTGTCCCATTCGGGGACTATTAAGATTGCATGAGCTTTGTCCATCTTGATTTTTCTGGCCACTTGGCTGATAATGCTGAATGGGGGTAGAATGTAGTAGAATTCATTGTCCTAAAGTAAAGAAAACGCATCTACCTGCCAGGCGTTTGGTTCTGGATGCCACGAGACATACTTTTGTATTTTATAATTATTTCTGGAGGCAAATAAGTTGACATAGGGTCGACCCCATTTTTGACATATGTTGTCTAAAATCGCTGTATCTAGGGCCCATTCCAAATGATCATGGAAATGTCTACTCTTTTTGTCAGCTAGGGTATTTCGAACACCTGGAATATGTACTACTGTTAGCCAGACTTGGTTTTGTTGCGCCCAATCCCAAATCATTTTTGCTATGTTGTTGCATGGTTTGGACTTTGTCCCCCCCATGTTTCTTACATACGCCATAGCCTTTGTATTATCTGTTAGAATTCGAACATGATTCCGTGGCACTCTGATTAGACTTGCTAGTCCCAAATAAATGGCTCTTAATTCTAGGGCATTAATATGGTCAGAAATTTCAGTTTGTAACCATCTCCCTCCTGTCGCAACATCGTTTTGATGCGCTCCCCAACCTTCTAGCGAAGCGTCGGTGGTGACTACCGTATTGGGTTCTCCCATTCTAATGGGATTGGGAAATAAGTCGACATAGGGTCGACCCCATTTTTGACATATGTTTTCGAAAATCGCTGTATCTAGGGCCCATTCCAAATGATCATGGAAATGTCTACTCGTTTTGTCAGCTAGGGTATTTCGAACACCTGGAATATGTGCTACTGTTAGCCAGACTTGGTTTTGTTGCACCCAATCCCAAATCATTTTTGCTATGTTGTTGCATGGTTTGGACTTTGTCCCCCCCCCCATGTTTCTTACATACGCCATAGCCTTTGTATTATCTGTTAGAATTCGAACATGATTCCATGGCACTCTGATTAGACTTGCTAGTCCCAAATAAATGGCTCTTAATTCTAGGGTATTAATATGGTCAGAAATTTCAGTTTGTAACCATCTCCCTCCTGTCGCAACATCGTTTCGATGTGCTCCCCAACCTTCTAGCGAAGCGTCGGTGGTGACTACCGTATTGGGTTCTCCCATTCTAATGGGATTGGGAGAGTCATGAATGTTTTCAAACACCAGGTAATATCCTGTATTCATTCTTCGGAAATAAACATTTTTCGTTCGAAGTTCCCTTTAGTGCATGCCAAAGCTAAATTTTTATCTATTTCTAGAGATTTTATGTGTGCCTTACCATATAGAATGGCAGGAGCATACGCTATCATTATACCGATTAGGACAGCGACCTGCCTTATCTTTGGCCTAATGAGCTCGACCAAGCGGTCGCTGTATCTAGAAACTTCTTGAGTTTCTGTTTCGTAAGCGAAACCGTCATTGTTTTTGTATTAACAATAAACCCCAAACATTTCAGTTCGGTCGTCGGTTTAAATACCGACTTGTCTTGATGAATATAAAACCCCAGCTTTGTCAGGAATTGGCAAAGATCTGTTACTGCATTTTGACAATCTTTAAATGACTGTGCCATAATGAACGAGTCATCTATGTAAGGGAACATAGTATGTCCTTTCCTAGCCATAGCCGAAAAAACTGGCTTTAATAGCTTAGTAAACAGGTGAGGGGCGCAAGCCAAACCATTAGGCAAACAGGTAAATTGGAAAAGTTTATTATTCCAAATAAATCTCAAGAACTTTCTGTGTTCTGTGCAAATAGGAACTGTATAATAAGCGTCTTTCTCTTGCTCCCCGGTGATTCCGAAAATCGCCCCGGGGTCTGTGAAATCTGGAAGAGTTGTCCAGTTTACGCTTGACTTCCATGTTCTTACCGCTCTTGGCTTCTGCCTCCACCATCTGGCTTATCTGGGCATCCAGGTCTACCGGATAAGTGGCTCCGTCATCACTGTCCCGGTCAGACGGAACGTCTGCACTGGGCTGCGGGGACAGGGGAGCCGTCAACCCAGGTGATGAGTCGTAGCCTGTTGGCGCATGCCCCTCCACTGCAGCCGGCGGCGGCTTGTTTCGCTTCATAGCCATCGGTATTCTGTAACCAATTAAAGATTACTGTAAACCGGAATCAACTCAACATGAACACCAAAGTGACGCCGGGTTACCCCGGGTTGAGGATCTAGATGGTATTGAGTAACGTATTTACACCGTTCTCAGTACAGGCGTGATAAGCTAAGTGTATTGTCGTAGGTTTGTGGTATCGAAACCAACCATACGAGGGGCAGGCCTCTGGGACATCCCACACTCTCACTCCCGCACACTTCTCCCTCCTGC
This sequence comes from Branchipolynoe longqiensis, assembly GCA_030323885.1. Taxonomy (NCBI): domain Eukaryota; kingdom Metazoa; phylum Annelida; class Polychaeta; order Phyllodocida; family Polynoidae; genus Branchipolynoe; species Branchipolynoe longqiensis. Next base: position 75,109,912 of record CM059196.1, read on the forward strand.
GGCATTCTGCGCAAGCAAGTTGGAGAAAATGCTACGAAACTCGGAGGTATGCCTCACAAAAGGGGAGTCTATAAAAGAAACCCAGGATCATCCCCAACAACACCCTCTCTTAGGGTCCTAGGGAATCTCCACAGGAGATGTGACGGTGCCAACATCTCTACCCGTATGTAAACAGGTGTCGATAGAACAACGGTTTCGGTTCGTACACAAGCAATGCTTTGTTCTATCCATATTTATAAAAACACTAATCTTGTCCAAATTGGACCTCAGAAAGTTCTGAACTTTCATATCTAGATGCTATAATGCATCATAAACAAGCTAAACCAAAGTTTTCATTACTACTTACTGTTATTCAGTATGCTTGTTGTAGACAAATTTTGCCGAAGCAACTCAATGAACGTCCTCCCGTCGTGAGTTGTTTATGCTAATTGCTGGACCCAGATGTGCTTCCTTCTCCCTAGCCTCCGGCTAGCCTGAGGCTTTATACCGAGGTAATATATATATATATATATATATATATATATAATATATATATATATATATATATGTCTATATATCTATACATCTATACAGCTATATATCTATACATCCATACATCTATATATCTATACATAGATCGATGGATATATAGATAGATAGACAGATAAGCAGACAGACAGACAGACAGACAGATAGATAGATAGATAGATAGATAGATAGATAGATAGATAGATAGATAGATAGATAGATAGATAGATAAATTAAATAGAAAGAGACCACATGTGCTTTGGGATTGCTTGAGAGCCCAAAAGTGCCTCTTTGCCTGTAGCAAGCAGCCAGCCAAGAGACTATACAGAATGAGCTAATGTATATTCCAGGTACAAGTTATTCGTTATCTAATTAGCACCACTAATCCATCAGTGTGTACACACGTCCGCCCATTAGAGCTCGCGTATACTAATGGCAGTATATTCTTATTCTCCGTAAACAAGTGATAATGAAAAGAAATGAGAACTTTTTTTTTTCTCTATCAATAATTTAATGGGTGGTCGGAGAATACACCCCCAAACAAATTAAATATACAAAATTGAAGTTGGCAGGGCCTGGGGGTGAGAGAAGGATTTGAAAGAAGCTGGCTGAGTGTCCAACCCGCAGGCTGAGATATGGCAGTGTAAAACTAAAGTCATGACCACTTTAGGTGTACGCGTCCCGGCGAGCTGCTCACGGGGCCCCGTGCTTGCAACAATTCGCCGCCACCCCTCCCCTCCCACTCACTAACACATCACCTCCACGTGAACCGAGTCTGGTATGGAAAGATGCTCAGTCACATCGCCCCACCACCATTCCACCCCCTCATCCTCCTCCTGTGTTGGATGGGTTTTTTTGTTATATATTTTTTTTATTCTTCGTAACAACAAATAATATTGCAGCCATCTTTTACTTTTAGGCGGCGCTGGGTGGGCGGTGATTTGGGGTGTCGATTTGTTTCGGGCCTTCCCCGCCCCCATTACGCCATGTCGATGGGGTGGGTTAACGGTGCCGCGCGCCCCACAATGCATCAGCGCAGGGCCCGCTGTGCTAACAAATCGACATGCGGATTCCATCATGTATATATATATATTTATATATATATGTGTACATATATACATGGATGCATACTTATATATATACATATATATTACATTGTATTATATACGTTTCTCTAACAACCTCAGGCCTGCTTTTGGCGCCAAGTGTCTGAATGCGTGCCTCAATCAGTCCAGTCTCTGAAATTTATATTATATATATTATATAAATTTCAGATATATATATACACACACATACACACACACACACATACATATCGTTTAAGTAGATAAGTGTCATTAGTTGGTATAGTGTCAGTTGATATGAACCCCCACCCCAGTCACACGCATACCAGTTCTAAAACTATATATTTCCCAACACTTGAACAGTGGGAGGGGATGGATGAGGGAGAGATGGATTACATTGAGGGGAGGTGGAGATGGGGAGGGAAGTGGAGGGATCTTGTTATATAGATTTTTTTTTTACTTTGATTTATTTATCTTTCAGAAATACTATTCGCATGATTATGCATTGATAATAATAAAGAATTTGTGCTGGAGTGCTGAATTTGCGACACAACCAATTTTATGCATCAAAATGGCGACTGTGACAAGATGCACTCGAGTATGCCCCGGTGGCTGGAAGGATGTGGGTGGATGGGTGGGGGGGGGGGGGGGTGCAGGGAGGGCAGGGTGGTGAGGGGGGTGGGAGATGGTCAGTGCCACCAGAGGCTAATGCATCACTCAACTGTCTGGCAGCGCAAGAAGCACGCCCACTCCCCACACACTCTCTATTTATCCACCCACCCACCCTCCAAAGGTAACCCTCCAACACCCCACACTGTCTAGCACTCATTGCACAAACTGCATTCCACACACCTCACCTCCACTTCCTCCACACACACTCCACCGCCCACCCTCCTTCACCTCTTCTTATTCAATCTTGTGACAGTGCACACTCATGGCGACTTTATAGTGATTCCCCACTGGGAGACCAGGCCGCCGGCACCATGACCCGATATTCCAGACAGTTGCATTAAACCTGACACTCAGCCAACCAGTCCTTGTCCTTTATTTTTTGTTTGTTCAAGAGTTTTTATTCCTCTGAATAACTTATTGTTAGTGCTAATGCACTGGTGTTCCAGCCCTACGGACAATTGTCACTACATACTAAACAAAGCTACAACAATATAGATAGACAATTACAAGACAAAAAGCAAAGCACCGATATCATTATGAATGACAGGTAGAGAACAAGATAAGAAAAAAGTTAGTTTTACTTAACGACGCCTCTAGAGCACATTGATATTTTACCACAGGCTATTGGACGTAGAACAAGATAAGAGAAAAAAACACATGGGGAGGTATCCTATTAATGCCAAGCGCCAGGCTCGGTGCTAAGGTAGCGAGAGACAAGTATCAATTTGATAAGTCATTGGTTTTACTCAGCTGGGATTGGGAACTCCCGACCTTCCGCACGGGAAGCCTACGCTCTACCGATTTGGTGGGGTGGTGGTGGGGTGGATGGGAGATGAGATATCTGATGCACAGTTGGTGGTCAGTCCCCTACTGATCTGCGAATGCGCCTTCACACCTTTCTATAAAATATCACGGTACACTTTCAGGACTGGCATTCCGTACATCAGATGAAAATACATGCAGTGAATGAGTGAGTGAGCGGTTGGGATTTTACGTCCCCGGAGGTCATATCAGGACAGGTACCCACTTGTGCCAGTGCACATCGACCACTGGGCGGTGGTTATATGGGGACTTTATCCTGCCCAGTGGGATACGGTGCTTCCAGCAGGGATGGAAGTGGTCTCCAGCAACAACAAACAAAATTAATTAAATTTAAAAAATATAAAAACATATTAAAAAAAATATATATATATATATAAATAAAGGTGGAAATCTATGATGAGGTTATCCGTAAATAATATTGCTCAAATAATAGCATCGTTATCCTAGTTATTATTTACTGGGCGCGGTGGCCGAATGGGTAGAGCGCGGACCTCGCGTGCAGGAGATTGGGAGTTCAGTTCCCCGCCGAGTCAAACAAATGACTTACAACATTGATATTTGTGGCTTCCTAGCTTGATGCTTGGCATTAATAGGATACGACAAGAGACTTCTTGACTCAGTGTCAGGATAATGTAACTGTGTGTGATATCGTGACATGGTGCGGGTGGCCTGATTTCCCAATGGGGCAGCACTATACAGTTGCCATGAGTGCGCACTGTCACAAGTCCTGATATGAACTTAAATGTTGTCAGGATGTAAAACTCCAACAACCAACCAAATCTTAGTTATTATTGTTATTATTATTAAAAGAAGGGAAAATGACGGCGAATTTCCACGTAAACGCGGATATTCTTCCCGAGGTTTAGTACTGTCGGAGAATCGCGGGGGAAATCCCAGAAGTCAGGTTTCATCCGCTACTCTCCTGGGACTTTACTACCACCATTCCCCTGATCAGTCAGTACAGTCTATCTCTGGAGAGTGCTCCACTGTCCTTTTTGGGACTGTATTATCGACCATGCCATCAATTCCCCCTTTCTCTCTCCACAATCAATCCTTGCTTTTCTTTTGATTTGGGTTTTATGTCCTAGAAATATCTAAGGTCATAAAAGAACGGGATTCGGACGAACGAATTGCAGTTATATATCCTTGACATTTTATGAATGTTAATCGGAGATTATCAAAAATCGCAGAAAATCCACAAAATCGCGGAAATTCATACGTGGTCCAGTAACACTCACAAACTCCCACCCACTCATATTACGCAGACACATGCGTCAACCAGTCATTGCCCTATCCTAGTCACGCCGAGCAACTAGGTGAGGTAGTGACAAGCATCAATTTCGTAAGTATTTGGTTTGACGCGGCAGGGGATTGGTCCCGCGACATTGCACATGAGTTACCTGTCGGCTTACCGGGCACGGTGGCCGAATCGGTAGAGCACAGGCCTCGCGTGCGGTAGATCGGGAGTTCGCGAGTTTGGTTCCCGGTCGAGTCAAACCAATGACTTAAATTTGATACTTATCGCTTCCTAGCCTGGTGCTCGGCATTATTAGGATAGGGCAAGGGCTGGTTAGCTCAGTGTCAGGATAATGTGACTGAGTGGGATATCGGGTCATGGTGCCGGCGGCCTGATTTCCCAGTGCGGCAGCACTATAAAATCACCATGAGTGCGTACTGTCACAAGTCGGTACCCGTCCTGATATGACCTCAGATGTTGCTAGGACATAAAACAACAACAAACAAACAAAAACTGTTGGCTTACCGGTGTTTGGGTCAAGGACGTCCTCTTTCAATATGCATCATGCAATATGCAAACTCTTAGTTGCAGTCCAGTGTGCGTGCTAGCTGGACATGGCAGTCTTCCTACCATCATGTGTCTACAGGGCTTCCCGTACGGAAGGTAGTGAGTTCGATTCCCAGCCGAATCAAACCAATGACTAACAAAACTGATAGGCCCTACATGTTGCTACCTAACCTGGCGCTCGGTATTACTAGGAAAGGGCAAGATCTGGTTTGCCCAATACCGAAATAACACGGGTGAGTAGGATATCGGGTCATGGTACAAGTAGCATGGTCTCCCAGTGGGGCAGCACTATAAAGTCGCTATGAGTGCGTGCTGTCACAATTCTGCACATTAAATTAGTTGGTTGGTTGGTTGTTGGGAGTTTTACATCCTGGCAACAGCTAAGGGCATATCACGATGGGTACCGACTTGTGACAGTGCACACTCATGGTGACTTTACAGTGCTGCCCCACTTGGAGACCAGGCCACCAGCACCATGACCTGATATCCCACTCAGTCACATTATCCTGACACTGAGCCAAACAGTCCTTACCATATCCTAATAATTCCGAGCACCTGGCTAGGAAGCGACAAGTATCAATTTTTAAGTCATTGGTTTGACTCGATCAGGGTTCGAACCCATGGGTTCGATCACCTTAGATGCTGCCAAGACGTAAGGCTCCATCAAACAAACAGCAAATCGGTAGCCATCATGCTGTGACCTTAGGTGTTGCGAGGACGTAAAACTCCAACAAGCACAAACCGGCCGGGAACCAGCTGCAAGGCGGGCAGCCGAGGCTGTCTCAGCTATTGACGCAGCCTTACCCAGCACACTGCCCTCCAAGGCACACCCCGGAGGAGACCCCCACTTACACACTTACACTCACACGCGCACACTTACACTCACTCACACTCTTACATTCACATGCCCACTCACACTCACACACACACATACACTCACACCCACATGCACACACACTAACACCCACACACACTCACACACACACACACACTCACTCACACACACAAACCCATACACCAACACACACACACACACTTACAACCAGGCCAACCACAGCTACTTTACCATTCTCACCATCCGTCCTCCACCCCTACCCCACCACCTGTTCACCACCAACTATATTTCCGTAACCACCAGCACCATATCACACTGCACTTTCACCCTCCAGCCCCCCCCCCCCACCCATAGGCAATGACCGGAAGCCCCCCCCCCCGCCCCACCATCCTGGACACACACATACATACATGTACACTCCTCCATCCCCAGCTACCTTGCCATTCCAAACAACAATCCCCAGATCCTACCAATACCTCTATTATTTCCTCCACCCCTCCCCAACTTCATATCCGCAACTATTCTAACCACACTTCACCACCCCGCACTACCCCACACTACACTACACCACCCCACACCACCACATATCACACTACACTGCACCACCCCACACTGCACCACCCCACACCACACCATACCGCACCACCCCACACCACACCACCACATATCACACTACACTGCACCACCCCACACTGCACCACCCCACACCACACCATACCGCACCACCCCACACCACACCACCACATATCACACTACACTGCACCACCCAACACTGCACCACCCCACACCACACCACCGCACATCACCCTAACTGTACCACACCGCAACACCCCACACTGCACCACCCACACCACACCATACCACCACATATCACACTACACTGCACCACACCTCACCACCCCACACTGCACCACCCCACACTGCACCACCCCACACTGCACCACCCCACACCACAGCACACCACCGCAGATCACACTACACTGCACCACACCTCACCACCCCACACTGCACCATCCCCACACTGCACCACCCCACACTGCACCACCGCACATCACACTACGCTGCCCCACACCGCACCACCCCACACCACCGCACATCACACTACACTGCACCACACCACACTGCACAACCCCACACTGCACCACCGCAAACCGCACTACCCCACTATACTGCATCACCCCATACCACACCGCACCACACCACCCCACCCCATACTACACCACACCACCCCACCCCACCCCACATCGCACCATCCTACACCACACCACCCCAATCAATACCTCTATACGACCCCACTACACCACACCACCCCCCCGAACTACACCACATCACACCCCACACCATACCACCCCACCACACACCCTCACCCTTTACCCCCTACCCGCACCCGCCACCACGCGCCACCGTCCGGTGGCGCCCCCAGGCGAGACGCCTGTCACTCGCTTGCACATGCGCACTGGCGCCTCGTGATTTTCCAGCCATACCCAGCAACACGCCTGTTTGGCGTGGACGCGGCAATATGTGCCCTGTCTAAACGCAGCCCGAATAGATGCACAAAGGGGGACTCCAATATGGCGGGGACTCCAATATGGCGGCTACTCAGCAGGCAGTGCAGGGTATGCATGTTGTCTGTTGGGGTTTTACGTCCGAACAACATCTATACCTAAGTCATATCGGGATGAGTATTGACTTGTGACAGTTTTCACTCATGGCTGGCTGGCCGGTTGGTTGGTTGGTTTTACGTCCTGGCAACATCTCAGGTCATATCAGGATGGGTATCGACTTGTTGTGACAGTGCGCACTCATGGCAGCTTCACAGTGCTGCCCCACTGAATCATGGCTGTCAGCACCATGAACTGATATCCCACTCAGTCACATTTCCTAAAACTGAGGAAACCAGTCTTTGCTTTATTCTAGTAATGCCGAGCACCAGGCTATGTAGGTAAAGGTATCAAATTCTTACGGCATTGTTTTGGCTCGGTTTAGGTTCGAATCCCTAATGAGCAGTCATACCCATTTGGTCATCTCGTTTTTCTCGGCCGAACGACAACAAAATAGCTAACAAAATAGAAAAATAGCTCGAAAACTCTAAAAACACGATTGCGCAAACTGGCATGTATTGGTAATAGTCCTCGTTGGTGGGAAGATTGATTTCAATTGGGCACCAACCTTCGGCTTCGACCTATTGGATATCAATCTCCCCATTCACTCATACTATGCCTACGCCTACATAAAGTTATATCTTTTGATGTGATTTCATGGATTTCGCAGTAAGCTTCCACTTTCTGGTCTCGGGGGATCTGAACCCATGTGTTTGTGGGTTCGAACCCTCATCGAGTCAAACCAATGACTTAAGAATTTATACTTGTCGCTTCCTAGCCAGGCATTCGGCATTATTAGGATAGGGCAAGGACTGGTTGGCTCAGTGACAGGATAATGTGACTATTAAGTGAGATTATCAGGTCATGGTTCTGACCACTTGGTCCCCCAGTCAGGCAGCACTATTAATTTACCATGAGTGTACACTGTCACAAGTCGGTACCCGCCCTGATATGACCTTAGATGGTGCTAGGACGTAAAACAACAACGTAAAACAACAACAAACAAACATTCTATTCTTACAGCATCCACAACAACAAATACACAAAAACTAATCGTTTTGCTGCTCCTGTTCCCTCTCCCTCCCACCCTCTCAGATTCCTCAGCTAATCAACAGTGCATAAAGTGACTGATGTCCAGCCACAGAAGTCAACTATATATCGACATTGTATACAGAGACGTGGGATAACAGATGTAGTTCACAGCGAACCTCCACAGCCAATCATCGCGCTTAGGGCCTGTCACGTGATTGAACATGGCCTAAGTAAATAGGTTTAAGTTTGAATGTCAGGTGGTGAGGGTGCAGTCACGTGACCAACACAAGGTTCCTTATTCACAATTATCAGGAATGTGATGAGTCATTGCTTTGTATATTTTGAATCTATCTATTCTCTTGGAGTTATTCACCCATGGTGTGGGGGTCTCTGGTTGTTGTGGCTATTATTAATTAGCGTCATTCAGCCCTATTCACACTATTCATGCGTGACCTAATTCGGCATCAGGATGAGGCTGAGTACGCGTCGGGTATTGGAAATTGCCATAAGACACTGCTGTGTGCCGATGTGTATGAACTACTACAGAAATTAAAGGAGTACAATTTGAAGATATTAACTTTTGAAACTATCATATTCATTTTTGCATACCTTTTTTTCTATTTATTGGTCAATTTTCATGAAGATTGAGTGATGATCAGATGCATTTCAGTAGGTAATGTCAACAAAGTTGCTCACCTTGGCTGGCAATCTTTTCTTAAATTCAAAATTGCATAACTTTCTTAATATAGAAATATTTTTCAAATATATTTTAACCCTTTTAAAGCTTTTATTAATTTGTAATTACTAAGACTAGTTGCTTAACTGTGTTACACAGATAACTACACTGACAGTGCTGCATGGTACATGATACCACCAGACTTGAAGTTGACAGTCACATTGTAGTTAAAGAATGGAAAAATCACCATGCAAGGGTCACCGAATCTTCGTGAAAATTGGCCAATAGATAGAAAACAGGTATGTAAAGATGAATATGGTAGTTTAAAAAATGAATACCTTCAAATTTGAGTGATTTCGAGAGGTTTTGGTCGACGAAAAAGTATTTGCATTGCTTTTCACACAGCGGCGCCTCGCAGACGCGTATGTGGCCTCGGTCTGGTTTCAACATGGCTGTGACGTGAATAGTGTGAATTGGTCGTAATGCGTAGCATTACGTTTGATGCGAGGAGAGGAAGAGACCCTCCCCCGCCCCGCGCTGTCGCGCTGCTTTCCCACCTCGGCCGACGCCCGCCCGCCGCCTCCTCCCCCCGACCCCTGCCGCGCAGCACTCGCGCCTCGCCCGACGCCCGCTGCTCGCCACCTCTCGCCCTCCCCCGAGCCGGCAGCATTCACACCTCACCCGCTGCCGCCCGTCCCTTCCCCTTATAAGGTCGCCCGCCGGCCTCCCTCAGGCACTCGCCCTCCTGCCGCCTTCCAGCTCTCTACCCTTTTTCGGCGGCGGGCTCCTCGGCACCCCCTCCCTCATCTACTGACACTCAACTATAACCTTCATTCACCTGTACTTTGCTCCTCATGAGCCCTTTCTACCTTATCTCCATTTATTGATTTACCTTACATTGCTCCTTATGAGTTCCTTACATTGCTCCTCATTACACTGCTCCTCATGAGCCCCTTCTACCTTTCTCCATTGATTGATTTACCTTACATTGCTCCTTATGAGTTCTTTACCTGCTCCTCCTGAGCCTCTCCCTCTGTATGCTCTGTTTGTTTGAGGCGTAAATAAACGCCTTACTTCCACCCCCGCCTTGCCTTCTTCCTTTTCGCGCATCGAATGTTAGCTAAGGCAGATTACAGACTTGGAAAGTAGTGCAACCCAACTATCTTTTAAAAATATTTTTGAACGTTTTTGAGTGTTCTATATAACCGATGTAAGTCTACTCTTCATTTCCCTGTGTGGCATTACATAACTCTGATTAATAGCCATCGAGTACTCAGTCTAATGGTGCTGGGCAGATCAATCCTACTGGGTTTGAGCTCAAATAGCCCATTCTAAGAATGATCTTTCATTAAAATACATATAATAGTCAACTAAGGAATATGTAGCAAAATCAGGAGAGCAGATCTTTAAATTGGAGAGTGCGTTTAATTATTTCAAGAAGGGCTTTAATTAAACATCTGATCTTTAAAAATAATTGTAAGTACCCCTATCGTAGAGTATTCAATAGTACGCGCACTGGCTTATTGTGTGAAAGACCGTGAGTTTGAACCCAGACCGATTAAAACCAATGATTTAGAAAATGTAACTGTATTGCTTCCTAGCTTGGCAGTCAGCATTACTAGGATATGGCAAGGTTAAGTTGAATGCGGAAAACCAATTGTCTGCGATTGAAACTTCCCCAGCTTAAAGCTGCATAGTCCGATGAAAGCATAACATTTTCAAAACCAAAACAATTATCTAGATTTGATTCTACATATCTAACTTAGATGCTGGTGCACTTATTAAACATTTGTTGTCACATATAAGGGGATACTCAGTCAATTATTAGAACCTGTTACTGTAGAAGCCTATGATGTTAGAGTTTTGGCAAGCTTGCCAAAATTAATTTAGCATGTTTCCATTTCAAATATCTCAAAAGTTAGCAATTTAAAATAAAAGTTACTTCAAACTAAAGTAAGGTAGATTATAATGAACAACCTAATATGTTTATCTTATGAGAGAAACTCAAAAGCATCGGACCATGTTGCATTTAATCAAATATTGTAACAACAACAAAAAGCAAAAAGAAATTGAGTTGTGTTTTGTTGAACGGAGGGAGGATTTATACACTGGAATTCATTTATTATTTGGCAAAGTTCAAAAATACGATTAAATGATGTAGAGGAAGAGAACTAGGTGTGACAGTTGATGCACATCTGTTTTGCGTTCAGCGCTGTGAGTGATTTCCTAGTACTTAGGTAACACACACGGTGGCAGCACAAAGCGGTAAATGTGATTTCTCCACACAAGGGGGCGCCACCTCTCATGTGAGCGCGTGGGTGTTTTCGCCGTGCATTATGCGGGGTTAAAGCACGGCAAGTACCAGCGTTCCGGATGTGAGGCTTAGGGGGAGGGGTGCTCTCCAAACTCTTTTGTTGGTTGTTGGAGTTTTACGTTCTGGCAACATCTAAGGTACAGGACAGGTACCGACTTGTGACAGTGTGCACTCATGGTGACTTTATAGTGCTGCCCCACTGGGAAACCAGGCTGCCAGCACCATGACCCAATATCCCACTCAGTCACATTATCCAGACATTGAGCTAACCAGTCTCTTGCCCTATCCTATTAATGCTTCCCACCAAGCTAGTAAGTGATAAGTATCAATTTTGTAAGTCATTGGTTTGACTCGACCGGTAATTGAACTCCCGACCTCCCGCCCGGGAGGCCTGCAGACGACCGATTTGGCCACTGCGTCGGGTATCTTTTGTTTTCTGTCTTTATTTATTTTTACCCATATGAGTACTTTTTTTTTCAGCACAGTGTCCCCTCCATTGGTCATTGCATTGCTTTTCAACGACATCTCAAATTGGAAACGCTTCCCACTTCTAACCAAGCTCCAAGTGGACGTCCCCCACTTCAGGACTCTTTGATTGAAACTGATGACGAAAAACTTGGGTTAACATCCACAGTTAAAATAATTCCCGTTTATAATTATTTAATCACCATTTAAAACAAACATATTTAAAAATCCTTAGTCCTGGTCTGGATAGCTTAAATATTTTGGTAAATAACATTTATGCGATAATTTCATGGTTGGTTCGTTGGTTGTTCGAATTTTACGTCCGGGCTACATCTAAGGTCATATTAGGATGGGTACCGACTTGTAACAGGAACCGTGCACTCTGATGGTGACTTTATAGAGTTGCCCCACTGGGAAATCAGGTCGCCAGCACCATGACCAACTATCCCACTCAGTCACATTATCCTGACACTGAGCCAACCAGTCCTTGCCTTATCATAATAATGCTGAGTGCCTGGCTAGGAAATGACAGGTATCAATTTTATAAATCATTGGTTTGACTCGGCTGGGTTTCGAACTCCCGCACTGCCAGAAGTCGGTACCCATCCTAATATGACCTTAGACTTTGCCAGGATGTAAAACCCCAACAAACAAAACCCTCCCAGCCTACCTGTTCATCATAGATGACTGAACATGCGGCGGTCGGTAACAAGAGGTTATTTGCGTACTCTAACAAGCGGGCGGGCGCAGATCATTCTAACTCTAAGTGGTGTGGGCTGTAATTCATGGCTACCTCCAGTCAATACGTCCATTGCAAGTTTCTGCCAGCACAGACAGGGCAGGTCCCGCAGGGGCGGTCTGACCATACCTATCCCAGTAATGCCGAGCACCAAGCTAGGTAGCGACATGTATCAATTTGATATATCATTGGTTTGTGAGTCGTCTGGGATTTGAACTCCTGCACTGTCACAAGTCGGTACCCATCCTGATATGACCCTAGATGCTGCCAGGATGTAAAACCCCAACAAACAAGCCCTCCCAGCCTACCTGTTCACCACAGATGACTGAGCATGCGCCAGTCGGTAACAAGAGGTTATGTGTGTACTCTTAACAAGCGGGCGGGCGCAGATCATTCTCAGTAGTGTGGGCTGTAATTAGGTGTAATTCATGGCTACGTCCAGTCAATATGGTCCATTGCGAGTTTCTCTCATCACAGACAGGGCAGGTCCCCCGGGGCAGGCTGAGCAGTGGGCGGCGGGCAAGGCTTACCAGCGACCCACCGCGGCTGTTCTATAAGAATGTCTAGAACCCTGGCATTGTAATATTGAATTCTGTGTGTTTGTGTGTGTCGGTGTATTTCGTGAACTGTAGACTTAAAATTGCATAATTTGATGGTTACACATAATATCTAAGCATTTTGAATACGCAAACTTGAGTTTTCAAATGAAGACAGTCAAGGAACAGATAATGATAGGGGTTTGGGAGGGGGGGGGGGGTCTTTCTTTTTAAATAAGAAGCCTTTTTCATCTTTTTCTTCTTGTTTTTCTAGTTCTTGTTCTCATTGTTGTTCCTGTTCTCCTCGTTCTTCTCGTTTTTACAGTTCTTCTTGTTTATATTGTTATTCTTGTTCGTCAAGTTTTTCTAGTTCTTGTTCTTCTTGTTCTTCTAGTTCTTGTTCTAGTTCTTGTTCTTCTTGTTCACCTAGTTCTTGTTTTCTTGTTCTTCTAGTTCTTGTTTTTCTTGTTCTTGTTCTTGTTCTTGTTCCTCTTATTTCCTCCCACTCCACCCCCACCCCAACCCCCACAATTACCTCTACACCTCACCCCCACAACCACCCCTATACCCCCACAACCAGTCCCAGACTTCCAGACACCCACCTTGTATGGCCTGCAGCATGCGGTCCCCGTCGTTCCCGACCTCGTCGCTGTTGATGATGCGGGAGATGTTGAGGGCTACCAGGTTGGGCAGTGCTGAGAGGCAATGCAGAGAGCTGGTGGTCAGGGGACAACTGCCCACGTTAAGGTGCTCCAGGGTGGTGAGTCGCTCCAGGCCCGTCAGCGAGCCGAGCTGGGAGCAGAAAGAATGCAGACATTGACACAACTACCTACCAGTTAGCATTGAGCGCCATTTTGTTTAAGCTAAGATTCCATATATGCGGTATGTGGTATGCGAAAGAGACAGAAAATGGAAAAGCATGTAAATACACGGCGGTGCTTCCATATGTCTGGATGTTAATGTAGATGTGGATGTGGATGCGAATGCGGCCAAGTAGATCGCTCCATGGACTGATCGGTGCGAAAGGGAAAGTTTGTTTTATTTAACAATGCCTCTAGAGCACATTGATTTTTATCATCTGGTATTTGACGTCAAACGTATGGTCATTCTAGCATATTTCTTTGGAGGAACCCCGCTGCCACCACATAAGCTACTCTTTCCGATAAGCAGCAAGGGGTCTTTTATATGCACTTTCCCACATACAGGACAGCACAGACCACAGCCTTTGATGAACCAGTTGTGGACCGATCGGTGCAAATGCGAATAGCATGCACCATACCGCGTATATAGAATCTTAGCTTTAGTCAGTACCTTGCTTCAGTCATATTGAGCAGTTATTGCCCGATATGAGCGCTTGAAGAGTGAGTGAATCTGGGATTTAATACGTAACAGAAATGCCAACATTGCGTGACCAAAAATAGGAAGATTTAAACATTTTATTAGGAAGATAAGTTTTTGTGTGGCAACATATGGTGCGACAATCGGACATATATCATACCATGTATAATATGTATATAATTATATTATATACTTTTTCACACAAGTCCCACCATGTATCCCATCATGTGTCTATGTATCATTTCTAGGCTCTGCTTCCCACCGTGAGCTGCTGTTGTCTTTCAGCTGCTGTATTTAGATGATTTTGCCTTTCATATTAGCTCATGGTTTTTAGGTTGGTGAGAGTGAAAATCGGGAGATTTGTACTTGGGATCATAATATCAGAAGACAGTAGCCAAAATCGGGAGTCTTCCTACAAAATCGGAGCAGTTGGCGTCTCAGAGGTTGGTTTATTGGCCGAGCATTCCAAAGGTTTGAAGGACTCAAACACCCTTCAAACACATGTTGTAATAATTCACCTATTAAACCAATGGTTTTTAGTTTCTGATATATATATTTTTAGGATAAATATACTAGGCTGATAGTTATGATCTATTTAACCTTAATTTGAAGTACCTTTTAGTTTAATGGGTTAACATGTAGATTCTTCTGCCAAAATTATCATGATAAATCAAACCTCACCACCAGCAGACAATCTAGAATACTCTTGAATTTTACCCCAACAAAAACCCAGTGAATACTGAAGTAGAGAAACGCTCAGTCTAAAACCTTGGATTGGGTCATGATATAATAAGAATGTTTGAGAATCACATGAAAGTACTACACGAGCAACATTCAGGTATGGCTTGCCAGAAGGGCCGTGTGTCCCCACCCAACGGAAACAATCAGAACCATAATACCCACTGGCGCCATCTATGAACATAACTAGTCATGAGCCTCTAAACATCGCTCAGACAGCTCTGCCATTAACCGATCAGGATGCATTGCAAAATTAAAGGGATGCATTGCAAAATTAAAGTAGTCTTATTTTAACACTCACTCTCCCTCTTTGATGAAACACCATGTAGCGTTACAAATTGCCGTGGGAATATTAGTAGGGTTACTTTTTGTTCTTTTTTTTTCTTTAAAAAGAAATCCCAACTAATTTCTTAAGGCAAAAAGTCAGTACATACCTGGGTGCCTTCCAAATTAAGACTCTTTAATTTGGATAACGCTGAAATTACGAAAGAATATGTTACTACGGGAAAAATGAGTACAATATAAAGAGGTGTTTTTTTATATATTAATAAATAATGACAATACAGCAGAATATTATTACCGCATCTCTGACGTAATAAAGTACTAATTCCAACTCTTTTTTCTTTTGGGTGACAGATCCATGGAACAGTCTTCCAGACCAAGTAGTTGAAGCACCAATGGTAGAAGCATTTGAGAGAAGGCTGGATAGACATTGGAGAGGAGACCCACAATTATATGACTTCTGGGCTCCATCGATCTCCGCATGTGTACAAAGAAATTGTGTTTTTTTACCATAACGAGCTGGCAATAAGAGGTCCAATAGGGCCTAGATCAGCCAGAAGAGGATATGTAAGTTAATCAGTAAGTTAAAAACTAATTCCAATATGGATGAAATATATATTATATACCTTAGTGTATATGTACTAATATACACACGAGGTTTATCCCCATGTGTAAGTAATATATAGACAAGACTTTGATCTAGATGTATATTGTTATGTAGTAATATACACACAAGGTTTATCCCCATGTGTAAGTAATATATAGACAAGACTCTGATCTAGATGTATATTGTTATGTAGTAATATACACACAAGGTTTATCCCCACGTGTAAGTAATATATAGACAAGACTCTGATCTAGATGTATATTGTTATGTAGTAATATACACACAAGGTTTATCCCCATGTGTAAGTAATATATAGACAAGACTTTGATCTAGATGTATATTATTATGTAGTAATATACACACGAGGTTTATCCCGACATGTAAGTAATATATAGACAAGACTTTGATCTAGATGCATAAGTAGTAATATACACACAAGGTTTATCCCCATGTATAAGTAATATATAGACAATACGTGTCTCTCCGTGTACAAATAGTAATATACACATGAGGTTTATCCCCACATGTACGTAACATATAGACAAGACTTTACATATACAAGTAGTAATATACACAAGGGGTTTATCCCCACATATAAGTAATATATATACAAGACTTTTTCTACGTGTACAAGTAGTAATATAGACATGAGGTTTATCCCCACGTGTAAGTATGAATATAGACAAGACTTTACATATACAAGTAGTAATATACACAAGGGGTTTATCCCCATGTATAAGTAATATATAGACAAGACTTTTTCTACATTTACAAGTAGTAATATACACATGAGGTTTATCCCCACGTGTAAGTAACATATACAGACAAGACTTGCCTCTACATGTATAACTAACTATACATAGAATACATAGAATACATAGTATACATGGAAGGTTTAACCCATGTGTAAGTAGTATATACAAAGATGGGTTTTCTCTTCATGAATAAGTAGTATATATGGGTCACTCTCCTGAAAACTGGCCAGAAGTGTCACATGGAGAGTTAAAATTTAATATTTGAATTTTTTACATTTTTTGGTTGCAAATGAAAGCTGGAAATCTCCCCTTTACATCTCTGTAAAATATAAATTGATGAGATAAAAAATAAAGGTGTAGTCCATGAATAAGATATCTCTTATGGCAGTATAACATGTGTGTCACACGTGTAACACATGTTCAGGACACCACACAGTCTGCTTAATAAATATCTAATCAGAATTAAATAATATCATACTTAGAAGCATATTAATCATGGCATAAGATACAGAAATATCTAATGCTTATATTGATAAAAAAAAGTAATTCCCAGCCATGCTTTATTCACTGAATAATTAGTGTACAATATTTGTGTGGCATCCAGACACCATGGTTACACGTGTGACAGAAATTTGTAATGTTATTTCTGAAGACATTAAAATTATTTTTTTTTTAATTTAAGCATGCATACATGTTAATAAATACTTCCTCTTTGATTTGGGAACTGTTTTGTTTGATATATCAATGCAATACAAGATGTTAATAAGGATTCAACCATGTCCCATATGTCATGTTACAAATGGCTGACTGTAAAATGGTTTTTTTTTTTACAAAAACAGTTCATAACTAAAAAGACCAAAGTTGCACACAGTTTTATTTTATTTCCCTTATTTCTGAACATGAATATGAAAAGTATAAGGAAAAAAATAAGTAGGAAGGTTTTTATTGATGTTTTAAAATCCCATCTCATGCTGACCAGTTTTCAGGAGAGTGACCCATATACACATGAGGTTTATGGCCTTATGTAAGTAGTGTATACAAACATGAGCTTTCTCCCAATCTAAGAGTGCTCTATACACACAAGGTTTATCCCCTTGTGTAAGTAATTTATACAACATGAGGACTAGACGGGATGGCCGAATGAGTTGGCCATCCGTCTCCTGTTTTGGTAGATCGTGGGAGTCGAACCCACGGAATCGAACCCTAGTCGAGTCAAACCAATGACTTAAAGATTTATACTTGCTTCTTCCTATCCAGGCATTAGAAGGATAGGGCAGGGACTGGTTTGCTCGGTGTCAGGATAATGTAACTGAGTGGGATATTAGGTCATGGTGCTGACAGCCTGGTCCCCCAGTGGAGCAGTACTATAAAGTCCCCATGAGTGCGCACTGTCACAAGTAGGTACCCGTCCTGATATGACCTTAGACGTTGCCAGCACATAAAACCCCAACAACCAACCACATACACACACATACGCGCATACGCACGCGCACACACCAAACACGAGGAGATAGTTGAAAGTGGTGCCCCCTAGGGCCGTAATCGATTAACATGACCCGGGCGACTCGGCTCACCCGTCGTCAGAATTTCAAATAGAACATCGTGAGTGGAGTCGACAAATACACGTGCCATGTGCAAAACGACCCGACCGCAGTAACCCACCTCTTGGCTGGGGTTTGCACGGAACGATGACGTCACATCTGTGCTGGTACCTGTAGGATAACCGCTACCAGTACAACTCCTATGTGTTGTTTTAATGCTTTTTTTTTAATAACCCAGATTGTCAGCTTCTACAATCATAAAATACTTTAAATCCTATTTTGCTGTACATATATCGGTTATTGAACAAAAATATTTAGTTTTAGATTAAGGCACCAATTTGTCCACCCTGAGCGTATTCGTTTATTCAACCCGAGTGTGTAGGATGTGCGCATGCGCCAAAAAGTGGCTAGGGTGACCCAAGTTGATTAATCGATTACGCCCTAGGGGACCTCTACCTGTGAGCGCCGGGAAGATGGCCTCTGTGACGTCAGTGCGGTTGAGTGTGAGGTGCATCAAGTGCGGTGGCGCCCTCTGGCAGAACAGGTTCACACCAGCGTCCGTCATGGCAGTGTTGCTAAGGACGAGCGTCACGAGGGAAGGGAATTCTGGGAAGCGGTCATTTGTAATCAATTAAACCAGTGTTTACAGTTCTACTACAAATGAAAATATAAGTCATTCATATAGCTGCTTTGCTTATTGTCTTGTAATTGTCTATCTATATTGTTATAGTTTTGCTTCGTGTGTAGTGGCAATTGTCATTAGGTGCTGGAAGACCAGTGCATTATTAGCACGGACATGTTATTCAGAGGAATAAAAACCCTTGAACAAAAAAAGAAAATGTACAGCTAAGTGTCAAATAAAAGAAAGCAGACAACACGAAGCATCAATAAAGAAGGTAGATCTAACTTAAAGGTCATCTTTCGCATATCCTGATGGGTTGGATCTAAGTTGCATTTCAAGACAACTTGTGTGTATTTGCATTGTTGTTGCATTTTAAATGTGAATATAAAACAGTGGATGAATAGCATACATGTAAGAGAAGTTAGCATCTGTCCCCAATTTATTAACATTTAATAAAAAGCGAAAATAAAGCTATTGTTATGGTGTAGGGCTTAGCACTCTGTATAAATAAGTACAACACTACTACTAGATTTGTAACATACAGCTGCACTACAACCGTAATCAGTAATATAAGCAGGAGTTCCCAGGAGCATTGCCCCCCCCCCCCAAATTCTTCTTCTTTTTTTTTTTTGGTGACAAGTTTTTTATTCTGCCCATAATGTATAAGCTCCATTGAGGGTGCTTGTTTTCAACGCTGGACAGCTGTGATACTGGATTGGTCTGGTCCCGCACTGTTTACCTGATCTTTCTCAGATCAACCTTTTGCAGTTTTGGGTGTTAGTAGTTTCTATATTTTTTGTTTTGAATTTTCAAAGTCTTTTCCTAACCTATATATGATAACTTAGCCTACTATGTACATCTACCCAGATGACATACAGGCCTGTGGGAGAGGATCCCGTCCCATTGTGGTTTGTTACAGCATCCTTTCACCCACGCCCTGTCCTTAGATAGTACACCAGTGTGCCAGAACACCCCTGGACCGTTTAGGACTGCGACTAGTTGGGATGGTTGTGTTGTATGGTTAGCCATTTTGTATTTCAGGGTGAATCGGATGCATGACCGTGGCCTGTCCGGTTCTGCTTTGGTTTGTGCCAGAACACATACCCAGACGGACTGGGCCCTATGGCGATAGTCATTTCGATTTCTTAGTACTTAGGAGGGCTAGTTTCCGTATTTGTAATATCTACCTTCTTTTCTGGCGTGTCTTTTGCTTAAAACCTATGATTAAAATAGTGCAATCTGGCACCAACTTGGACATATGTTGGCCTTGAAATTCTAAATGTTTTAAAACTTCAAGACGAACAAATAATCAAAAGCAACAGTTTTTTCGTGGACAGCATTTTGTCCGCACTGATTTGGAAAATCTGTTTTCGCTGAAATCAGCGATTTCGTTGAGAAATTGTATCCCTGATAAGTATGAACGACATAAAATTAACTAATCAGATATGAGAAAGATGGCCGCTAATGCATAGCTCAGAAATAAGTACAAATAAAGAGGGTGGAATAAGCTTAATCGGTATGGTATTCAAGGAGT
Organism: Branchipolynoe longqiensis; assembly: GCA_030323885.1. Classification (NCBI taxonomy): domain Eukaryota; kingdom Metazoa; phylum Annelida; class Polychaeta; order Phyllodocida; family Polynoidae; genus Branchipolynoe; species Branchipolynoe longqiensis. Next base: position 75,130,396 of record CM059196.1, read on the forward strand.
GTATAGGTTTGAGGCAATTTAGTTTTTGTTGTTTCAATAAGAAATACCATAATGTTGTATACATATGGAAATTAAATAGCTTTGATTCATACGTTATAATGTGGTCGAATTGAACGGTATCCGTTGTTTACTAAACTGATACACCGGAATGTATGTATTCTATATTTTTACTGTTGAAATATCAGTCAACTTACCCTGAAGTGTTGGAATGCATGTATCAGTGATTTGGCGACAGTTGCTCAGATTGATATATTTTAACCGCTTCAGTGCTGTAAGAAAGGAAGAGCTCGTATTAAAAAAGGAAATTAAAATTAAATTTTGTTAAAGATTAGAAAAATATTTGTCACTAATACTCTAACCAATGTATATTTATAATTATCATACACAGCTCAGGTGTTATACGAACCTACCAGTAAACCATATAATAGAAGACACGTGTAAAATATTCTGATAAAACACATTGGTCTATAAGGGACTACAAATGGTCTATAAAGGTAGGGCCAGGTGCGTGAATGTAATTATATAGTGCTGGTGATCCTTTACTTGTATTAAATATAGTCATTGTGTATTCTATAGTGTGAGAGTGGCACTACTGTTAGTGTGGAAGGAGCTCAAGAGCTCTACTCACAACCCCCGCCCCCCAACTGTTAGTCACGGATCACCAAGACCACAGACACAACAGGGCAGGTGAGGCCAAAGCAGCCAGGATTGGTGGTGGTGGTGGGTAGTTCACAGTTGTCATGGTGATACAGAAATGCTTACTGTCGATTGGTGGACCTAGAAATGCTTACTGTTCATTGGAGAGCATGGTCAGGTGATATGCCATATCAAGTCCAGAAACCACTATATAATAATAAACCTGAGGGTGAAAGCTCTCTGTCTTCCTGCACACTTTATAGTCTGCCTTTCTTATACTTGCCTGTAGTGATTTCCTATTAGCCTGCCTACACAACTACAGCTGCCAGACGATGGCTGTACACACGGCTTGAATTGACACATGATAAGGACTATGATAAGGTAGGAGCTAGCTGGCATAGTGTCATGATAATGTGACTGAGTAGAATAGTGGATCATGGTTCCAGAGGCATGGCATACCAATGTGACAGCACTAAAAATACCCCATGAATGTGCACTATCACAAATGAATACCCCTCTTAAAGCTGCATCATCCGATGAAAGCATCAAACTTTCTAAACCAAAACATTTACCTAGATTTGATCTTACATATCTAACTTAGATACTGGTGTACTCATTAAGTATTTAGTGATATATGCAAGGAATACTAAGCCAATTTATTGGAACCAGTCACTGCTTAAGTCTATGATGCCCTGTATTTTAACATGAAAAGTAGATTATAATATTTATCAACCTAATATATTTCTCTAAAAGAAAATGTGGCAAAAAGTGAAAACCATCGGACTATGCAACATCAATGTAACCTTACTACTACAACATAAAATCCCCAATCAGCCAAGCTTACAATCAATCAATCAATTTATCTATCTATCTACCTATCAACTGGGCGCAGTGGACTAATCGGTAGAGCGCGGGCCTCGCGTGGGGAATGTTGGGAGTTTGGTTCCCAGTCGAGTCAAACCAATGACTTTAAAAGGCGCTTGGCATTAATAGGATAGGGCAAGGACTGGTTAGCTCAGAATAATGTGACTGAGTGGGATATTAGGTCATGGTTCCAGCAGCATGATTTCCCAGTGGGGCAGCACTATAAAGTTGCCATGAGTGTGCAGTCAGAAGTTGGTACCTGTCCTGATATGACCTTATATGTTGCTAGGACGTAAAACAACAACAACAAAAACAAAACAAAAAACGTCTACCTACCTATTCAGATTTTATATCTATCTATTCAGATTTTACCTATCAATCTATTCAGATTTTATAACATACCCTTCAGGGAGGAAAGCCCTTGTTCAGTGATCAGAGGGCAGTCGACGAGGCTCAAGTAGGTGAGGTAGGAGTGTCGGCGTAAGGCATGTAGCAGTTCATTCGTAGTGTACGGGTATGAGTCCAGCACCATCTTCTGCAGGCAGCTAAATGACGTAAAAGTAATCGGATGTAACCAGCGAAGAAACACTCATTAAGACGCTAACAAAAAGGGAAAACAAAGAAAAATTGGCTTTGTAATATTTTCCAAGGCCCTACTTTGATTAATTGTGAATGTTAAGCCATTTGACTATCCTTTATAAGCTATGGAATTCAACCTCTCCATTCCCTGAATGACGACACGTAATGGGCTGTTTGAGCTCCGACCCAGTAGGTCCAGGATTATTAGACCAACTACCGATGGTTATTCTTCGTATTTCTATGTACAACACAGTTGACATTTGGACATGTGAAGATATGGAATTCAAGGCAATTTCAAGGCTGTTTTTGATAGGAATTAAAGATTATTTTCATATGAATTTCAGGAAAAAACAACAATGGTAAATAGCAATTTCGGACTAATGTAGATCAGTGGGGACAGTTTAATGGAATTCAAGGCTTTTCAAGACTAATTACCCTAAATAGGTTAAATTCAAGGCTTTTCAAGGCCTTGAAATGGGGCAAATGAAGTTCAAGACTTTTCCAAGACTTTCCAGGCTCAGTCTGGACCCTGTATTTGAGGAATAGGAATACTTTAAGGCATAGGGGATAATGAATATTCATGCAAAGAACACATGGGCTTGAGTTTTAAAATAGAACACAGACAGTATTCGTAGTGGTGAAACAACTCCACCTTAAAACAACACAAGGAAAACTCTCACCAGGCCATGAAAGGGTGCAGTGTCTTTGGCCTGAGCAGCCTCTCCTTGATGAGGTGGCTGAGGATCTTCATGGCCACTTCGGCCGGCAGGCCGTGGAAGCTTGTGATTGGCTGCCGCGTGTCGCAGACGCGCATGCTCACCTGCCGAATCAGCAGCTGCACCAGCGACGGCAGCTCAGTGTGCGCGGACGCACTGCATGATTCACCTGCAGCTCGACCAGGTTCCGGGTCCGGCATTGGCAGCGCCTCCCTCTGACAGGCGGCTTCGGCTGGAGGTCACATGATCGATTAGCTTCTACTAGTTCTAGATGCTATAGATGGCATCTACGATAGTTTGTCTATTATATTATATATTATTCGGTTTGTATTGACAAATTTCCCACTGTCAGTTAGCCCCCAATATTGATAATTCATGGAGCTTTCACACTATTCACACATGACCTAATTTGGCATCAGAACCAGTCTGAGCACGCGTCGATATTGGAAATGGCCATAAGACACTCCTACTACTGCATAGGCCTAAGCCTGTGGCGTCAAGAGTGTTGACATGCATTGGTTTTGACATGGTTGCCAAAACTAATTTGACATGTTTACTCTTCAAATATCTCAAAGGTTAGCCATTTAAAATAAGTTACTTCAAACTAAAGAAAGGTAGATTATAACAATCAATGTAATATATTTATCTCAGAAAATTGCAGAAACTCAACACCATCGGACTATGCAACTTTCAAAGATGGCTTCTTACTTACCTGCGAGTAGATGAGCAGACCGGCCGTGGTGGGGCAGGTTTTCTGGAACCAGCACTTCGCCAATGAGGCGATGTCCCTCGCCCCATTGATGCAGCACTAAAAAGCAGGATGATCAGCCCACTCACTCCACAATAACAAACCAAACAGTAACCGAAGCAACCAAACCTACTACAGTGGTACATGTCTTCAACTCTGCATCCAGACCGATGTTGTCTTGACATAGCAGGAGTCCTGCCATCGAAGACAGTTTGTTGTTTTTTTGTGTTTTTTTATGGGGTGTTTATGCTGTCCATAACATGTAAGCCCGGATGATCGGGCTTGTTTTCAATGCTGGGCAGTTATTGGCTTTTTTCTTTTTCTTATAGTTGGTGTTTATGGTTAGTAAATCTATGTTAGTTTTTTTGTTTTTTCTTGACAATTGTTTTCCTTCTACTTTTATCCCTAGACTAGCCTACTCTATTTACATATTATAGGCTTGGTATGTGTTTGGTGTGTGGTTTTGTTGGTATCTGCTTAGTTTTTTTGCCTGGACACCTCCCAAGAGCTGTCCAGCTGGTGGGCCGTGACATATTACATGCCCCGCTTGGTCACAGTTCAGGGGTGCTTTCCTGGTTTTACTTTGCACAGATATTTGTTGTATGTTTTTAGGTCAGGAATTTGTCTTTCCTTTACTGTTTGGGCGTTCCAGACTTTGGCAGCCATTGAAATACACCGTTTGTTTGTTAGTTGGGGTTTTACATCCTGGCAACATATAAGGTCATATCAGGATGCGCACCGACGTGAGACAGTGCTCACTGATGGCGACTTTATAGTGCTGCCCCACTGGGAGATCAGGCTGCCAGCACCATGATTTGATATCCCACTCAGTCACATTATCCTGACACTGAGCTAACCAGTCATTGCCCTATCCTAGTAATTCCAGGTGCCAGGCTAGGTAGGGACAAATATCAATTTTGTAAGCCATTGATTTGACTCGGCCAGGCTTCGATCTCTCGACCTTCCACACGGAAAGCCTGCACTCTACTGATGCGGTTACCGCATCCAATCAGACTTTGTACATTTTAAAGAAATGTCCACACACAGCAGGGGTCCACTTATGACAGGGGTGGTTGGAGACAGGTTTGTTTTGTTTGTTTGTTGTTGTTTTACGTCCTAGCAACATCTAAGGTCATATCAGGACGGGCTGGAGACAGGTACTACTGTGTTGATTCCACATCTTACAGTATAGCTACTCGGTGGGAGGATTCCTTGTGATATTAGTTTGTTTGTTGGAGTTTTACGTCCTGGCAACATCTAAGGTGATATCAGGACAGGTACCGACTTGTGACAGTGTGCACTCATGGTGACTTTATAGTGCTTCCCCACTGGGAAATCAGGTTGCCGCTCAGTCACATTATCCCGACACTGAGCCAATCAGTCCTTGCCCTATCCTATTAATGCCAAGCACCAGGCTAGGAAGGGACAAGTATCAATTTTAAAGTCATTGGTTTGACTTGACCGGGAACCAAACTCCTGACCTTCCGCATGCGAGGCCCATGCTGTGTCACATTGGGTTTCTCCAGGTTGGAAATGTATACCTCTTCTAGCATTAGGTTTAATTATACCACACTTAAAGGTGCATAGTGTAATGAAAACTTCAAATTGTCCAAACCCAACACACTTATCTAGATTTTGAACCTATATATGCAACTTAGATAATGGTGTATTATTAAGTATGTGTTGCTACATAGAATGGCACACTATGTCAATATAACAGAACCGGTTACTGTTGAAGACTAGGATCAGAGTTTTGAGAAGCATGCCAAAATTAATTTGATCATGTTTACACTTCAGATATCGCCAAAGTTCTGAATCATAGTTAATACAAACTAAAGCATGGTAGATTATAACAATCAAACTACTAGATTTATCTCAGAATATTACAGAAACTCAAAACCATCGGACTCTGCAACTTTAAAAAAAGAAATTAGAATGGGTCAGAATAATCACAAAGCATGCGATTCTGGACAGTAACCTTTCACTATTTCAGTGGTTAGACAGTCAAGGATGTAAGACCCAAATCAGCAGTTAACACAAATACCCGAGGTAAAATATATACAAGGATGAAAGTGATCGCAGGGGAAATAACTGGAAACAACGGCGTGGTGACAATAATGACAGAATGTTCTCAAAGCATAATTTTGGAGATTAATCACTGGTGTAGTGCAAATAACCTGCTTGGAGAGTACTGGATGAAACCCTACTTCCAGCCTTTGTCGCCGCGATTCCCTGAGTAGGCTAAGTCTACGACAGACTTTCCATCTTTTCACACAAATCGTACCCTACTCAGTACAGGGATAGGGTTGAATGCTGAATTTTGTGTTATTTATATAATACCTAAAGAAAATACGTAGCATGTCAAAATTCAAATATTAAAAAAATGGAAATGACAAAAACTCGCGGAAATCCGCGAAACGCGATCTTTCATCCCCGAAATGGGTTCTTCTACAATGCTGGGGAAATCAGAGGTCAAAACTGGAGAATCAGAGGTCAAAACTGGGGATTCAGAGGTCAAAACTGAAATATGTTACAGTTTATCCCAATTAGGCTTATTGTGTTCCACATACATCCAATTTTAAGGGACAATTAAAAGAAAAGCAGTGAGGACCCCCGAAGTCAGGATAGCTGCACTCGAGAGCATTAGGCCTACACATGTTTGTGTGTGACACAAAATATAAATGTAATATTTAGAACAAGAACTTTATAATTTCCTAGACAGGTTTTTAAAAGTAATCAGTAGGAATAACTATGTCCAATTTTAAAAGGATTCATCCAGTTGAGAGTAGAATAGAGTACATGACAAACTGTGACATTGAAACATGTGCAACACTTTGCGATACCGCATGTTTCACCCATCACACAAAGTTTTCACTGTGCTTTTAATGCATTTTAGAAAGTAATCCAGTGACTTTCGTGTTCAGATCTTGGCATCAATAGTGCTATGCTATTTATAGCAGCAATGTTTTCCCTTGCTTGCATTGTTTGACCGTGTGAAAATTGAGAATGAATGCGCGTTTCATGGCATGATGCAAAAAGAAACGTGTTATGCTCACTCTCAAGCGTCGTTGTTTTATACAGACATATTCAACTCCTGAAATAAGCTTTCTAAACATTTTGTCTATGAACTCTGTTTGAATATTTTGTCTCCTGTGAAGTAGCTTCTGACAAGCAGTGGGGTATCACCATTCCCATTTTTGGCAGCCATATTTATATGACACAGAAGTCTATTTTACCAATGAAAGATAAAACTTTATTTTCACTGCACTGCTCTCATTGCTTCTTGAGGGTATAACAAAAGGAACTTCCCCCATCTGGAGTGAAAACGGGATTCAATATAGAAAAAAAAAACACTTAAAACATGAGGGGCCAACCAATTAGGACCAGCGTTGAAGAAGAATCCATATAAATAATTTGCATTTGTTTGAAGGATTTTCATTGAGAAGAAATACTTACTATCTTGTCCCCATCCGAAACCTCCTCCTGCTCCTCCTCCACCCCATCCACCACCCCCACCTCCTCCACCCCATCCACCACCGCCACCGCCACCGCCGCCCCATCCACCACCCCCACCCCCACCGACGCCCCATCCACCACCCCCACCCCCACCGACGCCCCATCCACCACCCCCACCACCGCCACCCCATCCAACACCCCCGCCAACCCCTGCACCTCCGCCCCATCCACCACCCTCACCTCCTTCTCCACCAACACCAACACCAACACCCCCTTCCCCCCAGACACCAGCCCCCGCGCCGCCTACAGCGACGCCCCCTGGTGGGCCCCCCGGTCCCCCGGCACCCCCTTCCCAGGCGACACCGCCGGCCCCCGCCGCGAATCCCCCGACCACCACCTCCCCCGGGTTACTGTCTTCCTCCTGCTCCCTATCATCATCATCATCATCATCATCGCCATCGGGCAGCATCTCCACGGAGGGGACAACTGGAACAAAAACGCACAGGCTTACAATCAAACGCCAGGACAAAAAAACAACTATGTGTGTGAATTATGTTCGGAACTGACTTTATTTAGTCTCAAATTCATATTAATTTATCATGTACACGTCTCAGCTGTTGAAGTCTTGTTGGAGTTTGGGGGTCACCACTAAGGCTTGAGGTTTTCCCTCGCTGCATTAGGCTTTTATTTTTTTCTCCAAAAGTCTTAATTGAATTCACACAGGTAGTTCTATAATTAGCTTTCATTAAAGGTCACTTTACAGTTTGGATCCACGATCTGGATTGGAACATAGAAGTAATACGTGTACAGTAAAGCCTCTCTAACCGACCATCTCCACATATCGACCACTCCTCTATATCGACCGCTTTATTTGGGTCCCAAATGTTTGCCCATACAATACCATTGTAACAATTTTGTTAAACTCCCTAAACCGAGAACCTCCCTAAATGGACCATTTATAGTCGGTCGATTTAGGAAGGTTTTACTGTAATTCGATTTGACTTTTGTTTTGGGGAGGGGGTAGGGGGCTTTATTTTAAGTTTAATAACTTTCTTTTTCTTTTAATTATAAATACTAATTTTCACAATACCGGATGAAATTACCGAATCAGTAAGACTGTTCGCTGGCTTCGCCCAAGTCGTGGTTTCGAACCCCAACCGAGTTAAACCGACGACTTTACAAGATAATGTGATATCGAGTCATGGTACCAACGGTTCAGTCTACCAGTGAGACAGCCCTATAAAGTCACCATGAGTGCAAACTGTCACAAGTCCGTACCGATCATGATATGACCTTAGATGTTGCTAGGATGTAAAGCCTAACAACAACAAATGAAGAAATGTTCACAAACCACAATAATGATATCAGAGCTATCAGAGAATACAAATTTTATTTCCTAGGTCTAGCCACTTCACCAGCACTTTAGTAGATCCGTGGAAGTTAAAATTTAAATATTGCACAATTACTGGATGGGGGTAAAGGGGAAAACTTTAATTGCTAAAAACATACCACGATGAAAACATCTCTCAACGTACCAGTACATATTTACCAAATGCCAGTCACTCTCATAATTATATAGACAGTAAAGGGTTGGGCGAAGGTACGCGATGATTAGTTAAGGGGCCTTCACACTACGACGTACGGCCTTAGCGTATGCCGACGTATGCGATTTTCGACCAACACGGCGTCATATGTTACGTATACGTTGGGCAATGTCGAGTACGCTTGGGATACGGCGTCATAGGTCAGTGTAGGTCGAGCTGCTAAAAAATGTTTGTGCATGTTCAAAATTGTCAACCCATGTCGCCGTATGGCTCATACGTTTCTCATACACTCGGTGTACGCTCAGTGTACGTCGGCATACATTATGCACATGTTAGGGGTAGGTCGGGATAGGTTGGAACACGTTAGCCATACGTTCAGCCTGTTGGGAATGTGCAGTCCACGTACAGCCACGTACAGCCACGTGCAGTCCACGTACAGCCAACAAATGCATAACGTACTCCAAACCTACTATGTATGCCTGCCATATCTCCAGCCTACTTAACGTATGCGCCATACTTCTAGCGATGGAGTAATGTACATAACGTTGGTCAGCGTACTGTCACCATATGCGAACGTTTTGTGAGGCACATGAATGCTCTCAATAGGTCAGAGATACATTCTGCATACGTTACATACGTTGTGTGTACGCCCATTTTTATCCCTCGCAGCTCGAAAAGTTTGTTGTATGCCGACCTATTTTGATTTGAAATTTATTTCAACACGTTACGCACATGCTGGCGTCCTACGTCGTAGTGTGACAGGGCCTTTAATAAAACATGTATGTTTAGTGTGCGATCTATTGGTAAGGCTCTAACCAGTACATGAAGAAAAAAATCTAATCGATGTATTATTCAGGGATAAAAGTGGTCTCCGGCAAAAATCGCGGAAATCAAGCTTAGATTATTACACCGACGGCGAATTTCCGCGAAAACGCGGATTTCAGATCCACCATAGGATTAGCACTGCCAGGGAATCGCGGAAAAATGTCGAAAGTCAGGTTTCAACTGTCCTTGTTACTGCATTATCACCCATATGTGACTATTTCTTATTTGGGTTTTATGTTCCAACAACATCTAAGGTCAGGATTTGAACTAAGCAATTGGTGCCATATACATCCTGAATCATTGGCATTGTGTTTAACGTTAATCGGTAAATATAAAAAAATCGTGGAAAGCCGCGAAATGGCGGAGATCTTTCATATCTTATTACTGTGCCACGCGAGCCTATATGCCTAACATGGCTTATATAATCAATACAATAAAGTGATATGGATCAAGAACGTTCATATATGTGGTGGAGAAAGAGGGTGGATTTTTCTCTTATGATTTGTAAACTTTTTAATTTTCACTTTTTCGATTATATAAAAAAATCTTTGATATGCATAGACAAGCACCAAAATCTCAAAATGCTCAATGGCCACCGGCACCATGACCCGATATCCCACTCAGTCACATTATCCTAACACTGAGTGAATCAGTCCTTGCCCTATCCTATTAATGCCGAGCGCCAGGCTAGGAAGTGACAAGTATCAAATTTATAAGTCATCAGTTTGACTCGACCGGGAACTGATCTCCCCCACGCGAGGTCGATGCTCTATCGGCCACCGCGCCCAGTCTATCGGCCACCGCGCCAGTCTCTCTATCAGACTATAAGGAAGTACTCAAACCAAGAGCTTCAGGTTAAAGGCAGTGAAGCCTTTATCATGCATGGCCTTAACCACAAAATGGTCACTCGCAGTAAACAAAGGCCTTCTTCGGCGGGAGAAATAAAAGTCAAATTATTTAATTATTTACCGTTTAAAGTGTTAATAAAAAAAAATAAAAAACTAGAATAATATACTTAATAAACGACGACAGTTTACCAAGGGCATGTTCAAGGGTGGTACCATAAGGGGCCATCCAAATTTGTCAGCATTTTCACAATCGTACAAAGCGTAAGATAGGTGGGGGCGGGGGGGGGGCTGTCAGTATAGTACAACTTTTATCGCTTAATAAAATGTAGTTTTTTTCCCCGACGATTTTTATATATATTTTTTTTGGTGCTACACTAGATGATTAAGCAGGGGAACTTTCAATCGCGGACAATTAGTCTTCCTCATTCCACTGCTGCTTTCCTTATCCTAGTCTGGGTCTGTAGTAAAATAGTGATATGTACTCCTTTAGGAGTGATGGGGAGGTGGGGGAGGGGGGGGGGGGGGTCTGGAAAAGTAGTACTGTTTGTACTACCTTGAAAATGTTGACAACGTTGGACGGCCCCTAAGTACCATGGTTTTAGTAACAGAAATCAAAACACCCAATTGGTGACCTAAACTGGAACTATTTTTGAGGTGGAGAAGCCAACTTTTGCAATCAAAGATAGCATTTTCATTGATAGTTTTGATCTGCTGCATGGCAAAGAAAGAGTGATTGATTGGTGGTTGCTTTACGCCGTGTCGGCAGCATAGGCCATATTCATGGCGAGAAATGTTTGTTTTTGTTCAAACCATCGCTTTTACATGTAAAAGCATACAATCAATTTTGTGCCATATAAACTGATAGTAAGTAACGCTAGAACTATAATACTGTAGTAACTATTGTGTGATAAAGAAAGAAGATCATGTTTGACTGTGATCGAACCACCAAATAAAACTATACAGCTGTAAAGGTATACCTTACAACACAGTACACATAAAATCGGGTTAACATTGATAACCTGTGACCTGTGAATGTCTATAGCTCCTTGCATGCAATTTTATTTTATTTGAATGTATTATCTATTTGGTCGATCCACAAGAAACCCCCGTGAGGGTATTCATGATAGCTTAAAGTTGCATAGTCCGATGGTTTTGAGTTTCTGTAATTTTTCTGAGATTAACATATTAATTTGATTGTTATAATCTACCTTACTTTAGTTTGAAGTAACTTTTATTTTAAGTGGTCGAGATATTTGAAGCATAAACATGTCAAATTAGTTTTGGCAAGCACGCCAAAACTCTGACACCATAGGCTTCTGCAGTAACAGGTTCTATTAAATTGACTCAGAATTCCCTTCTATGTTGCAACAAATGCTTAATAAGTGCATTGGTAGCTAAATTAGATATGTTGAATTCAATTTAGATAATTGTTTTGGGTTTGAAAATGTGATGCTTCATCGGACTATGCATTTTTAAGTAATTCATGTGGTTAGCCGACTTAGGAAATGTTTATTTCATGTAATTGACAAACGATATAGAAATATAAAACCAAGGTTAAATTCGGCTATATTTAATTAGAAATGTTGTCCTTAATATGAAACGTAGTATTTAATATTAAAATAGTATTTATTAGGGAAAATAGTATTTATTTGGGAAAATAGCATTTAATTGGAAATGTAGTACTTAATTGGAAATACATTATTTAATTGGAAACTTAGCATATTAATTGGAGGTTGCTTCTTTTTTTTGTTAGCAATCTACACGATATATAATTTGGTTGAAATATGATTTAAATGGAAACATTTAATTGGAAATAGAACACATTTAATTAGAAATCAAATATTTAATTGAATATGTAATATTTCCTAAAAATGTAGCATTATATGAGCAAAATATTATGTGATTCATGGGATATTGCCATTCGTAGAGTGACCGTTGATCATCATTTTAGATTTCTGTATTGTTTTGATTGCAGGTCCTCAGTAACTTTGTTTTGAGGATTTGTACTATAACAACGTTGTCTTTATACTGCTACATCAACATGTCGCTGTAACAATACACTAACATATCAATATGTTTCAACAGCAGAAAGTGGTGACACATAACCATGCAAGTATCTTTTAATGATCTTTGGGTAGGTGGGGTTTTTTGGAAGTTTTTTTGTAGTTTATAAAATAATATGTTCAAAGAGATGATGAATATTAAGCAAAAACAACAAAATCTATTAAATTGAATTAATAGCTTCTTTGAAGACGAAATACATATGCTTTGCAATATTAGGAGCTTTAATATATCTGCATTTGATAGACAAACCGACACATATATGCTATAGCAGACAAATACACTAATTGGTGCAAACATTGAGTTGTAACAATCTTAGATTATTCCTTTTAGCGCATTAGGGAATATTAATTCCACCGACCAATCGTCTCATTTACGATTTACGATTTGCACCAAACTATTTGGGGATATTATTTCTCATTTCCTTTATCTCCCCTCCCCCGTAACTACCCCCATCCTCCAGAAACAATGAAAATTGCTTGCTCATAACTTTCACATATTCCAAGGACTAGTCTCAAGGCTAATGACACAATATTTGGCTTATGATTTGTTTCAAAACTTACGATAACTTTCGCATGTCCAAAGCTTTACATGGACAACCACGAAGCCGCAAGGTGCTTAAAAAAAAAAAAAAAAATCTGACATGCGGGAATACTTGCCACAAGACATGCAGCCACTGTACATCTTGTCATGTGTAGGACCCCGAAAGCGGCTAAAACTAAGATTCCATATATGCAGTATGCAGTATGCGGCACGTGCCATTCACACACACAGATCGGTCCATTGAGCGATCCACTTTGCGGTCCACGCATTCGCACTCACAACCGGACATATGGAAGCACCACCGTGACTTTGCACGCTTTTCCATTTTTTTGTCGCATTCGCATACCGCGTATATGGAATCTTAGCCTTAGTTTGTGTGAAATGTGTCACATTCTATCACTCCGCCTCCCATTTTACAAGCACGGTCCGTCTCAGCTGTCATGCGCACCTTGCTTCGCCTGTATGTTCATTGCCTCCTCCCTGCCATACACACCTTCAGCGTCCCTCATCTGCTGCCCCTCGCCCCAGTGGTGTGTGGGCGGTTCCAGTTCCGGCGGCGACGGTGGCGCCCCCAGCGCAAGCGGCGAGACCGGTGGCGCCCCCTGGGCGGCCGGCGGGATCGGCGAGGCGCCGCCCGGCAGCTGCCTCGCTCCGGCCGCCATCGGGGCCGAGCTCGGGGTGCTGGCAGCCTCCATGGCCTCGGTGGCTGCAGTGTGACGCATGGTACAAATTTAGTAAATAATCAGGATTTTATATATTGATTATATACAGTGAGTGGCGGTTACAGTGTGAAGCAGGTGGTGGCGCCACGATTGGAGCTGAGGTTGACTAGGGTGGACCAGCTGATGACTAGTTCCAGACTCCAGCAGTCGATGACTGGGGGGGGGGGGGAGGGGAGGGAGTGCCGGGGAGCAGGAGGGATATTCTGTGCTATTATACTCGTATAATTCATATACAGCATATATATAATATAACTGTATAATATTGCTGTGGAGGGTGGTGCAAACAAACGGGATACTCTGCCTAGAGCGGGACTCAAACCCACATTTCTGTCATTTCAGGAATAGCGTCTAAATAATGACTTTTGAGACTACATTTCTGCCATTTCGGGACTAGCGTCCTGATCATGACTTTTGAGACTACATTTCTGTGTTTCCAGGACTAGTGTCTTAATCATGAGGCTTTTGAGACTACATTTCTGTGTTTCCAGGACTAGTGTCTTAATCATGAGGCTTTTGAGACTACATTTCTGTGTTTCCAGGACTAGTGTCTTAATCATGAGGCTTTTGAGACTACATTTCTGTCATTCCAGGACCAGCGTCTTAATTATGATGCTTTTGAGACTACATTCTGTTTGTTTGTTGTTGTTTTACGTCCTAGCAACATCTAAGGTCATATCAGGACGGGTAACGACTTGTGACAGTATGCACTCATGGCGATTTTAGAGTGCTGCCCCACTGGGAAATCAGGTCGTCAGCACCAATATCCCACTCAATCACATTATCCTGACACCGAGTTAACCAGTCCTTGCCCTATCCTAATAATGCGGAGCACCAGGCTAAGAAGCGACAAGTATCAATTTTGTAAGTCATTGGTTTGACTCGACCGGGAACCGAACTCGCGAACTCCCGATGTTCCGTATGCGAGGCCTGTGCTCTAGCGATTCGGCCACCACGCCCGGTCTACATTTCTGTCATTCCCGGATTAGTGTCCTAATCATGAGACTTTTGAGACTACATTTCTGTGATTCCAGGATTACCGTCCTAATCATGAGACTTTTGAGACTACATTTCTGTCATTCCAGGATTACCGTCCTAATCATGAGACTTCTTGGTGGAATCAACTTGCCTACACCTATCTTGTTGTTTGGTTGTTGGAGCTTTATGTCCTTGCAACATCTAAGGTCATATCAGGACGGATACCGACTTGTGACAGTGCGCACTCATGGTGACTTTATAGTGCTGCCCCACTGGGAAATCAGGCTGCCAGCACCATTTTTTGTTGTTGTTGGTACATTAGTTGTTTAAGCAGGGGAAATTTCGGTCGCAGACGACTGGTCTTCCTCATTCCATTGCTCCTTGCCCTATCCTAGTAATGCCGAGCGTCTGGATAGGAAGCGACAAGTATCAATTTTTAAGTCATTGGTTTGACTCGACCAGGATTCGAACCCACGACCCCACGATCTACCAGCACGGGAGATGGACGCTCTAACTCATTCGGCCATCCCACAATCCCACTAAGTCACATTATCCCACTAAGTCACATTATCCTGACACGTAGCTAACCAGTCCTTGCCCTATCCTATTAATGCCAAGCACCAGGCTAGGAAGCAACAAGTATCAATTTTATAAGTCATTGGTTTGACTCAACCGGGAAGTGAACTCCCGATCTCCAGCAGTCGAGGCCCGCACTCTATCGATCTGGCCACCGAGCTCGGTCACCTATCTGTGTTTGTGGCATTTCACCTGGGGCATAATCGATTAATCAACTCGGGTCACCCGAGCCACTTTTTGGCGCACGCGCACATCCTACAGACTCAGGTCGAATAATCGAATTCGCTTCTCCACACTCGGGGTGGGAAAAAATGGTGGCTTAATCCAAAAACCTTTTCTTTTTTTTCAATAACCGATATAACTGCAGCAAAATAGAATTTAAAGTATTTTATGGTTGCATAGTTTAGTTATATTTCCATTTCATCAATCTGTGTTATTACCAAAAAAAAACATGTAGGACTGGTACTGGTAGCTATTATCCTGCAGGACGGTACCAGCACAAATGTGACATCATCGTTCCTAGCAAACCCCAGCCAAGAGGTGGGTTACTGGGGTCGGGCCTTTTTGCACACGGCACTCGTGGTGTTCGATTTGAAATTCTAGCAACTCGGGTGAGCCGAGTCGCCCGGGTCATGTTAATCGATTACGCCCCTAGGTACAATTCACTTGGTACACTCGTCTCCCGGGAATCGGTAAGTCTCATACTTATGGATGCAAACATCCAGATAGTGTATGTGTATTACATAGACAGGGCATGGTCAACACCACATAGTTTGTACTGAATCCTGTTCATGACACCAGTGTCAGAGGGACAGTTGTAAATAAACAGTTCTTGCCCTATGCTAGTCATGTCTAGCGCCAGGAAAGATAATGCTAAGTACCAATTTCTGTAGGTTATTCGATAGATTCCACCAGAGATTGTAGAGATCTCTCTCCTATGGGACTGTTTAACACCAGTCATTTATTTTAACCTGCATAGTCCGAAGAAAGCATCAAATTTTCAAAACCAAAAAACACTTGCATAGATTTGGTTCTACATATCCTAATTAGAAACTGGTGCACTTAACACTCAACTGAACATTGTTGCTGCTTTGAAGGTGAAACTAAGCAAATTTAATAGAACCTGTTACTGCTGAAGCCTATGGGGAAATGAATTTTGGCGTGCTTGCCAAAATTAATGTGCCATGTGTTTGTTCACTTCAGATATCTCCAAAGCTAGCCATTTAAAATAAAAGCTAAAGTAAATTAGATTATAATGATCAATCTAATGTATTTATCTCAGAAAATTTCCGAAATTCAAAAACATCAGACTATGCAACTTTAAGTATTATAAGTCAATTAACTAGAATAATAATTAACAGTTCTAATTACTTGTGGGTGCTGGAGAGGTCTGTGGTTCCCTTTTCTTCAGTACAAGTGATCCTGAGGGGGTGAGGCCTAGTTCGGTGAGGGTCTGTACCATGTGTATCTCGGTGAAGTCCTGGCGTGGGAATGGCTGGAACAAGCAACAAAAATGTGAAGTAAAGCTTGTTTTATTTAATGACGCCTCTAGAACACATTGATTTTCATATCATAATGTAAACTATTCTGATAAAACGCATTGGTGGAGAATGCGAAATGGTCTATAAAGGAGTACAAATGGTCTATTAATGTAAATGGTGTGTAGGGCCAGGTGCATGAATGTATTTATGTAGTTGCTGGTGATTCTTTACTTGTGGTCAATAGTCATTGTGTATTAGATAGATAGTGTGAATGAGGCACTAGTGATAGTGTGTAAGGAGCCTCAAGAGCTCTACTCACTAACCCCCCCCCCCCCCTCCCAACTGTTAGTCAGGGATCACCACACACACAGCTCAGGCAGGTGCAGGCCAAGCAGCCACACAGCATGGTGGTGGTGGGCAGATCACAGTAGCCATGGTGACCCAAGAATGCTTACTGTTCATTAGTGGAACTAGAAATGCTTGTTGCTGATTGGAGATAATGGTCAGGTGGTATGCCATATCAGATCCATGTACCACTATAAAATAATAAACCTGAGGGTACAAGCTCTCACTCTACTTTCATTCTTTATACTCTTCCTTTCTCTTCTTGCCTCTATTGATTTCATATAGCCTGCCTACACAACCCACAGATGACAGCCGTCGACTTTACAATAGGTTATTGGACGTCAAAAATATGGTCATCCTGACATATTTCTTTGGAGGAAACCCGCTGCTGTCACATAGGCTACTCTTTCCGATAAGCTGCAATGGGTCTTTTATATGCACTTTCCCACAGACAGGACAGCACATACCACAGCCTTTGATGAACCAGTTGTGGACCACTGGTTGGAAGGGAACATAGCCCAAACTGCAAATGGGTCTGCTGAGCAGGATAGATAGAATGACCAACACGGTCACAGCTAGAGATGCTACCGCCTGAGCTATGTCCCGCTCCCCCGGAACAAAGCAACACAAACACAGCACAATGAAATCTAGCGGCAAACTCCCACAGTCAGACTGGACAGAGGTTCAGAGGTTGGACCTATAAGTTCCATAGTCTGATGGCTTTGAGTTCCTGCCATATTCTTCTATTAGATAGCTGCGTTAGATTGATCATTATAATCTATTACACCTCAAGCGCCTGTCACACCGTACCAGACTGAGTACCGGAGACCACCGGACAAAGAATTTTCTAGTCCGGTGCTCTCCGGTACACAAAATGTATCGAAATGTATCGAAATGGAGCGGAATTGGGTCAATTGCTGCTGGGCGACCGGACAAGTACCGTACATGTACCAAACGAGAACCGGACATGTAACGGATGGGTACCGGACATGTACCGGACATGTACCAGACACCAACGGATGGGTACCGGACATGTACCGGACACGTCAGTCCGGCGGTGTCCGGTACAAGTTTTGTGCATGTTCAAAACTTCTACCGGACACCGTCGGATGGGTACCGGACATCGCCGTACAGTACCGGACAGTGTCTGGTTCTCGTCTGGTTCCCGAGTCCGGTATGGTGTGACTGGGCCTTTAGTTTGAAGTAACTTTTATATTGGAGGGTGACCTTTGGAAATGTTTGAAGTGAAAACATGTCAAATTAATTTTGCATGCACATCGAAATGCTGGACATCACACAATTTAACAATGAGAGGTTCTATTGAATAGATTTTGTATTCCTTATATGCAGCCGTAAATGTTTAATGTCTTATCGAGTATTTAAGTTGGATATGCAGGATTAAATATAGCTAAATGATTTGGTTTAGAAAAATGGATGCCTCCATCTGATTATGTAGACTTAACAGACAGCATTTTGTACCCTGTTTAATCAATACATGAAACAAAGAAATTGGACGAATTGCATTATTAGTCCAATATACTGAAATAAGTCCGACCTGCTTGCAAATCATTAATAAAGAACATTTATATATAGTTAGAGAGTCTTACCTGCATCAAGATCATTTCGTTGTCTACCTTGACCTTTGAGGTAATGGCATCCCACACATGACGCAGGATGTCATCAGCCTGGAAAGTTTCTCTGATGGCGCGTCCATCCGGAAGCCGCACCTAGCAATGACACAGCAACATTAGCGATGGCATTGAGCCTTGGGAAGGTATACATTTCACTAATTTACTATAGTATTATGTTGCGCTTATATTTCCCAGGTGGCAGTAAGAAATTCTGTAATCGGAGTCTGCAATCTTAACCCCCTTAACAATAACAATAAAATAACGATATTACTTTTATTTTTATTATTAAGGGGGTTAAAGTTGCAGAGTTCGATTACGAGTTTCTGCCGTATGCCCCCCCCGTATATGTACTTATATACTGTTTATATAATTTTGTAATATAAATATATTATATTGATCATTATAGTCTATCTTACTTTTTAGTATTGGACAACAATAATAATAACAACAATAATAATAATAACAATAAGAATAACAATTAGAATAACAACAATAAGAATAACAACAATAAGAATAACCAGGATGGGAACAACAACGGTACGAATAACAACAGTACGAATAACAGTACGAATAACAACAGTACGAATAACAACAATAAGAATAACAACTATTATAATAACAATGATGCAAATAATAATGATATGAATAACAACGATATGAATAACAACGATAAGAATAACAACGATAAGGATAAGAATAACACCGATAAGGATAACAATGAGAATAAGAAAAACAACAATAAGAATAAAAATAACAGTAATAACAGCATCAATAAACAATGAATGAGAAGTGCTCTGACCTGGAGCAGGCACGTGTTGGGCTTGGCGGAAGGGGGCGCCTCTGGCGTCTCGGTGCGGGGCTCCTTGGCCCTGGGGGAGGCACTTCCGGGGGATGTGGTGACCGGGGCGGCACCTCGTCGCAGCCGCTGAGACTCGCGGTCATCCTGGATCTGCTGCAACACTTGCGCCTTCGCCTAGATGGGTCAGAGATCCCTTTGTGTTCTTTATTAGAGTATAATATATGGAAATCAATGAATTAATCAAAGTTTTACTATAGCAGTATCTTGCTTCAGTGACCTCTTTGATCTGCTAAGTACTAACATCTTTTTCTTTCTTTCTTTTTTCTTCTTTTTGGTACATTAGTTCATTGAGCAGGGGAAATTTCAATCGTGGACGATTGGTCTTCCTCATTCCACTGCTCCTTGTCCTCTCCTAATAACGCCAAGTGCCTGGTTAGGAAGCGACAAGTTTCAATTTGTAAGTCATTGGTTTGGCTCGACTAGGGTTCAACGATCTTTTTTCAATGTGTGAAGTGTAATTCGTCATATTTATTGGACCTTCCGATGACAGGATGCCGTTTGTTTGCTTGGGTTTTATGTCTTAGCAACACTCTAAGGTCATATTAGTACTTGTGACAGTGCACAATCATGGCGACTTATAGTACTGCCTCACTGAGATAAACAATCCCGTCGGCACCATGCCCTGATATCTTACTCAGTCACATTATCCCGATACGGAGCCACTCAGTAGTTTCCCTATCCTGCATGGTGTCGATATCTAAATGTTCACTTTCGTACAAAATCATACAAGCATACTTTTGATACATTTTGTGGAATAAATTTAATACATGTAGTATTACTAAAAAAATACTTTTAACATAAAGAGGCAACAATAATTATTGCCACAAAAAAGTATCACCACCATAACATGGAAACCAAATATGTGGTGCCCAATTTCATAGAATGACCCACGTATATCAGGACAAACATACATAAAGTCACAAAATAGCTAGAATTCACCTTTTTCTGCGCCACCTTCTCCAGCTTAGCCAGCCTCTGAGCCTCTGTCCTCTGCTTCTCCTCGAACCTCTCCTTTATCCGCCTCTGCTCGTCGTTCATGTGCGTCCGACTCACGACGTTGTCCTCGTCCACTTGGTTCGCCTCCAGCTCACTAGGTGGCGCGGCGGCGGCAGCGGCCAAGCTGATTGGCTGAGGGTTCGAGAAAGGGTTGGCACCTATGGGAGCTGAACTTTGTTCATCCCGGGACTGGGTTCAAAAGGACAGAAAAGAGATCACACAAATGAAATTAGTTCACAGAAATGTGCAGTTTAAGTAAGGAAGGAAAATGCTGAGTAGGTGATTAATTTATTAAATCTGACTTGCTTTGTTGAAGTTGTATAAGTCCAATAAAAGCATCAAATTTTCAAAAGCAACACAGTTATCTAGATTTTAACCTGCATATCGGATGTCCAACTTAGACAACAAATACATAGTGCGGCACTAAATCAATCTAATAGAACCTGTTACTGCTGAAGATTATGGAGCCAGAATTTTGAGAAACACGTCAAAATTAATTTTACATGTTTGCATTTCAAATATCTCCTAAGTTAGTAATTTTGAAGCAAAGCTATTTCAAATTAAAGGAAGGTTGAGTATAACAATGAACTTAATATATTTACCTCAGAAAATGACAGAAACTCAAAACCATAATTAATACACAGAGTCAACAATAACTATTTGACTTACTACCCCTCACCTCAAAAAGAAATAAGGCAAAATCATTAACAATGTAACATGGAACCTAAAAATGTGGTACACAGTTTCTGAGAATGACCCATATGTGAAAGATGGCCTTGAGCATCATGGGCCTCTGAAATGTGGGGCCATTTGTGTTTCGTCCCTTTTGACACAAATCCCAAAGCGACTCAGGCCGGATATAAAAATAACTTGTTTGAAACTATAAAAACTTGCTTACCGGGAGAAGACGTAGAGTGCTGGCTGCAGAAGCTTGAGTTTGAGGCTGCGGCTTCCCAGCTAAGATCCTGAGGGCAACAAAGACACACTTTATAATTGATCCACCCACGTCCTCTAAATGAAGATCAAGTTATTTTATCATCCATTGACAGAGAAAACATGATTAAATTCAAAGGTGATTTTACACATGTGTATGCAGTCATTTCACATAGGTCGAAGCTGAAGGCTGAGGCCCATTTGAATGCAGCCCTCCTACCCAGATGAACTTATTATGATGCCTAAAAGGACCTTTCACGATCGGAGTACCGGTGTCGCAGTTTCAGCTGACTGCCATTTTCAGCTGACTGCATAGACTCAAACTCAAGGTATTGTCAATGGTCGTGAGCAATCTTCATACAGAAAATCCAGGAAAAGTGAAATATCTGTAAAACCACACCACCTATTAACAAATCGCTTGGTACATATATAGAAAACATCTTTACCAAAAAGATTATATTAAATTTATACGGTTAGGGTTCTTGATTTCTATTAATTTTGAATAAAACTAATGTTTTGCACTGCGCGTACCATCAAACTCAAGGCATTGTTAATGGTGGTGAGCAATGTTCATACAGAAAATCCAGGAAAAGTGAAATATCTCTAAAACCACACCACCTAGCAACAAATCGCTTGGTACACATATCGAAAATATCTTTACCAAAAACATTATATTAAATTTTATAAGGTTAGTGATGATGCTGTTAGATTTTGATGCATGCGCATGAAACTGACAGTCAGCTGAAAATGCCAGTCAGCTGAAACTGTGACACCGGTATATGTGGAGATGTTTTGCTATTCACTATAACACTACATCATGTTCTAGTGGTGTCATGTGGTTCTAATGTCATTAAGCCAAACAGAAAACACTCTTATAGCAAAGTAACATGTGTGCAACATATATAAGAATGACAAACATTGTTGCATATGAAACCATAACATGTTCTAAACCAAAACACTTGCATCTTATTCCAGCTTAGATACCGGTTTATTTATTAAGCATTTAATATAAAAGGAAGAGTCCGTCAATTTAATAGCACCTGTCGCTGCTGTATGTCATACAATATCAAGGATTTCGGTGTGCACACCATATTTATTTTTCCTGTTTTCACTTCAAATATATCCAAATTTAACTTGGGGGGGGGGGTTCCTTCTTTAAATCAAATTACTCCAAATTAAAGTAGACTAGAACCATCAGGTAAATGATCATGTGGTAAATGATCATTTTATTCAGCGAATAAAGGTATTATTTTTTCAGCTCCGAGGTACTGGTCTTCTAGCCATATTATGCTACATTCATTCGGATTTATAATATTCTAAAATCAACAAGAGCTTGATATATTGTTTATTAATATATCAGAAACTCAAATCTATTGAATTATGGATCTTTAATACTCTTGATATAGCAAAAATGAATAAGCATAACAGATATACTGACCACTCAATGGCATCTTCCATGTTGAGTTTACCCACACTAACAGCCTGTTGAGCATCTTCCAAACTGAAGCCCATTCCGATTACGCATGCGATGAAGTCATCGATACTCTGAAATATCAAAGTTTGTTTGTTGGTGGTTTACATCCTAGCAACATCTAAGGTCCTATCAGGACGGGTACCGACCTGTGCACTCATGGCGACTTTATAGTGCTGCCCCACTGAGAGATCAGGACGTCGGCACCATGACTTGATATCCCAGATAGCAACAAATATCAATTTATTAAGTCAGTGGTTTGACTCGGTTGGGATTCGAACTCCCGACCTTCCCTCATGGGAGCCCTGCTCTCTACCGATTCGGCCACTGCGTCCAGTTTGAAATATCAAACGGTTTCAACGTTGATCATTGGTGTTGAAGCATCTTACGCAGAGTCAGGGCATAAATACATCTTAAAATATACATTAAATATGGCCTTCACATACAATGGCAGGGCCGTATTGACGATGAGACAAAGTGACGGTGTCTTTTTTCAGAAGTTCTACTTTAGACCGGAGTGCTGTATTTATCAATGGGGTAGTAAGCCAAGATGATCAATGGGGTAGTAACACAAACACATTCTGGAAAAATGTAAATCTACTATTCCCCAACAATAAATCTAAAGACTGCATAGCACTCACAAATGAGAAAGGCAGCACACTAACAAACCTAGAGGCAGCAGACAAACTAAACGACCACTTTGCCTCAGTGGGACAAAAACGATCAACAAAATTCATACGGGATTGGGAAAACAAGTCAGAACAAATACAAGATGAAATCGCTATATGCAAAACTAATGCAAAAGAATTACAACAACTAATACAGAGCATAGACACAAATATACCAAGTGGCATAGAAAATATCTCAACTAAAGTATTAAAGCATGCTCTACAAGCTATCCCAGACACCATAAAAGACTTATTTAATGGCTCTTTCGAACAAGGCAAATTTGTCGAAGCCTGGAAGACGGCCACTATCACCCCCATCCATAAAGGTGAAGATAAACAAAGCATGGGCAACTACAGACCCATATCAATCCAACAGGCCCCAGGCAAATTGATTGAAAAAATACTACACAGGCACATAAATGAACACCTGAACAAGAATATTATACTAAACTCAAGACAAGGGGGCTTCAGAAAACTCCACTCCACATCAAAAACCATAGCCCTACTCACCAGTGACTTACTGGCCTCAATGAACAAAAGAAAAATATCAGGGGCAGCACTCATAGACTTCAGCAAGGCTTTTGACACAGTAGATCACAAGATACTACTTCAAAAACTCAACCAAATATGTATAAAATCAGACACAAAAAACTGGATCGAATGCTACCTGAGAAATAGGGAACACAAAACCAAAGTAGAAAATAGCATCTCAGAATGCAAACCAATTTTACATGTGGAGTCCCACAAGGGTCAGTCCTAGGACCACTACTCTTCATAATATACAGAAATGACCTAGAGAAGTGGCTATACACTGAATGCCTCCAGCTATATGCAGATGATACTGTCATATATGCTGAGGGCAACACTGAGGAAGAGGTAACAAATAATCTAAATAAACTACTACAGAAACTGGATGACTGGTGCGAATCTAATAAAATAACCATAAATGCCAGCAAATCAAAAAAAGTCCTGTTCTCACATAGACCACTACCGGAAAGTAACGCCCGTGCAAACTAGGAAACCAGGTGCTGGAAAAAGTCAAGCACTACAGATACTTAAGCCTAGAGCTGGACAGCCAACTAAACTACAACCTATGCATGACAAAAATCATACAAAAAATATATCACAAACTCTGGTTATTTGCCAAATTAAGAAAATTTATGACACAAGAAATGCCAATAAAGGTCTTCAAAGGAATGGCACTCCCATACTTTGAGTATGGAGACACAATTTACATGGGAGCAAAGCAAGATCTGCTCAACAAGCTGCAAATCCTACAAAATAAAGCATTAAAAATATGTCTCAGGGTGGACAGAATGCACCCCACCTATGACCTGCAGATGCAAACCAAAGCAAAATTGCTAAAGAATAGAAGACTAGTACACCTCAAAACACTCGCATTTGGGTACAGTCGTGATAGGAAATACCAAAAGCAACCAACCAGAGATACAGGAATAAACAATGCACCACTAATAAAACAAACAAGGAGCCGCATAAAGGCCCATGAAAGAAGCACATTAGAAATGGCTGCTAAGGCTTGGAACGCCCAATCAGTAAAGGAAAGGCAATCCCTGATCTAAAGACATACAAAAGAGATCTATGTAAAAAAGGGATGGTGCTGATGACACCATAGGACCAGAACTCCAGATGGGCATGTGATAGGTCGTGGCCCACACAAACGGGGCTGCCCCAAGGGAGAAACCTGGACCACCCTCAGTAGATAACAAACAACCACAAACCATAAAAAACAGAGACTCCCAATCTGAAAACATAGAACAATATATATGTTTAAAAAAAAGGGAGACCCTGTAAACACCTGGGGCAAAACCCCAGAAGGGCATGTGATAGGTCATGGCCCACAAACTGGGCTGCCCCAAGACGGTAATCTGGACCACCCTCAGTAGATAATGAACAGCTATAAAGTATGTACAAGCCTATAAATGTACAGTAGGCTATTTCATAAGTGGTAGAAAACCCCAAACAAAAAAACTAATATACTATTCGCACCCACTACAAGGGTGATCAGAAAATAAAACCAATAACACCTACACTTAGAACTAAAACCATTAGCTATCTAACAGTCCTTCCCTATTTCGGATCGACCTTGGATAGCCAAACCCAACACAAAACAAGCTCAAACATCTACAACCTATGTATAAACAAAATTGTCCAAAAGATAAACCACAAACTGTGGCTATTTGCAAAGTTAACAGACTACATGACACAAGAAATGTCAATAAAAATCTTCAAAGGCATGGTGCTCCCCTATTTTGACTATGGAGATGTAATCTACAAGGGTGCGAAAAATGCACTTCTAAAAAAACTGCAAACACTACGGAACAGAGCCCTGAAAATCTGCCTCAGAGTAGACAAGCTGCACCCCACCTATGACATACACAAAAGAACCAAAGTAAAACTACTAGAAAATAGGAGATTAATTCATCTGTAAACATTAGCATATAGCTATAGTCAAAACAATAAACTCCTAACAAAACCACAAAGGGCTACTAGAGCAAATAATGCGCCACTACTAGAAGCCAAATAAAAGCACATGAGAGAAGCATGCTGGAAATGGCTGCCAAGGTGGGGAATGTCCAAACAGTAATGGAATGACAAATTCCTGACCTAAACACATACAAAAATATCTGTGCAAAATAAGGCGAGGAAACCCCCACTGAGCTGCACTGCAAAGGGGCATGTGATATGTCACGGCCCACCAGCGGGACGCCCAATGGAAGGTAACCATGACAAAAGTAGCCAGATAGCACACCACACGGCTACGTACAAGCCTATGATATGTAAATAGGAGTAGGCTAGCCTAGTAGTAAGAGTAGAAAAAAATAAAACGCATATATGCCAAGAAAATTAAAAAAAAATAACATAGGCTACTAATCAGACCAACCAACTATCTATCTGCTACTGAAATGCACGCAATCAATTACCGTATCAGCAGCTACTGTGTCATAAGATAACATGTTGCAATACTACAGCTGGCCAACATTGAAAACAAGCCTCAATACCCAGGCTTATATACTATGGACAGTATAAATACAGCCTCAAAAAAAAATAATTATACAGACAAGAACACAGCAAATTAGAATAAATTATCTAACATAGTTTAATTCACAACTTTAAACATCGAATCAAATATATTTAATATTTGGTTATCCTTAGCTATTTTGTTAATTAGGCTAAACTATATTGCATAATGATCAAACAGCTATCACATCAAGCTAATTATTGATTAATATATCAGCCGGACATTCTATGGGATATTATCAGTACCTTTTATAGGTTGCGTTGCCATTGTAGGAGATTTTTAGTATTCCTAGGTCATATGACATGCTTTATTGGTCAATAATAGAATCTACTACCGGGTACATATAATAATGAGTTAAAACTGGTAAAATAATACTTAATCTATGATAGTATTGATAACATTTCTATGATGCACTGAATGGTCGTGGTCGATCAAACATATTTCGATCCAGATTATCATTAAGCATTACAGTTACTGATTACAATAATACCAAATAAAATTGCCAAGAAAATCCCATTTCCATTTGACCCTTAAATCCCAAGACTATGACTTATAAGGTTAATGCCTTTTTAGTTTGGTTTAATGCTGCACCGGTCTAAGTCTCAGTCATTCTCATGGACATAGCCATGGCATGGGCGTGAGAACAAAATTTACCATTACTCCATTAGCAATCAAGGACAGTTGATTATGTCAATTCAATGGCAATGCATAAAAAAATAACAATAATTCATGTTGGTGTGCCAGTGAGGTGTCAGTGTAATCATCATTATCATATAAACGTTAAAAGTGCGTAATAGTGCACACCGATACGTAGATAAAAGATTCACCCCGTACTTCCAGTACCTGACCCTGTAGAGTGTAGTGTCAGTTAGCCAGTTAGGCCTAGCCGCCCTAGGCTAAGGCTAGGGTAGGGGTGAATCTTGTATCTAACCGATACGGTGAAAAGAACATAGACATGTCACATAGTAAGTGATATTCTGTCACTGTGACACTGACCAAACTCGTGTCACCCATACATGGTCATGGGTCAGTTCACTCTTACTTTGACTGTCTCAGTCCAAACTTTCAATATTACATAAATAATACATTGCATCTACACACTAACACAGGTCACAGACACGCTCACACAGTCACACTCACACAGTCACACTCACAGTGGCAGTGGCCAGTGCCACACGGCAGACGTCTGTTTGTTGCCTTGAGAAAATCTGCGTGCGCTTGCAGGGAATTTTCACATATACAAAGATGCACTCACCTGAAATTTCTCTTGATTCGACATTGCAAAGTGTTCCCAAAATGCATGGAGGGAGTATATGGCCAAACTGTGCTGAAACAGTTTACAACAACTCTGACATTTGTGGTGACATCACAAAACGCTCAAAACAGAGGGGTTTCCCAGTTAGGAAAAATGAGAGGATTCCTATTACTTCCGTTTACGCCCAGGTTTAAAATAAGAGGGCGCCACCATGGTTTAGTTATAGTTCTGAACACTGTGATGCGAGAAGACTGTGCTGTCAGTTCAGATTTCTTAAGTTCGTAAAGTATCCTCGATAAATAAAGAGGGGACATGTCTCTTATTGACATTGAGGGTGAGTAGTCGAATATGTGTAAGAAATTATGTTATTTTTCATTATTGGATGGAATTATAAGAGTTGTTTGCCTAACATGGCGTGTGATGGGCGATAAGTCGGATAACATGTGTAATAATGTAGATAATATTAAATAATAATTAATAAATATAGTTATGCTTTAGACTAGATTAGATACTAAGTCTAAGATTATAGATAAAAGATTCACCCCGCAAGTCCGGGTTGATCTTTTATCTAGCTTTAGACTAATGCTTTGGTATAGACTATAGAGGGGTTGTAATGATGTCACGAGACAACTTCCGGTGGCCATATTGGATTACATATGAACGGCTTGGAAGGTCTTACATTGTGTTTATTTACCGATTTGTTGGTTTATTTATCACTGCTTTGAGCAGTTTAGCCTCAAAAGTTGGTGGAAAAGGGTTTTTTGATGGAGGGGAAGTATTTTTTTTAGTTATGTAGCATCATATTGTTGCTAAAGTGCAGTATGTTGACACTTTGGATGCTCTGGCAAAGGATTAGAAAGGTTCAGGCAGTACCCGCTAGGTGGCGCCACATACTTCGGCGGCCATGACTATAGGTAGAGCCAGTGGTGGAGGCAGTGTTCTTGCTATAAGAGAGGGGGCACCATAGGTGGTATTAAGTGTAATCCAAGATGGCTAACCGCTGAGTGATGACGTCACGTGCACTCCCTCTATAGTAGTAGTACGGTTTAAGTGACATTCTTAGTATGGATACAGGTGAACACATGTTTAATAAATCTAGCGATTTTTTTTTATCAAATATTATGAAAGAGAGCATACTACTATTAGTCCTAGACCAGCAGGGCCCGTATGCACAATCGGTGTTAGGCTTAGCCGGTGCTAGGCGCTAGCTCTGGGGTAGCTACCTCCGGGTAGTGGCGGGTAGCGGCGGGTCCGAGAAATGGCAATTGCCCTTCAATGAAAAGAAGTGCAAAATTATTCATTACAGCAAAAATAATCCTCATTATGCCTATATTATGGAGAACACTGTCCGGCAACAAGATAGCTATGAAAAGGACTTGGGTGTAACCTTCGACTCCCAACTCTCCTTTCAGAAACACATGAGGACTATTATCTCAAATGCTAACCAGAGAGTAGGAATAATTAAAAGAACCTTCCATCGCCTCAACAAGAACAATTTTCTCATTCTATTTAAGTCTCTTGTTAGGCCAATTTTGGAATACTGTCCACAAATTTGGAGCCCAATTTTTCGGAAAGATATTCTGGAGATCGAAAAGGTTCAGAGACGTGCAACGAAACTAGTTGCAGTTATAAAGGACTTACCCTATGAACAAAGGCTCAGGAAATTGAAACTTCCTACCCTTTCCTACAGAAGGAAAAGAAGTGACATAATTGAAATATTTAAAATTATGAAAGGTTTTGATAAAATTGATATGAACCAATTTTTCACCTTGAATAAAAGAGAAGGCAGCTGGGGCCATACTCTCAAACTAGTAAAACCTAGAGCCATTTCAAAATTAAGGCAACACAGTTTCTCAAACAGGATCATAAATATATGGAATAGTCTCCCACAAAATGTTATAGATGCCGGCTCAATAAATTCATTCAAGAACAGATTAGAAAAAGCATGGGCTGATGATCCAGGGAAATTTGACCACTTATTCACCAAATGCTACTAATATACTCCTTGTGTTGCTAATTACTTGCACTCAAGCAAAAATGACAGACAAATAAGTGTTCACACTTCCTGTCTACCAATCGCTATATCATTGGAGAGATAGGTCAAGTCGTATGCACCAATGTCCTAGCCGGGGCGGATAACTAACCGTGACGTAATTTATAGATTTGGGAATTCCCTCTGAGCCTGTGCCCTGCGAACACCGTTATTTGACAACATTGCCGCTGAAAACCAGCGACGGGGACGGCGTGAACTGAATTTCGCTTCGACTTGTAGTTGATTGTGACAAATTGTCAGTGTTTGAAGACGGTCATCAGTTATTCAGATAAATTAGGAGTTTTTGACGACGTTATTCAACTATTCAGACAAGTGTGACAACTACCATGGCATCTCCAGTCGAGTGTGTGTTGGGCAACAAACGCGCGAGGAAAGCGAACTACAGTGACAGTGAGATGCGTGTTCTCTTGGACGAAGTAATGTTGGCGAGAGTTGTGTTGTTCGGATCGTTCAACAACAAAATAACGATGCAGGAGAAAAATAGCGCATGGGACAGAGTGAAGAGTGCCATAAACTTGTGTGGGGTTGCAAGACGGTCACAGGTAGAGATTAAGGAGAAATGGAAGACACTCAAATCGGATCTTATTGGTCGTCAAAGAAGGGCGATGAAGACAGGAGGAGGGCCTCTGGAGGCTGCTTTACCCTACGAGGACACAATCATGCAGATAATCGGTGCTGAGTCAAACCTGATCCATGGAGTTACTGGTAAGTTGACCGAAAAAATGGGTACTTTTATGGCTACTTTTCGACACAGACAACTGACACAAGGTGACATCACACACGATAGAAGGTTATAGCAACAAATGTATTGGAAGAGTATGCTAAAATTTGTTTCTTATATTAGGGCGTTATTAATATATTACATAGTGTCTGTAACAAGATTTGAGGTATTTATAATTGTGCATAACACCGAACAACATACTTCATATGAGTCGTTTATTTTCACTAGTGTGTACAATTAGTTTGGGAATATTAGCACATTTTTATTTTCCTCTCTTGCAGCCCCGTGCCCGGCCAGTTTCGTCAGGCCCTCTGTGGTGACAGGAGATAGCGAGATGGGCTTGTCACAGACTCACTGCCCGACCACAACAGAGGAGGAACACATGTCATGCACCCCTAGCCAGGGCGATTTCCTGTCAGCATCGTTCTCCATGGGTCACATAAGTCAACCGACGTGTTCGTTGACCCCTCTACCAGAGTCATCACCCACCGAGCCCATTACTGTGAGCGTACCGTTCTCTCTACCAGGTAGGCATTCTGTCCCACCAATTATTTATGCACTGAATAATCAGTATTCATTTTTTTTATGCCATCCCACCAATATTGTTTACAGTAGTTTACTAAAGTCGTAGTAAGGGGTACAGATATTAATTTCACAACGGCCCGTGTTCACCAATTGGTGACTAAATACCATTCAACGGCGATTGTCTACGCTAATTACAGCAAACATGACCATTACAAATATTAGACAATAATTCAGGGTTACGGTTTCTTTATCGCTGTTTTAACATGAGTGGTCGGCACAAAGAGTTTCACCTTCAGCACCCATGTCACCACACAACCACCGGCTTGAGCGTAAAAAAAAATTAAAGTAAACACCTCGTTCAGGAACAAAGTTGCAGCAATGACAGGTAAAGTCAATGTAACTGTTAGAATAAAATGCTCCTTATTCGCCACAGTTGACGTCTCTTCGGCTGTTGTTGTTGCCGACCTTGAAGATGATGACATCAGTGTGAGCGCAGATCGTGAGCACCTGGAACACCATGCAGATGGGAGCAGAAGGTGGCCAGGCAGGAGGCGGTCGAAAGGTCCCCTGTCAAGGAGATCACGGAACAAATCAACACATGGCACCACCAGGGAGATGGAGGAACGGGCGGCGTTCATAGACTTCTTGAAGAGTTTCTGTGACACCAGCAAAGCCAAGAAAAAATTATTGGAGGCACAATATGACAGTGAACTTTTAAACACAACACGGATCAAGGCCCAGACGCTGTTACTAGAAGTACAGCATAGGCGCGAACTCCTTGAAATTGAGAAGCTGCAGAAGGAGGTGGGGAATAGTGATTAATAACTGCGCCCTGTATTCATTATGGACATTGTTACCACAGTCATACATGTTTGTGTCTGGATCTATTTTGGTATGTGTTGCATTCCTTACGATTCGTATAAAAGTGAACCTGAACCAACCCACATATATTGTATTTGTTACCCTGTTGTACTATGTTTACTTTAGTCCCAATCGTACTCACCTAATCTCATGCAAAGTAATTGTTGACAAATCTCCGCCGGGCAGCTTTGCCCACAGCAGCTCGAACCCGTTCCGAGCGCTCATAGTTTTCTGGACGATGGTACACCTCAGCATCGACGTCTTCGTCATAGTGTGCATCATCCTCCCCCCTACGAATCGGGATCGGATTCAGAGTCTGACGGGTCATCCAGCTTCAGCATTCTTGCGCGGTTGTGGAGGATGATGCGCGCCGTGATCACGTTGCAAGCCTTCACAGGCTGCAACCGCAGCCTTCGGAGACAGTGCCATCGCCTCTGTAAGATCCCGATTGCCCTCTACTAGTGATCTTGCCAACTTGTGGTGCACATTGTACGCCCTTTCCTGAGGAGAGTTGGGCTGGAGGACTGGCCTTAGCAGCCAGTCACGCAACATGTACCCACTGTCGCCAAGTAGCACACCTTGCACAGGTTTGTGATGGTCGCTCTCAAAAGCTTCAAACAGCTCAGATTCACGAAGGATGCGAGAATCGTGCACACTTCCAGGCCATCGGATGATACAGTCAATGAAGACGAGGTTGCCGTCACAGATGACCTGCGATGACAAAGCACATACAGCACATGACAATAATGAGTTAATAAATGACACAGACATATGAAGCCTATGACAGCAGTAATACATTACATTGTTTGTTTACACTGGCCAATCCACAGTCACATTATGTATTTATATATAGTTTATTGACAGGGTAACGTGCATTATGTCGTGGACTGCACATTTACAGGAACACACAGCCAAAAGGTAGGGTACAATAAAAGTGTCATGGTTTGTCCGTCAAGGTAGGTGGTTTTCTGACAATTTATCTTTACAGGATGAAGCACAAGTCAATATGGTCTATGTTGGCAGTACGTCACATAATTAATAAACACAGTTACGCTACACCAAAGTCGTAGGGGTTTGTCAATTCATTTCTGTGGTTTGTTATCCCAAGGAACCAGGAATTAACCGGGATAAATTGTATACGGGAGTAAATGAAAATATTCGGGTACTTAAATCCTTTCAATGTGTTTCTGAGCCTCAATATTTGCAGTAATTGATAAACAGAGTTGTGGCACAGCGACAACATAAATGCAAGGCTGATAAATGTTTATTTTTGGTTAAAATCATCGTTTTTACATAAAAACTATGACAATCAATTATGTGCCAATATACATTCATTACATCAAAAAGCTCACAGTAATATATGTGTGGGCAAGGCAAACAGATTCCCATAGAAAAAGAAAAGTTTTATTAATAATGCATCGAATATAATTATTAAACTATATTAGGTGGTACATGTGGCCTAAAATGGTTTATTGTTTTACTTTAGTCAAAGGGTCATGCATACTGTCTGCAGTGTACAATTGTTGCCGCAGGGCACAACAGTCAACAGCGAGGACTGACACCCACTCATGTTGCCATTTAGATTTCATGTGGGTGGCTAGGACTGGTTTCAGATCAGAGTGAGGGATCACACACGGTTCAAGATAATGGAAAACACAAACGTACATGCACATTAAGCGAGTGATAATCCTTGCGATTTACAAACTCATGTTCGTAGTCGGAGACCAGACGGGATGGCCGAATGAGTTAGAGTGTCCGTCACCCATGCTGGTAGATCGTGGGGTCGTGGGTTCGAGTCCCGGTCGAGTCAAACCAATGACTTTAAAATTGATACTTGTTGCTTCCTAACCAGGCGCTCGGCATTATTAGGATAGGGCAAGGACTGGTGTGCTCAGTGTCAGGATAATGTGACTGAGTGGGATACCAGGTCATGGTGCTGGCGGCCTGGTTTCCCAGTGGGCCAGCACTATAAAGTCGCCATGAGTGCGCACTGTCACAAGTCGGTACCCATCCTGATATGACCTTAGATGTTGCTAGGACGTAAAACAACAACAAACAAACAAACAATCGTAGTCGGAGGGGGCGTCAGTGTGTATTTGTGTCCCGTCGATGCACCCAAACACACCCGGGAATCCATAGTTGTTGTATATCTTCAACTTTGTCCTGTCTGCGTTCTCCGGACTTGGCAACTTGACATATCACGCTAGTTGCCGTACGAGAGCACCGGTGATTCGGGGAATTGTCTGTGACACAGTAGACTGAGTGATCCCGATGAGTTCACCACACACATCTTGAAAACCCCCAGTCGCGTAGAATCGTAGAGTCACCAACACTTGGATTAGGGGTGTCAATAACCCCCTCCGCTGCGAGACGTCTAAGTCGTTACGCACACTGTCTGTGATGGCCAAAATATCGTGGTGGTGAAATCTGAACTTCCTGAACAGTTCAACGTCATCAAATTTCTCAAATGGATGGCTTCTCTCCCGAAAAATACGATTTCTACACAGTTCTCTCCGATGAAAGCGTCTAAACAAAAGCACCTCCATCTAGGAAAGCACCGCTAACCGGACCGGGTAGCCCATTACCCCTGCTCTGAAAGTAGTTTAGCTTAGCCTAGGCTACGGTCGGTGGCTAGCGCTGGCACTGATTGATGCATACAGATTTTCCACTGTTAGCCATGTGGAGCTAGCCAAACCGCGGTTACGGCCCTAACACCAATTCGTGCATACCGGCCCTGGCTTAGATAAATTAAAGGATTCGCACTGTACTCGCAGTACACGGGTGAATACCAGCCATATATAAAAGCTGTCGGAAATGCAATGAGAACCTAATTTCACAATGTAAGAAGCAACAATTATTCTTTTTATATGTCTTCATATTTACCCGCTACTTTTGATTTGAAATATATAATAAAAACATGTACTTTAAGGAATTAAAAAAATAAAACCGACGGTGTTTTATCGCCACCATCCTGTCTTTTTGCATTCTCTCCCATTTCACCAACTCTGTGCTGATATAAGTACCCATTTGATACTGAGACAGGCATTCTACTTCCTGTTCCATCTCGCCCGTATTTACACTACGTTGTCGTTCACCCGTGTACTACAAGTACAGGGTGAATCTTTTATCTACCTAGACCTAGCAAAAAAATGTTAAAAGAACAAAAACCTTTAATTAATGACGAATATTTTTGTAATAATAAAATATTAATTTATATGACAGCTCTATCTGCTACGTTCTGCCTTTGGAGGTGTGGTGTAAAAAAAGTCTTGATCAAATTTAGTTCGTATAAACTATAGCATTAATAATAAATTGTGGAACATGAACCTTGCATACATTTTTTTAAACTTTTGAGCGAGTCCCCATATAATAACTAGAAATGGCATGGTATGTTCTGACAACGGTGCCATGTCACAATAACGTATATGTGTGCTACTATAAGAAATAGTTCTATATGGAGTCAGGGGCGTACGTATTTCCAACCTGTGGGCAGGAGGGTTTACACAAAAAAGAAAGTTTGTTTTATTTAACAATGACTCTAGAGCACATTGATTTTTATCATTGGCTATTGGACGTAAAATATATGGTCATTCTGACATATTTCTTTAGGGGAAATCTCACTGCCACCACATAGGCTACTTTTTCCGTTAAACAGCAAGGGGTCTTTTAAGTTTATATGCAATTTCCCACAGACAGCCTTTCATGAACCAGTTGTGGACCACTGGTTGGAATGAAAAATAGCCCAAACTGCAAATGTGTCCACTGAGCAGGATCGATTGGATGATCCAAACCTTTGCAGGTGTACACTCTGCCGCCTGAACTACGTCCCGCTCCCCGAGGGTCTACACAAGGCTGATTTCCGATTTACAGGGATTAGAAACTTTCTTAATTGTTTACCTCCCTGTCTATTCTCTCTGGACATTTTCGTAATTTTTGTGAATTATAGGTCTAACAAGATGAATCAAAAGTTGATGTGAGGTTAGCAGTGGCATTCCGTCCATTTGTGAAAGATTGGCCGGTGAAACCGAATGAATCAATTCTCGAAGGTTTTTAAACAATCATTTCCCATTTTCACCTCTTGAATTAAAAGCTGACTGGGGTTTATGGTGTGGACTGAAGCTCTTACCCTAGTTGTGTCTCTGCATGCCTGTCCAGAGTGCTTCAAGTAGGAGGCAGCAGCAGCCCAGTGGAGATAATGGCTGGGTGTGTGAACAGTGCATGTAGAATCGGAATAATCCTAGTCCCAGCAAGGTCTGTGCGACTCGCCCCGATGATTTCCCCAAGGTCCCTGGTTCGAACCCTTACCTCCTCCACAAATACCACAAGTCAAGAGGCTATCGCAGGTAGGGGGTCTACTACATAACCAACTCTCATGGAGGGCTTTAACCAGGAACAATATGACCGACCTAAGCCGAGAAGTCTGACACTGGCTGTCTTGTTACTTGTAGAGAGCATTTTGTTTGGGTTAATTGGTGCTTGATTTTTGCTTTCTAATCAATCGGCAACTTACCGAGAAAATTTCGTAGTGCAGTGTTAACATTACTAACAAAAGTAAGCTGATTTGGGTCAACCTCCAGCTCTAACGCCATCAGGTCGACTCGGTTAGAGCCTTGCATTAGAGTTATTTTACTGGATTAAAGTTATTTATTATTTATTTAAGATTTACTGGGTTAGGCTTTGTAATTTTAAGCAATTGAGTCCATCCTGGCAGCACAGGAATACCACCATATACGAAGTTTAGCATCTCCACAGCGATGCTACCCGATGCAGTTGCCGAATCGGTAGAGCGCAGGCTTTGCATGTGGAAGGTCGGGAGTTTGAAACCCAGCCGAGTCAAACCACTGACTTAGAAAATTGATACTACAATGTAGTTGCTACCTAGCCTGGCACTCTTCATTACTAGGATAGGACAAGGACTGATTACCTCAGAACAAAGATAATATGACTGAGTAGGAAATTAAGTTATGATGCCAGCGGCCTGGTCTCCCAGTAGGGCAGCACTATAAAGTCGCCATGAGTGTATACTGTCACAACTCAGTACCCATCCTGATATGACCTTCGATGTTGCCATGATGTAAAACCCCTAAACAAGCAAGCCACTGCGATGCTTGGTGAGCATTGATCCAACTACTGAGAAGAGATGTAAGAGAGCGTAACAATTATATATGTTTAGTTTGTATGTGTCTGTTTTTTAATTCAAAGTCAGCATCGATGAAATTGTGCAAGCTGTAAATGCGCTTTAAATCTGGACGTATCGGAGTTGATGCCAATACTAATGAGAAGAACTAATCTTTAGTTCTAGTTGTTCTCGCATCAATTTCTGTCACTACAGTTGATCCGAAATAAGCAGAATTGTGAGAATAACGCCATGGTGAGGGTGGTGTTTTACCAATTAATCATGTTGTGTTTGCAAACATTTATGTAATTGATTCAAAGTATTTACTATGTTGTTGATTTTAGTTGTGGTGGTGTTTTTTAAATCCAAAGAACCCTTAGTGCCACTACAGTTAATTTTGTTTCCTGACATAAAGTTAATTTAAATTATTTAGATACATCTGTTAGTTAGCTAGACATGCCCTATTGTTAATAGTAATCCTTAATTAGTTTAGCGAATAATTTAGTTGTATCCATAGGAAACAGGTCACCCCTTAGGGGGATGCCGATCAGTATCATCATCCCACATTTGATGGTCAAATAAAACTCAGTTCCATGTTGCAGCTATGCGCAAGGCTTATAAAGGCGAGGGACAGACTTTCGATGTGCAACATCTGGTGGCGAGGGAACCGTTCGCGCAGTTCACGGCTTGGTTCGAAACCGCCTGCAACACAGAAGGAATTATCGAAGCAAACGCCATGTCACTCGCCACAGCTACAAAGTAAGCCATTAAAAGGAGCTCATTAAATGCGGATGGGGTTAATTATATCGCGTAAGCTTCAAAGTTCAAGTCATAGTGGATAGAAATCAAGATAAAGACCGAACATATTTAGAAAATAGAATATAAATGGTTAGGTAGCTGAAAGCTGGTCATGTTGGATAGGCTCAACTAATAAGGATATACGTGGTATATATTGTAAAATTCCTCCAGTATGTCTGGCGAGAGGGGCCACCCAGTACATTACCCCGACAGCTGGTGGGGGCACTCCACCACTCCACGGCACCAATGGAGGTATATAGTGAGAAGTATCTGTTCCCCTAGCATTTATTCTTGTATAATGCGTTATACATCACATATATATAATTCATACACACAAGCAGACAAGAACAGGAAGACAAGAACAGAGCATAGTTTAAATGTTATTTATTTAATCAAATTTAATCTTGGCTGACATATCAGCAGCACAGCGGTTGGAGGGCCAGGCACGGTGACCCAGACGCCCTGAGCAGTTCAGATCAGTTCAGGCAGGTTAGGAGCAACACATGGAGATGAAGATAGGTCATCAGGTGGAGACGACAGCAGTTCAGTGCTCAAACCCCTTATAAAGTGGGTGGGTGATCGAAGTGGTGTAGAGAGCAGCCAGGGGCGAAGTGACGAGCTACGAGTGGGAGATTTGTGAAGAAAGCTAACAATAGAGCAACAGCCTCGTGTGCAAATTACCCATGTTAGCCTGCAGCAAACATGTTTAATTCACACACTCATACACACAAGCAGACAAGAACAGGAAGACAAGAACAGAGCATAGTTTAAATGTTATTTATTTAATCAAATTTAATCTTGGCTAACATATCAGTGGCACAGCGGTTGGGGGGCCATGCACGGTGACCCAGACCCCCTGAGCAGTTCAGATCAGTTCAGGCAGGTTATGAGCAACTCGTGGACATGAAGATAGATCATCAGGTGGAGACGACAGTAGTACAACGCTCAGACCAAAAGAGAAATGAGCACTGC
The DNA here is from genome assembly GCA_030323885.1 of Branchipolynoe longqiensis. Taxonomy (NCBI): domain Eukaryota; kingdom Metazoa; phylum Annelida; class Polychaeta; order Phyllodocida; family Polynoidae; genus Branchipolynoe; species Branchipolynoe longqiensis. The sequence continues at coordinate 75,169,214 of CM059196.1, forward strand.
AGGGGCGGCACATATTACGGGGAAAGCCAAATATGCCTTGACAGTGTTAGTTGTCCAGGTACCGACTTGCATGATACCAGTGAGGGGCAAACCTGGGACTTCACAGGCTTTGGCGTCCCCCTACACAGGCTGTGAAGTGTATAGCGCTTCTCAAGTCCAACTGCAACTGCAGCCGCCGCTCTGAAGGCTCGCAGCAGAACTCTGTTGGTGAGGGGCTCACCGGAGGGCAACACGAGGGCAGGTGAATCTGGAGGGAGGTTGACCGTACTGGCATTACTCCTCCAAGCACAGACTGGGCAGCAGGGGGAGTTAGGGAGAGCAGGGAGGTGGAAGAGCAGAGAGGAGGCTGAAGAGCGGGTCTTGGAGGAGTGCATAGTCACGACAAGCTTATCAGGAAAGAGGGAGACGTCCTTAGCTTTCAGGACGTGAGGGCCTATGACTGAAGTAGAGGAGGAAACCAAGTTACTTTGAAGCATGAGAGTTAGATACGCAAGTAAAAGCGCTACTATAATTACATGGGGGGAGGGATTCAGTGAGGCTAGGTAGGAAATAATAGTTCAGAGCTCGGGCGGGGTAACTGGCGGGGGCTCTTACCACACTATGTTTGGAGGACTTTAATGCGGCACGCTTCATTACGGCAAGCTGATTGGCTTCTTCCTCGTGCTGAAGAAATGGGTGCCACCACTCCTCTGGGAAGGCAGGGTGTGCGGCGAAGCGCCACCGCCACAAAATACTCCGCCCATGTCGCCTCCCCCGTACCAATCTTCCTACAGGCATCACCACGGGAAATAAAGTTATGTGGGAAAAAGGTTGTACCTTTTGGGCGTTGGAGAGCAGGCACAGCTTCAATAAAGGCAGCAGCTGCTGCTGGGATGACCCGAGGTGGGGGGGGGGGGGGGGGGGGGGGGGGGGGGGCTGGGCAGGGGAAACATGGTGAGAGAGCAGGGGGGAGGCGTGCACGTGGCATAGCAGCCACCTAGGGGGCGGGACCAGGGGTGAACACTGCTGGCGGGGAGCAGAGAGCAACAGGGGAAAATGACAGGTGGGGGAGGGGTGAGGACAGGGACTGGCCAGGCGGGACGGACAGGAGTAACGGGCTGGGGCAGCTGACGAGCCCCTGGAAGCTCTCTGAAGGGAAGAGCCGACACCTTCTCCGAGGCAGCTAGGCGAGCTGTGACATCTGAATACCTCTGCGTCTCTCTACTCAAACATCTAATCACATCCTGGTCGGACTCCTGGTCCGAGGAAGCCGACGAAGAGTGTGCAGGCTACTCTGGCCTCAGAGGGGTAGAGCCGGATGACTGTGGAGAACTCGGGTCCATAATAGGATCACAGGACGACCTGGCTGCTCTGACGTGCTGAGTGCGGGGCAGTATCTGAGACAAAGGTGGCCTACCTCGGCGCTTCTGAACAGGTGGTATATGGGCGTTGTCATGTAGTGTTGCAGCAGGTGTGGCACACATGGTTATTTGAAGCAGCATTAGCAGATGATCGAAGTGGTGTAGAGAGCAGCCAGCGGCGAAGTGACGAGCTACGAGTGGGAGATTTGCGAAGAAAGCTAACAATAGAGCAACAGCCTCGTGTGCAAATTACCCATGTTAGCCTGCAGCCAACATGTTTAATGTATTCACAGTAATGTATCTCACGCACTTGGTATCTAGTAAACTAAATGGATGTTGCTCAGGAAAACGATATATATTATAGTTATACTTATATAGTTTGTCGACTACAGTATGGTTAGCATTGGAAAATTGAGCCAACAGATCTGGTTGTGTAGGTCCATATAAGAAACACTTCTGCACCAAACATGGGCATTTCAAACTAGTGAGTAGCACCAGAAGAAAATGTAGCCAGTTAAAACGGTGTGATATGTCATGAAATGAAAACGACGCAGTGCTTTCAAAATGAGCCACCGCACGCCGCTACTGGCATCTACATGCTCACCTGCGACCTGTACTTTTTCCACAACATAGACTACTCCATAGTGATGTGTGCCGTGGTGCAAAAGGCACCGCATCTGCAACTTCTACTTTCACAATTCCAACTTTCATTTCACAACTTTCTGAAAGCTCTGTGTAAAGTAAAGCTTGTTTTATTTACCAACACCTCTAGAGCACATTGCTATTTATCATTGGCTATTGAACATCAGACATATGGTCATTTATTTGGAGGAAATCTGCTGCCGCCATATAGGCTACTCTTTCCGATAAGCAGCAAGGGGCCTTTTATATTCACTTTCCCACAGACAGGACAGCACATACCGCAGGCTTTGATGAACCAATTGTGGACCACTTTGAAATGGAAAATAGCCCAAACTGCAAATGAGTCCAGTCAGCAAGATCGATAGGATGATGGACACCTTCACAGGTGGACACTCCGCCGCCTGAACTATGTCCCTCTCCCTTGAGAAAGCATTGAGATGCATACTTGTTGTTGCTTTGTTGTACTAAATGACCTTGTATATACTGCTACGCTATGTGTTTGTTCTACAGGGATGGTCGCCCATCGTGTCGCATTGTGTTAATGAAGGGTTTCGACGAAAAGGGCTTCCGCTTCTTCACGAATTATTCCAGCCGTAAGGGTCAGGAACTTGTAAGTCCTTATCCTGTGCGTTTGGACTAATTAATTAATTGGTTTTGCGCCTAGTGTCTACGTGTATATTTATTGCTACATTTTATAAATGCTTAGAGTTGCATCGTCCAATAAAAACATCACTTTTTCAAAAGCGAAACACTTATCTAAATTTCAACCTACATATCCAACTTGGATACGAGTGCATTAATTAAGTATTTGTTTCTGCCTAGGGCATTCTAGGTCGATTTAATAGAACCTACTACTGCTGAATCCTATGGAGTCAGAGTTTTGGCAAGCACATCAAAATTAATTTGGCATGTTCACACTTGAAATATCTCCAAAGTTAATCATTTTAAAGCAAAATTACTTCAAACTAGAGAAAGGTAGATTATAGCGATCAACCTAATATATTTATCACAGAAACTCAAGAACATCGGACTATGCAACTTGTGAAGTATTAACTATTATGTAGATAAGCACTTTATTTTACATAAGCTATAATGTTGTAATCCTATAAACTCCCACCAAATCTAATCAATGATATACATTGATTCTTATCGCAATCTAGCCTAGCATTCAGTGTTGCCAGTACAGAGCAATGACTGGTTTGTTCAGTATCATGATAATGCGACTGAGTGGGATATAATGGCCATGGTGCCAGTGGCATGATCAAAAGACATATTTGATTGACTGTTACTATCAGTCTTCCTGGCGATCGCACACCAGAAGATCGACTAGCGCAGCTACCACCATTCATGGGTCCGGCAGTTCCACCCACCACCACGGTCAGCAACCTATCAGGAGAGAACCTTGCACGGCCCCTCTCCCTCCTACATATCCAACTTAGATACTGCCGTGGTCATTAAATAATGATTTCAGTTTAGTGATTCTGTGCTACATTTCTACGTTAAAAAATGGTTAAGCAAACTTATGTCCAGCATTTCGGTGTGCGCACCAAAATTTTCACTTCAAATGTCGCCAAATTTAACCCTTTAAAGTAAGTTACTTCAAGCCCAAGGTTATGACCATGAAGCTTACTTATTTATCCTTTTTTTTTTAAAGAGAAGAAAAAAAGCATCTGGCAGAAAGCTGAAACCATCGGATTATGCTACTTTAATTTAGTTGGCTACACCTTCGTTAAATAGCATATCAGCTTACATCAAACACATGGGCTGCCCTGCAATTTACAACGTGGACAAAGGGCTATGATATTGAACTTTATTTCAGGAATCACATCAAGGTTAGCAGGTTGACAGTTCGGAATCAGTTACTCAGGCACTTAACCCTATTAATTCAATTGTCAGTTTTGATTGTATGGTTGGGTGGGCGGCTAAGAAAGCTGGGTGGTGGTCAGTGTTCGGCGTCATGTGGCGAAGTGGCTGGAGGAGGCCAGCGTGACGTCACAGGTTCTCATTAGCACGAGATTCGGGGTCGCCCGGGACCCGGCGGGGGCGAGAGGTGGGGAGAGGTTCGGGAGTCGAACCCAGGGGGCACCTCCGTAGCCCTTTGCCGCGCGGAAATCACCCATGTTGTCAACCAACATGCACAATGCGCTTTGCCGTTCAAAATATTTTAATTAAATTGGACTAGTGCTGCCCATCAGTGAAAACAAGTGTTAACACATTTATCCGTTATGGGCAGGGTGAATAAATTCATCAAAAAAAGGAGAAAAAGTCCTTTATTTCACTAGTATCTACAAACTATATCAATACCGGTAAAGCAGTTTTACATTTGTTTTTTTTGTTTTATGTGAGGTGTAAATGAATATATGTATACGCAAATATTATTATGAGATGCTATCGGTATTGGGTTGGGGTTATACTCTCCCATGGTGTTTTCTATGGCTGTGTGTTGTTGGAGCCGCTTGGTGGTCCGGTTGGTTGTACTGTGAAGGGTGTAGTGGGCCTGCGCAGAAGGCAGCTGGTCAAGTCAGGTCAGGAATAGATCAGTTGGCCTGTAGATTTTAAAGTCATTAAGTGTCTAGAATAGCCTGGAATCTAAAAAGTTCAGTAGTGAATAAACCCTGATAGTTATTATTTATGAATCTATATGTGTGCACATATAACTGGTTGCAGGAAGCTAACCCTCTCGTCGCCCTAGTATTCTACTGGAACAGTGGACGTGGGCACCAGTCCATCTTGTCTAGACAGGTACACCCATATCTGTATAAGGTCCACGGTCTGAAGCTACCAAGCACCGGTATATAGCAAACATCTGCGCACGGTCTGTCTTATTAGTTGAAGATGAGCGTGTCTTTTCCCAGATGGTGTTTTAAAAGTCAATATCATTTTACTGTCTTCTTTCAGTACTGTGCTAACTGCGTAGGTGTGCGGCGTAGTGTCTGCTGCCACCGCGTGGTAGTCGAGCTCATGTACAGACTACTACAGTATTCTTTTAACAATCTTGTTTCTTCCTTTATTTAACTAGGTTTTCAATGGGAGAGTCCTGCCCCTCCCCCTTCCACTCCACCCTCTCCCTTCCACTTCCCCCCCCCCTTCCCCTTTCCACGCCCCCTACCCCTGCCCCCTTCCCGCCCTCTTCCTTCTCCTTCCCCCTTCTACCCCCCCAACCACTTCTCCCTTCACCAGACGGGATGGCCGAATGAGTTAGAGCGTCCGTCTCTCGTGCTGTCTGTCTCCCGTGCTGGTAGGTCGTGGGTTCGAATCCCGGTCGAGTCAAACCAATGACTTTAAAATTGATACTTGTCGCTTCCTAGCTAGGCGCTCGGCATTATTAGGATAGGGCAAGGACTGGTGTGCTCAGTGTCAGGATAATGTGACTGAGTGGGATACCAGGTCATGGTGCTGACGGCCTGGTTTCCCAGTGGGACAGCACTATAAAGTTGCCATGAGTGCGCACTGTCACAAGTCGGTACCCGTCCTGATATGACCTTAGATGTTGCTAGGACGTAAAACAACAAACAAACAAACAAACCCTTCCCCCTCTCTCTGCTCCTCCCCTTGCCATCCTCCACACCTACCTCCTCCGGTCCCCTCCTACCCCCTCCCCTCCTGCCCCATCCTCTTGCCCTTTCCCCTTCCCCCCTCCATTTTCCCCCTCTCCTCCGCTAATCCCTTCCCAATGGTACATTCTCATTTACCTACTTCGAGATTGTGAACCTATGGCTATGCGCATGCGCTCTATGTGTGTGAGTAGACTCACGTGACAGGATATGGACTGGGTGTATTGTCTGATGTTGAATATACCGATGCTTCCTATGCTATAGAACCATATTAAAGCATATCTATTTCTGCACCACTTCCACCACCGACGACAACGTTTTTATGTCGTGAAAGTGGTACAGTTACGGTGAAACTATTGTTGTTAGTTACATTTGAAAGAGATAACATTGTTTCTTAATGATGTCTTTCTCTTTGCATAGGCTGAAAATCCGTTTGCATCTCTTGTCTTCTTTTGGGAACCACTATTTAGATCGGTAAGGCCGATGTGTTGCGTGATATCAAGTTTGTTATGCACTCTGTTATGTAGTTATTATCTGTCTTTAGCCCCTGTCACACATCACCGGATTGAACAACGGACAGAATTGTCTAGTCCGGGCGTCATAAGTATTAAAATGTGTCAAAATGTTGCCATATTGTGTCAAAGGCCGCTGGGCGAACGGACATGAAACGGACATGAACGGATAGCCAACGGACGGTAAGCAGACTAAACAGACTAAACGGACTCAAACCAGACAAGAAATGTAGACGTCAACCCGGTGGCATCCGTTCCAAGTTTTGTGCATGTTCAAAACTTGTACGGACACAAACCGGACTATCAACGGACTTTGTTTGGTTTCTTTCCATTTCCTTCAATCCGGTGATGTGTGACAGCCGCTTTACTGTTACTGTCAACTTAACATCATAGAGATGTTTGATCGACGTTGTATATCATGAATGTTTAATAAAGTGTTTTTTTTTGCTTTGGCGTCACAATTGCATGATCCGATGAATTTGAAAATCTTCGATATTTCCTAAATAAATATATTAGGTTGGTAGTTATAATATACTTACCAAGTTTGAAGTAGCTTTGGGATTAAATGACTCATTTTCTTTGAGATATTTTAAATGAAAATATTATAAATTAATTGTGGTATGCATGCCGAAATTCTTTGTTTACCAGTTTTCGAACAGAGCAAAACACACGCCCGAATGTAAAATGAGTGCACCAGTTGGATATGTAAGACTAAATTTATCTAAGTGTTTCTGTTGAGAAAATAAAAGTGCTTTCATCGGATTATGCAGCTTCAAGTGTTCAATAATGTGTTGTATAGTTTGCGAGTATTGAATTGGGAGAAGAGATGTTTAACAGGCATACTAGTGACTTAAGTTAAATGGGGTGAACCCACTAAAATTACAATATCAATATTTAAGGTTTTTCTCTGTTGGCTTATTAATAACATTAATATGAAGAATTATAAGAGCAATAAATGACCAACCAGAATTCTGCACTATTTATATCGTATAGAAAATAATTAACTATCTCAGTATGCGTGTAATACAATCTTAATTCACCTACATGTGAGCGTATATCATTGGCCTTGTTGCATGGGTACAGTAGTTTTAAGTGGCCCTCAGCCTTTGGCTTCGGTCCATTTAATTTTTAATTAACTCCAACCAATTTTGACTAACATTATGCCTCCGCACAGATAACATCATATCTTTCGATAATAACATTTCAATATAAATCATTGTGCGGACATTATTTTATGTGTAACAGAGATAATGATGATGATGATGATGATGATGATAGGTGACTGTATTTTATCTGTAATAAGATTGCATAGTCAGATGGTTTAGATTTCCGCCATTTTCTGAGATATATACATGATATTAATCATTATAATCTATTTTACTTATATTTGAAGCAACTTTTATTTTACATGGCTAACTTTGGAGATATTTGAATTGAAAATGCACCAAATTAATTTAGGCATGCACGCCAAAGACTTCAGTACTAACATATTCTATCAATTAGACTTAGTATCCCCCTTCTACGCAGCAGCAACTATCTAAGTTAAATATGTAGAATTAAATCTAGGTGAATGTTTCGGTTTTAAAAATTTGATATTTTCATCGGACTATGCAACTTTAAGCAGCACCTGTACATTCTAACATTGGCTGCAGGTGCGAATAGAGGGCCGAGTTTCTCGGCTCTCCGAGGAGGAGTCGCGCTCCTACTTCCAGTCCAGGCCCAAGACAAGTCAGATCGGCTCAGCGCTAAGTGAGCAAAGCACCGTCATCAGAGACCGGAAGGTGAGCCGCCTTAGTCCACCTACTGCCCACCAGCGGGTAATATAATGTGCTTAAAAGTTATGTATTCCGATGCCGGTGTTGCTGGTTTGGGCCTCCGTCGGTTTACGCTCTACGCTGTCGCTTCTGCATATCTGCGCATGCGCCAAAATCGACCGGTGCTTTCAAACTGCAGAATGTTGCAGGTTTCGGCCTCCGTCGGTTTACACTCTACGCTGTCGCTTCTGCACATGCGTGAATGCGCCAAAATCGACCGGTGCTTCAGGGGGGTACTTCTTTCTTTTTTTTACGATCTCGGGAGGGGGAGGAGATTATTTTAATAATTCTTTTTGAATCTGACAGGGGGTGGGTAGTTTTGTTTTTTTCCTATCTCGGGAGTGGGAGGTGATTCTTGTTGTATTGCTGAGGGCGGGGTACTTTTATTTATCTATATTCATGGCTTGGTTTTGGAGGGGGGGGGGGCTTATTTCCTACCTCTATTCACACAGCGGCTGGGTTGGTTTCGTGGGGGGGGGGGGGGGGGGGGTTACATTCTTTTAATTATTGTTTCATATATCTCGGGGAGTGGGGGGGTACTTTTTTTTTTCTTTTTTTGTTACTATCTCGGCCGGGGGAGATTATTTTAATAATTATTTTTGTATCTCTGCGAGTGGGGGCTAATTCTTGTTTATCTTTGTTCCTATCTCGGGATGGGGAGGGGATTATTTTAATAATTCTCTGAGGGGGGTACTTTTATTTATCTTTGCATGGCTTGGTTTGGGGGGGGGGGGTTATTTCCTACCTCTATTCACACAGCGGCTGGCTTGGTTTTTGGGGGGGGGGCTTTTACATTCTTTTAATTTTTGTTTATTTTTGTTCCTATCTCGGGAGGGGGAGGAGGTTATTTTAATAATTCTTTTTCTTATCTCTGAGGTGGGAGGGGGTACTTTTATTTATCTTTTCTTGGCTGGGGGGGATTATTTTAATCATTCTTTTTGTATCTCTGCTATTTCGTACCACAGGAGGGGGGGGTTATTTAATTATTTTAATTATTGTTTCATATATCTCGGGGAGGGGGGGTACTTCTTTTTTTAAATGTTTACTATCTCTGGAACACAATTCAACACACTCGGACAAACAAGACACACACGAGAAATTGTAAAGTGACCCCCCCCCCACCCTCCTGAGATATATAAAACAATAATTAATTACTTAGAAGCCACGGACCAGTATTTGCGCAGCCGTTGTGTGAATAGTGGTATGTAGTGTAGGTATGTGGAAACAAATTTTAACCTCCTTCAATAATTAAACAAAATGCATCACTGGAAAGAGCTTGAAAAGCCCTTTAAAATGACACCAAGATTTGTCGTAATGCTCGCATTGCGTTTGATGCAAGGGAAGGAAGAGACCCTCCCCCCACACCCCCCACCCCCCCCCCCTCCCACCCCCCCCACCCCCCCCCCCACCCCCGCTCTCTCCTGCCGCTGCCCGGCTTTCTCACCTTCCCTGTCATCCCTCCCTCAGCTTTCTCCCACCTCGCCCTCTCTCCCTGCCCCGCCGGCTTTCTCACCAACCCCGCCTTCTCGCCTCCCCGCTCCTCCCCTTATAAGGCTGCCCGCCGGCCTCCTTCAGCCACTCGCCTCCCGGCCGTCCTCCCTGCACAAGCTCCTTTCTTCTTCTTTGGCTCCCTCCACCTCCGACCCCTCCACGGCCGATACACCACCCTCGGGCCGATCTACCGACGCAGACGCACACATCATGCCTGGCAGCGGCAGAGGGAGGGGACGCCGGGGAGTCCGGATGGCCGCCATGGGCATGCCGGGGGCCGCCTCGCCAGCCTCCTCCGCCCCGGGCTCGCCGCTGGCGCCTCGCAACCGCCCCTCGGGCAACTGGGCTGCGGGCGTCGACGCCACCATGACCGCCACCCTCCAGGCGCTGGAGCGCATCACATCACGACTCGACGCCCTCGACTGTCGCAGCACCCACGCCCCCGAGGAGACAAGCCCGGCCGCGGCGAGCCGGCGTATGGCCTACTCCTCACCGCCCACCCCGGCACCTCGGGCGCACGTAGTCGGGGGAGCACTCCCACCGCCCCCGCCTTAAGCACCGCTTCCGGGGGCGATCCACCCGCAATACGAGCTGTACGCACGCCACACCGTCCAGCCGCCGGCTCCCGCGCCTCCGGCCTATGACCAGGATGCCATCGACCACACCGCGGCCGACGCCGTGAGGGAGATCCTCGCGTCGGCCGAGGCGCAACACGCCAGGAGGAGGAAAGGTGTTTCCCCCAACTACATTTTCCCCTCGGACCTCGTCGAGAGAGGCCCCGAGCGGAAGCCGGTAAAGCGGGGGGAGGCATCCAAGGATGAGTATAGCCTCGCCCTCCACACCCTTGAGAGCCATCCAAGCTTCCCCGCCCACTCCCTCCCAGGCCTGAACCACCACGCCCTCACAGTTCTCCGCGACAACCTGGTCTATCCCTGGCCTACCGTCCGCCGCTACTCGGAGACCATATTCACCTGGATAGCGGACGGTAGGCTCCCTCACGGGTGGCACGACCCGGTCGCCCTGAACATGGTGAGAATGGAGGTTCTCACCATGCCGCCCCCCCCCAAGCCGCCCCGACAGCACCAGCCTTCCGAGACGCAGACCCTTCCCGAGGCCCACAGCAGCCCCAGACCCAAGCCGACACCCGCCTCACCTACAACCGAGAAGCTCACGGGGCCCCCTGCACCGCCTGGAACTGCGAGCCCACCTCATGCGACCGGACCACCGTCGGGGAGGCCCATGGCGAGGCGGTGGCCAGACACCGGCACATATGCGCCTACTGTGCTAACGTGAGGAGGATACTCACCATGCACAGCGAGGCCCTATGCCTGTCCAAACGAGCCCGTGAGCGCCAGACCCCGGCCGCCTCGGCGGATTTTTGATCCGCCCCCCCCCCCCCCCCCGGCCGGTCCGGGGGGCCATAACCGGCGCATCACCTACACCCCTGCCGACAACCCCTTGACCACCACCGACAACCCCATAACGCCCAGCAAATGCCACCGGCCTGCAGCCGGAAAGCCACCGGACCCGGACCGCAAGGAGCACAAACGGCTCCCCACACATGCGGCCCAAGCACGGAGTTCTAGGCGCTGACCACCACAGCCCTAGCCGCTCCACCCACAACACCCAGGACACAGCCGGGGACCATCACCCCGCGCCGCAGGCCCCCGACGCCGCCCACACTGACCACAAACCCTCCCTAGACATCACAGCCGCCGACCATCACGCCGGCTAACAGGCGCCCAGCCGTGTGCCTGCAGACATCACCACCACCGACCTCCACATCTCCCCCGGCGACACCGCCTTCCTCAACCCACCCGACCCTCCCCTGACCCCCACCCCCCCCAGCCATGACGAATTCGCTGCCCCCCTCTCCGACCCTCGCCGCACCTCCTCCCCCACCCCCGCCAACCCCCACCCTGGCCGAACCCATCGCCGACGTCCTCGACCTCCAGCCGACGTCGTGGACCACCACCTGCGCAGCTTTCCGGGAAGCGGGCCTCCCGAACTTTTGGCCGCCCACATCCCTGTCTCGCCGACGTAGGCCCCCGACTCATCACGACCTCCAAGATCCGGATCCCAGACTTTCACCCTGCACACCCTCCGCCAAGGCGCCGCCCAAGCCTGCCACCGCGCGGGGGCGCCCCTCGCCGACATCCTGGCCCAGGTCCACACCTACGTGCCCCGCCTCGCCCCCTCGGGCACGCCTCGAGCCCTCTCCTCTGTCTTGGTGGAGGGCTCATCGGCGCCCCTCTCCACAAACAATTAAAGCTCCCCCCGAGCTCATCTAGTCGTAAGCTATACCTTTATCGCTCCTTATGAGCCTATTTACTCTTTCTTGCTTTCACCGCATTTTTACCTTTGTATATAGCTTGTGATTATTTGTTCCCTGTTGTTCCTGAGGCGTTCAATAAAGCGCCTTTTTTCCACCCGCGCCTTGCTTTCTTCCTTTTCGCGCATCGGTCGTAATGCTCGCATTGCGTTTGATGCGAGGGAAGGAAGAGACCCTCCCCCCCCCCCTCTCTCCTGCCGCCGCCCGGCTTTCTCACCTTCCATGTCATCCCTCCCTCAGCCTTCTCCCACCTCGCCCTCTCTCCCTGCCCCGCCGGCTTTCTCACCTCCCCCGCCTTCTCGCCTCCCCGCTCCTCCCCTTATAAGGCCGCCCGCCGGCCTCCTTCAGCCACTCGCCTCCCGGCCGTCCTCCCTGCACAAGCTCCTTTCTTCTCCACCCGCCCACCCAACTCTCCTCACATGCTAGTGGAGGGCTCATCGGCGCCCCTCACCACAAACAATTAAAGCTCCCCCCGAGCTCATCTAGTCGTAAGCTATACCTTTATCGCTCCTTATGAGCCTATTTACTCTTTCTTGCTTTCACCACATTTTGAACATGGTATATAGCTTGTGATTATTTGTTCCCTGTTGTTCCTGAGGCGTTCAATAAAGCGCCCTTTTTCCACCCCCACCTTGCTTTCTTCCTTTTCGCGCATCATGAGAATAGGTGAGTATTAAGGAAGTTATGACGTTTTCTATCTCTGAAATTGGGCCTTATTTAATTAAATAATCCCCCCCCCCCTCCCGAGATAGGAAATTGTTTAGTTCCCCCCCCCCCCCACTCCTGAGATATATAAAGCAACAATTAATTACTTAGAAGCCGTGGACAGTGGTGGATTTTCTAGATAATAGATTTTTCTGCACTACGGTAGTGTTCTTATTCGCATGTAACGACGTGTCACGCGGATGTGACATTGACAGTATGAGTGTCACTTAACTCAACTATCTTAGGCCACGGTTTGAATCTGGCGATATGTGCTGACGCATGCGCAGACTATGCCGTTCGATTTTGACGCATGCGCAGAAGCGATGCACAGAGCGTAAACCAACGGAGGCCCAAACCCACAACACCAGAGGTGGGGAGAGGGAGTATGAGTGGGGGGGGGGGGGGGCTATTTTCTAGCACCTCTTGTCATCCTACAAAACTGGAATAGACGCGGTGGCCGAGTCAGTAGAGTGCATGCTTCCCGTACAATAGGTTGGGAGTTCGATTCCCGGTTGAGTCAAACCAATGACTTGCAAAATTCATATTTTTTGCTACATAGCCTAGCGCTCAACATTACTAGGATAGGGCAAGAACTGGTTAGCTCAGAATTAGGATAATGTGACTGGGAAATCGGGTCATGGTGCTGGCGGACTGGTCTCCCAGTGGTGCAGGGAGCACTATAAAGTCGCCATGGGTGGGCACTTGTCAGAAGTCGGTACCAGTCCTGATATGACCTTAGATGTTGACAGGATGTAACGCTCCCAACAAACAAAACAAAATACAAAACTAATACTGGATACGACATAAAACGCCCTACCTGTCATCAAATGAGCATATCATTCGGAATAGACTTGCTACAAATTATATAAGGCAAAATAGTTTTATGGGCATTTTATTTTTCTGTTCATTAGATCTAAAATATATCCAGTGTGTTTAGGCATCGGCGTATTTGTAATGCTAGTCTGCTGTTTACACTAGATGCTGACAGATAGGAACGAAGAGCTTACTGCGAAGTATGAAGGAAATGAACATCTACCTAAGCCTGAATTCTGGTAAGTTCTCTGCTGGTATTTTGGGGGGGGGTGTTGAAAGTGTCGTCAAATATCGAATCGCTAATGTTGTGATTATTTCTTTTATTACTATTATTTTTGTATTATTGTTGTATAATTATTGGTATTAAATCACTGTTCATTGATTCTCTCGACTCCTTTTTAATACTTGAATATAATTTTACCACCTTGAATTGCGGTGGATTCCTACAAAGAGACAACAGCAAAGACGCACGAAGTAATAAAGAATCATTGGTATGAAAAACCGCCACCAGTTCCGGGCATATGGAATCATGCTAATGTGTCTACACTCGTTTCCTTTTTTTCCCACACCTCCATAGTGCGTACTGTATGCCCCTTCCATGCATATGGAATTTTACCTTTAAACATGCGATTGGAATCGATTTGAGATAAGCCGGGCGGGGAGGGGACTCTCAATATTGTACTTTAAAAAAAATTGTTGATGAATGGAACCAAAAATTACTTTGTTCAGTGGAAAAATGTAAAGATCCCCCCCCCCCCCCATCACCCACACACACAATGACTGGTTAATTCGGTATCCGGATAATGTAACTGGGTGGAATATCGTATCATAATTCCATCAGAATGGTAGTTCAGCGGGGAAGCACTAAGATGTTGCAATCTAGGAGGAGAGACGAAACGGAAGTGCAAGGTTCCCATGTGGAAGGTCGTGAGTTAGAATCTGTGCCAAGTAAAATGATCAAATTGATAATTGTCGCTTCCTAGCTATACGTGCTCAATATTATTAGGATAGGGCAAGGACTGGATGGCTCACTGTCAGGATAATGTGACTGAGTGGGATATCAGGACATGGTGCTGGTGGCCTGGTCTCCCAGTGGGGCACCACTATAAAGGCACTATGAGTGTGCACTGTCACAAGTCAGTACCCATCCTGATATGACCTTAGATATTGTCAGGACATAAAATCCACACAAACAAACAATGAGAGACCCGGAAGTGACGTATCAGACCTGCTTGACTCATTTTGATTCTGACTTAAAGCTGCATAGTCCGATAAAATATCAAATTTTCAAAACCAAACCAATTATCTAGATTTGATTTTGCATATCTAACTTAGATACTGATGCACTTATTAAGCATTTGTTTCTGCATAGAAGGCAATACTGAGTCAATTTAACAGAACCTGTTACTGCAGAAGTCTATGGTGTCAGATTTTTGGAAAGCTTGCCAAAACTAATTTTCCATGTTTGCACTCAAAATATCTCAAAAGTTTACCATTTAAAATAAAAGTAACTTTGAACTAATGCAAAGTAGATACCTGTGATCGATCTAATATATTTATCTCAGAAAAAATACAGAAATTCAAAACCATCGGACTATGCAACTTTAACCGTGGATAGTGTCTCCTTTTCAGGGGTGGCTACCTGGTACTGCCGGACGTGTTTGAGTTCTGGCAGGGACAAACGACAAGGATTCACGACCGGATAAGATTCCGCCGACCGGAACCGGAAGAGACCATCAAACCGGAATTGACGCACCGAGGGGACAATGGCTGGGTGTTTGAGCGTCTGTCGCCATGATAATGCTACCGTAAAAAATTCCGGATATGCTACCGGAAACGCAAATGTTCTTCCAATCATTGTGATAGAATAACTTTTTTCTTAAATCGATTTATTTTCAATCAGATTTCCTTGATTAGAAGTGTATTAAACTGCATGCACGGGCAGCATTAAAGTTGCATAACCCATTGCTTTTGAATTTTTGTTATATCTTTCAAATAATTGGCTTATATATAATTAGGTTGACCATTGTAACCTACATTGGATTGGTTTAAGTTTTATGGTAATTGATTAAAGTTGCAAGTCCAATGGTTTTGAATTTCTGCATTTTTTCTGAGATAAATATATTAGATCAATCACTGGTATCTACTTTACATTAGTTGAAAGTTACTTTTATTTTAAATGGTAAACTTTTTTAGATATTTTGAGTGCAAACATAGAAAATTGTATCTCTGCGTTTGCCAAAACTCTAACACTATAATAATAAAAATAATAATAAAACATTTATATAGCGCCCAATCCAGCAAGCTGTTCTCAGGCGCTTTACATAACAAACAAATATAGGCGGAACAGCAGCTGGCAGAGTAATTCCAGCAGAAAAGCAGCTTGTGCCGGCTCTGTTACTTTAGTGGCAATTGCTGCTTGCAATAGACCTTATGCAGCAGATGTCTTTGGCATCTTAACATTAACAATAACCGTTGATGGCTTAGTTATCACTACCACAGTTCCCTTCCTTGTGGTATCTAGTAGAGGTTTAGGAAATTGTTCTCCAGTCCCACTGCATGGTATTCTATCACCAGAGCTGTTCAGTAAACTTGTGCCATAATCGGGTTCCAGAACCCATGTTTTCCGCTAGGTACCGTCTGTGTGCCTCCACATGGTTCCTGCACAGAGGTAGCCAACCCCTGGCCTATAGACTTCTGCAGTACCAGGTTCTATTAAATTGACTCAAAATTGCAACATACTCGCGGGAATATTTTTTTGTTAGGTTTTGGGGTTGTTTTGGTGGGTTTAAAAAGGATTTGTCAGAGGTAACTTTCATCTATGCAACTATAATTAAAGAATAATTATTTGTCCTGTCCTACGCAATATTATTTTCTATGATTAAATTTAAGTTACATAGTCCCATCACTTGAGTTTCTAATATTTTCTTTTTTTATAGATAAATACATTAGGTTGATCGTTATTATCTACTGTATTTTAGCCTGAGGTAATTTTTCAAATTATAAATGGTTAACTTTGGAGGTATTTGAAGTGAAGATATGCTAAATTACTTTCAGTGTGTACACAGAAATCATGGACACCATAGGCTTCAGCAGTGACAGGCTCCTTTAAATTGACTTAGTATTCCCTTCTACGCAGCACTAAATGTTTAAGATGTGTACCAGCATATAATTTGAATATGTGTCTAAATATTTTTGTTGTGAAATTATATCATATTTTCCATTGGTTCTTTAAGATAATTGTTTGTCATATATTGAATCTACTTGTCGCTTCCTAGCCATGCGCTAGGCATTAATATGATAGGGTAAGGACTGGTGGCCTGAACTCCCAGTGGTGCAGCACTATAAAGTCGCCATGAGTGTGCACTGTCACAAATCGCTAGCTGTCCTGATATGACCTTAGATTTTGCCAGGATGTAAAACTACACCGACCAACCAACCCAATAGGTATCATTTCTGTAAGATCAGCCTCATAGGAAGCGTTGTGATTTCTATATGTACCTCTTTGCCAATAGTTTATTGTTTAAAGTTGCATAGTCCGATGGTTTTGAATTTCTGTATTTTTTCTGAGATAAATATATTAGGTCGATCACTAGTATATACTTTACACTAGTTCAAAAGTACTTTTATTTTAAATGGTAAACCTTTTAGATATTTTGAGTGCAAACATGGAAAATTAGTTTTTCTAGACTTCTGCCGTAACAGGTTCTGTTAAATTGACTCAGTATTGCCTTCTATGCAGAAACAAATGCTTAATAAGTGCATTAGTATCTAGAGCCGTGTTTACACGGGGAAGTTAATTCGCTTCATATAAATCGCCTTGCCTAGTTCGCCTCACATTCGCCGTGTAAACGCGACTCTGAGGCGGATTAGGGCTGATTCGCTTCATATGATTCACTTTTTGTAATCCACTTTGCTAGGTGGTTTATATGAAGCGATTTCAGCTGGTTCCCGGGCGGCGGTACTATAAAATAGTAGTGCGTGCCGGAAACAGGGGGAGCAGTAACTAATCGCTGGTACCTGGCAGTGTTAGGGCCCGATTAGGCCGAAATCTATTGAATGTGATCATATTTAACAGAATTACATACTCAAATAATGAAATTTAATTAAATTAACCCTAAATTAAAAGCGATATTAACGTAGCAGCTGCATAGGCGTCGAATCGCCGAGTGTAAAGTAAACAAATAGCAGTGCTCGCCGGCTACAGGCAGAACTAAGGCTGCTTGTTGCCGGCGCCAAAACACTTTCAAACTCGCTTCGTGTAAACGCGCCGCTACTTCGCTTCATATGAATCGCTTTGTCTAATTCGCTTCACAATTTCCCGTGTAAACACGGCTTAAGTTAGATATGTAAAAATCAAACCTAGATAATTGGTTTGGTTTTGAAAATTTGATATTTCATCAGACTATGCAGCTTTAAAGTATAACAAGAAAAATCTGCTCCATGGTTAGTTCAGTATCAACTGTTATTAGGGTTTAGGTCTTCCTGCTGAATGTAGCTTTAATTTCGTCTATATTGAAGGGTGTCTTGTTTGTCTTTTGGTTATTAAAGTTGCATAGTCCGATGGTTTTGAGTTTCTGTATTTTTTCTGAGATAAATATATTAAATTGATCGTTATAATCTACCTTTCTTTAGTTTGAAGTAACTTTTATTTGAATTGGCTAACTTTTCAGATATTTGAAGTGCAAACATGTGAAAATAATTGTGGCAAGCACACCAAAACTCTTGACACCATATATCTGCAGTAACAGGTTCTATTTAATTGATGCAATATTTCCCTTCAATGTGGTGAAAAATACTTAATAAGTGCATCAGTATCTAAGTTAGATATGTAGAATCGAATCTAGGTAATTATTGTAATTTAACAAATGTGCGGTTTCATCGGACTGCACTTTTAAGCGAAATAGACAGTTATTACTCAATATGAGGCGGTAGCACCTCTAGATGCATATTAATCGAGGCGTATTGATAATCATAACCTTGTTCACATTCCGGAGGTTAATAAAGCGCTTATTGAATGACTTCAACTTACATTTGAACGCATTTCTTCCTCTTTTTTCCCGTCTATATTGAATTCATTATAAAATAGCAAACTCTCCATCGTTTCTTTTGTGGTAAATATTTTATTCATCTGAACGGATATTTTGTCAGTGCTGAAGCACTGTTCTTCCAACCATTGAAAATGATCGCACTTGGGTTGTACATGGTGATGGGGAAGTGGAATGTGCTGCATTGTGTGTCTGAAGGTAAAGCTTTGTAAAGCGCACACTGAACATCCAATTGAATTGACTAGAATCTAATTTATTTAAAAAAAATACTGCTCTTTATTACATTAGTTAACATTTGAAGAGTCCAAGCACCAGATACAGCATGTTTCTGTTCTACTATAGTGGGTAGTCTACTCTAACCCTAAAAAGGTAGTTAAATAGACAGGTCAAGTGAAATCAGGTGGGATATTCTGTGATCCCTCTGGGGTAGGAGTAATAGGGTCTTGGTAGACTATTCTTTCTTTTTTTTTTGGCCCATTAGTTGTTTAAGCAGGGGAAATTTCAGTCATAGACGACTGGTCTTCCTCATTCCACTGCTGGTCGATAGAAAGCCCGAGCCTACACTTTTACCGACCCAAGGGATTTTTAACCTCCCACACCACATAGACATGGTATGAGAGCAACCGGCCTTTGATGACGCTGTAAGTTATACACAGCGGTGGAAATCCAAATTGGCAGAGCTGGGGGCACAGGGAATCGAACCGCCAACCCTCAGATTAGGAGTCTGACCTAGAAAAAAGTCAGACACTCTAACCACTCCGCCACAGAGAACGCCACAGATATAGATACTGCGGTAGGCCGCACACTATAATATATATATAATATGTGATGTATAACATTATGCAAGTATAAAGATATGTCAGGGAATATTACGTATTATTGTTATACTCTGTAAGATGCAACACTACCGGTGGCGCCATCTCAGCCCACCTCACCTCCCCCGGATGTTGACCAGTGTCAGTCGCACTGAAGGATTTATATATAATTTCTTCTGAGTGTAGGACGCAGGGAGAGGGGGCCAGCTACATATCGCCGCCCCCGTGGGGGGGGGGGGCACTCCACCAATGCGTCAGTCAGGAAGAAGTAAGATATTTATTCCCCTCCTTTATACTTGCATAATGTGTTACATATATAAACGTCACATATATATGCGTCCACAAATCAGAAGCAATGTATTTATAAGCAAATACATTTTTCAATAATTGTCGATGGATTATTCATATAGTATTCATACCATGAGTTAATAAATGAATAATTATTTTAATGCTTCACCCACTTAGTGACATGGAAATCACAGTTCATGCATTCTCATAGACGATTTCCACCACCGACCTTCCCTCTCGCGGCTGTGGAAACACTAATGTGGATAAAATATTAATGTGTAGCATGCTTCGTGGAAAAGGTCTTATAGAAGATTTCAACCCTCAAACTGCCCTCTGGTAGCAATGCCAAGAACTAATGTGGGTTGCAGCTCACTGCGCAAGCTCTGTACAAAATGTTTATTGTGGATATCCCCCCCCCCCCACCCCCCACCCCCCACACACACTCCACTAATCTCCACCAAACAGGAATCACTACTTTTAGTGGTCACGTGGTGCGATTACAGGGTGTTCATTGGTTGTAGCCTCACTGGTTTTCCTTGAGGACCTCATCGAAGGCATTCAGGAAGATGTCTGCATGATGCTCCTGGAGGATGAGTGACGGCCGGATGCGGATCACATTTATCCCACAGCCTCCAACATGCACGCCTGGAAAAGTCACGACGGTTATAGTAAGCAGCAAATGATGCTTCAAAGCTGCATAGTCCCATGGAGCATCAAATTTTCAAAACCAAAACAATTATCTAGATTAGATTCTATATATCTAACTTAGATACTGATGCACTTATTATATTAAGCATTTGTTGCCACATACTAAGGCAATTTAATAGAACCTGTTACTGCTGAAGCCTATGGTGTCAGAGTTTTGGCATGCTTGCCAAAACTAATATTTACTTGTTTGCACTTCAAATATCTCAAAGGTTAGCAATTTAAAATATAAGTTACTTCAAACTAAAGTAAGATATGGATTATAACAATCAATTTAATATATTGATCTAAGAAAAATGACAAGCAAAACCATAAAACTCTAACTTTAAAGTCAGTTGTCAATACAAGTACTCCAATACACCAACGCTGGGACTCAGCAGGCCCCAAACCAGGCTCCTGGTAGAGTGGGAGCACACTGCAATCTCTGGGTCACTCATGTGGAACGGACTAAGCGCAGGCACCGGCATATGCTGGGTTCAGAAGATGCTCCTGCTATTGCGATAGTTTTTGTCCTTTTTCTGAGATAAATATACTAAATTGATTGTTATAATCTATCTTACTTTAGCTTGAAGTATTTAAAAAAAAAAATTATAATGGCTAACTTTTAAGATATTTGAAGTGCAAACATGACACATTAATAAGTGCAAACATGGCCAATTAATAAAGTCTGACACCATAGGGTTATGCAGTAACAGGTTCTATTAGATTGGCTCAGTATCCTTAGTTCTATGTGGCAACAAATGATTAATAAGTGCATCAGTATCTAAGGTAGATATCTAGAATCAAATCTAGGTGAATGTTTTGGTTTTGAAAATGTGATACTTCATCGGACTATGCAGCTTTAATAAATCACTGACGCCCAACATCACCGAGTTCAAAACTTAGCCGCTACACAGTTACACAGACCAAAGTTGTCCTGACACAGCAGGTAGTAAAATATGATAATGACAATTCACACCTTGAAATCTCTTTCGGCTATGGCCAGGAGTTGCATAAAATAGGTAGGCTAGGCCTACTGCCGCAGATACTACTAATACTATACATATAATTCAGGGTAGGACAATAAGGACTGCCCAGTTGCCCAGGGCAACTAGTTTACTCGGTTGGGCAGGTGAAGTTCTCAGTGATCTGCCTGAACGGGCAAGTTGTGTTTTTTGTTTGATCTGCAGTAGTAGATTTTAGTTTCTTGACTTGGGCTTGGGCAAGTAGTTTTGCCCCTTGGATAAGTAGAAAATTCAGTCACTTTCGCAATTGGGGTAAAATTACTGTCCTACCCTGTATATGCATAGCAGAATCTTTGTTACTAATGAGTACAAGGTGCATATCCAACATCTGACTGTCTTATTCTATAGATACAGTAAAACCCCGTTATAACGTGACCAGGCTTAATGCAAGTTCGGATATAACACGATGATTTATTGGACCCAGAATTCTTTAATTCTGATGTAATTCAGTCAACTGAACCCCCGATTTAATGCGACCCTGCTGTTTTCATGATATTGTTGTATGGACCCCAATGATCGTGTCATAACGGGGTGTCATGGTACGATAATTACCTTTCTGTCTGAGTTTCTGCATAATTGCGTCTCTCTGCTTCATGTCCCTGGCGTCTATTGCGCAGAACAAGCCAATCCCTCGGGCCCTGCTCATCTGGTCTGGGTACCGGCCCTGTACAGCAGGCAGAACATGTATTACATGTCACATATTGCATTGATATGCAGTGAGGGGAGAAGGCGAAGGCGATCTGGGAGTCTTTATTGAATCGAAGTTAACGATGCAGTGAAGAGAAAGAGAGCCCCTACGAAGGGTAGAACAAAAATAAAGGGAGGGTGGGTGGAAAAGTTGGATCAGGTGTGGACGGGACCGCTGCCGGAGGGGAAGCAGGAGAAAGCAATATACAATGTATAACCCATATCACTTATAATTGGGTTAGGGTTAGGGTTCTGTGGTTTTAATTTATTTATATAAATTATCGAGCGCGAATGACACAGTAGAGCGGCCCGGTTCAGATGTGTGCCGGTGGCGGCGCCACTGATCACATGGGAGGAGGGGCCAGGTACAGAATAATATGACAATTCCCTTCCGCGTCTTTATATTCGCATAATTGCTTATACATCACATATAATATGAGATCGGCCGATAATATTGACTGTGCAAAGTCTAGTTGTATTTCAATTGTGTTTTTTATTCACATAATTAATTTGATAACAGATGTGCTGTCTGTGAGACCTCCACTGAAACTGGAAGTGGTTGTACAGAAGGTCCCATTAATATCAACATATAGGATAGGGAACCAGGAGATGACGTGGGGGGAGGAGAGTTATTAATGTAGAACAGTCCAGTTTGAGAGGGTAATATATAGTACAAGAAAGAGGTGACTGATCAGTTTATACTCACATAATACATGATATAGGTTATACTTCTAGAGTCAATGTGGTCTGTAAAAATAAAACTATGCGAATATAATAAATAAGATGGCGTGTTGTAAGTTATGAGAATATAAACTACATGAATTAGTTGATAATGAATTATAAACCACTATACATGCACAACATGGGACTATTAAAAGACTACCCATTAATAAAACCAAATCTAACTGATATACAAACACAGCATATGATTTAACCACGAATGTACATTACTGCACACTATGTCTTGATGCATATACCTTGCACTATGTTGAGTACCTATGCTGTACACTATACAGCATAGGTTGCTCCCTCACTTTCTTTTTATGTTCAGAATGGGTTGTGATGCACACAATGCAACACATTCCACTTCCACTACGTACAAATCAAATGTGATCGCTCCAATGGCTGGAAGACCAGTGCCTCGGCGCTGACAAAATATGTATTCAGATGAATAAAAATATAAAAAAAATTAAAAAAAGATGATACAAATACAGTGATAGAAATAAGCAGAAATTTCCACTTGCACCAAACAAGTCTGGTGTGATTTTAACTTGTCTGTCTGAATGTTCACAAGTTCCGGACACGCGGACAAGCTCTAGTCTTATTTCGAATGCTGCAAATATAAACCACATAATGTGATGTGTAATGAATTATGTGAATATAAAATGTAATGCACACAGGTTTCATTCAGTGTTGTAAGCTACTGACCTCCAAGTCGCGGAGGCCTTCCAGTAGAATCTTGCCGACACGCTGGACATTTTCCAGGAGTTTGTGTTCACGGATGGCTTTGATGGTTGACTCGAAAAGGATAACCTTGGACGGGTCCCCTGTCCATGTATTGAAGATGCGGTATCCCTGGTGGAGATTGCACATTTAGTCTCACACATCTGTACTGCAAGGTCACTTTGAAACAATTCGGACAGGAAAGCGAGAGACAGCAATATAAGTTTTGGGGAAATGGAGGTTTTATTCACATAACACTCTTATACAATCTTAGTCAATTTTAGGGTAGTTTAGGTCACAGTTAGTTAATTCATTCAGGCAACCTACATCTCTGTAGAGGGCAGTGCAGGTCACGGGTTCGAAGCCACCGAGTGGGAGCCCCGAGCCGAGGCTATTTAAAAAGAGGGTGAGTGGACATGGTCAAGCAAACTTTACAGGTTGGAGGAAACGGGCCGAATGCCTGAGTGGCGGGAAACAGCGCATCTCTCTAGGTGTGTGGAGTAGAACCCAGGGGTCAGCACTGGCTTTCCCGCCCGAAGTAACCAATTATACGTCAATGCCAAGTAACCTTTGCCATCCATTATTTGATTGGGGTTATATTCGTTGATTAAGTTGGGACGATTTCAACTGTGGATATTAGACCCTGCAAGTTAAGGGGAAAGTACCCAAATAGAATGGATCCAGATTCTGCCGATAGATGTCACTAATCGATAGATGTCACTAGCTTAATTGGTGGGGTGTACTGGCACATATTTCTTTCTGTGAAAAGACTTACTCAAATGTTGGTATTTCAAACATTCAAATTTCCCTTCAAGATTGGTGCTGTGCTTACATACAATCGAAGAAACCAATGTTTTAATCAGGCATTTTATTACTTGTCCATGCATTCTTTACGGAGATATAGCATGTGAAATGACATGCACTGTGGGAAAGTACCCGAATAGAGTGGTTCCAGATTCTGCCGATAGATGTCATTAGCTTAACTGGTGTGGTGGGGTGTATTGGCCTTCCTCATTCCAATGCTCCTTGTTCTATTCTAGTTACGCTACTGATAAAGCCTATGGTGTAAGACTTTTGACGGTTGCTTCGTCTGGATCTATTTAGTCAAACTCAAAGAGGACTATTTCGGATGCTTGCTTTAATGACATAGCAACACAGTGAACATAGTGTTATGTGATTTTGTGGAAGGTGCAACTAGGAAGTTTTGAGGATATGATATGACCTTAAAGATTGCAAGGAGGTAAACCCCCAAAATATCAATCTGTATCTCCTTCCTTTTACTAGTTATAGGGGCCGTTCAAGTTTTCAACATATTCAGTCGTACAAAGAGTACAACAGGGGAGATGCGGTGTGTGTCAGTCAAGTAGGGGCCTACGACTTTTATCATTTCATAAAATGTTGATATTTAAAACGTATAAAACTAAGAATTTAAATGTATGTTTGTTTGTTTGTTGGAGTTTTCCGTCCTGGCAACATCTAAGGTCATAGCATATCATGACGGATATTGAAATGTTGATGTGTAGGCCTGCTACGAGCTGGCATTAGAGGCCAAACAGGGTCTAGATCAGCCAGAAGAGGATCTGTAAGTTAATCTGTAAGTTACTTTGCTGGGAGGGTGGGAGATGGAGAAAGGGGTGGTCTGGAAAAATAGTAGGCCAACACTTTGTACGACTGTGAAAATGTTTAAAAAACTTTGGATGGCCCCTTCAGGGACCTGCTTGCATGGGCAGCGTGGGCAGTAAACCGGAAGTGGCGTGTGCCTATACTGATCCCCTGAGCTGCTCACCTCGGTAGGCCTGAGCTCCTCACGCAGGTAGAAGCCCCCAGTGTGCGCCTTCTTGCTGAACACCATGATGTCTGGTGCCTCGGGAAGCTCCCACTGCTCGTGGTGCCACATGGTGCCCGTGGCACCACCTCCCGTCTGCACCTCGTCAACCATGAAGTATACATTTTTCTGGGAAGAAAGTGGAGAGAAGGTAAGTGTGAATCTGTCGGTCAACTGCGGCCAGGGTTATACAGTATAACCCCGTTAAACCAAACTTGAAGGGACCTTAGAAATTTGTTTGGATTAAACGATTATTGGTTTAAACGAGCTTTGGCTTTGACTTTGACTTTGATTTTGAGTAAGCATGTATTGCACATGTAATATACAATGTATGAGGTCACTTTGATCATTGTTTTTTTTTATGTATGTACAGTATAACCCCGTTAAACCCTGCTCGGTTAAAGCAAACGATCGGTCAATCCAAACTTTTTTTTGGCGGCCCGTCAAAATACTACAATTTATCATATAAAAAAGTCAATGGGGTCTTGGATGACCTTTATAACCCCATGAAAGTTTGGTTTAACCATACCGGAGTGGCCTGGGGTCCAACAATTTTGTTTGGATTAACCGATAATTTGGATTAACCGACTTTGAT
Source organism: Branchipolynoe longqiensis (assembly GCA_030323885.1). NCBI lineage: Eukaryota > Metazoa > Annelida > Polychaeta > Phyllodocida > Polynoidae > Branchipolynoe > Branchipolynoe longqiensis. Next base: position 75,194,827 of record CM059196.1, read on the forward strand.
TTAACCAACTTTTTTAAATGATAAATGGTAGTATTTTGCCGGGCCGCCGAAAAAAAGTTTGGATTAACCGATCGTTTGGTTTAACCAAGCTTGGTTTAACGGGGTTATAAAGTATGTATATATATATATATATATATATATATATACATAATATAATCTATTATGCGAATATATAACATTCACATAATAATTATATATATTTATAATTTATTACCTAAACCGACCACCTCCCTAAATGAACCACTTAAAGATGGTCCCATGGTCGGTCGATTTAGAGAGGTTTTACTGTATATATGTATATCCATATAGGCTATAATTAAATAGTATATATAATAATGATTGCTTTCATTACATACACTAAATGAATATACATCTTTGTCTATTTTAATTCCAAATTATACAAAAAAAAAGGTATTCTGCCAGGAATACATTATTACTAGAACTTAGAAGTGAGACGTACCTCTTTGAGTAAGGCCTGTAACTGCTTAAAGAAGTTAGGGGAGGCGTAGTTGTCTCCGCCCTCTGCCTGGATGGGTTCCACAATGAGACCTGCCACCGGTGTGCCTTTGTCGTGGTACTCGTCAATTTTGACCCTCACCTTAACAAAATTGAAACATTAAAAAAGAATAGTATAGTAGTTTGCACTGACCTCTCAGGCATGGAGCCACATAGACAGATAGGCGTGGGTAGGGTGGTGATTTCAGGGAGCCTATAGGTGGTGTAATGGTTAGCACACTGGCCCGGAATGCAAGAGATGTGGGTTTGATTCTCACTCTAGGTGCAATATTTCCCATTTTCATCACCCCCACGACAATATGACACATAGGGCCTATATCGAGCGGCATGTGAGAATAACGTAAAGTAGTGAGGAGTGTCAAAAGTTGCTGATGGTGGCGCTTGTGGTGTGTTTGGCTGTACGGACTGGTTGGCCTACAACAGAAATATACTCTTGGCACGGCACACACGCCCATAGACATACATTACAGCAAAGTAATACTTGGTTGGTTGGTTGTTGGAGTTTTACATCCTGGCAACATTTAAGGTCATATCAAGATGGGTACCAACTTGTAACAGTGCGTACTCATGGCGACTTTATAGATCTACCCCACTGGGAAATCAGCCGGAAAGCATCATGACCCTATATCCCATTCAGTCACATTATCCTGACACTGCGCTAACCAGTCCTTGTCCTATCCTATTAGTGCTGAACGCCAAGCTAGGAAGCAACAAGTATCAATTTTTGTACATCATTGGTTTGACTTGACCGGCAATTGAACTCTCAAATCCCGCACTACCGATTCAGCCTGCACTCTACCAATTCGGCCACCGTGCCCGGTAATACATTATTCATATTCGTATAGTAAATTATACAGCATATATAGTGAACATTATTATTAAAGTGGCAAATCCAGCATAATCAATTAAAATAAAATGCATTGAAAAAAAAAGAGACAAATACAACAGCACTTCCGACAAATCAGTTCTATGATGAATACCATTTCGAGGCTGTGCCTCTCGCTCTCCTCGTTCTCGGCAGCGTGCTCGTGTAGTGGGTACTTGAGTGTCGGGAAGGGGGCCATTGGCCAGTCCAGTGTCGGAGAGTCCAGTTTTGTCAGCCAGTTAGCGTGTGTCGCAGCTAGCGAACCTGCAGCAACCAGCAAACAGAATGTCAACACATTTGAAGTTGGTTTGCTGGTTGTTGGAGTTTTAACGTCCTGGCAACATCTAAGGTCAGGATGGGCATCGACTTATGACAATGTGCATTCATGGCGACTTTATAGTGCTGTCCCATTGGGAGACCAGGCCACCAAACGATGACCTGATATCCAACTCAGTCACATTATCCTGACACTGAACCAACCAGGCCTTGCCCTATCCTAATAATACCGAGTGGCAGGCTAGGAAGTGACAAGTATCCATTTTTAAGTCATTGGTTTGACTCAACCAGGGTTCCAACCCGTGAGTTCAAATCCCGTGATATCATGTTGATGCATAATCCTTTGTGGGGTGGGTGGGTGGAAAAGTAGTAGGCCCTTACTTTTTATACTACTGTGAAAATGTTGAAAACTTTGGATGACCCATGTGAGGTTAGTACTTGTAAGGTCCGTACACATGTGAAGATATGGAATTCAAGCCTTTTTCAAGGCTGTTTCTGATAGGAATCACAACTATTTTTATTTGCATTTCAGGGGGGGGGGGGGGAAATTGTGATTTCAGACTAATTTAGATCAGTGGGGACCGTTTAATGGAATGCAAGGCTTTTCAAGATGAATTACCCAAAATAGGTTAAATTCAGGGCTTTTCAATGCCTTGAAATGCGGAAAAAGAAGTTCAAGACTTTTCAAGAGTTTCCAGGTCCTGTACGGACCCTGTACTTGCCTATTGTACGTCCGTGCAAAGCGTTTGTGAAGGACAGGATGGTTAGGGGTGGGCAGCCTGGGCCCTGGTTTATCTTGCACAGTTGCAGTTCTTCCTCTGTGTAAGGTTTGCCGCCGCGCAGTCGCTTCTACAACACACACAAACATAGAGACCCGTAATGCAGGTTAAAGTTGCATAGTCCGATGAAAGATCAAATTTTCAAAACCAAAACAATTACCTAGATTTGATCCTACATATGTAACTTATACACTAGTGCACTCATTAAGCATTTGTCATCACACAGAACGGAATGCTGAGGAAATGAATATAACAGATTACGGCAGAAGCCTATGGTGTCAGAGTTTTGGTATGCTTGCCAAAATTAATTTCGCATGGTTCCGCTTCAAATATCTCCAATGTTAGCCATCTAAAATAAAAGTTACTTCAAACTGAAGTAAGTTAGATTATAATGACCAACCTAATATATTTATCTCAGAAAAATGACCTAAGCCCAAAACCATTAGACTATTCAACTTTAAAGTTGCATAGTCTAATGGTTTAGGGTTTCTGCATTGTCCAATGATTTTGAGTTTCTGCCATTTTTATGATAATAGATAAATAGAGTAGATTGATCATTATAATCCCTTACTGAACTAACTTTCATTATTATAAGTGGCTAAGTATGGAAATATGGTTTGAGTTTCGACCTTTTTCTGAGATAAATTCATACATTAGGTTGATTGTTATAATCCACAGGATACTATAATCTACCTGACAAAAGTTACATTAGTTTGAAGTAACTTTGAAGATATTAGAATTGAAAACATCCCAAATTAATTTGTGCGTGCATCTTAATAATTCTTACATGTTAGGCATCAGCAGTTACAGGTCCTATTAAATTGACACCTTGTATGCAACAACAAATGTTTAATAAGTGTTTAAGACCCAGCAAAGAAGAAAGGGCAGCGGTGAAAGAAAGTCTAGCAGAGAGGAGGTAAGCTTGGGGAGGTGGGGAGAAGAAGAGGATAGTGTGAAGGAAAGAGAAGTGAGGAGAGTTGAGTCAGAGTCATGACTCCTAGCTCTGTGGTGACAAGTCAGTGAGTAGGAGTCACACATGTAATAGAGGTTAGAAGGTGAAAAGCCAACCGGGCCTCCGCCTGCAGTATTTTCTGTGATCAAACCAGGAGGAGGCCGGCAGCTTGAGAGGAGATAGAAGAGAGCGGATGAAGTGGGGTCCGAACAGCAAGTGACAGGAAGGTGCAAATATGTGCATGCATTTATAGTCACCATGTATCCCATGAAGACCGCTTTGAAGGAGTGTTCCACGGAGCATGTGCCACAGCCCATTGTCTGCACGTTAGTCATCCCCTTTGGCGCCACCTACCGACCGGAACCGGAACCGGAAATGTCATACATTTACGTCTCTTACCGGATGTGCTAGCTTTCCTCGTGGAGACCTCGACTACTTCTGCTACTTAACAGATCTTAATTGATTTGTTAAAAAGAGAATAGCGATAACATAACATTTGAGGTAGAAATCCAGTCAATATATTTCGCTATTCGAATTATATTAGGCAAAACAAAAAATAGGAAAAAAATAGAAATAATTGTTGCTCAGGTATTGCCACATCAACTTTGAATTCTGGTCAACCCTTTTAAAGAAAAAGTCAAATGAAAGAAAATCCAGCCACATTGAATTTCAATGCCTGCACCAGCAGGTTTGTTGTTGGTTCCATGGAGTTTTATATCCTAGAAACATCTAGGCTAGTTTTGCGGTCAATAGCATTACAAATTTCTCTGATCAACTAAATATAACATTTAAAATACCACCACCAACATTTCTTGAAGTATATATGTATATTATATATAATTCTTTTAAACCCCAAAACTTACTTAGGCCTAACCATCATAAATCTCAAGCAAAATGTGCCTGAACTGTTTGTTTTTGTTTTTCCCGATATGACTATTCAAAATATGGGTACTGAGCAATCCAAAAGCGCAATACAATAACAACAAACAAGTTTATTTCTACTTCTGAGCATTGGCTTTGATTTCTTTATAAGTGATGTTTTTCTAACGTTACATTAATAACATATAATGGTAAGAAAGGTCTATATACGTACAGCCACGAGGGACTTCTCCAGGCGTTCTGGCCAGTCGATGGGTGGAAAGTTGCCAAGAGCGGGTCGGTTGACGAAGTGGGACTGGAGAAATAAAGTCCCACACATTCAATGTTGGTGCTTGGAGGTTGGTTCTCATTTGACTACAGTATATGTTGCTTTAAAATGTATTTAATTAAATGCTCAAGTAATGTTTGTCTCTGTCTCTCTCTGCCTGTCTCTTTATGTGTCTATCTGTCTCTCTATGCCTGTCTCTCTCTGTATCTGTCTCTCTCTGCTTCTCTGTCTATCTCTCTGTCTCTCATTCATTGCAGTGCATAGGTGAACTATGTAAGAACCATGTAAGACAAGCTTAAGTTGATATGTCTTGTCTTTCAGAAATCCACAAAATATGAGACAATACATAGGCTTATACATACCCTTAGCTGGCGAGTACATAGGCCTAATATTGGAATTTAAGTCGTTGTATTTCCACATTGATCAAGTCTAAGTTTTCTTATTTGGTGCAAAAATAAAAGTGATAAGAATATATTTATCTTTAGTCCTTCAAAACCTCATTTGACACAATTTGGCGAGAAGTTACGCAAGTTTGCAAGTAGGGGGTGAATCTTTTATCTAATAGCAATACAATTGCTTGCTATGTGTGATTGGTGACTTACAAGGTTTGCTGGGTCTCGGAAGGCGGCCAGATGTGCAGGGTGGTTATATCCTGGGAATGAAATAATAATAGTGATAGTCCACGGTCTTTCACACTGCCATGCACTCATGGAAGAATGCCAAGATTGAGGTAACAGTACGCTTCAACTGGTTTATTACAAAACCTATCCGCTCTCTGCGGCGTCAACAGTCAACTGACCCTCCCCCTAACTCGCTAGGTCCCACGTCGTCTCTATAGGTGGTTGGGGGGGGGGTGTGCTAGCCACACACAGTAGAGGGCAGCCCAGTCCGTGCCCTGCCTGGTGGCTAGCGTGCCGCCACCTAGCGTAGTTCAGTATAACTGCGTAGGCGTGCGGCGTAGTGTCTGCTGCCACCACGTGGTAGTGGAGCTCATGTACAGACTACTACAATAGTAATAATGTAATAACAATAAAACCAATATTGACAATTATTAGAGTGACATTAATGATAGTTATACACAATCAATAATAGCAAAGGTTGGTTGGTTGTTGGAGTTTTACGTTCTAGCAACATCTCGGAAAACTCCAACATAGCAAAGGAAATGAGATAATAATAATTGTATTAATAATGATGATGATGATGCTGACAGTGATTGTAGGGATGGTTATCAACAGTATCAATACTACAAATACTAATAATAGTCTATACTAATAATATTAATAATAATAATAGTAACGCTATTATAACGCTCCTTATAATACCACTACTAATATTAAAGCTGCATAGTCCGATGAAAACATCAAATTTTCAAAACCAAAAGAATTATCTAGATTTGATTCTATATATCTAACTTAGATAATGCTGCATTTATTAAACATTTGTCACTACATAGACCGGAAGATCGAGTCAATTTAATAGAACTTCTTACTGTTGAAGCCTATGAAGTTTTGGCGTGCTTGCCAAAATTAATTTTGCATGCTTACACTTCAAATATCTCAAAAGTTAGCCATTTAAAATATATGTTACTTCAAATTAAGGTAAGGTAGATTATAGCGATCAACCTAATATATTTATCTCAGAAAATATCAGAAACTCAAAACCATCGGACTATGCAACTTTAATAATATTGATAATGGTGAGGATGATGATGACGACGACGATAACAATGGGGCTGGTAATGATGGTGATAATGACAACGATGACTGTGATGGTGGTGATGTCGATGACAACAACGATTAACATAATGATTATCTTGATGATGATGGTGGTGATGATGATGATCCTTTCAGAGAGTGAAAAGAAGGCATTTGACACTGACCAAGGGGGAGGGAGGATATCTGTGTGAAGAGGTCCAGAAGCACATTATCATCTGCGTCCACAATGTAGTTCCCTTGGCTTTTCTCATAGTCAATGAAGAATCTGACAGCTTCTGTGTTCTGTAGATAAATATAAATACTACACATGTACATAGAATACATGATATAATACGTGGCAATAGTGATTACAGGGCAATTAGGGACCAATCAAAAATGATACAGAATATCACAAGACATCAATAGAGTATCACATGCTAAGTTAGAAAATAATAGGCCCACATGGATTTAGACTAAGAGATGTTTGTAATTGACTTCATGAAGATCATTAAACTCAAATCCTTGTCTGATTTTGCACGTGAACAATTATATAAACGTCTTTGGAGAATCTGCATTAAGTCATTACAGATGAGGCCCATTTTAATTATAATAATTTGCAATTTTGTTAACATTACACGTTATTTTATAAGCTACTTTATTCATGTTTACATAGTTATACGTAATATTAACCAACATTTAATTATGTACATTTAACAGAAAGTAGCATTGAGATATAATGATTTTGATGTACATTTAAAGTTTCATATTCCGAAATTTTTAGTTTCTGCTTTCTTTTAAAGATAAATATATTAGGTTTATCATTATAATTTGCCATACTTTATTTTGTTTGGGATAACTTTTATTATAGATAGCTAACTTTGGAAATTAAAAAAAAGTTGAAACATGCCAAATTACTTTTGGTGTTACACTGAAATACGCTACATTCTGTTAAATTAACTTAGTATTCTCTTGTGTGCAGCAACAAATATGTAGGCCTAATAAGTGCAATAACATCTAAGTTGGAAATGTAGACAAATATCATGCTTTTATCGGATTGTGCGGCTTTAACTATACACCACACCTCGTAAAAGTATTACCTGAAGCCAACTATATGAGAATGGTCAAATACAGTGCATAAACTCTACCAAAATTCTACCTTTGTATATATGTGTAATTACAATTACATAACACTTAATAATAGTTAAAGAATGTCACGTTGTTTTGTTGGAGTCTGGATCGCCTTCCAAAACCTTTAGTCAGCTACGACGCATCGTAAGTAAAATCCTGTACCAAAAAAGAACACATATCAGGTACGATAAAAAAAAAAAAAGCCCTCGCAACGACCATCTACAACGATCAAAGCGGGTGCTTGCAAAACGATGCCTTTCTTCCCTCCACCGTGTGGCCTAGCATCTCATATCAACCCGTAGGCCCTAATTGTACATGTTTTGGAAACATGGGTAATTGAATACGCGTGATCGACTCCCCCTCCCCTGAACCCGTTTTTCATCTGCCCTGGATACAGGCCTGCTGCTTGTAAATGAAGTATAAAATTCCCGCCAATCTATGACGTCATCCATCCCGCGTCATAGTCTACCCGCCCGAGTTTCACTCTGACATCGGCCGTGCCTCCCCTAATATCAACACGACGTTAATTTCTTGAGCTACGACGCATCGTAAGTAAAATCCTGTACCAAAAAAGAACACATATCAGGTACGATAAAAAAAATTAAAAAAACTCGCAAAGACCACCTACGACGATCAAAGCGGGTGATTGCAAAACGATGCCTTTCTTCCCTCCACCGTGTGGCCTAGCATCTCATATCAACCCGTAGGCCCTAATTACATTTTGACATCCAATCCCATATATCAGCTACAGATTTGGTAGTTATAAGTATGTATCAGCATGTCAAGGTGGTCAGAAGAAAAGGTCCAAGGACTGCCTTAAATACAACCTGAAGAAATGTAATATCAACACTACAACCTAGCAAATAGGGGCCAAAGACAGGAAGGAGTTCATGGCATGCTTCTATTCATAAAGGCACAATACAATTTGAAACTGATCGTATATCTCAAGCTAAGGAAAAGCATCAGCAGAGAAAAGATCGTCTCCTTCATCTACCAGACTTTGACAACAGCTACAAAGATATATATCCAATATGTGCCACAAAACATTCCAAGCACAAATTGAACTTGACGAGTTCACAGCAAATTATTGGTTGCTGTGGTCATCGCCACTGATGGACAACCAAGAAAAAGAAGAAGAATGTCTACAACACATTCGTATTCCCAGGTATCTAGAACCCAATTCCGTGTTAAAATCAGTTGATTTCAATTCAGCATGGAATTGGGGCACTCCGCTGAGCAAATTCAGTTGTCAACAAGTTAGATCTCATTTCCCTAAATCGTATCACTACTGGTTCCCTAAAAAAAGCAGTGTTTCCCTAACAACCGGATGGTAGGCTTGTTTGGGTTTTACGTTCTAGCAACATATAAGGGCATATCATGACGTGTGCCGACTTGTGAAAGTGCATCTTGATGGCGACTTTATAGTGCTGCCTCACTGGGACACCACGTCATCGGCACCATGACACGATATTCTACCCCGTCGAATTATTCCGACACAAAGCAAACCAGTCCTTGCCCTAACCTAGCAGTGCCAAAGACCAGGCTAAATAGCGACACAAATCATTTTGTAAGTCCTTGGTTTGACTTGGTCGGGATTCAAACCCACGACACATCACTATTCTAGACCTTTAACTAATTAAGTATTTAAAGTCGCCGGTTATACCTCACCCAGATACAAACAAATCCAGCATCAAAAGCTCTCCAAACATACCTTTGCTTAGTTTGTTCAATTCATGCCACTGAACATGTGGGAGGAGAATTGAGGTCTGTGATGTATGAATGACATCATAGGTGGGATTCCCTCATCACATGACCAAGAGGGGTTCCCCACGCAAAGGGGAAGCCATGGCAACTATCAAGATGGCAGCCACAGAAAGCTCTCAATTCAACTTTTAAAGTCTATTAATCTACATGATTTAATCAATTATTCACACAAAAAGTAGCCGGTTATGATAAATAAACATTTGAACTTTATATTTATTATTTTAGATTGTAATTTCTAACATTTATTTCTCTATATGGTTGTCTAAAAGTGTCAAGCTACTGGACTAAATAAAACACAACAGAAGCAAGCAATGTCAGCACTCTCCCCCCCCCCCCCCCCCCCCCCCCCCCCACATATGTAGTTGCATAAACTGAAAACAGGCAAACGAATGCTTGGAGAGCATTTGTCGGAGTACGGGTCATCTCTCAGCGACCAATAGCTGGTCCCTTTAAGGTTAGATAGTGTTTCATTCTTCACTAAAAGCTACCGTAATGACGGAGTAGTACATTAGTGTGTGTATGTGTTTTTGTTAGTTTTATTTGTTAGTTTTTTTTGTATCGATTCAGTAGCCTACCGCTGCTGAAAACTATTGGATACTATAGGCTTGGGGAGTCTTTATTGCTATTATATAGTCAAATGATAGATTGATACAGTTGTATCTTTATACGCTCCATCCACTAATTAGAGTCATAAGGAACCTCTCAGGACAGCTAAGGTGAGAACTCAGAAGTGACACTGTGGTCTATCTTCTTCCCCATCTCCTATCTAAGGGGGAAGCTGCGACCTGGTGTGCTTACACAACCGGAAGTGGGGCAGTCTTCACTTCCAGCTCTATTCCTCGCTACAGGCCTATTTGTTGTCCATTTCGTAACAACAACAAAAACACACTTGAAACCTTAAGGACGCGGTTCTTGATAACCAAACTTAGTAAGGTTCTTGATTTACATTTGTTTTTGAATTGTGTTGCAGTAAAACATGATAGCAACAATTCAACTTTAACCCTAAAGGCAAAGAATACTACTTCCTGTATGTGTAGCTGCATGTAATGCTCAGTGTATTTCAACACCACTTTAGTATGGCCAGGGGCCTGACTAGTGGCTGGGAAGACACCAATGTTGGTGTCTCGGAAGTGACGTATTGACATTTCAATGCATAATTAGTTCACGAATGTAACAACTATTCATTTGTATCAGTTAATTAAAGATGTGATTAGTTTTGTGCTTACAAATTAGAAACCGTTTACCCATATTGCAAAGAGGTCCTAAATTGTATTCGCAATAAGGAGGGGGGGGGGGATTCCCCGAACCCAAAGAATAGTTGAGACAAGAACGTTAACTGTTCCCTGACCTCCATAAACTCTGTGGAGACTTCTGGTTGGTTGGCTGGTTGTTGGAGTTTTATGTCCTGGCAACATCTAAGGTCATATCAGGATGTGTACCAACGTGTCACAGTGCACACTCATGGTGACTTTATAGTGCTGTCCCACTGGGAGACCCGGCTGCCAGCACAATGAACTGATATCCCACCCAGTCACATTATCCTGACAATGAGCCAACCAGTCCTTTCGCTATCCTAATAATGCTGAGCCCCTGGCTAGAATCAATTTATAAGTCATTGGTTTGACTCGACCATTGGTTCGAATCCCACTATCCACCAAAAAGGGAGACGGACGCTCAACTCATTCAGACATCCCGCCTGGTCAAGGTGACTTCTGAGGATGGAGGTGAGGGCAGGTGGACATATAAGATTTGAAGGTAACATCAGAGCCTGTTCATGCTGAGCCAATATCGAGACGTTTAATTGAGACCAGACAAAGATAATATTTTCTCTAGGGCATATGTATTCATTATTCCTCGTGCCCCCACCTCTGCCTATTTGGATTTCCACCGCTGTGTATAACTTACAGCGTCATAAAAGGCCAGTTGCTCTCATACCATGTCTATGTGGTGTGGGAGGTTAAAAATCCCTTGGGTCGGTAAAAGTGTAGGCTCGGGCTTTCTATTGACAAACTGTCTAATGGTGAAAACAAGCCTATTCAGGCTTATCCATGATAGGCAGTATAAATCTTCAACAACAAAATTAAGGTATTTAACTAACTAATCAATCTACGTAGTCGTGGTTTTCGAAGGTGTTCGGTTAGCATCAACAGAAATGTGTCTCTATGAATTGTATCCACAATATTTTATCCGTATTCAAGCAGACCAACGCCTATTAAATCCTTTTTCTCGTTTTGAATTTATTTAGTTGTTTCTTTGATGGGTTTTAGTTTATGAGAGTAAAGGAGAGGTGTGGTTCTTTATGGATAATGTGAGCAGAAAGCATAGCTGGTTAGAAGTTAAAAGTTTCCATCCAAACAGTATGCTTATCTTGCCAGCATTCTCCGAAGGCAAATTCCGATATGAAAACGAGGCAGCCCTTGACGAGCACCTCAACGATGCTGGCAAAATAAGCCAGGAGCCTACACATTATCACCCATTCCACTTTAACTAATTTTGTGTAAATACAGGGTAGGACAGTACCTTTTGTTCCCAGTTTCCCAATCGGGCAAGTGACTGACTTTTCTATTTGCCTGGGTGGCAAAACTACTTGCCCAAGCCCAAGTCAGCCAATTGAAACTTAAATCTGCTACTGCAGATCAGAAAAATAATGACTTGGCCGTTTGGGCAGGTGACTGAGAACTTCACCTGCCCGACCGAGTAAACTAGGTGCCCCAGGCAACCGGGCAGTCCTTATTGTCCTACCCTGTAATGCAACTAAGAAATACATCAGTGACGATCCATAGAATTAATGTCAATAGTTTGCACAATCCTAACAAAGTTAACCCCATTCTCTTCCCCTATAATTCCTATCATAAAACACATCGATCAAATGTGACCGATGTTATAGCCTGCAAACCAATCCAAACAACAGGTTTTTTTAACCCAAGCCGCTTTCAAAACATTGTGCCGAACATCATCTTTTTAGGTGCAGTCCCTGACTGTCACCACTGAGTGCAATAACCCATACAGCATGACCTAAATGCCATACTTTACAATCACATTTCTTTATGTTTGTTTTTGTTTTACGTCATAGCAACATCTAAGGTCATATCAGGACGGGTACCTAACCAGTCCTTGCCCTATCCTATTAATGCCGAGTGCCAGGCTGGGAAGCGACAAGTATAAATTTCTAAATCATTGGTTTGACTCAACCAGGATTCGAACCCACATGGGTTCGGATCTCCTGATCTCCCAAAACAGGAGACGGAAGCTCTACTCATTCGGCCACCCTGTCTGGTCACAGATTTCTTTAGTTTCATGGTTGAACGATATGAAACAAAAAGAATCTTTTGTTTGTGTTACTCCAGACAAAAATAAACAAAAGCATCTGTTCATGACAAATACCTCCCCACTTCAAATATAAACAATACCATATATAAGAAATGTTGTTTCGTTATGCGTACCTAGGACTCATTGATTTGATGAACAACATCTGGGTGTCTAAAGTACTTGCATGATTACATTAATCTGCCAGGTCACCATGTCTCAGATAGTGATTATAATAAGATATTCTATGCACATGTGGCTCACATCATAATAGGTAATTGTCTCCCATGAGATAGCTCCACCCCCCCATCGCCCTAACCCCTTATATATTTGTCTCGTGCATGAATTTAAAGTTGCATAATACGATGGCTTTGAATTTCTGCCATATTATATATATATATATATATATATATATATACATATATATATATATATATATGTATATATATATATAGTGTGTGTATTTATGGCAATTTGATTTTTCATTTGATTATCCGGCTTTAATAATACATGAATGTGTATTTGTATTCTCTTTTCTTAGATTTCTGTTGTTTGGTGTACAGAACGCGTCTATTGCGAATTATTAAACTAAACAACGAATGTGGTTATATATATATATAGTATAGTTATACAAATCTTACCTGGGTACAGATGATAGATAACTGGTGTTTTCGAGAGGTACTAGCCCCAGATAGTCATGGGTCAGGGAGAAGCGAGCACATCCGGGTACCAGCAATCTTTCACATACTTTTTAGGATGAAAAATGATTTTACTCTATATTGATACTTATTGGGTTTTCAATTCAGTTCCAGCCAAACATGATAGTCGTGGTAGGGTAGGGTGGGTGAGCCCTGACCCATGACTATCCGAGGCTAGTACCTCGGGAAAACGCCAGTTATCCATCATCTGTACCCAGGTAAGATTCTTATAACTATACTATTTTACCTTGGTACTACGCCTCTGGCTACTCGTAGCCTAAGGAGAATTTTACATAATCTCATTTTTTATCCTTTTATCCTTTAATATTGTAACCATACTATGTATATATGAGTACATAATTTAATGTTGTTTCTCACCTGCTTTTAGATGGTGAGTAGGCGTGTCACCACGCCACTTGACTTTTCCAGTCGTTTGTTGTAATGTTTTGCAAACGATCTAGCCGTCTTCCACCCAGTGTGTGCAAGAATTCTCTTGACTGAGATTCCTAATTGTCTTGCCCTGGAGACCATGGCTCCACACGTTGAGTGGGACCGCATAGCGTCCAGTGTTGACTCCTGCTTGTTTAAGTGCCTTGGTAGTCCACCTTGTGAGAGTGTCTCTCTCGAGATAGCTTTATCTGGCCGTATAAAGCTGATTAGTAGTTGTCTGGAATTTCTCATTCCGCATGACTTGGATATATAAGCCCTAATGGCCGAAACTACACATATCAGTTTGTCCTCCGGAAAAGTAATAACATGTACTGTGGAGAGTGGGTCTCCTGTATGATTTGATTTAAGTAATATATGTAAATCAAATGTAGCTTCATCCTTATCTATTTCTAGTCCATCTAGTGAAAGTGCCACAATGGTTGGTGTCCTATGTCCTGTAACTAGCAGTAAAAAAACTGCTAATTTAAATCCTAGATCTTTCATTGACAAATGTCTGTTGCTAGGCCATGACTTGAATACACTTGAATACTATTGACACATCCCAAAACCTATTGTATTTAGGTTTGGGTGGGTTTCTTTCATATACAGATCTAATGAACAACTGATGTTTCCCAACGCTTTGTCCATCTATTCTTGGTAGAATAATGGATAGTGCACATCTCGCTGTGTTAGGTGTTGTAGGTTTTAACGGTTTGACTCCTTTGAGAATGGCAATGAAGTCCCCATTTCTTTAAATAACTTGTGTATAATTTCACTGTTCCTTTTCTCCAGGCATGTGATATTAACCTTTCTTTTGTTATTTTGTCTAATCCAAATTGTTCTAAATGTTTCCTTAGAAAAGGAATGCCAAAAGGGGTCTTGTTGACACGTCTTCGTGGACTGTTAGTGGTCCTTGATGTTGAAGGTTGTTCCTTTCCCTTGGGAAGCTTATCAAGTCTTTTGCCGCTGATGTTATTGCCGCTAGCCATGGTTGTGCTTCCCATGCTGGTACTATGAGTACTGTGTGAGTGTGATCCATCTTGATCTTCCTGGCCACTCTGTTGATATTGCTGAATGAGGGGAATATGTAATAGAATTTATTATTCCAAATTAGTGAAAATGCATCTACTCTCCAAGCTTCTGGCTCTGGATGTCAAGACAAATATTTTGGTAACTTTTTGTTGATGCGCGATCCGAAGAGATCAATGTCTGGCTTGCCCCATTTGTGACAAATACTGTTGAAAATGTTGTGGTTCAATGACCATTCTAAATGTTCATGGAAGTGTCTGCTTTTCCTGTCAGCCAAAGTGATTTGGCTGCCTTGAATATGTGCTACTGTTAGCCATATTTCATGTTTCTCTGCACAATCCCAAATGAGTTTAGCCAGATTGTTACATGGTTTGGAGCGAGTCCCTCCCATATTATGAATGTAAGCCATATGTGTCATGTTATCTGTTAGAATTCTTACATGATTTTTAGCGATGTGGATCAGACTGCGGAGTCCTAGGTAAATGGGTCTAAGCTCTAATACATTAATGTGTTCGGAGATTTCATCTTCCATCCAACGGCCACCTGTTGTCTATTGGTCTCTATGGGCCCCCCAGCCTTCTAAGGAAGCCATCTGTTGTGACCTTAGTGTTAGGCTCTCCCATCCAAATTATATTGTTTTGGCCTTCTGGCGAAATTGTCATAGGCCGGTCGAAATTTGCTTTAATGCGAGCTAGAGCCAAGTTCTTATCTATCTCTAAGCATTTGATATGGGCCTGGCCATATAAGATAGCTGGTGTATAGGCTATCATTAGTCCTATCAAGACTGCGACTTGTCAGCTTTTCGGTTTGTTCAATTGTAGTAATTGGTTTGCCGTTGTTGTGAATTTATCAACTTTTTGTTCTGTTAATGAAATACTCATTTTTATGGTGTCAATAAAGAAACCCAGAAATTGTAGTTTGTTAAAATTAGTACTGATTTAGTTTCATGTATATAGAAACCTAAATTTGTAAACGTGTTACATAATTATTCTACTGCTGTTTGGCATTGGTGTGTTTTTGTGTGACAATAAATGAATCGTCAATGTATGGAAACATGATATGTCCTTTCCTAGCCATAAGGGAAAAAATTGGTTTGAGTAACCTAGTGAAAATGCGTGGACAGCAGGCCAGTCCATTCGGAATACATGTAAACTCATCAAGTTCACCGTTCCAACAGAATCTTAAATACTTTCGATTATGTTTATAGATGGGTACCGTTTAGTAAGCATCTTTAAGGTCAATGCTGTCTAGCCAAGCGCCTTGTGTGACTAAGTGTCTTGCTGTTTCTAACGAAAACATTTTTAAATGTTTTTATTCTATGAATTTGTTAAATAAAGTTAGGTCTAAAATTAGTCTAACATCTCCATTTGGTTTCGGTCTTAAGAAAATATTCTAAATGAATGTGTAGTGCTGGTTCTATAATGCCCTTTCGCAAAACTTAAGGACTTGATTGTTTAATGCTTCACATTCTGAACCATGAAACCGATATGGAAATTATTGTATTTTGAATAAGTTCTTCTATTAACGGGATCTTCACCCCTTCGGCTAGACTAAGGATAGTTAAGTTATCTGTAACTTTATTCCATTCCGAAAGACAGTTATTGAGCTTACCTGCTTGAAAGATATTGCTTACTGCTATTGTTTGAGTTGCCACTTCTATTTGTTCCCTGGGCAGGGGAACAGCTTCGGAGTGTTGAGTCCTGATCTTCAGAGAGGTCCTCCCATTCTGATGCATCGGAGTCTAGCGGAACCTTGGTTTGCCTTTTCTTTGAAGAACCCACTCTCGATTGTAACATTTCTTCCATCTTCTGTTGCACTAGCCTGGCAACCTGCTCGTCTAGGTCCCTATCAGTGGGGCCGACCCCGGTGTCGTACCCCTCGCCTCCTCAGAATCCCTTTGTACTGGCGATGGTGACCTTTGTATCCGTGCCGGCGGTGTGGCGTCTTCATTAGCACTGAGTGCATGAGTTGCCTCTGCCTTACTCCGCTTCATAGCCATGGCTCCGAGACTGTGAATAAAAAGAACAACAATGATTAGGCATTGTCTTAGGCGGAATAGCACACTGATAATTAGAGTATAATTATACTAGGTGTGTATTTATGGCGTTAAATCAATTTTTAATGCAGGGGTATGGCTAACAGACAGTCGCAGGATAAAAGTATGGGTAACCAACCGATCCAAATTAGGGGTAGAGACTAGTGTAGTGGTGCCCTCCCACACTCTTCAGTATGGGTAACCAACCGATCCAAATTAGGGGTAGAGACTAGTGTAGTGGTGCCCTCCCACACTCTAAGTACCTATAAACTTCTCCCACCTGTCGCTTTCTTCGCCAACAAGTTGAAGAAAATATTATAGGACTCGGAGGTACGCCTTAACAAGAATCACAAATGGGGAATCTTAATGAGACCCAGGGAATGAATCCCTAACGATGTAACTGGCTCCTGCCAACATCTCTTCATTCGGCAATGGGCGGCTTAATTAATAACCGAACAATGGAAGCATTGTTCTATCGATCATGCCAAATACAATCGAAACTAAGCTGTAAAACAGTAATAACTTATCGAAAAGTTAAAAAAAACTTTGTATGTGAATGCTAACATGAACTAAACCAACGTATCAAGTGTGAAAGATACTAACCTGTTTGGTTTTGTAGTAAATGTAGAAAAAACTGCTAGAGCTGCTCACAAGATGTTCTCCTGTTGTGAGCTGATTATGCTAATTGCTGGACCCGGATGTGTTTCCTTCTCCCTGGGCTACGAGTAGCCAGAGGCATAGTACCGAGGTAAAATTATATATATATTATATATTTATATATTATATATATAACGAGAATAGTTTTGTAATGTATGCCTAACCTGAATAGTAAAAAGATCAAGTTAATTGTTAAGTTAATTGCCTTATCAAAATATATGTCCTTTGTGTACCAAAATAAAGGCTTAATCTGCCTGGCTTTGATAGTAGCAAAGCTAATGGCTGAATCCACAACATGAGCTCACAAGACAAAAGCTCACACTCTTAATGAAAAACAAGATAATAGTTCACAAGCTTTAATCAGGTGTTAACAGAGTTAGTTTTCCTGAATCATAAAACATAAACAACATCACACAAAACAGAGGTGATGTTGATATCTATTGGGACAACATCATCACAGAAATAAGAAAATCAACTGATGAGACGTGTCCCATAAAGAAAAGAAAAATACAAAAAACCAAGATCCCTGGGTAGACAAAGACCAGCTAACACTCATCACAACCAAAAGTAAACTGGGTGATAAAGCAAAGAGCACAGAAGCTATTGAAGACAAACTGGCCTACCATATCGCCAGAAACAACTCTCTCAAAGCTGTGAGAACAGCAAAAAAGAAATACATAATAAAGCAGGACAAAGACTGGGGAAGCAATGTAAACAAGTTCTGGAAAAATGTAAACCTACTATTCCCCAAAAATAACAAAGAAGAGCATACAAACTTCCAAGATAAGGAAGGGACAATGCTCACAAACAAAGATGCAGCAAACAAACTGAACATACACTTTGCCACAATAGGGCAAAAGCTGTCAGAATTTTTTTTTTAAAGATGGGAAAACAGATCAGGAACTGTGCAGAACAAAATCCCCACCTGCAAAACAGATATAATAGAAGTAAAAAAATTAATAAATGACATAGACACGAATAAACCAAGTGGAATAGATGAAATACCAACCAAAATACTGAAAGAGGCACTCCAAGCCATTCCGGCCACCATAGTAGACCTATTCAACATCTCCTTTGAACAGGGGCGTTTTATCTCAGCCTGAAAAATGGCAACAATCACCCCCATTTTCAAAGGTGAGACAAACAAAACATGGGAAACTACAGGCCAATATCAATTCTTCAACCCCAGGCAAGCTCATTGAAAAAGTGTTACATAGACACATAAATGAACCCCTGTAAAAAAATGATATACTAGACGAAAGCCAAGGGGGCTTCAGGAAACTGCACTCCACATCAAAAACAATAGCTAACCTAACAAATGACATACTGCATCAATCAACCAAAAACAATTAGTTGGAGCAGCCTTCATTGACTTCAGCAAAGCATTTGACACAGTAGACCATAAAATACTACTGGAAAAAACTAAATATCATGGGCATAAAATCCAACACTATGGATTGGATAAAATGCTACCTGAACAACAGGCAACAGAAAACAAAAATAAACAATACACTATCAGACAACCAACCTGTCACATGTACCTCTGCACATGCATATACTGTAAGCCTATCCGTCTCTGAACAAAGGCAGGGGAGTCAAAACGACCAGAGTTAAGAACGTATGGCGCCGGCGTGTGCGTAACATGTTGAAATAAATTTCAAATCAAAATAGGTCGGCATACGCCAAACTTTTCGCACTGCGAGGGATAAAAATGGCCGTACACGTAACGTATGCAGAACGTATCGCTGACCTATTGAAAGTGTTCATGTGCCTCACAAAATGTTCGCAAAACATATGCTGGAGATATGGCAGGCATACGTTCGAAGTACTTTGGAGTAGGTTATGCATCCGTTGGCTGTACACTGACTGCATGTTCCCAACAGGCTGAACGTACGGCTAACGTGTTCCAACCTATCCCGACCTACCCCTAACATGTGCATAATGTATGCCAACGTACACCAAGCATATGAGAAACGTATGAGCCATACAGCGACATACGTTGAGAATTTTGAACATGCACACACATTTTTTAGTGGCTCGACCTAGGCCGACCTATGACACCGTATCCCGAGCGTACTCGATCTATGCCCAACGTATACGTAACCTATGACGTTGTATACCGATGTGTTAGTCGAAAATCGCATACATCGGCATACGCTATGGCCATATGTCATAGTTTGACAGCCCCTTACACACAGGCATACACATGCCTACATATAAACAGTGCCAGCTCCTTATATTTTGATAATTGAGTTCCACGTCCGTCAAAATATCCTTGATGTTTTCCCGGTAAGCTAAGCACCGGTTTATGGTTTCCCCTCTCATGACCTGTGATAACAAATCCGTATATCCGTCAATAGATGTGATCCTTATTTTTGCACCCGTTAGGCCTATATCACAAGATGAAGTTACTCACTTCACATGTGACCAGGCTTCGGAGTAGGCCTTAAGCCGTGTTTACACGGGCGACTTAAAACGGTTCAAATAATGCGCCTTGCCTAGTTTACCTCACATTCGTCGTGTAAACGCGCCACTGATGCAGATTAGGGCTGATTTGATTCATATGATGCACTTTATGTAAACCACCTCACACGCATGCGCAGTGGAGACCTTAGTTTGTTGACTTTCCGGTCGATCAAAAGCGCATATTATATCATTTGGTCTATGAACCTGCTAGAGGTGCACATATATTTTTTTCATGGTTTATTTTAAGGTTTTCACTGCCCAGCAGAAGTGTTGACCATCCCAAACCAATACGATTCAGTCCATACATATCTAGGTCGAACCCACACTCTCTCGTGGCGACGTCAACTAACCGAAACTGGCGCTGGTTAGTCTGGACTTGCTCATGCACAGATATCGATTCCTGCCTTAAACCGCTCCGTGTGTAAACGCGCCACTACTTCACTTCATATAAATCGCTTTGTCTAATTCGCTTTACAATTGCCCGTGTAAACACGGCTTTAGATAACAGATTCACCCTATACTTGTAGTACACGGGTGAACGACAACGTAGTCTAAATAGGCCTACTTGCGAAAATAGCTTTAGTATGGAATGGGAAGTAGAATGCCTGGCTCCAGTATCAAATGGGTACTTATATCGGCACAGAGTTGGTGAAATGGGAGAGAATGCAAAAAGACAAGCTGGCGGCCATAGAATGCCATCAATTTCACCTTTAAATTCTATTAAACTATATATTTTATAATATTTTTCAACTCAAAGGTAGCGGGGAAATATGAAGACATATATAAAGAATAAGTGTTGCTTCTTAGATTGTGAATTTAGGCTCTCATTGCATTTCCCTGCTTTTTCAACAGCTTTTTTATAGGGTTGGTATTCACCCGTGTACAGCAAGTATGGGGTGAATCCTTTATCTAAGTAGTTCTATTCTTCAAAGAGCACCCCCATCTGACCATATTTTGTTAGTGGAAAAGCAGCATACCTAAAGGTCACCCAACGTTACTTTTATGACAATAGCTAAATGCATGTGTTCCACATCCCACAACATAGTTTAGATGATTAGGCCTACCCAGCCATAGCGCATTCCCTTTGCTGTAGGAGGGTGTAGAATCTGAAGTAGTGCTTCGTGACGTCATCGGTACGTTCTGACTTAGGTAGGCTAGTTTACTCAGGTCTAGGCTAGGGTTATTTTTTTTCTTTATTTTAAAGCCCACTAATATGTGCCACCTATAGGAATTGTTTATAGTTAGGCCTATAGAAACGAATATAATTTCCTTAAGAAACGTAGATCTAGAACGTAGATGAAGCTGTTTATATTATCAAACATAATTTAAAAACTGATTTAACAATCCTATTGCTTGTGTAAATAATTGCTGTGCACACTTGTGTTGTGGCGATCTCCTGTCCGAGGTTGTGTGATAGGTGTGTAAACAGTAGCAGTAGCACTATATGGCCGCACCTGGACTTTTGTGAGGCGGTTAGTGAGGCGGAGGGATTCTGGTCCGGGGATGGCGGTGGTGATGTGTGGTCCAGGTGGCTCGAGCGGGTGAAGTGGATTGGCCGCTGACGACCGCACAGCGGCCGCGTGTGCCCACTGAACTCTGCATGCTGAAAGGAGAAAAAAGATGGAGGTAAGAATTTGTAAGTGTGCGCGCGAATTCTTGATGTATAAAGGCTATCTTTCACGTAGTACGCCTAAGGATATCTGAATCGATGGCTGGAAGTTGCATTAGAATAGAAGACAACGTTTGTGATTGTATTATTATTATGTTGTTGTTATTTTTAATGTAAATACTTAGAAGTATCCCTATAGGGTATTGGCCTATATATCAGCAACACAATGTATTATGTTTCATCAATTTATTAGCAAAATAAAATATGATAATAGAATTAGGCATATCAGCGTTCCATGTAAATAACAGTATCAAGACCTTGTAATGGAATACAATTCAAGACAATTATGGTGATTAGATGTAGACTCTAAGAAGTATATTTTCACTGCAATGCTTTTGTGGCAATATTTATAAGTGTTAGGCCCTAACCACGTGAAATCAGCCAATCAGCTACAAGAAAGATATCCAACTGCGGAGCACAGTCATTAATAATGGTACCCGGTAGTAATCGTAGTAGTGCGTGGCTCTCTGGGATATGGGTTACTTGTTCCGGCGACACGGTGTCTCGGTATGTCAGCACTATAAAGTAACAATCAGGGTGCACTGTCGCAAGTCCGTAGCCGCATCTGTTCTGATATGACCCTATACGTTGTCTAGGACGCAAAACCTCAATAAGTCAACCCGATCTGGTTTGAAGTAGGTCGACGCTATATCAATATAGGCCTATGCAGCAGGCACGATGTCATTAATTGTGCTGATAGTGACAGCCAACGGTACTGATAGGAGCCAGACGTTGGCAACTTACTCCAGTCCAACATGCCTGATATGTGGAGAGGGGGGGGGGGGGTTCAGCGTAAGGACCTTAAACATGGCTCACTTCTATTCGGTGTTATAATATAGGGCCTACACCATTCATCGCCACATCATATATATATATGATGTGGTATATATATGATGTGATATATATATATATATATGCATTACTAACTACTGCTAGATATATATAACATTTTATTACATAATTATATATATAATTTTATAAATATATAATTATATATATATATATATATAAATTATCACATATATAATCACTGCCTAGTAGTTAATAATGCATCTGCGGCTGTGGTTAGACATTACACAGACGGTTTGCTTACCCAAAAGACCCACAATGCACTGCTTTCAATCAAATGTCAGATGAAAGTGATTAATACCTGTTCTCTCTGCCCACCTCATTCCCTTACATTAATATAACCCCTACAACCTAGTTGCAATACAATAACTGAGGTATGCACTCATTGTCAACTATTATTATTCTCACTATTAATATCGTCACCATGATTATTGTTGTGGTAATATGCATTTATCACCCTGTGTTATTTTCTCTCGCAGCAATCACTGGTAGTTATTATCATCGATTTTTATTTAAATATCACCGATATTTATTACCTTATTGGTCGCTTTCATTTGTTCACCTGTACTCTTTGATTTTATGTGTGCTTTTCTTATGTGGCAACTTGGACCATCGACTGTGGTGTAATTGTAAATTGTGCATGATTCGCATCGGCACAGCTCACACCGCCCTTCATATTTAAAGTTGCATGGTCCGATGAAATATAATTTTGTCAAAATTAAAACAACTACTTACATTTGATGCTATATATCCAACTTAGATATTGGTGTATTAGCTAATGATTTGGGACAGTATATACAGAAGAACCAGTGAGTTTATAACCTCACCCCTTTGAACACTCAGTTTGAAACACCCATTATGCAGGAAGGCCATTAACCAATTAGGCCAATCTCGTGACCCCATTAGCCCCCCCAACCAAGTAGGCCTGCTGTGCAGGGTCATAGAGGGGAAGGGGATATGAGGTGGATGTGTGTGTATGTGTCTGTGTGTTTCCTGACCTGACTTTACAGAGACACAGACAGACATACACACAGACATACACACACAGACATACACACACAAGACATACACACACAGACATACACACACAGACAGACACCCATATATAGGCACACACAGACAGACATGCACAGACAGCACACACATACACAGAAACACACACACATGCACACACCCGACATACACAGACACACATACACCCAACCTGACTTTGCAGAGAGAGAGCCACACACACACACACCCAGACAGACACACACAGACATACACACAGACAGACATGCAGAGACATACACACATAGACATACACACACAGACACACACATACATATACATACAGACACACACTAACATACACACATGCATACACACATACACACAGACAGACACACAGATAGCACACACAGACACAGAAACACACAGACATGCACACACCTGACATACACAGACACACATACACCCGACCTGACTTTGCAGAGAGAGACACACACAGACAGAGACACATAGACAGACGCACACAGATAGAGGCAGACACACACACACATACATACACACACATACATACATACATACATACATACATACATACATACATACCCACACATACAGAGAAACACAGAAATACACACACACAGATACATACAGACATACATAGACAGACACAAGCAGACAACAGACACACATTATATTTTGTTAAAAACCCTAGCGCCATGGGCCTATGGCACTAATCCAGTCTCAGAAGCCCCCCCCTACCCAACCAGGAATACCTACCTACAGTCCTGTAAGGTTCCAGGTCATCTCACATCACGTGGTCACCGCGAGATGACCATCTGGGTCATAGCCACAGGACTTTTGACAAGCTTGTCGAAATTATTGTTGGTTCTTTCAGCTCATATTACTTCAAAACTAATCATCTTTAATCAAAATCACTCCGGACTAATGATTAGTAGCTTGTAACGATCAATTTGATATATTTATCTAAAAAATAAGACAAAAATTCAAGTGCCATCGGACCATGCAACTTTAACTGGCGTGGTGGCCGAATCGGTAGAGCGCGGGCCTCGCGTGCGGGAGATCGGGAGTTCGGTTTCCGGTCAAGTCAAACCAATGACTTATAAAATTTATGCTTGTCGCTTCCTAGCCTGGCGCTCAGCATTAATAGGATAGGGTGAGGACTGGTTAGCTCAGTGTCAGGATGATGTGACTGAGTGGGATATTGGGTCATGGTGCTGGTGGCCTGATTTCCCAGTGGGGAAGCACTATAAAGTCGCTATGAGTGTGCACTGTCACAAGTCAGTAGCTGTCCTGATATGACCTTAGATGTTGCCGGGACGTAAACTCTAACAACCAATCACATTCAACTCGCCCTCCCTGCTCCCTGGTCCCCATACGTCCTTAGCCACTCGCGTTCACTCACTTTCACACTTGACTCCCCCTCGACCAATAAGCCGAGACCTTCTTAAGTCCGTCCTCCAACCTCTCCCAACAACAGTAACACCTCCTTCTGAAGACCTTTTCCTTTGTTTTGTTTTGCTATAAATCATCTATTCACCTCCACTCATGTGTTCCATTTCTCAGTTTCCAACTCAGGCCGTGGGATTCGAACCCATGGGGTTCAAATCCAGCTGTGTCGAGAGAGTGTCGCATAGTCCGATAGTTTTGAGTTTCTTTCATTTTATGAGATAAATATATTAGATTGATCGCTATACACCTATCTAACTTTAGCTTGAGGAAACTTTTATCTTAAATAGCTAATATTGGAGATATTTGAAGTGGAACCATGCACATTTAATTTTGGCAAGCATGCCAAAACTCTGACATCATAGGCTTCTACAGGAACAGGTTCTATTCAATTGCCTCAATATTCCCTTTTGTGTGGTGACAAATGCTGAAAAAGTGCACCATTATCTAAGTTAGGTTTTTAGAATCAAATCTAGATAATTGCACTACTATAATATTATTACTACCACCACTACTACCACTACTACCACCACTTTTACCACCACTACTACCACCACTACTACAACCATTACAGGGGCGTAGCTAGACCTTTAACGATGTGTACTCCTAATTTCGGCAGGGGGTTTAGGGGGCTGCTTAAGCTTAAGCTGGCGGATTTTACACATTTTAGACTTGAGTTTTCGACACTCCGGACTACTACATGCCTTCTCTCTCTCTCTCTCTCTCTCTCTCTCTCTCTCTCTCTCTCTCTCTCTCTCTCTCTCTCTCTCTCTCTCTTTATTATTAAACACTTTTTTTTTTTTTTACAAAACGATGTGGACGTTTTGGCGTACGCCTAGCTACGCCCCTGCACTACTACAACCACCATAACTACCACCACCACCATTACTACCACCACCAGCACTACCCATATCGCTCCCGTCCCAAGTAAAGGCTGAGCTCCAACTCACCGGAAGCTGCCCGTAGCGCCCGGGGTAGGTGCCTCGGTGTGGAGAGCATGACGTGGGAGAGCAGGCTCCTGTCGTTCTCGTGAAGGATGCTAGAGGGCGCTACACTGGTTGTGGCGGCGTGTTTCTCAACACTGAAGGTCTTCGCTGTACGGGAGGAGTGGAGTGCCTTCACTGGCCTGCGAGACAAAACCTCGGTCTATTTATAGAGCAGACAGGCCTGCGTGGCGCTATCGATGTAGTTGCCATGGGTAACCGCCATCGCACTGCGGGTTTAAACCAGTTTCGCATCAGACAGGAGTCCACACTGCGTGTCGCTACATCAACGCATGCGCAAAGGCACATTTCCTTTATACTTATAATATTATATGCCCATTCTGTGTGTTATTCCCTAGGTTAAGCTTTGACGTCCAATAATCGATGATAACAAGTCAATGTGCTTTAGAGGCATCGTTAAATAAAACAAACTTTTATTCCCTAGGTTAAAGGTGTTATATACCAAGCAAAAGATGATTCTGTTAAAGGGAGAACACGGCAAATAAAGTTAAACTTATTCACAAGTATTCTGATAGAATTTAATTGATTATTCACAGTTTGTATGTTTTGAAAAGTGCCTATTGCGTTATTATTGTAGTTTTGTTTAGTGTGTAGTAGCAATTGTCATTAAGGCTGAAAACCCAGTGACATGTTATTCAGAGGAATAAAACCACTTGAACTAAAAATTTTTTTTAAAAGGTGGCCCAATCAAGGCTGAGTCTTTGTATTAAAGCTGTGACTATTAGGCCTCCCCGTCCTGAAAGGACCATATGTGTTGCCAGGGCGTAAAACTCCAACAACCAACCAAACTATTAGGCATATAGTCAATTAGCCCTTAAGTCTCTACAGTTATAAGAGTGACGTACACTAGGGAATACTTACATAGTTTGACAGGTGTCCCTATGAAATAGAACTGAAACCTGCTTAGAGTACTAATTATAGAGCAGGTTATAAAGAGATGATCGACTACAGTAGAAAAGCATCAGTGTCATGAAGTTTCCAAGCGAAGTATCACAAAGCTTTCTTTGGATTGTAGTGAACATGAAATCCTTTTTCTCATAGCAATAACCTATGCGGTTCCATCTTAGGTATCCAATGCCTATTCTTAAGTAGGGCCAAGAGTGAAATTCTAAACATTCTCTTTCAAGTAAGCACTAGATTCTAAAACAGTAATTGTTTATTCAAATTATTGAGACGTGCTTGAAACTGCTCTACTGTCGTATGCGCTAATGCATGGTGTTTGAACGTAAGAAATCCCTTATCTTTGCAATTTATTACTTTTTTCTTTAAATTGTGTTGTTGTTATTAGACCCCTACCTTAATTAATTAAGCTCGGTAAATTTCAATTACGCATAATCGGTCCTCCTCGTCCTGCTGCTACTTGTCATATTCCTGTAGTTCTGAGCACCAAGGCTAGGTAGTGACACGCATAAATACATATATGTGATGTCGGTGTGCAGGTAATGCAATACCTCAGGGAGTTTGACGCCCCAGCCCTGCAGAGTTGTAAACCACTGCCTTGTGGTACAGGTTCTTGACAGAACCGAAGGCTAAGGGAGCAAACCCTGAACAGAAAACCATGTCACTGTGGCAGCATCAAGGGCGGTTGATGTATAGAACTCCCAACATCTCCCGATCAGCCACTGCAGGGACAAATAGTTTTGCGCCTGTCTGGACATGTTCTTGCCGGTATGAGACCTCTATTTGCTCCCCGAGAGAGTGCCGCTTGTAACTTGCAAAAGCCAGCAGCACTTCAACACTTTTGCAGGCAGCTTTCATGAAATGTTTAAGACCGACTCATGGACATCACTCTCACAGCAGAGAGCTAAATGGAGAGCGACAGTAAAGTAATGAAAGCAGTCTTTGTCGCATCGCGACCGACAGCATGATGATGATGATGATGATGTGATGTCGAAGTATTATGCGAGTATAAAGGAGTGGAAGGGACCTATTGTTATTATTGTCCCTTATTGTTACTGTACATGCTACTCCATTGGTTGGCTCATCGTCTCCTCATCATGTGACCGGTGGTGGCACCACCGGCCCAACTCATTCCCAATGAACATGCCGCATTGTCACTTGCACCTAATAATTATTATATACTAGTTTTAACCAATGCACAGCACGGATTAAAGCTAGGCTTCACATCGATCCCTGGACCAATATTGTGTTGAACTGTTATGGTACGGATCCTTGTATGTCCAACTACATTCAACTATGTTCAACTACGTTCAACTATGTTACCCTCCACTACGTTCAACTTCGTCCACTAACAGCTATGTGACCACAGCAGAACGGCCAAGGTTTTGTGTGGGTCAAAATATGCTAGGGTATGCTAGAGTATGCTAGAGTACATTAAGAAGTATGCTAGAGTGTGCTAGAGTATGTTATCATCACGTAGGCTACGTCTGCCTCAAACGTAGTGCTCTTTTGAACATGTCCAAAGCTTAAATCGGAACTCACAACCCACTGACGTTATTATCACGTTATCATCATGGTGGGCTCATAATTCCGAATTGTGGTTGATCCGGCGGGAAGCCCGAGGCGCCCCCTACCAGGCCTCCCCCCTCCTCCTTCCCGCCATTACCTATGACCTGCATTCGGGCCCCATCCTCACTCAATTCGGGCCCCATCCTCACTCAATGGATTTAGTCTCAGACTCAACGGCACCGTCTCCACCCACGTCACCCACGTTAAACAGCGGAAACGCACTGAAAAAGTCACCCAAGTTAAACAGGATAATGCAGCGCTCACGTAGGACTGCAGCTCCTAGGGGCCGCCCCACTAAGCGTGCCCCAAAGAAGCGAACCGCCACGCCTCCGGCCGACCTGAGCGTGTCAACCGACTCGCAAGATGGCGGCGCCTCCCCGACGCAGGCCGTCCCACAGCCCCAGCCACCGTCCCCGACCCGCCACTCTAAGCGGGTTCGCAGGCCTACGCTGAAGGCGAGGCAGGCAGACGGGCTTGAAAAAATGCAGCTCGCCATCAACGCCATGGAGGAGCGGTGGATCACCATGCAAAAGGAGGCGGCGGAGCACAGACGGGAGGCCGCCGAGCACCGGAGCCAGCTCGCGGCTCAATCCCAAGTGCTCGCGGAAGCCACCGCCGCACTCGCCGCCGCCACTGCTGGCGCGCGCCGCCCGGAGACCCAGCCACCCCCGGCCACCGTGGCGGCACGCCGGCGCTCACCCTCGGCTACCCCCCGCACGCCCCGGCCGGAGACTCGCCCACACGCCGGCCGGGCGCGATCACACTCGCCGGCATCGCCGTCGATGGCCTACGACGGCCGAGCCAGGACCCGCACTACGTCCTACCCTGCCATCGGAGTCGACCACAGCCCGCTCAGCCCCTGGTCCTCGCCGTCACCCACGCCTCCGCGACACCGCCCCCGGCGCCGCGACGCCCCACACGCAGCCGCCCGACACACGGCACGCCGCCGACAACACGACACCGACGACTACGGCCGAGGGGCACGGTCGACGGCGGAGGAGGCGGTGCGCCTCATCGTGGCAGCGGCCGACGGGAAAAAACCACACCCGGAAAAAAGGTATTCCGTCAAAATACTTATTTCCTTATGACTTGGTTGAACGGGGGGATGAAGGGAGGGCCATAAAGAAGGGCGAGGCGACCCGGGAGGAGTATGCGCTGGGCCTGAAGCGCCTTGAGAGCCAGACCGGCTTCCCCGAGCACGGCCTCGACGCCCTCTCCGCCCACCAGGAGATGGTCGCGCAGGATAACTGCACACTGGCGTGGCCCGTGGTGAGGCGGTATTCGGAGGAGGTGTTCACGCGAATCGCGGACGGCAGGCTTCCCCGGGGATGGAGGGACACGGCCGCGATAAACGCGGTGAGGATTGAGGTGATCGCGATGGCGGGCCACGCCGCGCCCGCGGCCGCCCCCACCCCGGAAGCAAAGCAAGCCGGGAAGCCACAGAAACCCGGCCCCGACGGACGTGACCAATACGATCGGGCGGTGATGGGAGCCCCTTGTCAGGCGTGGAATAAAGACCCGTCATCATGCACGAAGGCCGCGAAGGGTGCCTCGCACGGGTCGGGCTCCCAGAAGCTCGCTCACGTCTGCGGCTACTGCGCCAATGTGCGCAGGCTGGTCACTGGACACCCCGAGACGAGCTGCTACTCTAAGAAGGCCCGGGAGCGCCCCGCGAAGACCTCGCACCGGGATTTTTAGTCGGCCGGCGGGCGCACATGTCCCCGCCTCGACCGCCGACTCGACGCCGACGCACACTCCGCCCCCGGACTACCGCCCCGGCGGACCGCCACTCAGCCGAGGTAAACAATAACAATGTTCTGGCTTCGGGTGGCTTCGGCCCGCTCGCCCCGCCGCCTGGCGGGGATTCCCCTCGTGACGTCACGAGTACCGCCACAGACAACAACACGGGATTGGCGGGGGAGGGGTTCCCCCGTGACGTCACGCCGGCGGCGCGACCGTGCCGCCACCTGGAGGATTCCCCGCACACCACCGGCAGCCCCGAGCACGGCGGGCCGCCGCGGGGAACCCCCCCTGTCCGTGACGTCACGCCGGCCCGCTGGCGCCGCCGTGAGGAAATGCCTCGCACTAACCACGTAAACAACGGTTCGGCGACTGCCGGCCACGCCACCCGCGAGCCCGCCCCGTCCCGGAAACCCCCCGCCACGCCACCCACCTGCCGTCACCCAGCGGCTTCGCGGAGTTCCGGCCCGGAAGCTGCTCCACCCCGGCGGCCCCCGACCCCGCCGAGGCTTGTGACATCTGTGACGTGACCTGTGGCACCCCCGTCGCCGGCGCGGGCACGAGCGAGCCCGTCGAGGAGGTGATAAACATTGCAATCCAGCACTCCCTCCCGGCGGCCCCCGACTGCGGCCCCTCCCCCGTCGAGTACAGGGCCACCCTCGATTCATTCTGGCCTGTGCTATCGGGCGAGGGCTGGGCCGCCTACCCCGCCTACGCGGCGGCCTACGCCGCCGCCCGCGCCTCGGGACTTCCGAACTATTTGGCCGCCCGAGTCCCGGTCCCCTCGGACTTAAACATCCCCAACTGGCGCCGGATGCTCCGGGCTTATGACGACCACCTTCTCGCCGACCACCTTGAGTTCGGCTTCCCGGCGAACTACACCGCCCCTGGCCCGCCGACCCCGACCTACAGCAACCACCGCGAGGACCCCGGATTCGCCAGTCACGTCACCGACTACGCGGCGGAGGAGCTCCGGCGAGGCGCCCTCCTCGGGCCGTTCGCGGTTCCCCCCTTCACTCCTTGGGCGCAGTGCAGCCCGATAATGACGCGCCCCAAGTCCACCCCTGGGAAGCGCCGGGTGATCGTCGATTTATCCTTCCCTCCCGGTCAAAGCGTAAACTCCGGCATCCCGAGGCGGGAGTACCTCGGGCGCCCACACGCCTACAGATTGCCGTCGGCGGCCGACCTCGGCCGCCGCATCGTCGAGGAGGGCCGGGGCGCCTTCTGCTGGTCGGCCGACGTCTCCCGCGCGTACCGCCAGCTCCGGGCCGAGACGCTCTCCACCCCCCTCTTCGGCATAACGGTCGACGGGCACGCCTACCTGGACATAGCCCTGCCCTTTGGCTGCAGGACCTCCGGTGCGGCCTGCGTCAGGGTCACCGCCGCGGTCGCATGGATCGTGGGCCTACGCGGCTTCTTCGCGGCGGTCTACGTCGACGACTTCGTCGGCTGCGAGGCCACCTACCTCGGCGCGATGCAGGCCTTCGACGCCCTCAGGGAGGTCTGCGCCTCCCTGGGCCTCGAGCTCGCCCCCGACAAGTGTTGCCCCCCGACTGTCCGACTCACCTGGCTGGGCATCGACTTCGACTCGGAGGCCATGGTCCTCCGCATCCCCGACCAGAAGATGAGGGACGTCATCGAGGTATGCGAGCGCTGGCTCGTTCGACCCACCCTCACCAGGAAGGCCCTCCAGAGACTCGTGGGCCGCCTCGCGCATATCAGCACCTGCGTAGTCGCGGCTCGGAAATTCATGGGCCGCATCCTCTGGGGCCTCCGCGCCGCCCCCGCCGCCGGCGCCGCGGAGATCGACCCAGAGCTCAAGAAAGACGTCCGCTGGTTCCGGGACTTCGCGGCGGCGGGGAACGGCGTCCATCTCCTCCCGCCCCCCGTCCGCCCCACTTGGACCATCGAGTGCGACTCCTGCCTCACCGGCGGAGGCGCATTCTCGGCGGATGCCTGCTTCTCCGAGGCCTACGACCAAGAGATGATCGCGGCCTACCCCTCCATCCACCAACTCGAGGCCGTGAACCTCGTCATGGCGGTCCGCGCCCTCGGCCCCGGCGCCCCGGGGGGATACCCATCGTCGTCAATACGGACAACGCCGCCTCCGCGAGCGCCCTCGAATCGGGCCGCGCCGTCGACCCGACCCTCGGAGCGTGCGCCCGCGAGCTCTGGCTACTCGCGGCGCTCGGCTCCTTCGACCTCGCCATATACCACAAGCCCGGGGTCGAGCTGGTCCTCGCGGACGCTCTCAGCCGCGCGCACTACTCCCGGGACGCCCTCGACCTGGTAGAGAGGGAATGCCGTGGGAGGGGGCTCCGTAGGGTCCGGGTCCGTCACTCCCCCGACCTGTTCACGCATAACCTTTGAATCTTTGCAGACTACGGCGCGTGCGCCCACGATCACCTGATGGCGCTCCGCCGCGCGGCCCTCGCCCCCGGGACCTGGCGCAACCGGGATCGACACGCCAGGCGGTATCTGCAGTTCGCCGTCGAGCGGGGAGTCGACCATCTGGCTCCCGCCCCCAACGACGTCGGGCAGTTCATCGCCCACCTGCACCGCCTCTTGCCCTCGCCGGCCTCCGTCGCCAACGCCCTCTCGGGGGCGCGGGCTTGGGTCCGGGAGGCGGGGGGCGACGTCGCCCCCTTTGACGCCCCCCTTCCCTCACAGGTGAAGCGGGGCACCCAGCGGCTCTTCGCGGCTCCGACCCGACGCGCCCCCGCCATCACCCCCGAGATGCTTCCCATCCTCTACAGACATATGCGCGCCCAGGGGCACCTCGGGGTTGCCCCCTGGGCGGCCATCATCATCGCATACTTCAGTTTCTTGAGGCAATCGAACATCCTCTCCCCCTCCCACGCCCCGTGGGGGGGGCCTCACACACTGCGCAGGGATGACGTCCAGCCGGTTCCCGGGGGCATCCGCCTCCGGGTCACCTCATCCAAGACCATCCGGTCCCCGGCGCAGGCCGTCTCGATCTTCGTGCCTGCCCTCGCCGGATCCCCGCTCTGTCCGGTCCGCGCATGGCGGCGCGCGGTCGACCTGCTGCCTGCGTCCGGGGCCGCCCCGGCTTTCCTCGTCCGCGCCGGCGTCCCCCTCACGCCTCGGGACGTCACCCCCCTCCTCCGCGCCGCCTTGGGCGCGGCCCTCGTGCCCCGAGCCGAGGAGTTCACCCTACACGGCCTCCGCCGAGGCGCCGCCCAGGCGTGCGCGTCGAGGGGCGTGCACCTCTCCGCCATTATGGCCCAGGGCACCTGGGAGTCCGACGCGGTGCACACGTACGTCCCCCGCCAGGTGACGTCGGCCGCCCCGAGAGCCTTGGCCTTGTGTTTTGGGTCGGCTCCCGACCCTACCTCCTCCCAGGCCCATCCGGGCCCCTCTGCGGACGTGGACGAGGTCGACTGACCTGCCCAACAACATTTGCTCTCCTTATTATTTCTATTACCCTTGATCACACTGTTTGTCTACCTGTCTGCTGAATAAACCCCTCTTCTTTACTCCCACAACCGCCTCGGGCTTCCTCTGTCCGGATCGGCTCATAATTCCGAATTGTGGTTGATCCGGCGGGAAGCCCGAGGCGCCCCCTACCAGGCCTCCCCCCTCCTCCTTCCCGCCATTACCTATGACCTGCATTCGGGCCCCATCCTCACTCAATGGATTTACCACGCCCACCCACCCTCTTTTGCAGCCACTGCGTGGGGGTCGGCTCCCGGGCCTACCTCCTCCCAGGCCCATCCGGGCCCCTCTGCGGACGTGGACGAGGTCGACTGACCTGCCCAACAACATTTGCTCTCCTTATTATTTCTATTACCCTTGATCACACTGTTTGTCTACCTGTCTGCTGAATAAACCCCTCTTCTTTACTCCCACATCCGCCTCGGGCTTCCTCTGTCCGGATCAAGTATGGATGCCGCTATGTTGCACTACGTTCAACTACCTTCAACTCGTTAGCCTCCACTACGTTCACTAACGTGTATGGGACCGGGCCTTTACTGTCTGATTGCGTTCACTTAGCCTGATTTCTGATTGCCATAGTTTTTTTTGTTTTGACAGAAACAAGTGCTAGCAACAGTTGAAAGTCCTTGATTGTGCTATGCGCACTGAGATAACTCATATATGGGCGTCCGTCCACCCGCCCACCCCCTCCCCCGCCCCTTCCTTATGACCACTGATACGATAGCCCAGACAATGCTATACGACAGCGCCACTACACCTAAACAGGACATGACCGGTTTGCCTCACCAGTTTCTGTGACCGGTTTGGTAAATTATCACTTTTATTTAGCGAATAAGGCGGTATTTTTCAATGCTGGGGGCCACAGGTCTTCCGGCAATATTATGTTGCATCCATTGACATATATAATTTAGTCTAAAATAAACAAAATGATTGTTACAATGAAAAGAAAGAACAGTGTAGAATTGTGAATTAATAGGGTGTATATTTTTTAATTTTCAGTTTTAGGTTAGGGTAGCTTGGTAGTAATATACAGGGTGGAGGTATTTTGTTAGTAGAGTTGGATATGGATTAAATGCTATACTTGGGTGGAGATTTAATTAAAAGTATGATATGATGTTTGGTCTGGCTTTCTTGTGTTATGGTTCAAACCACTTCAGTTAACTTCTTGAGATGAAAAAAAAATACAAGTTGTTCTTGTGTTAATAGATAATCAGTGATTATGTGCAAAGGTAAGGGATGTTACTTATCTATCAGTAGGCGTTCTGTGTATATTAAAAAAATGATATGCCATGCCATGCTTTGCTTCGGATATGTGGTTCGTGAGGAATGCTATAGCATTGTGTTATTGTGGTGGAGAATTAACCATTTCATTTGTGTTTGTTGGTGTGTAGTAGAAATTAACAATGCAGTCATGTAGGGTGATTGATTGCGGTGGGATGTGTGCAAGGCATGGGGAGAGGAAAGTATGCATGGCAATGTTGTTGGATATTACTTTATTAGGTTTGGTCAACAAATATATTAATCATGTTTAAACCACGGAAAAGGATGTTGTTCTTTACCTGGGATATATTGATGTTTATATGCTATGTAAATACTCACATTGATCTGACTAATATTGATCTAGTTATATGACACTACTGTTACCATATTGTTATGGAACTTTTGGGTTACAGAATTTCATTTTGTTACATGGTGAAAATTGTGTATTCAACAGGTATTGTACACCTTATTATATATACCTTTTGTGTAAATAACCCTGAATTGAAAAAAATGGCTGGAAGACCAGCACTTTGGCAGAATAAAAAAATATTTACCCAAAAAAGAAAAATAGAACATATTGAACCAAATTTATAAATAATTTATTTTTATAGGCTTTATTTAATTTATGTAGAACTGTTCGTGATATTATAATGGCAACAGGAATTAAAGCGGCGGATAAATACAAAGTCAAAGAGATCTTTCTTTCACGCGCATCTTCATGGATTATCATTATCACTTGTTTATTAAACTATTCCTCCATTTCGCTCTTTTTCTGAGTCCGTAATCTGTGTTATTTCCATAATAAAAACATGAATAACAAATATCAGTAGAGTATACAAGTGTTCGACATGGGAGTAACCACAGAGTGGTCGGTTGTTTGTTTGGGTGTGTTGTCGTAATATCTTAGGTTTTATTTGTGACGATTTTTATTTGGATAGGCAAAAAATGATCGTATTGTGACTGTCGTAACTGCAACACAAACGCACACCGGCAGCCGTACACCACTGACCAAGAAGGCTTTTTTATTTCGTTTTCTGGCGTTTTACGTCCTAGCAACATCTATTGTCATATCAGGACGAGTACCGATTTGTGACAGGGTGCCCTCGTGGCGACTTGATAGTGCTGACCTACTGGGAGATCAGTCTGCCTGGCACCATGACCCGATATCCCACTCAGTCACATTATTCTGATACTGGGCTAACCAGTCCTTGCCCTATCCCAATAATGCCAAGCGCTAGGCTAGGTAGCGAGAAGTATCAATGTATGTAAATAATTAGTTTGACTTGACCGGGAAAAGAACTCCCGACCTTCCCCTGCATTCTACCTATTGAACCTCCGCATCCGGTGTTTGTTTGTTTGTTGGTTGTTGTTTTACGTCCTAGCAACATCTATGGTCATATCAGGACGGGTACCGACTTGTGACAGTGCACACTCATGGCGACTTTATAGTGCTGTCCCACTGGGAAACCAGGCCGATGGCAACAAGACCTGGTATCCCACTCAGTCACATTATCCTGACACTGAGCACACCAGTCCTTGCCCTATCCTAATAATGCCGAGCGCCTGGCTAGGAAGCAACAACTATCAATTTTTAAGTCATTGGTTTGACTCGAATGGGGTTCGACCCCACGACCCCACGATCTACCAGCATGGGAGACGGACGTTCTAACTCATTCGGCCATCCCATCTGTGGTGTTCTCTGTGGCGGAGTGGTTAGAGTGTCTGACTTTTTTCTAGGTCAGACTCCTAATCTGAAGGTCGGTGGTTCGATTCCCCGTGCCCTGACCTCTACCAATTTGGATTTCCACCGCTGTGGATAACTTACAGCGTCATCAAAGGCCAGTTGCTCTCATACCATGTCTATGTGGTGTGGGAGGTTAAAAATCCCTTGGGTCGGTAAAAGTGTAGGCTCGGCCTTTCATCGACAAACTGTCTAATGGTGAAAACAAGTCTATTCAGGCTTATCCATAATAGGCAGTATAAATCTTCAAGAATCTGGTTCCGCGTCCGGTGACTAATGGCATTGAACCCTCCACTTAAACAACCTGTAGGGGTGTGGGAGAGGGATGGAAATGATGGGGTGTACATCCTGTTTATTTGGGTTTTACATCCTAGCAACATCTAAAGTCATATCAGGACTGGTAGTGACTTGTGACAGTGCCCACCCATGGTGACTTTATAGTGGTGCCCTACTGGGAATATGACCTGATATCTCAGTCAGTCACATCATCCTGATACTGAGCAACCCAATCCTTGCCCTGTCTTCTTAATGGCAGGTGACAGGCCAGGTAGTGACAAGTATCAATCTTGTAAGTCATTGGCTTGACTTTGCCAAGGTTCGAACCCGTTGTAAAATTTTCCAATAATTAGACATTGGCGGGTGGTGTGAACTAGTCTATACGAGATTACAAATGGTCTATAAAGGTAAATGATGTAATGTGACCAAATGCATATGGTATTGTGTAGTGTTGGTGATCCTTTACTTAGTTTAGATAGACATTGTGTATTATAATAGATAGTGTCAGACGGGCACTACTCTTAGTGTGATAGGGCCTTAGCAGCTCTGCTCACAAACCCCCTCCCCCCCCCAACTGTTATTTATGGATCACTACACACCCAGACACAACAGGGCACTGTAGCCATAAACAACCAAGGCATGGATACAAGCATGCTGACTGTTCATTGGTAGATTGGAGAATGCTTACTGTTGATTGGAGGAGCTGGTCAGGTGTGACAGCCATCTTGGATTCATCAACCTATATAATAATAAACCTGAGGGTGCAAGCTCTCTGTGTTTCTGTGCACTTTATACTCTACCTTTCTTCTTACCTGGGCCTATATGTATGTGTCTGGGTTAGCGGTTGTAACCCTGCGTCGTGCGGATTTCCCGGGTTAGCGGCGAAAAGTGCATATGTATGTGTCGGGGTTAAACTAACTCGGCGAGCGTAAAGTCGCCCTCACTAACTCCATGTGAAAGGAGGGTTAAAGGTAGGGTTAGGCACCGATTATGACCAAATCTATTGAATGCGATCATATTTAACAGAATTACATACTCAAATCGTGAAATTTCATTAAATTAACCCTAAATTTGAAGCAATATTAATGTAGCAGCTACATCGGCGGCGTTATTCATATTGTCGAATCGATGAATGTAAAGTAAACAAATCGCCGCCTCCGCAGCGACGTCGATATCCATACTGTCCAACGTCAACTAAACATGGCGCTGCCGTCGCCGCCGAATCGGCGGCAATATATTAGGCCCAAATCTATTGAATGCGATCATATTTAACAGAATTACATACGCAATAAGTGAAATTTTATCAATTTAACCCTAAATTCGAAGCAATATTAACGTAGCAGCTACATCGGCGGTGTTATTCATATTGTCGAATCGACGAATATAAAGTAAACAAATCGCCGCCGCCGTGGCCCCCTAAGTTGCTAAATAACTAATAAGTTAGCTAACTCGGGCGCGCTTTGGACTCATACATCCCCCGTGACACATTTGCAACCCCGGGGTTAGCTAACCCGGGACCCGCCTTTAACCCTGGTACGGTTAAAAATTGGCTCATACATATGGGGCCCTGTAGTGATTTCCTATTTAGCCTGCCTACTCAACTACAGCTGCTAGCCATCGACTTTACACCATGATCTCCCCATACGAGAAACTAGCCAGCGTTCAGACCAATTCAGCTTCCTGTGTGGTCACACATTAGTATAACAAACTGGTATGTTTTAATAACAAGGATGTGTTTAGTCTAGTTATATGTATACCGCAAATCGAGGATATAATTAGCTGTTTTAGTCGATGAATAACTGATAAAATGTACCACATTACATGCAGCTAATTTGTGAAGGAAACGAGGCGTGGGAGGGTGGGCGGGAGGGAGAGGTGGGGGGGGGGGGGCAGGCAGGGCGGGATTTGTGTCAAGAGCAATGTTGTCCTTGTGTGCCCAGAACGGCCTGCCTCGACACGCCCAATCCAATGGCAGCTTTGTAGTGAGGGAGTGGGTGAGTGGGTGGGTGAGTGAGTGGGTGGTGAGGGAGTGAATGAGTGAGTGGGCTAGTGAGTGAGCGGGGGAGTGAGGGAGTGAGGGAGTGAATGAGTTAGTGGGCTAGTGAGTGAGCGGGTGGGTCAATGAGTGAGTGAGCTAAGTGAGTTAATGTCTACTTGAAATAGTTTGAGATAGTGGGTGAATATTGCGGGGGTGAGTGAGTGGGTGAGGGTTTGTGAATGAATGATTGTTTCGGGGTGATTGACTGGGTGAGTGAGTGAGTGGGTGAGTGTGTGTGTGGGCTAGTGAGTGAGTGGGTGGGTGGGTCAATGAGTGAGTAAGCTAAGTGAGTTAATATCTACTTGAATTAGTTTGAGATAGTGGGTGAATATTGCGGGGGTGAGTGAGTGGGTGAGGGTTTGTGAATGAATGATTGTGTCGGGGTGATTGAGTGGGTGAGTGAGTGTGTGGGTGAGTGAGTGGACGTGTGCGTTTGTTTGAGTGTCTGAGGGATAGGTGCATGGTAGATAAAGGATTCGCCCAGTACTCGCAGTACACAGGTGAATACCAACCCTATATAAAAACAGTCGAAAAAGCGGGTTAATGAATTGAGAGCCTAATTTCACAATCTAAGAAGCAACAATTATTCTTTGCATATGTCTTATTGATAGCCCGCTACCTTTGAGTTGAAAAATATAATATAATATCTAGTTTAATAAGATTTAAAAGTGAAATCGATGGTGTTCTGCAGCCGCCATCTTGTCTTTTTGGATTCTCTCCCATTTCACCAAATCTGTGCCGATATAAGTAACCATTTGACACTGGTGCCAAGCATTCTACTTGTTGTTCCATACTAATGCTTTTTTCGCCCGTATTTAGACTATGTTGTCGTTCACCCATGTACTACAAGTACCGGGTGAATCTTTTATCTAGGTGCATGGGTGATATGGAGATGAATGTGTGAATGAGTTTATTTGCTTATTTGGGTTTTACGTTCTGGCAACATATACGGTCATATCATGATGGGTACTGACTTGTATTAGTGCACACTCATGATGGCTTTATAGTGCTGTACCACTGGGAGACTAGGCTGTTGGCACCATGACCGAGATAACCAGTTTCTGCGCTTTCCTAGTAATGCCGAGCTCCGAGTAAGTAGCAACAAATATCAATGTTGTCAGTCATTAGCTTGACTGGGCTGGGATTGGAACTCTCGACCTTCCGCACTGACATCCTGCGCTCTTACCGATTCGGCCACCGCGTCCGGTCCGAGTAAGTGTGTGGTCAATCCCTATCTGAGTTATTCCCGAGACTTACACAATTAACACGTTACCTAACCCGAGCACTGCATCATTAGGATAGAGAAGTTACTGTATGACCCCCCCCCCCCCCCCCCCCCAATAGCCGATGTCTACTTTTGTGCTGGGGGGGGGGGGGGGGAGGTCGTTAACCAAAAACAAAAAATAGAAGTTGCTGATTTACTCGGTGCTAGGATAAGGTGACTGAGTGGGATATTAGATCATGGTGGTATGGTATCCCAGGACAGCAGCGTTATAAAAAATCTCCATGAGTAAGCACCGCCACAAGTCGGTATTTGTATATCGTCATTATATGACCACAGATGTTGCTAGGATGTAAAATCCCAATCACACATTCTACAAACGTGAACCCGAAGGACAAAGATATTCAATGGTGAAAAGATTACATTGAATCAAATTCTGTTTGATTTGTATGATACATAATTTGAAAATGGGAGAATTATAGTTTGCACCGAGGGTAAATAAGAGAATTAGAAGAGAATGGTTGGCTCAGTATCACGATAATGTGATTGAGTGGGAAATCGGGTCATAGTGCCGGCATCCTGGTCTCCCGGTGGGGCAGCACTATCCAGTTGCCATGAGTATGCACTGTTACAAGTCGGTACCTGTCCTGATATCACCATAGATGTTGCTAGGACATAAAACACAAACAAACAAAACAGAGACTCGTTCAAATTGTGAAATTGCTGGATGCCCGGCCACGTTTGGGACACCAGATAATATTACAAAACTCTCCCCGTCATTATCTCTTATCTGTCAGCTCATTTAACCAATATTAAGGAAGAATGAAGACAAGTCACTCAGATAAACAGTGGGGAAGTTGTGCTTTATTAACACCAACTCCTGTCCACCTACCAGTGACCTATCATCCACACCCCTTTACCTTCTAGCCACATAGTATCTCATTACTACTTTAGCCTGTATAGAAAGCAGTGTCCATAGCACATGGGACAGGAGTCCTATGGCTGTGTTCACACTCAATTGGAATATATGAATTTTGCCAGCATCAGACAGAGTGTCTGGGGTTCCTGCTCCAGAGTAGGTGTGACTCACTCCAGAGCCAGGAGTAGAGTGTGATCTCTCTCCAGGGGGTCTGAAGCAGAGTCTAGAAAATAGGATCTTGGTTTGAGGCTAGTGTGGTCAGAGGGCCAATCGGAAGTGGGTGACAGGGCAGTCCTCAGCCAGCCAATCAGGCACCTCCACAGTCTGGGTGGGTTGCACCCTTCCCAGTAGGGGTGGCTGTCACTCAACCCAGCTGCAGGTGGTGCCCTGTGTGTATATGCAGATTAGGCTGGTGGGCCCACCCAGTGGTCATGTAGGGACAGGTAGCTGCAAACAGTTACAATAGATCTCTGTTAAAATGGTCTTTTCTCCAATTGCACTCTTTATGAATGCATTGAGAAGTATTTCAACACTCATGTACTGTCTCTTATTTAGGAACATCTCTTCATTAATCTTAGGCATCATGTATGAACATATATTTCACATAGCTTATATCATGTCATAATGGGAGTGGGATATTATTCTTTTTTAGTTTACATAACATCGTCCACACTCCATCGCCCAAGAATAATAATGCTGTCTACCAATATACAATTCTAAACCGAAAATCCGTATATTTTTACAAAATGTATTTAGTTTTAATATCATTCTGTTAACACTAACAGTGTATTCTTTACAAGATGAACTATAAACATTGATGTAAATACTCAATGCTCTGGTGAATCATGTACTGATATAGGCCCAGTTAGTTATAAGCAGTAGCAGTAATAAGGACACCCCAGCCGAGGTGCTTTGATGATGCCCATTTGCAAGAGTATTAATCATATAGGTTTAATTGTCAAGTTGGAGTATAAACTAATTACTATCTTAGTCTAATAGCTTGAGTTATCTCCCTTTATTTGTTTGGGATATCACTTTACTTCAACCAGTGGTCCACAACTGGTCCATCAAAGTCTGTGGTATGTGCTCTCCTGTCTGTGGGAAAATGCATATAAAAGACCCCTTGCTGCTTATCGGAAAGAGTAGCCTATGTGGCGGCAGCAGGTTTCCTCCAAAGAAATATGTCAGAATGACCATATGTTTGACGTTCAATAGCCAATGATAAAAGGCAATGTGCCCTA
The DNA here is from genome assembly GCA_030323885.1 of Branchipolynoe longqiensis. Taxonomy (NCBI): domain Eukaryota; kingdom Metazoa; phylum Annelida; class Polychaeta; order Phyllodocida; family Polynoidae; genus Branchipolynoe; species Branchipolynoe longqiensis. The sequence goes on from CM059196.1 coordinate 75,236,909, forward strand.
GAGGTGTCATTAAATAAAACAAGCTTTTTTCTCACTTTACTTGTACATGTTTTAATGCAGAGGATTATTAAGAGTTAAACCGACGAGTCAACAAGATGGCCGCCGACAGAAGATGTCCATAAGCATATTCAGCGCTGAAAAGAGTGGGACAACCAGCCACGTTTGAGCCCGTTTAAACTTGCCGGAAATAGACTTTCCTCTTCTAGTGTTCGCGAGAACTCAGTGAGGTAGATTATTTATCCTCAGCTTAATCTAAAACTTTTTTTCTTTTTTTTTTCAATAAACGATATAAGTACAGCAAAATAGGATTCAAAGTATTTTATGATAGTAGAAGCTGACAATCTGGGTTATTTTTTAAAAAGCATTAAATCAACACGTACGACCTGACGGGTCATTTTGCACACGGCACATGCTTTTGTCAACTCCACTCGCGTTGTTCGATTTGAAATTCTAGCAACTCCGGTGACCCAAATCGCTAGTTCACACATTATCACACATTTATGTATCTTTTGCACAGTTTAAAGTTTTTGAAGTATATTTTTAATTTATCAACATCAATTTCTGTTTAAATCACACAATATCAGTACTTACAGAATGGGAAACTCATCCTGCAAGGGTATGCTCGATATGTGACAGTGGTTACCAGTTTTTCCTCCTTTCCTCACTGTGAACACTTCTCTATGGGCGTAATCGATTAGTCAACTCGGGTCACCCGAGCCACTTTTTGGCGCATGCACACATCCTGCAGATTCAGGTTGAATAAACGAATACACTCGGGGTGGACAAAATGGTGGCTTAATCTAAAGCTTAATAGTTTTTTTCAATAACCGATATATGTACAGCAAAATAGGATTTAAAGTATTTTATGATTATAGAAGCTGACAATCTGGGTTATTAAAAAAAATCATTAAAATAACACGTAGGAGTTGTACTGGTAGCGGTTATCCTACAGGTACCAGCTCAGATGTGACATCATCACTCCTAGCAAACCCCAGCCAAGAGGTGGGTTACTGGGGTCGGGTCGTTTTGCACAGGGCACGTGTATTTCTCGACTCCACTCGCGGTGTTCGATTTCAAATTCTGACGACTCGGGTGACCTGAGTGGCCCGGTGTGGTGGTTTCAGCTGGGTCCCGTGCTCAGCCATGTCCCTCGCTTCTGCGCATCTGTCAGAAACTAATAAACATGGCCGTAATCGATTAACACGACCCGGGCGACTCGGGTCATCCGAGTGGTCAGAATTTCAAATAGAACACGGCCAGTGGAGTCGACAATACACGTGCCGTGTGCAAAAAAAGATTAACTTAGATTAATGAAATGGAAATATAGCTAAACTATGCAATCATGAAATACTTTAAATACTATTTTGCTGTAGTTTTATCGGTTATTAAAAAAAAAAAAAAATTGTCTACCCGAGCGCGGAGAAGCGTATTCGATTATTCGACCCGAGTTTGTAGGATGTGCGCATGCGCCAATAAGTGGCTCGGGTGACCCGAGTTGATGCGAAATCCGCGCATGCGCAGAAGCAACTGGACACGGCTGAGCACGGGACATGGCTGAAACCGCCACACCGGTGTCGTGGTTTCAGCGGGTTCCCGTGCTCAGAGGTGTCCCTCGCTTCTGCGCATGCGTCAGAATCTAATAAGGATGGCCGTAATCGATTAACACTACCCGGGCGACTCGGGTCATCCCAGTCGTCAGAAATTCAAATAGAACACGGCGAGTGGAGTCGACAAATACACGTGCCATGTGCAAAAAAAGAATAACTTAGATTAATTAAATGGAAATATAGGTAAACTGGGCCATCATAAAATACTTTAAATCCTATTTTGCTGTATTTTTATCGGTCATAAAAAAAAAAAATAAAAAAAAGATTGTCCACCCGAGCGCGGAGAAGCGTATTCGATTATTCGACCCGAGTTTGTAGGATGTGCGCATGCGCAGGTGACCCGAGTTGATGCGAAATCCGCGCATGCGCAGAAGCAGCGCAGAAGCGAGGGACACCTCTGAGCACGGGAACCCGCTGAAACCACCACACCGGGTCGTGTTAATCAATTATGGCCATACTAGGACAAGGGCATCTTACTCTGTTAGGTTCTGCCTTGCTGACCACTTGCTGGAAGATTTGAATCTGACTCGAACTGACTACTGTATCCGATGCGAATTGCTCTGCTAACTACAGAGTTGGAAGAACCAAAATATATGCAATATATACATATCATCCAGTGTTCTCAATTTGGGTGGCAATTGATCAGGTAATCATGACACACATTGCACTTCCGGAATGTGCAGCGTCAGCTGGGGTAGAGAATGCAAGGTGGCAGTTACTAACAAATCGCCACCAAAAGGTAATCGTCCAATTGGTAATACTGCAACAGATTTGCTCACCGTGCTAGGTAAATGTCAAATTGACACCGTGGCGGAAATTAGAGTTTGGTTACCTGTGTTAAAGAGCTCTATTTCTAGTATCAAACAGCAGCCAGAGGCAGAGGGAGTCTCTGACCTCAAAGCCACATAAGATAATTAATGTTGATTAATTATTTTGTCACCTGCTCACGATGAGTCAATATTTGAGTCTTAGTCTATATTGCATATATATGTAAATGACATATATATAATATGTATTATATATAATATAGGTTCCGGCTACAAATGACAAAGGAAGAAACAAGATAATAATGGATTGGCAACTTTATATATCAGCATATCGACCAATGGCTCGGGAACCCCGTACCGTAAAAGGAAAATTATGAAGAGTGGGACGAGTCAAACGCCCAGCTGCTGCTTATATAGGCCAGCGCAGGACCGCAGCACATGAAGCAGCACAGCTCCGCAGCACAAGGAGCAGCAGTATATAGAACATGAACATTCAAGAACCGATCAAATAGCAATAATCAATATTAAAATAAGAAACAAAGTGTATTTTCCGCTGCCTATAGATGTATAACGTTTTATACGTTCTATAGGTTCCGGCTACAAATGACAAAGGAAGAAACAAGATAGTAATGGATTGGCAACTTTATATATCAGCATATCGACCAATGGCTCGGGAACCCCAAAGACACTACAGAGTGTCCCCCAAAACATTAGCATCTTGTTGATTATCTGCCAGCAGGACAGCAACCCTAATATCGTTGATTATCCTAACAGAAATAGGCGTCTTCAAATATGCAAAAATTGAATCACTCGACCAATCACCCCGGACCCTCAACTCCTCCAGGGAGGCACCACATAAGGCTAAATACGTACATCCCCCCCCCGACGGAGCGAATGCGACAAGAACCCTGATGGATCTAGGCCAGCCCTCATGGCAAACAGTTTCAACATCCCCTGATAAATTTCATACGTCATTGCCGACGACCGAAGGTCTACCTCCGGTATCCTGAAGGCTGGTTCAGAGTTACTAGCGGGAAGCTCAGAAAAATGACATTTGGTCCAATAGACTGCACACAATGTTGTGTCATGACAAATAGCTACTGGTATCTCTAATATGCGTTGAGCAAATTGTATTGACTCGTATAATCATCCCCCATCCAAAAAATCGAAAATCCTCCCTCTTCAAGACTGAGTCAGATAATGTCACCTGGCATTTTCGTAACAATGCTCTAAAACTACAAAGCACTGCAGCGCGCCATGCCGTGTGCCCCGCACTGTTATTTAAATTATAAAACATACTGCGCAGCATACAAGGCAGAATCGGCTCCGCCCGATGTGGCATATCACCCTTGGCACGCCTAATGCCCTTCACTGTCGTCTGTATTATAAACTCTTTATAGTCAATTACCGCTGACCCGTTCTGCCGCAAGAAGTAATTTAACCCACTCAGGTAGTTAACAATAGACGTATACTTCAATGTTCTAGCCAGCCAAGTGGCATAATGCGCGACCTGGTCAGCGGGGCAGGGCAGAGGAGAAAAAATACCAGCAAACTCATCAATAAACTCGAAATACTTTTTCATCTGAACATCCCTAGCCTTAATCGAATTGGGCGCGTAGAATTTCCGCTGAAAAGCTTTCTGTTCTTCTTTTAATTTCCGGAGGTCTGAAAAAATAGAAGATCCTAATCAAAAACCAAACTACAACACATCCGATACGTCCTATCTACCTCACGTATCCTCACCTTGGCATCATGCTCATTCCAGCGACTCAACGCATCACAAAATCCATTCTCCCCACTCGGTATATGCACAGCCGATAGGGTAAAATTATACTGAACCGATAGCCAAAACAGACGACGGATGTAATACATTACCCCCGCTGACTTAGATCTACCCGTACAAATAGCCGTTTGAACGGTGGTGTTATCCGTTATTACTAGGACCTGACTATTTCTCCATCTATCTGCCCAAGCTGAAGCAGCAGCATAAACTCCCCACATCTCCTTCACATTTATGTGTGCTCCGGATGAACAGCTATCAACAAGGAAATAATGGTGGCCCACCTCCCTCTCCAAGTCACGCTCTGCTCTCTTTTCGAACGTCCCGATTATCCAATCTTCCTGATAGATTGCTCCAAACCCCCATAACGACGCATCGGTGTAAACTGATTGCACTGCAGCAAATTTACCAAGTATTGCAGCTGTTCCGTTGAATCTACCCGCAAAATCTAGCCACCATTTGATGTCCTCCCTGAACCCGCTGCTCAATCGAGCTTTATAGTGGGCAGATCGTAGTTTCGCAATCATGTCGTAAATTCGACGAGTGAAAGTTCTGCCCCCCCGAACTACTTTCGCACAATGAGCCAACAAACCCCCCAACCGTTCTAACTCCTTCCTAGACGCTCTCTTACGATCAACAAAACTATCTAGTGTCCTAATCAACTTTACCAATTTATCGGCCGGGAGACACATTTCCATCCTGATCGTATCGATCATAATCCCCAAAAACCTAATATTAGTTGAAGGCGTCACCAACTTCGGGAAACTTATGAAAAACCCTAACCTCCGCAACAGACATAGGACAGTGAACTGATCTCTACACGCCTCAGCTAGCGAAGAAGCGATGACACAAAAATCATCCAAATAATTCACTACTCGCCCAGCACCCTCACGTAATGCGCACCTAACAACGAAGTCTGACAGCTTCGAGAATATATATGGGCTTGATGACAGCCCCATACACAACCGATTATCCTCAAAATAGCTATAATCGTTGTCCCCATCAAAACACCACTTAATACCCTGTCGCTTCCTGTCTCGCTGATGAATGGGAACCGCCCTATAGGCATCCTTTATATCTAAAATGGCAAGGTGGTCCCCTTGATGCATCAAGTCCACGACATCATCAACTCCATTATAATTAAATGTTACACAGCAGCCGTCAGTACATTCATTCACCGACCCACTGTCGGGTTTACTGCAATCTACCATGCACCGTCCACCGCCCCCATCCTTGGGTACCACAAACACGTCGTGAACACACGTAGGCTTATCTACAACTACCGTAATGGCACCAGACTGAACTTCGGCTAATAATTTCTTACTAATTATAGCTCTATCTTTCTTAGATTTACTCCTCCTACCTGCTGGCTCATAAGCCAGATCACAGGAGCTGTTTATTACAGAGAATCCAAACACTACTCCGTTCAATAAAAATCTCCAATCCGGATCAGTGTCCCCCCGCAGAAATAATTCTGAAAAAAAACAGCAAGGTTTTAACTGCGAAACACGGCCAGCTATCATGTGAACACAAGAACAAACACCATTCACACAATCAAGTTTAACGTTAAACGTACATGAAGGGCCTCCACGCTCCTGATACAAAGTCACCTCCCAACCACCACCAACAACAATGTCAGTTACTATTAGTAATTCATCATTTGAATCCGACAAATTGATCCAATTATGCAAACATATCTCGTTAGTAAACAAATAACTAACAGTCTCGGAAAGTCCATTGAGGCCAACACCAAAGTCACTTGCGCGATCACTATCAACCGACGACTCCTTAGGAATGCCAACACCGCCCAGCACCCCTTCACTTCCCAACAATTCGGCAATCACATCCACGTCACATTCCGGGACATCACAGCTTGTGGAATCAATTACATCACACGCACAACTTATACCATCAACACCACCAATATCCTTATTGGCGCTCGCTGGGCAGACCCCGGCTGTGACGACCCGATTATCAGGCCCATTTGTCACACTTGAGTCGACCGGTTCCAAAGACCCAGCTGATCCAGGCACCGCCGGCAGTCACGCCGGCTGAGCATTGGCGCCCTCTGGTGCTACTTGACAAATTCCTTTCCGATGTCGTCAGTCTTTACATTTCTGCCGGCGATGACCTTTAGAACCGCACTTAGCACAAAAATGACCAAAAATGCAATCTTCCTCCGTCTTCAAACAGCCCGCATCACTATTCCATCTAAAACATACCCGATTCTCATTAACATGCTTAGCTGTACTGACACGTTTCCCCGTATAGTCCCCTCGCTGTGATTTCTTAAATTTCATGCTTTGCGGTCCATAATAAGATACACTTGTGCCAGTATTCGCCTTTCCAAACGCAGAGAAGCCGGATAACTCCGCGTGTTTCCGAATTGCTCTGTCATACTCAATATGTGCGACATCCGTAAAATCATTAGTCATGACTCGCAAACTGATGAAGCCAATATGCTCAAGAAGAGCCTGGTGGTCTGCCACCGTCATACACTCTATATTTAATGCCCATTTGGCAGTGGCGTGAATAAGCTCATGCGGGTTCAAATTTCGCACCTTTTTTTCCGCAAAAGTGAACTTTCTCAATGACCACTTACCCTTACGCCGCCTAGACGAACTGCCACTCCGAGAGCTTGAACTTGCGTGCCGGTGGCACCTCCTCCCACGAGACCGCCTACGCGAGCGGCCATAGGCGGAATGGACGACGCTGCCATCCACGCCCACCCGCACTTCCTCACCTCCAGCCTTGACCTCCTCATTGTCCACCTCTCGCACCGACGCCTGCGCTCGTCCCTCCTCCATTAACTCGTCCTCTTTACGCAGTCGCTCCCGCTTTTCCTCCAGCCTTCCACCACGCTTCTTCAACTCCATAGCTTCTATATCTCTCATGGCATTGCGCTCGCGCTCCTCCATCCCCATGGCCGATACTTCCGACACAAGCGCTCCAGCCCCACCCTCCTCGTCCTTCACCGCCTTAGAAGCCATTTTCCGACCTGTTGTCTGCCTGGTCGTCCTCCCTTGGCTCACCCCCTCCTTATCCTTATTATTACTAGCACACCTCTCCGCCTCACGTGTGCTCTGTGTTACACCACAGTCAAAACAGAAAGGCATAGCCACCCAACCGATAACTGAACGGGCGAACCAAGTTGAACGCAACCATGCGGACTAACAGGCGGACAACAGGCACAGCAGACACACTGCACTGCACTGCACTGCACCGAAGGAAAATTATGAAGAGTATATAGAACATGAACATTCAAGAACAGATCAAATAGCAATAATCAATATTAAAATAAGAAACAAAGTGTATTTTCCGCTGCCTATAGATGTATAACGTTTTATACATTCTATATATATAATATATATATGTAAATGACATATATAATATGTATTATACATAATATATATATATTATATATATGTAATACATATATATGATATATATATTACTATATTATTTCATTTACATGATATATAATACATATATAATATGTCATTTACAGTCTGTATGCACTTACATTATGTATATATATATATATATATATATATATATATATATATATATATATATATATATATATAGATTAGTTAGACGAATCTTACCTGGGTATAGATGATGGATAACTATTGTTTTACCGAGGTAGGAGCCTCGGATAGACGTGGGCGAGGGAGAAAGAAGCACATCCGGGTCCAGCAATCTTTACCTACTAATTCAGGATGAAAATGATTCCAATAAACCACAAAACTATGGTCATGTGACCTAATCTTGGTACAAGTGATTGAATAGACGTGGCAGGGCGTGGTGGGTGGGCCCTCGCCCACGTCTATCCGAGGCTCCTACCTCGGTAAAACAATAGTTATCCATCATCTATACCCAGGTAAGATTCGTCTAACTAATCTATTTTACCTCGGTATACCGCCTCTGGCTAGCCGCAGGCTAGGGAGACCTTTACGTAATATCATTTTTATCCTGATATTCCTGTTAGTTATTATGATTCTATTATCAAGTCTTATTTAAGTATGTGTGTACAATTGATATGACAATAAAACGAAAAGTTGACTTTGTCTCACCTTTGTCTTTTAGTTGGTGAGTAGCCTCTGTGCGATAGGTTGAGGCTTCTCTAGTCGCTTGTGATAATGTTTTGCAAACGATCTAGCGGTTTTCCATCCTGCATGAGCCAGGATCCGTTTCACGGAAATGCCTAGTAATCTGGCCTTAGATACCATTGCACCATGTGTAGAGTGCGATGAATATCTGTTTGTGTTGACTCCTGATAGTTTTAACACAGTCATGGTCCATCTGGCAAGGGTGTCCCTCGAAATGCCCTTGTGTGGCTTAATAAAGCTCACCAAAAGCTGCCTTGAGTTTCGTATTGTTCTTGTCTTGGATAAATATGTCCGTATTGCGGAGACTACACATAATTTGCGATCCTCTGTGAAACTAGTGACACTGATTGTCGACAGGGGATCACCTAAACGGTTTGATTTCAACAAAGTTGTTAAATCAAACGTTGCTTCCTTGTTATCGATTTCAAGACCATTGAGCAACAGGGCGACTATTGTTTGGCCCCTGTGTCCTGTAACCAGCAGAAGAAGCAAAGCTACTTTGAAACCTAATAGCTTAACGTCCAGGAACTTATTCTCTGGCCATTCCTTGAAGAGTTTAAACACAAGAGATACATCCCAAAACCTATTATATTTGGGTTTGGGAGGGTTCCTCTGATAAATTGATCGTACGATCCAGCAAATAACATGGTGTTTACCCATTGTTTGTCCATTAATCCTAGGTAGGATTATTGACAGCGCACATCTGGCTGCATTGATAGCGCCATATCCTAAACCTTCGTCTTCTAAGAAACGTAGGAAACGTCCTACCTGGGATATTGTCGGGTTCATTGGCTTAACTTTCTTAAGTAAGCAATATATACCCCATTTCTTTAAATAGGTTGTATACATTTTCACAGTTCCCTTCCTCCACGCGTGAGAAACCAACCGTTGTTGTGTAATCTTATCCAAGCCGAATTGTTCCAAATATTTATTTAAAAAAGGAATGCTACCAAAGGAGTCGTCGACACGTTTCCGTGGCGCGCTAACGGTCCCTGATGTTTCAGGTTTCCTCGGTATCTTGGGAAGCGTAGGCTGCTTTTGGCTGTCGCGACTAATCTCGCTAGCCACGGTTGAGTGTCCCATTCGGCGACGATGAGGATGGCGTGTGTTTTCTCCATTTGTATCTTTCGGGCGACTTTGCTAATAATGGTAAAAGGGGGGAAAATGTAAAAGAAATGATTTTGCCAATTTAGCGAGAAGGCATCTATGTGCCAAGCATTCGGTTCGGGGTGCCACGAAACATATTTGTCCAGTTTAAAGTTATTACGTGAAGCAAATAAATCTATATCCGGCCAGCCCCATATGTTACAGATCTCTTTGAAAATTGATGGGTTTAGTGACCACTCTAAGTGGTCATGGAAATGGCGACTCATCTTATCTGCAAGACAATTCTGCGTACCGGGTATGTGTGTTATTGTTAACCAGACCTCAAAGCTTTGCGCCCAATTCCAAATGAGTAGTGCCAATTTGTTACACTTTATTGATTTCGTACCTCCCATATTTCTGACATAAGCCATCGCCATGGTGTTATCCGTAAGGATACGTACATTATTTTTGGGTACTTTAACAAGGCTGGTTAAACCTAAGTAAATGGCTCTTAATTCTAAAACATTAATATGATCGGAAAATTCCGATTCTAGCCATCTTCCTCCCGTTGCTACATCATTGCGATGTGCCCCCCAACCTTGCAGTGACGCGTCAGTTGTAACTGTAGTATTGGGCTCACCCATTCTAATGGGATTGGGGGAGTTATCAAAGTGACTTAGCCACCAATAAATGTCGGCTAGTCCATTCTCAGAGATAAACATTCTCTTTTCAAAGTTACCCTTTGCTCGGGCCAAAGCTAGATTTTTATCAATTACCAGGGACTTAACGTGTGCGGCCCCATATAAAATAGCAGGGCTGTACGAAATCATTATACCGATTAAGACTGCGACCTCTCTTATCTTTGGCCTAGAAATGTCTAACAGCTGTATCGCTGTGTCCCGCAACTTATCTTTCTTTTGTTGTGTAAGTGACACGGTCATAGCCGTCGTGTTTAAAATGAAACCTAGACACTTAAGCTCCTTAGTAGGAGAAAACACGGATTTCTTATCATGTATGAAGAAACCCAAGTTTGAGAAAAGTTGACATAAATCTTGAACGGCGAGCTCGCATTGTGTGAAAGATTGTCCCATAATGAAAGAATCATCAATGTATGGAAACATACAATGACCAAGTTTAGCCATTTGTGAAAAAAACGGTTTCAACAACTTAGTAAAAAGGCGTGGTGCACACGCCAAACCATTAGGTACGCAGGTAAATTCAAAAAGCTGGCCATTCCAGACAAACCTTAAATATTTGCGATACACCTCCTGAATAGGGACGGTATAGTAAGCATCTCTTAAATCGACACTCGCTAGCCAACACTCTGGGGTGATCAAATCGCGAGCTGTTTCTAAGGAAAACATTTTGAAATGTTGGTATTCAATGATTTCATTTAATTTAGTTAAATCTAAGATCATTCTAATGGACCCATCTGGTTTAGGAGTGGAGAAAATATTTGAAATGAATTCACCTTTAGTATGTTGTACTCTTTTGACGATGCCTTTGGCTTCAAAAAGCCTAACCTGTTCATTTAATTGAAATCTTTCTTGCGAATTGAATTTATATGGAAAAGGTGCTCTTTTCTGGACAGGTAATTGTGTGAAAGGAATTGCAATGCCTTTAACAATACTAATAACCTCTGGGTTTGTGGTTAATTGTTGCCATTGCTCTAAATAATTAACAATGTTGCCCGCTTGAAAAAAGCTTACGTTAGTTTGTGTTTCCTCTGTGACCATTTCAGGGCCAGGAGGCTGAAAAGTTTGTGTGGCGTTCTCTACTTGTTCCCTGGTTTGGGGAACTGCGGCTTGGGAACAAACTCCCTTTTGTAACCGCGGTTGTCGTTCCAGTTTGAGGGTTGTCTGTCGCCTCGACCTCTTCCCCTCTGGCTGAATGCGAAGGATGGTCCGCCCCTGAACGGCCTTCCTCCCTGGCGGAAGCGAAAATCCGTCCTGCTTCGTCTGAACCCGAGTGGGTTTGGGGATTTACGGCCCTTGAGTTCCGTGTTCTTGGCACTCTTAGTGTCCACCTCTACTTGCTTGTACAGATAGGCAAGCTGACCCCCAAACATCTTGGACTTGTCCAGAGGTTTGCCTTTGATGGGGGTAGGTCCAGAATACACTGTGTATTCCTTGCCGTCATGATCAGTCATCTTCTTTGACCGGGCGACCTATTTGCCCGCGTCGGTAGTGACGGATTTGAACACATTTTCGAAGCGGCGATGTGTCATGTAGTTACTCGCCGCAGCGAGCAAGGCAATGCCCCTGTCCATTACCCGAGCCAAGGACGAGAACTTATTCTCGGTTTGCATGCGGTTTGCAACCGGGATAATGGAAGTCAAGGACCCCAAAACTGCCTTATGGATCAAAGAGGGCAGTTTCATAGCGGCGACGTTCGTCTGACAGATGGATGCCAGCATCCATCTCCTTACATACCGTAGCGGGAATACCTTTGACGCCGGAGATCTGTTCAGTCAATTTATTAATGACCTCAGCTGGTTTGAAGGTTGTAAAATGGCCATTGACCGTTTTCCTCATCATGGTTGTGGTACGAACCTTTTTGGCCTTTTTCTTGACAATCTTCTTCCCAACCTTAGCGCCTATTTTGGCGTACACCCCAGCGCGTTCCGTATCGGAATCTGATTCCGTGGAAGAGGAGTCGTCTGACGAGTCCGAGGACGAGTCTTTCTTTTTCTTTTTCTTTGACTTCTTAGGGCGTTTAGCGTTAGCGGCCTTGGTGAACTCAACACCTGAGCTGCTTACTGTGCGGCGTTTCTTGCCGCGCGCTTTCGGTTTCGGAACCTCGGGGCCGAAACCGTGTCTTCCTCGTCGTCGGAAAAGTCTTCCCAATCCTCATCAGGGATTTGGGGAGGGCCCGCAAAGGAAAGAGCCTGGAATTGGCGCATCTTTTCCTCCATCATAGCTGCCATCTTAGCCTCCCAATCACTTGGTTGAGGTGGCTGGTCACTGTCCCGGTCGGACGTCTGTGCCCCGGGCTGTGGGGACGGCGGAGCCGTAGCCGCTGGTGACGAATCGTAATCCGTAGGGGCAATGCCCGCGGCTGCCGCAGGCGGCTTATTCCGCCGAGTGGCCATCGGTTCCTGTAATGACAAAAGTGTTACTTAACCGGAATCATCTTAACTACACAAAGTGTAACCAGTAAACTGGGTTGAGGTAACCAGTACAGAATAGCGTGTATTACAACGTTTCAGTACAGGAGTGAAGCTAAATTTTGCGTAGGTTTAGGGTAACGAAACCAACCAAACGGGGGGTATCGATCCTCAGATCGCCCACTCTCTCTGTTCCGTACACTTCTCCCACCCGCGGCTACGACGCCAGCAAGTTGGAGAAAATATTACGAAACTCGGAGGTTCGCCTTAAAACCGGTCTGGGGTGTCTATAAAAAACACCCAGAAGCATCCCCAACATCATCCTCTATTCAGGATCCGGGAGAATTTTCTTAGGAAATGAGCAACTCGGGTTACCATTTCTCCCTGTCTCAAAAACAGGTGTCGATAGAACAAAGGACTATCGGTTTCGTTTGTGCCAGCGGCACCCAGTGTTCTATCTGCAAGTAAAAAACACGTACAAAGTCCAAAAGGGACCTGAGAAAGTTCTGAACTTTCATAATGTGATGCTATAAAGCATCATACACAATTTAACCTAAGATTCCATTACTTACTTTGTGAATAAGTAGTCTTAGTAGATAAATCCTGTTGGAGCAACTCACAAACGTCCTCCCGTTCTGAGTCACTTATGCTAATTGCTGGACCCGGATGTGCTTCCTTCTCCCTAGCCTGCGGCTAGCCAGAGGCGGTATACCGAGGTAAAATATATATATATGCACACACTAACTCCCCCATTAACGTGGGTTCATTCAATGTTGTTTAGTTATAACACCATTGAGAAAAGAAATATAGGCCTACCATAATATAAAATATTATGGATTATAAAATGGCATCATGCAGATGGAACAATGAATAGCTGAACAAGACAATGCCAATTTTTTTTTTTTTTTTCTTGAAGATTTATACTGCATATTATGGATAAGCCTGAATAGACTTGTTTTCACCATTAGACAGTTTGTCGATAGAAAGCCCGAGCCTACACTTTTACCGACCCAAGGGATTTTTAACCTCCCACACCACATAGACATGGTATGAGAGCAACTGGCCTTTGATGACGCTGTAAGTTATCCACAGCGGTGGAAATCCAGATTGGCAGAGGTGGGGTCATGGGGAATCGAACCACCGACCTTCAGATTAGGAGTCTGACCTAGAAAAAAGTCAGACACTCTAACCACTCCACCACAGAGAACACCGCCAATGATGCAATATCTCCACGATCCTTATCAACAAAAAATGTGGCAAGGGCTTTATATCATTTGGATATAGCTACGGACAGTTTCACTCTGCATAGTCCGATGAAGCATCAAATTTTCAAAATCAAAACAATTATCTGGATTTGATTCTACATATCCAAGTTAAATACTGATGCACTTATTAAGTATTTGTTGCCACATAGAAATGAACACTGAGTCAATTTAATAGAACATGTTACTGCAGAAGCCTATGGTATCAGAGTTTTGGCGTGCTTGCCAACATTATTTTCACACGTTTGAATTTCAAATATCTCAAAAGGTAGCCATTTCAATTAAAAGTTACTTAAAACCAAACTAAAGTAGATATAATGATCAATTTAATATACTTATCTCAGAAAAATGTCAGAAAATCAAAGCCATCGGACTATGCAACTTTAATATTGTTTCAGTTAAAGTTGTGGTTTTCAGGAACCTAAAACTGACTTTAATGGGGGGAGTTGGTGTTTACATATTATTAGTATGTTATCCACGTAATATTCAGACTGAATAGTCGGTTATTTGTTCAGAAAAGGCAGCAAGACACATCAAATAACATTAGATTTTATTAAGGATGAGCCAATTGTGGTGTATGTGTGTGTAAATATGTCATATGTTTGAAGCGATAAATGGATTTTGTATAAATAATTGTTCTAGGTTTACTACTCCAAACTTGTTTACAAACTACTTACTGTATGTGGACCAACATTTCGATATTGGTTAGTATGGTAGTATTCATACTATTACTTATATGTTATTCGCATTTATTTGTATATCTAGCTACTATGGACCAAATTATGTAACTACCATAATCCTGAGCCTGAAATAAAGAATTGAATTGAATACTCCAGTAGAATACACAATATTAAAACAGATATTTATTGGATACAATTTTGGTTAAAAAACAGACATTAAAAAAAAGGTGTATGTGTTCATTCTTGATCCTCCCCCTCCCCCCCGCCCCACCACCCCCCAGAGCCCTCCTATCTTCGGAAAATCCCCATCGGATAGGTGCCCAGGGATGCCACCGGCATGGTGGCCTCATCAGACTATGTCTCCCGACCAGGGAGGGGTACCCGGCCGTAGCACCAAAGGCAGAAATCAGCGAACAGATTCTACACTTTGATCTTAAGCCAAAAGGCCGAGAAACGATTCTCGATTACTTTACTAAAACATATTAACCAATTTCTTGTATAAAAAAAAAGAAAAGAAAAAAGAAAAAATTTGAATTTTTACAAATCTAATACGCCTCCTCCAACTTCATGCATACTGGTGTCTGAGGAAAGATTTAAGCTGCGACCTGCTGTGTTTACAGGCTGGAAGTAGGGTGGTTTCCTTCTCTACCCTTCTTTATAAACCCTACAATTTAAGCTCACTTTCAACCTATAAACACATTATTCCGGCTGACCAAACTTACATGATTCCGGTTTCATCAAACTTAAGATTATTTTACTATGTTTGTTTCTAGTGTGGATTTCTGTGAAACGTAGGTAATACTTCTCTTTAATTAAAAGGGGGGAAAGTAATTATGAAACGGATGGGAGGGGGATCTGAAGAAGCACCCAATTACTCCGTCTCATGCAAAACAATGCTTTAGGCACACAATATGTGCATACAGAAAGAATGGTGTTCAACAGATGTGCTAGGATCAGTTGTCAATTACCACACTTTGTTCGAGGAATATCTATTTTGTCACAATAAATTTGCGTCAGTTAACCTCCATCACGCCACCTACCAGTCTCCCACGTTGAGGAGATAAGGACGCGCATGAAAGTTCCCAACAAAAATGGACAAATGCAGTTCATAGAACAAAACATCGGCAAAACATGTATAAAATAATGTATATAGACGAGTGGAGTGTCAAGCCCCGCGTAGGGGGTGGAGCGGTGCATGCCGGGACACCCCACCCACCGCCCCCGGATAGAGGGGGGGGGGGGGCACTACAGTGATAACGGCTTCATCATTATCCGTATATAGGTATGTTTACATATGTTTTCTTTGTTTAGTTGTGTTTACGTCCTAGCAACATATAAGGTCACCTCACTATCAGGTTGGGTATGGACATGTGACAGTGTGCACTCATGGCAACTTTATAGTGCTGCCCCCCTGGGACACCCAACCGCTGGCACCATGACCTGATATCCCAGTCACATTATCCTGATACTGTGCTAACCAATCCTTGCCATACCCTATTTATGCGCAGCACCTGGCTATATAGTGACAAGTATCAATTTGGTCCGTCCTGATATGACCTTAGATGTTGCTAGGACGTAAAACAACAACAAACAGTATCAATTTGGTAAGTTATTTGTTTGACCCGGCTGGGATTCGAACTCCCGACCTTCTGCACGGGAAGCATGAGCTATGCCCATTCGGCCATGTGTATTTATATATATGTACATGCATGTATGTGGTATTTCCTTTATATGATTTTCATAAGCATGTTTCTATCATATGTATAATCATGTTCCTTTGCTTCATGTATGTATGTGTGCATTTTGCGATATCATTTGTGCATAATAGTAGCAAGGTATTTGAAAATAAGTAGTTTGTTTTGGATAAGATAACTTAGTGGCATGATACAATTCAGATTGTGTTTTACGCCTAAGTTCTTAAAGCTGCATATAATATAATTGTATGTGTTTACATGTGAAACACCAGCCAGCAGCCGGGCTGATCAAACCCACCACAAGGTGGCACTGCAAAATTTACATTACCATGGGAGAGATAGGGAGTGAGCCGTCTTAGTATTATAGGGTCATTGATAACGATCAACCTACTATATGTATCTTTTTTTTTTTTTAATATTAAAAAACACCAGAAATTAAAGCCATCGGACTATGCAAATATAAAAGGAAAACAGATAAAGAAAATGAGACAAATTCATGTTAAAAGTTTATTTTTGTCTGCACGTGGTATTGTCTTGTTCCTAAAATTGGGGGTTAGTTGGGGGGGGGGGGTGAGATATGTGAGATCTGGCTTTGTGGGTACTACAGTACAACCCCGTTAAACCAAGCTCGGTTAAACCAAACGATCGGTTAATCCAGACTTTTTTCGGTGGCCCGGCAAAATACCACCATTTATCATATAAAAAAGTTTGTTAAACCAAAGTCGGTTAAACCAAAGTATCGGTTAATTGTCGGCCCCAGGCCGACAATTGTCAGTCCCAGGCCACTTCCGGTACAGTTAAACAAAACTTTCATGTGGTTTTAAGGTCATCTGAGACTTTTTTAAATATAATAAATGGTAGTATTTTGACCGGTCGCCGAAAAAAGTTTGTATTAAACGATCATTTGATTTAACGGAGCTTAGCTTAATGGGGTTAAACTGTATATGCATAAAAAACAATAATCACAGTGTCCACACACATTGTATATTACATTCATAATGCACCAAAGTTGTTGCCAAAGCCAAGTCCAAGTCCAAGCTCGGTTAAACCAATGATCGGTTAATCCAAACAAATTTCTCGGGTCCCTTCAAGTTTGGTTTCACAGGGTTATATTGTATCTGATATGACAAGCTTGTGCGTATGGGAAAGACTAAACAGAAAAAGACCAGACTGGATGGCCGAATGAGTTAGAGCGTCCGTCTCCCGTGTTGGTAGATCATGGGATCGTGGGTTCGAATCCTGGTCAAGTCAAACCAATGACATAAAAATGTATACTTGTCGCTTCGTAGCCAGGCGCTCGGCATTATTAGGATAGGGCAAGGAGCAGTGGAATGAGGGACCAGTTGTCTGCGACTGAAATTTCCCCTGCTTAAACAACTAATGTACCACACACAAAAATAAAAAATTGAGTTTAGCATTCCAGATATTCTCTTCTCATCATGTACAGGAGTAAATACAAATATACATGTGGTGAATCATCCACTGATTGATTGATTAGGGGTTGCTTTACGCCGTGTCGGCAGCAGAGGCCATATTCACGGCGAGTACTAGTCAAACCCGTATACACAATAGTAATGGCAGCTCACAACAGGTGGCGCCACAAGCAAAGGGAGGCTAAACGATCGATAAAGATTTGTACACAAGAAACTAAAGATTAGTCTAACAACTTGCAAGCTGCCAACGGCTTGTGGCATTTAGCAATGAATCCGCATGGCGGTTAAATGAATTCAGGTGGCATGATTTGTAAATAAATGGGGCTTGGAATTTACCCCCATTCCTCACAAGTATATCAATCTTATACCACACACCTATATAATACATGTGTGTATGTTGCACATATACTGTATATATACCATATATACTGTTAATTATTGTTAATATACATATAATTAACATTATATATATCGCATACAAATAGATATATAACATATATGCCATATAGCAACACATAGAGATATAGCCATATAACAATATATATGCATACGGCAATATGTACGTGTATGTGACCTTAGATGATGCCAGGACGTAAAACCCCAATAAACAAACATATATTGGTATATGGCATATTTCAATGGGCACATTCTCTACTGTTGGTGTTGCAATGCCTAGGAACATAATATTATCCAGTCCAATCTTACATCCAACACCAAATCGGATGTAGTTCTTGATGACATGTTTGCTTTGGTTGTTGCTTGATATAACCTATTAGATATGAAACAGCAGGATTTTATCCACCACACCCAATCCCAGATATGGGTTTTCAGGCACCACAATGGATAGAGACTGGTATATTTCTACAATACAGGTATTTAATTTGGCAAAACCTGGAAAAAAGACTAAAATTCTTTCCGTATGTTGATGTATAGGCGTGAAAGAAGGCCTGCACATTGTCTCTGATTTTGGCGCTTTATCATGGACGAACACTGGGCGCTGTGGCTGAATGGGTAGAGCACAGTCCTCCTGTGCTGGAGATAAAAAATTTGATTCTCAGTCAAGTCAAACCAATGACATACATAATTGATACTCGTCACTTCCTAACTTGGCACTCTGCATTAATAGGATAATGTGACTGAGTGGGATATACATTGATATAACAGTGTGAGAAATGGGGGTGGGGGTGCGGGGTGAGAGGGGAGAGGTAGCGAATCCAGGGATGAAAGCCACCCCCCAACAATGCTAAAAAGAAAGTGGAAATTTGAATCCCGGTAAATTCATCTAATTCTCTGACCCGCGAGGGCTTAGCTGTCCGCTTGTCCACGATGTTGGTTGGTTGTTGGGAGTTTTACGTCCTGGCAACATCTACGGTCATATCACAATGGGTACCGACTTGTGGCAGTGCGCACTTACGATGACTTCATAGTGCTGCCCCACTGGGAAACCAGGCCGCTAGCACCATGACCTGATATCCCACTCAGTCACATTATCCTGACACTGAGCTAACCAGCCATTACCCTATCCTATTAATGCCGAGCACCAAGCTAGGAAGCAACAAGTATAAATTTTGTAGTCATTGGTTTGATTTGACCGGGAACCAAACTTCCGAATGTCCTGCATGAACGGCCGGTGCTCTACTGATTCAGCCACAGCGTCCAGTGCTTGTCTACGATAAAGCGTGGAAATCAGAGACAATGTGCAGGCCTTCCTTCACCCTGGTACATCGAAATAGGGAAAGAATTCCAGATCCCCCCCCCCCCCCATTTTTGACGAATTCTTTTAACTGGAAATATCGGGTCATTACATCCAGGCATAGTAATCACGTTGTATAAATTTTTATTGTGAAAGAATTCAAAGTAAAATATTTTGTTAAAACAAACATTAAAATACACATACAGAAACAACCATATCATATCCTTATACACTAATAGGTTATGTACACACACATACACGCACACATTCTCGCCACCTGTAACATCTGCAGAGGGAATGTATTGTACCTGCAGGGCACCAGCCAGAATACTAGGCCTCACTAGCGTAACCTTTGACCTTACAGTGACCCCTCCTCCCCTCTACCCTACCCTTTAATAAAAACAAAAAATTTAAATTTAAAAAAAGAAAAAAAAAAGGGGGGGGGGGGAAGTTTTAAATAACTTGTTTGTAGCGGTGCTCAAAACGCCTTCATGAGTAGTGAGATTCAAGTGCTCCCCGTCGCCGTGGGCTTTACATAAAATCAACACGCCCCGACGAGAAATGTCCAACGTAAATAGACATCCCGACCACAATAAACATCAGGCACAATTCGCGATGAGACGAGGACAACCACGTTCACTTCCACTTTCTCTAATTTCTAAAGCAGACATGATTTTTTTTTCCTGTTTGAAATATTCCAGGAGGTGGTTGTTTTGGAAAGGTTTGCGACAAGACGAGGACAACCACGTTCAATATCGCTTACTCTAAAACGAACATGATTCCCCCCCCCCCCCACCCCTCTCTGTTTGAAATATTCCAGCAGGTGGTGGTTTTGGAAACATAATTTTTCCGGTTATTATTTGGAATTTCTTTCATGAAGATTGACATATTATATATATATATGACTGACACTGGTCAGTCGGTGTAGGCGAGATGGGCCGAAGGTGGCGCCACCTATATAGTGTTGGGTCTTACTGGAGTATAACAATATGACACTAATTTCCTTCCGCATCTCTATACTCGCATAATACATTATACATCACATATATACATATAAGGATCTTTATAATAGTATACATAGGATACATATAAAGAATCTTTATAAAAGAAAGTCCATATGATACATATAAAGAACCTTTATAAAAGAAATTCCATATGATATTTATACAAAGTTTAATTATGATTACCGTGAAGATTTCCGATCAAATGAGTGGCTAAAATAAGATATTATCTCAAATTCTCTCCAGTGTGGACGCGAGGGGGGCACCTGCCCGGCACTGCACCAATGCGCACAGAGGAAATATAGGACGTATATGTTACCCTTGCATTTATACTCGTATAATTCGTTATACAGCACATATATAATACACATATATATATACATACACATATATTATATATATTTATATATATTATTTATATAATATATATAAAAGCTCGCTTACGTCTTCATGGTTGGCCTCGCTTTCGGAATCAGGTCATGATGTAACTGGGGAGACGGGGAAACAAATAACCAATGACACTCAACCCTCAGAGCGTGACCATCATTCGGATTGGAACTGAACAATAATAACAACATAACGAGTGTTATCACAATTGAAGATCTATACAATACAAGTACAAACCCGTGACAGACTGCCAAACGGCGCGTTATACAGTATATTGAATATACGCACAGATGGTGCAGAGAGAAAGGGGTCGGGGTTGGGAGTGAGTTATGACTACATTTGTACAGCTTACAGGTTGATTATCTATATACATGCATATGCATAATGGCAAGTTGGTCTGCTCCGACTCCCCAGCACCTAGGATATATTGCTTTTGTGTGAAAGTGTTGCATACATTGGTTAGTTACACCAAATGGTGGCATTTAATAAAGCTATTTTAACAAAGCTATACCAGGGTCTCTACACCTATCAACCAATCACATTTAAGACCCGTTTAATATCAATTTTCATACAATTTAAGACCTATTTTCATGGCAAATGTAACGTCAATTTCAAGACTTTTCAGCTCTACTGCATTTGTGCTTTGTGAAGATAGCTGGTAAAACATCTTGATAAAATATTAGTGGCCAAATCAAATTTAAGACCCTTTTAAGACCATTCACAGAACAGTTACCATATTTAAGACTTTTCAAGGCCTTGGAAATTGACTAATCAGTTTAGGACTTTTTATGGATGCACGGAAACCGTGTATACAGGGCGAGTGGGGAAATGGGATTTAATTATGTTAACACCTCCTACCATTGATAGGCTCGCTGAATCTGGACGGAGAAGACTCATGTGAACACACCTTAAACCTTTTAATTACTGTATGCTTCATCAAGTGGACTGTATTTGCTTAATTTTTGTATTAAATATTAAAAATCACATCTGGGAGAGGAGAGCTAGCCAAATTCTACAATTTTTACATACGCACCCTGAAAACTTTTCTCATTCCGATAGCTTAATTTCTTTCTTCAAAACGTAGGTGAAAGACAAAGCTTAATAAAAAAAAATCTGAATTGGATTTAAAGCTGCATAGTCCCATAAAATATCAAATTTTCAAAACCAAAACAATTATCTAGATTTGATTCTACACATCTAATTTAGATATTAATGCACTTATTAAAGATTTGTTGCCACATAGAAAGGAATACTGCGCCAACTTAATATAACTTGTCACTGCTGAAGCCTTCACCAGAAAAAATAAGGTCGCTTAAAGTTGCAAAGTTCGATGGTTTTAAATTTCCGCCATTTTTGTTTAGATCAGTATAGTATGTCAGTCGTATTAATCTACTTTATTTTTAGTTTGAAGTAACGGTTAGCATAAATGGCTAACTCATGAGATATTTGAAGTGAAACCATGCAATATTATCCTTTAGCATACCTGCCAACTTTTGTTAAACGAAAATCCTAATAATAGAAATCCATCCGAGCGAAGCGAGGCGCGCAATCGTTCGAGGGGGGTCCGGGGGCATGCCCCCCCCGGAAAAATTTGAAAAATACATCATGACCTTGGCCTTGATAAGTCACTAGACAATTGTTCAGAGGGTCCTTTGGGTTCATTATCCACTATTTTTGTCAGATTGAAGAGAATTTAATACAGGGTTCATACTCTCCACTGACTTTCAAAATTAACGACTTTTTAGGACCAATATATCACTTTTTGAGGACCATTTGCGGCATTTTTTTTTTTTTCGAATTTGATTTTGAAAAAGCGGAATAATATGTTTATAATTCGTAGGGCGGAATGAGAATTAAAAAATCGTAATTATTCCGCCAAAATCGTAATAGTTGGCAGGTATGCTTTAGGTGTGCACTCCGTAATGCTGGACACCATAGGCTTCAACAGAGACAGGGTTCGATTAAATTGATTTAGTATTCCTTCTGTGTAGTAATAAATGTTCAATATTACACCAGAATCTAAAGTGAAAAAAAGTGTTAACACATTTATCCGTTATGGGCAGGGTAAATAAAATCATCACCAAAAAAGAAAAAAAAGTTGAATATGTAGGATCAAATAATCTATACAAGACATTTGGTTTGAAAGATTTGATCCTTTGATCGGATAGCCATACCAGCATAAGTAGTTGTAGTTTAAACGACACATCACGTATATATATACATATAAATATATGTAGGAAACTGCATGTAGGCCTCAAGTTAGCAGTGCATTACTTCCAGACTACTGATTTTGTAAGCTACAAGCTGGTACCAGAATGTCTATAACACCTGAGAATTCCAGGTGGTCACCCATCCATATAGTGACGAGTCTCAACGTAGCCTAACTTCAGTGATCAGACAAGAACTGGTACTATCAATGTGATATTGACTATATTTAAATGTGCAGTACAACGGTCAACCAGCCCATTTAAAACTTAAAATATATGCGTAAAATGTCAGTTTGATTTCAAAGAACCCGAGTTGAATTTGAGATATTGAAATTCTATCACGAAATCCTATTACCGGAATTGTCATTAAGTTAGTTGGTTGTTGGAGTGTTACGTCCTTGCAACATCTAAGGTAATATCAGGAATTGAAATTAGGAAAATACTATTTATCGAGGTCCCATGAGGTTTTCTTTATGGGGGGGGGGGGGGATTCCCCCCGCCTTTCTTTAAAAGAAAATCTTTTTCTTCATATCTGGCTAATGACGTCGTTGAAACGACTGTTTCCAAGTCAACACTGACGTCACCAAACGGAACCGGAAATGAGGTAAAATGACTTGGTCATCCATGTAAAACAAACACAAAATCTATAAACCCAGAGGATGGATACCTTTCGGTGTATGTCATTTCAAATAGCAACAAGTATGAGAAGGCAGAGAAAAGTTCAAATTTCAACTGAATGGATGGATAACTTTAGTAAAGCATTCACAAGACCCACATGCTTTTTCATCTTAATGTAGACATTGTGTGCACAGTAGCCGTTACCCGAATGTGTCGCGATTAAGCCACGACCGCCGTAAAACCTGTAATGGGAGCTGCACCTCAAATGGAACAATTTGTTAAACAAACAAACATACTTGGAAGGTTCCACAAAATAGATTAGTAGACATGGCATAAATAAACGGCCATGATCACATGGTACTTCTGAACAACATTCCATGATTCTTCAGTATCTTACTAATCTTAGAATCAGATATTTTAAAAAAAAGGGTCGGGGGGGGGGGAGAAAATGATGGATAATTTTTATTAGCAGGGGAGAAAGTCAAGGCAGCTGAATCGGCTGGGTAGGCCTACACCCTACAGAATACGGTGACGACTACCGAAAACAGCGCCAATCGTTGATAGCGGAAACTAAGACTTTTGTAAATAATACTCGCATATGAGAACATGAAATGACGATGGTTATTTCCATATCTAAGTCATCTTCCATAGGGTTGTGTAATTGAGGCAGCGGCTTCGAGTACTGGTTTTACGGTATACAGTAAACAGACAAGACCTTGATTAGAATATGTGTTGGTATATATATAGACATACTGCAAACTGTCTTTTGCTGCAAGATAATGGTATATGCTGCTAGAGCGCAGTGAGTAGGATTCATTAAAAAAAATTAAAAATTAAACTGTACAATTGCTTTAGTTGTTTAAGGTTGTATGTCCTAGGAACATCTAAGGTGATATGAGGACGGGCACAGCTGCAGTGTGGTTAGAGTCGCCTATTGACCACCTAGAATCAGCGCAGGCTCAGTAGAGATTACTCAGTCAGCGCCAGGGTAAAAAGTCAATAGCATATCCTGCGTTAAGAACAGACACTCGCCAATGATCGCGTGTGTGAAATATGACACTATTATGTCCGGCATCCGTAATGCTAAGGTAAAACCATGGAGAACCTTCTTGTTCGTAGGTTGTTTTTAGTTTTTTTAGGCCAATGTAAACAGTAGACAACCTTCCGCTGAGCTCAGCGCAAAGTGACACCAGGGGAGAAGTGGCGCCACCGGTACAGACAGAAGAGACCTCGCATTCGCTGCGAGTGTAATATCAGTGTCGCTTCTTAGAAACCTTGTGGAATCTTATTTTACCCGGTATAGTGGCAAAACTTGCCTGCCCGGTGTCGCAGTTTCAGTTCCCAGCAGTTTCAGTTCCCACAATTGCTTCTGCGCATGAGTCAAAGCATTGTCTGCGCATGTGTCAACATTAGCCCGATTTAAACCATCGCCGATCGCCGCAAATCGCTGTCACTATAGTGCCAGTGTGACTAACCTTATAAATTTAATATAATCTTTTCCATAAACATGTTTTCTATATGTGTACCAAGCGATTTGTTTCTAGGTGGTGTGGTTTTAGAGATATTTCACTTTTTCTGCATGAAGATTGTTTACGACTATTGACAATGCGTTGAGTTTGGCGGTACACACAGTGCAAAACATTCAAAATTAATAGAAATCCAGAACCCTAACCATATCAATTTAATATAATCGTTTTGGTAAACATGTTTTCTCTGTGTATTCCAATCAGCTTGTTTCTAGGTGCGATGGTTTTAGAGATATTTAACTTTTACTATATGAAGATTGCTCACGGCCATTGACAATGCGCAGACGATGTCGTTAGATGTTGACGCATGCGCAGAATCAATTGTGGGAACTTCAACTGCTGGGAACTGAAACTGCGACACCGGGATGTAGCATTATATATATCTAAGTCCTACACATGCTAGATGCCACTCTCATTGCAACATCATTATTATAACAGACAATTGTTTTGCTTTTTAAAAAGTGGCTTGATACACAAGTGCCACCTCCTCTTCTTTAAACAAAAAAAACTTAAATAAAAGAGGGAGAAAAAGATGCGTGTTTGCTTCCTGAAGAGAACCCGAGTTTGTGAAAGCCATTCATCACGTGGTTATGTACAACTCTTAATCTTATCATAAACTCTCCGCCTTACCAGACATCAGGATATTTACACTTGGTCACGTGATAACGCTTTGATCACGCGTCCACTATCGGGGAGGGGGGGGGGCGTTTTTTTACAAACAAACCAACGCGCACAGAATTCCATCAATCAAAATTAATAACACCTTTCTTTCGCCCGCTACAATTAGACATGCTTGGTCACATGTTAGTGCTCTCGTGGATCACCTCTACCACTTAGTTCCTCTCCCTTTTATAGACAGGAACACACGCTCTTAACCGACACACATGCAACAACGAACAACTAGCAGCAGACATTGTGGCATTTTGTTGCTTTTCATTTCTAAACCAGGTTGCTTTGTAAACTGGACATACAAAGACGCTATAGGGACGAAGGAAACAGTAAAAAAAAAAAAAAATTTAAAAGAATAATACAAGTTCACACGTATATGACAATATACACTTGCATTAGAATCGAAATAAACGTGCAGTTATTCTTCGTACTTAATACTAAATTAATACTAAATTAATACTAGATGGCATAGGTGATGAATGTGTAGCATATGAGCCATAAGCTATAGTTATCTGGGCCGTGTTCAGGGTACGTCTCGGAGATGGCTCCTCGACGTCTTTTTGGCCTATTTGCATTCAGGGTACGCCTCGGAGTCGACTCCCGAGACGTCTCGCTTTTAAGGTAGGAGGCAAAAAACGCCTTCAAAATGGCCGTCGGATTCAGTGGTTTCAGACAATCAGAGCTGTTCTTTTTAATTGCAAATGGCTGCACCATATGGAGGCTGCCATTTTTGAGGCACCCAACAGCTAAAGTCATTCAGACTAGCGCAAGGTCCGGAATTTCTCCGAGGCGCCCCCTGAATGCGGCCCTGATAAATGGTGTCACGTGTGCACAGCTAGAAGTGGTTGGGTTCTACCAGGGCCACATTCAGCGTGCGTCTCGGAGGCGCCGCGGAGACGTCTCCGCGATGGTTTTTGGCCGATTTGCGTTCAGGGTGCATCTCGGAGACGCCTCCCATTTCAGACAGCAGACAAAAAGCGCCTCAAAAATGGCCGCCGTATTCAGTGCTTTCAGCCAACCACAGCGCAGCTTTTCCATTGCAAATAGCCACCGCCTATGGGGGTGGCCATTTTCGAGGCGACAAACTGCTTTTGCCGTTCAGACTAGCATGACGTCAGGGATTTCCCCGAGACATCTCGGAGGCGCACCCTGAATGCGGCCCTGGTGTGTCTACAACAAGTTTACTTTGGAACGAAAGTTTAGTGTCAGCATGCTTCCCATGAGCATATCAGAACAGCTATCTTCACCGATCTAATCAGGTTTTATCAACACAGGTATTCCGAGTTCCGCTGGTCCCTCATGTAGGTCTGAAGCTGGGACCCACCACATCGGGCCACAGCTACAGCTTACATGCCGGAAATGGGTGGTGGGGGAGGGGGAGGTGGTGAATACACATACACCGTGATAACACAAAGTGGTATTTTATCTCATGTAAAATATTTGCTAAGATAATTTCTTTGTCATATACATCAGACAATAAATCTACTAAGTTCGATCATCAGGAGATAAGTGTTTATGTGTACAAAGGGAGTTTAAAATGTTGGGCCTATAAGTACACCCAACTCCCAACTTTCAGCCATGTAAGCTAAAGCTGCGATCTGATGTGCTGGGTCTCAGCTTCAGTCCTTATTGAGACCAGAGGAACTCGGAATATAATATCCATATTGGATAGCATATAGTGGGGGGGGGGGGGATGAGGTCTAGCCGTTCCATAGGATAAGATGAGTCCATTCCGAAAGCACAGGGAGTATCCCAACAAGTCCCAGCAGTTACCATTCAAACTCCCCTCCAGGTGGCGCCCTTGTTTACACGGTAAATCTGCAGATAAGACTCGGGTTTCCACCACCAACCTGCCCTATGACGTCACTGACAGGAACTAATGTAACGGGTAATAACAGCTCACTGAGCATGCTCCACGAAAAAAAGGTTTATTTAATCAAACGTAATCAATAACTTTGTCGATAGATAAAAGATTTGCTATAGTTAACTTTATTCTGTTTGAAGTAACTTTTAATTTAAAGGGCTTAAATGATATTTGAATTGAAAACATAAATTAATTTTGGTGTGCACACCGAAATGCTAGACATATGCTTTGTTTACCCGTTTTTGTTTTGCATAGCAGCATTACATACACAAACTGAGATATTTAATGAATGAACCAGTATCTAAGTTGGCCATGTCGGATCAAATCTAGCTAAGTGCTTTGCTTTTAGACAAGTTTATGATGCCTTTATCGGATTGTAGATTGTACAGCTTTAAAAGTGCCATTACAAGTAAAATGCTTCAACAACAATGACACCTGGTGGAACTTTCCTCTATTTTTTTCTTTTCCTTTCTTGTGCACGCGGTCCGCAGATTGTAAAACTATTCAGAGAAATTGTTCAAGGATTTCACGACATTTTAAAGCAGCATATTCCGATGAAATGTCAAATTTTCAAAACCAAACCAAATTATCTAGATTTGATTTTACATATCTAACTTAGATACTGATGCACTTATTAAGCATTTGTTTCTGCATAGAAGTCAATTTAACAGAACCTGTTACTGCATAAGTCTATGGTGTCAGAGTTTTGGCAAGCTTGCCTAAACTAATTTTCCATGTTGGCACTCAAAATATCTAAAAAGTTTACCATTTAAAATAAAAGTAACTTTGAACTAATTTAAAGTAGATACTAGTGATCGATCTAATATATTTATCTCAGAAAAAATACAGAAATTCAAAGCCATCGGACTATGCAACTTTAAGAGGTGAAGATAACCCAAGCATTGTGTACTAACACACACCTGACAGTGACACCACTGTGTGGTTACTTCACACACACTATCTCCCACCCATCCTCGCTTTAGCTATATGCAATGTGTTGAATTGGGAGAGATTTAAAATGATTGCATTGTGCAGTCCTGCCGTGAACACAAGTGTGCTGACCCCCTCCACCCCCCCTTGCCTGCCATCCTGCCCGCACTCTGCGATAAATAGCCAGAACAAGATGACAACTCGATACCTAATCAGATTATGATAAGACCGTGCAGGATATATGGTCTTTCAAGCCAAGATTTGAAATTCACTGCGCAAGTCTCTACGCATCTTAAAATAGAACAAATTTCTTTCGTTATTTTCCTTCTTGTTTTCCCCTGCTTTTAATTAAAGTTGCATAGTTTGATGGTTTTGAGTTTTAGTCATGTTTCTGAGATAAATATATTAAATTGATTATCAACCTCACTTTCCTTTGAAGTAACTTTTATTTTAAATGGTTAACTTCTGAGATATTTGAAGTGCAAAATTAATTTTGGCAAGTACACCAAAACTCTTACACCATAGACTTATGCAGTAACAGGTTCTATTAAATTGACTTAGTATTCCTTTTTATGCGATAACAAATGCTTAATAAGTGCGTCCATATTTAAGTTAGATACGTAGAATCAAATTTTGGTAAGTGTTTTGGTTTTGACAATTTAATGCTTCATCGGACTATACAGATTTAAAGAAATGGCTTCCTTGCATTGATTTGCTTTTATATGACTAATATACAGTCAATATCACATTGGAAACACCGGTTATCGTCCACTCAGTAAAGTTAAGCAACATTGAGCTTCATCAGAACTTGGATGTGTGACCACCTGAGAATGAGGTGCCATAGACATCCTGCTACAGGTAATTATAGCCTAACAAATCAGTAGTGGGTCAATAGGTGTTCTCTGTGGCGGAGTGGTTAGTGTCTGACTTTTTTTCTAGGTCAGACTCCTAATCTGAAGGTCGGTGGTTCGATTCCCGTGCCCCTACCTCTGCCAATTTGGATTTCCACCGCTGTGGATAACTTACAGCGTCATCAAAGGCCAGTTGCTCTCATACCATGTCTATGTGGTGTGGGAGGTTAAAAATCTCTTGGGTCAGTAAAAGTGTAGGCTCAGGCTTTCTATCGACAAACTGTCTAATGGTGAAAACAAGTCTATTCAGGCTTATCCATAATAGGCAGTATAAATCTTCAAGAAAAAATAGGTAACACTCGTTGAGTATCCAAGGAGCGAGAGAGGAAGTGTTCTATTGATTCAGTGCAAATCATTATGAGATCAATTCAAATGCCACATTGCCAAATTACCAAGTACCACAGGCATGTGAATGGTATATATTGCTATTTTTTTGGCAAGTTAATATTACAAGCATGTGATTGGGTGTAGGCAAAAAACCCTTGAAATTTTGTTTAGGTTATCGTGGGGACACACAGCATCCCACTGAGTCGCGAGAGGGATGCAAATAGTGTATTTCAGAGGTGTTTCGGCAGCCATAAAAAAGAGGAATTCCGGAGAAATCACATGCCTGATATTATTAATTCATGAGTTGTCAAACTGTAGTGTGATTTTAATTTCAATATAAATGGAGGGAAAAAAGACCCTAATTTATCTCTAATGGATAAATCAGCATGGTGATTCAAGAATTAATTCAGTAATTTTATTTAGTTTCTAACATGGAGGCGTTTGTTTTGTAGCATTATGTTTTGTCTCATGCAAAAGTGATGCAAGCACTCCCCCCCCCCCCAAATCACCCTCATCCTACAAAACAACCCCCCCCCCCCCCAAAGATTCCACAGCTGGATGAAGCCGTTATCTAGTAATTCTATACAAAAATGAATTCACTGAGTAATGAGTAAATCATCCCGTTGCAACGGGTATTGATGATGTCATCTAGGGAGATGTATAGGTTACCAGAGCATAAAACAAAGACTACACCTTACAATTAAGTCGGTATGTAGTGCGTATGTGTTTATACAGTTGTTACTTGGTATGGAATTTCTCTGCACACTAACTATGCAAATGCCCCATAATTACTCCCATGCAACCAATATATGCACGCACACTAAGAGATATGATTCATATATATACAAAAAAAACAGAGTTCATACCAGAAAATTAGCAAATTTACAACAATAATACATAAAGAACGCACCCCATCTCCCACATCTCAAAATAAAGCACTCACTGCACGGAGTCCTTACTCCATACATTAATACCGGGATACCTTGGGAATATTTAAAGAATTTGACACTTTTGCATGGTTTAACCCTCTAGTAACCAAAGTATCACATACGATACAAACATTTCCTGATCACCATAGCCAAACCAGATGTTATTAATTTACCCTTTTATAACCATAATACTACAACTATATCAGTACTACAGGGATGAAAGTGGTCTCTGGGGGAAAAAAGCGGAAATGCTGATATTCTCCCATGGGTTTAGCATTGTCAGGGAATCGCGAAAAATTCCCGGAAGTCGAGTTTCAGACATATTGGTATACACTGATAGTGCTGCGCCGTTTGAAGCACGTATTAGTAGTATACGCTGATAGTGCTGCGTGTTTGAAGCATTTATTATTAGTATAGGACTAAGCTGATAGTTCTGTGGCATCTGCACTGATGATGCAGCCTAAAGTAACGCTGATGGTGCTGCAGCATAAAGCAATGCATTAGTATACACTTATAGTGCTACGGCCTTTGAACAACGTATTACTATACACTTATAGCTACATGAAAAATCCAGGAAATCCGCGAAATCGCGGAGATCTTTCATCCCTGGTACTATGGTTATAAAAAGGTAAATTATTAACAGTTAGTTTGGCAATGGTCATCAGGAAATGTTTGTATCGTATGTGATACATTGGTTACTAGAGGGTTAATAGCTACCAGTTCTGTTTGTACACAAACCACCCAAGGATCAAGCGGTCCTGAATCATTACCCGCTACAGTCAGTACACAGCCTGCTGGCAGCCACCAGAGAGAGGCCTGCGTACAGAAACCATTCACCGAAGCACAGTCACACAAGTGCAGTGTAACAACGCCACATGTAAAGTGAATACGCTCAGACAGACCAACTGGCCCGCCTTCTTAGAAAGCCAGAAAGCGAATTAACCTGGCACGGAGCCAAGAGCCACAGCACGACTCCATTTGTGATGCTCTTCAGCAAGCAGGAGGGAGGGAGGGAAGGAAGGAAGGAAGAAGGGAAGGAGGGAAGGAGGGAGGGAAGGAGGGAGGGAGGGAGGGAGGGAGGGAGGGAGGGAGGGAGGGAGGGAGGGAGGGAGGGAGGGAGGGAGAGAATGAGAGGGGGATGGAAGGAGGTTCGAGAGGGTGGGACGGAGAGAGGGAGGGAGGGAGGGAAGTAGGAAGGAAGGATGGAAGGAAGGAAAGGAAGGAGGGAAGAAGGAAGGAAGTGAAGAAAAAAGGAAAGGATGTGCCTCTCTCCATCGCAATAAAGGCACTTGCAGTATATGTGAAACACCAACACCCCGCCTCGGTTTTGTTACCATGTCAATCAATGGACGCACATTTTATATGTACACCTAAAACCACTAGTGCAGTGCACCACTCGGCACCATCTGCCATGGCTGCTGTGCTGCCCATGTACGGATATAGCGCTGTGCCTCGTTCTCGGGGCACGTGACGTCACGCGGGGCCGTGTTACCTGGGGCGTAATTGCTTAATCAACTCGGGTCACCCGACCCACTTTTTGGCGCACGCGCACATCCTACAGACTCGGGTCGAATAATCAAATATGCTTCTCCACGCTCGGGGTGGAAAAAATGGTGGCTTAATCCAAAACCTTTTTAAAATTTTTTTTTTTTTTTAAATAACCGATAAAACTACAGCAAAATAGGATTTGAAGTATTTTATGATGGCATAGTTTAGTTATATTTCCATTTAATTAATCTAGGTTATTAAAAAAACCAAACATGTATGACTGGTACTGGTAGATGTTATCCTGCAGGACGGTACCAGCGCAAATGTGACGTCATCGATCGTAACCAACCCCCGGCAAGAGGTGGGTTACTAGGGTTCGATCGTTTTGCACACGGCACGTGTATTTGTTGACTCTACCCGCGGTGTTCGATTTGAAATTCTGACGACTCGGGTAACCGGAGTCACCCGGGTCGTGTTAATCGATTACAGCCCAAGTGGTTGCTAGCTAGTGGTGTGGGCGTGGTGAAGAGAGCGCGCGCTGTGACCGGCCCCTGGACGTTAGTTCGCCGGTCTGCCGAGAGGTGTCGCCACCCGACGTTAGTAGAACTCGGAGTCGGAGCTCTGCACGGAGCCGTCCTTCGTGTCCTGATAGCTCTCGTAGCCCGGGGTACCATTCGTGCTGTCCAGGTTGCAGTCTAAGTTGTTATCTAGGTGGTTTGCTGCAGAAGACAATTTTATTTGGATTAAATACACCGAAGCACTATACACTTTTTTTTCTCCTTTTAAATACGCGTAACTATGCCACCGAATTAATAACTTCAATAAATTCAGTAATATAATCTAATGATGGCGGTAAATACTATCCTTCCACTCTCCACTGCATTCTTCCATTATTGCTCAATTTCATAATTCAGTATCCGTCCCCCTCTATAACAGCGTTCTTTCATTATCGCCTAATTTCGTAATTCAGCAATAATACATCTAATGATGGCGGTAAATACTATACTTCCCCTCTCCACCACATTCTTCCATTATTGCTCAATTTCATAATTCAGTATCCCTCCTCCTCAATACCAGGGTTCTTCCATTATCGCTCAATTTTGTAATTCAGTAATAGATCTAATGATAGTGCTAAATACTATCCTTCCCCTTTCCACCAGGGTTCTTCCATTATCACTCAATTTCGTAATTCTGTAATATCCCAGTGACTATAGATCGTCATTTCGTATTAAATGAAAACCAGTTTTATTATATACTGAACATTTTAAAAACAACAAAAACACATCACCCAAAAACCTGGTGAAAATAACACATACTAACCTAAGGACATGGACGGATTCTTGGTGGGAGTTGGGAAGGTCGAGCTGTTCGGTGTAAACGGGTACATCTGAGCGAGGATCATAGCGAGGCAGTGCGCCACCTGGTGGCTGGGTGCGCATGACAGCGCTGGAGTGTGGCCATTGTCATCCACTAACATGACGTCAGAACCCTTGTCAAGCAGCAATTGGACCACAGGCACGAGGCCGTGCTTCGCGGCTATGTGCAGCGGCCTGCAACAGCAAGGTGTGGACGGTCATGGTCCAGACTAGGTCATTGCCAGGTATTGAACAATTCACTGTGAGGAACAGCACGTCACTATCAAGTCTCGGTTATTCTAAAGGGGTACAGGTCACTGTATAGAGAATAAATCTAGGATAAATTGAATAAAGCTAGGATAAAAGAGAATAGAGCTAGGATAGAGAGAATGAAGCTAGGATAAAAGAGAATAGAGCTAGGATAGAGAGAATGAAGCTAGGAAAAAGAGAATAGAGCTAGGATAGAGAGAATAAAGCTGGAAAAGGAGAATAAAGCTAGGATAAAAGAGAATAGAGCTAGGATAGAGAGAATTAAGCTAGGATAAAGAGAATAAAGCTAGGAAAAAGAGAATATAGCTAGGATAGAGAGAATAAAGCTAGGACAAAGGGAATAAAGCTAGGATAGAGAGAATAAAGCTAAGCTAAGAAGAATATAGCTAGAAAAAGGAGAATAGAGCTGGGTACTGGTATCTACCTGAATTGGAAATTCTAAACCAACAACTAAAATCTTTTATGTAAATATAAAATGATTTAATGTACCTCATAGTCATACTCATTACTGACTGCATTGTTGTACACTTTAATTTCAGAATCTACTTCACATTTCAAGAGACTGTATAAACCATGTTCAACAACAACAAAATTGCGTAAATACCAAGATACCTGTAACACTTATGGCCGGAAGACCAGTATTATGGCACTGACAAAAGATTTACATGAGTAAAATTCATTTACCAAATAGAAAAAAATAAATAAAGTGAATAAAACTGGGACAACAGGATAAAGCTAGGATAAAGAGAATAAATTTGAGAAAAACTAGGCTATAGCTATGCTCCATCTTCCTAACCAATATCAGAATGAGTCTACAAAAATCAGCTTACGTTTGCATTTCTGCATTGGTGCAGTTAACGAGACAGTTGTCCTCCAGCTTGTCGAGCAGCAGAAGGGCCGCCATCTCGTGTTGCTGCAAAAGGACCGCAACTAGTTATTGTTGTTGTTTGTTGGAGTTTTACGTCATGGCAACATTTTGGTGATATCAGGATAGGTACCAACTTGTAACAGTGCACACTCATGGCGACTTCATAGTGCTGTCCCACTGGGAGACTAGGCTGCCGACACCATGACCCAATAACCCATTCAGTCATATTATCCTGATACTGAGCTAACCAATCATTGCCCTACCCTAGTAATGGTGAGTGCCAGGCTAGGTAGCGATAAGTATCAATTTTGTAAGTCATTACAAAGACCCTATAATACTAAGACAGCTCACTCCCTATCTCTCCCATGGTAATGTAAATTTCGCAGTGCCACCTTGTGGTGGGTTTGATCAGCCCTGCTGCTGGTTGGTGTTCCACATGTAAACACATACAATTATATTATACATGAGATAGGTAAATATGAATACACATCAATATGAAATTGCTATGAACAAATACACATCATCATCATCATCATCATCGCATTAATCACACATCTTTCACATTCATATATACATTTATACATATATTAATATAGCAACTGCTTAACCAAGAGAACAGCCAGCGCACCAAGTGGTGGGTTTGATCATTTTGATTACACAGTACAGGCTGAGTGAGCCGTCTTAGTATTATAGGGTCTTTGGTCATTAGTATCACTCAATCAGGATTCAAACTGCCAACCTTCCACAGGGTCTACCTTATTAGGGCTTCAGTCTTCGAGTGAGCAGTTCAATCCCCCAGTTTAGAAAAAAGGTGCGTCTTAGCACCCTAACCTCCTGCCATTGGTTAAGTACCTGATAAACTTTGCCCCTTCGGGGATAAGCTTGACATGGGCGGTACGTACGTGCATGCATGCGTAGTGTAAGGCCGTGTTGGCACGCCGGTCACGAGCGAGCAGTTCGCTGCCGGATTCTAGTAGTAGGTCTATGGCGCCTGTCTGCCCATTCATAGCGGCGTACATTAAGGCGGTCCGACCCAAGTCGTCCACCACCGACACTTCGCCTCCATGCGCTATCAACATCTGAAGCAGGTCTGTCTGCTCATTGTAGGCAGCGCAATGCACCGGTGTCCTGGAGAAGAGTCACATACGGTAAAGCTTTAGTCACAATACGGCCTGCGACCACTTGCAAACAAAGAACCCAGTCACCGTGAACTCCTCGCGACCAAAGCAACCTATGAAAACGGTCACTGGCCTCTGGGTGACCATTTTGATTTCAAGGTTTTCAGTGCAGCAGCTGGAACCTCCTTGCAACCATTTTAGTCGCAAGGTCAGCACCCACCTAGGACCACTTTGCGACCAACCCTTTTTTGTGGTCGTAAAGTGATCACAAGCAGTAGTGTGACCAGGGTATTAGAAATCTAAGTTAGGCTTCCTATACATCTCTAGGCGGAGCAGACTCCGATAAATCACACTATTGTCGTGGATGGCTACAGACATAGCTAGAGTGGGACTCGAACCCACATTTCTGACATTCACTGTGCTTTAAAAAAAAAGCTATTTCGTTAAAAAATACTTTTAAAAACTATATCATATTCCTTGTAAATGGTTACATTGATTGACCAGAAAGAGTAGACCGTCACTTACCTCCCTTTTTTATCCCTGAGGTTACTTATTTTGTAATTCATGTTTTCTAGTAAAAGTTCTGTACACGTGTCATTTCCATTTATCCTGAAAAGAGACGTGGAAGGGTCCTGTTAGATGACAATTCCCTGCAAATATTTACTAATCTTGTCTTGCTGAATTCTGCATTACAATGTTAAGAGAAACCATAGTATTTCAGATCAATGAGGCGGTGGTTATTATAAATTAAGTTTTTAATATTTGCAGTATTAATTTTTGTATATATTAAAGGTGCATAGTCCAATCTTTCTGAGATTCTGACAAATCTTTTAGATACATATATCAGAATGGTCAGTATAATCTACTTTACTTTACTTTGAAGTAACTTATATTTTAAATGGTTACATTTGAATATATTTGAGGTAAGACCAAGCAAAATTAATGTTGGTATTAAATTGACTTAATATCCATTCTATGCAGCAATAAATGTTTTTAGTAAGTGCAAAAAATTAATATTGCCATGCGAGATAAAATGTTGGACACAAAGACTTCAGTGGTGACATGTTCTATTAAAATAATATTCATTCTAGGCAGCAATAAATGATTTTAATGAGTGCACCAGTATCTAAGTTGGAGATTTAAGAGAAAATTCAGAGCGGTTTTTGTGGTTGGGTGCAGGTTTTTTTGTGGTGGTTTTTTTTTGGGGGGGGGGGAATTGGTTATGCAGCTTTAAAGCAAATAGACAATTTACGTCACTATTTATGTGACTACTTTTATTGTATTCGGTGACATCTTAATATGCAGGTCTCATAATGTTCCAGCCGATCTTTCTTTATAAGGTAGGCATGGGAGTGGTGGGAGAGTAGCATACTCACACAGCACAGTGTAGTGGACAGAACGGGTTCCCCCTGAACATGCTTTTGGAGTCATGCTCCAGTAGCAACTCTGCACAACTGTCATGAGCTGGAACAAAGACAACAATTTGTTAGAAAAACTAAAAAAAGCTTTCAGTCCTCTCCCATTGACTTCTTTCGACTGTAAGCAACTGTAATGAGGTAAACTGACATCCCGAGGTGAAATGTCACAGACACAGGTAGACAGGTAGATAAAAGATTCACCGCTGACGCTGTATTAGCGGTGAAAACCAACCCTATGTAAAAGTTGGATAAAAAGTGGGGAAATGAAATGAAAGCATAAATTACCAATCTAAGTGCGCA
This sequence comes from Branchipolynoe longqiensis, assembly GCA_030323885.1. Classification (NCBI taxonomy): domain Eukaryota; kingdom Metazoa; phylum Annelida; class Polychaeta; order Phyllodocida; family Polynoidae; genus Branchipolynoe; species Branchipolynoe longqiensis. Next base: position 75,274,315 of record CM059196.1, read on the forward strand.
CTCATGGGGACTTTATAGTGCTGTCCCACTGGGAAACCAGGCCGTCGGCACCATGACCTGGTATCCCACATAGTCACATTATCCTGACACTGAGCACACCAGTCCTTGCCATGTCCTAATAATGCCGAGCACCTGGCTAGGTAGTCAGGTGGTACAAACAGTTCATTCAAACATGGAGGACTTATTTCATCACTTCAAATTGATTTGGTGTCAACATGCCTTGACATTCTGTGATTTGAACACTCTGGAGTGTATATGTTGAGCGAAGACATATACACTTGGATTGTAGTTATTGAATGTTAATCAACATAAGGTAGGACTGCCAAACTAAGGCTTTCTAAGGTCATCAATATCAAGACACTTTTTCTCCAACTTTTACAGAGATGGAATTCACCGCTGATACAGCGTCAGCATCAGCAGTGAATCTTTTATCTAGTAGACAGGTAGGTTGATTGCATCAGGGAGCCGAAAAAGGATAATGATTAGCAAGTTAGACATAGAATAGCAATATTTTGGGCTCGAGTCCCACCCTGGATGCAATATTTCCTATTTGTTTAAAACAATGTTGTTTAAAGAACAGAAAAAAACCACCAAAACACATGCAAGATTCCCAAACCAAGAATTCTGTACATGCTGCATACTGTATGTTGTTTTGATTTATTTGTGTAGTTTTATTCCCATAACCAATAAGGTTAACTGAGATAATAAAGGTAAGTACTTTGGGCTAGTGAAAATTCAGATGGGCAAGTGAAAATCACACGAGACTTGTCTATGGACAAGTGAAAATTGTTGCTTATTTCTATCATTGTTGTTGCTACCTAGTCAGGAATTCAGCGTTTACTAGGATAAGGAAAAGAGCAGTGGAATTAGGAAGACCAAGTGTCCGTGATGGAAATTGTCTCTATTTAATCAACAAATATTAAAAAAATATTACATATATAAAAAATATTTGTTAAATATGAAAAGGAAAATATGGAAAAGAAATTAGGAAAAAGAAAATAGATTTTTTATTTATTTTTAATTGAAAAACAAGAAATAGCGCTTCAGGCATGGTAGGGGGGAGCACTAAGACACCAATCAACACATCACTGACCGTTATAGCAGGCCCAGTGAATGGGCGAGTAGGCGCTGACGTCCAACGGCAGGTCCCCCTGCAGCACCTGGAGGAGGGAGCCGACCACGCCCACCTGGCCGCACATGGAGGCCATGTGCAGCGGGGTGCGGCCCCTCACGTCCCTGAAAAGAGGGTCGGCTCCCTTCAGCAGCAGCGCGTCCACGCACTCCTCATGACCGTTAGCGGCCTGTAGGCAGGTAAGTTGATACAATAGTTAGTGACATTATCACATAGGAAAAAAAGCTTGTTTTATTTAACGATGCCTCTAGAGCACATTCATTTTCATATCATCGGCTATTGGACATCAAATATATGGTCATTCGGACATATTTCTTTGGAGGAAACCTGCTGTCGCAACATAGGCTACTCTTTTCGATAAGCAGCAAGGGGTCTTTTATATGCACTTTCCAACAGAGAGAGCAGCACATACCACAGCCTTTGATGAACAAGTTATAAATAACAAAAGAAGTTTTTTTTAACAAATATATAATTAAAAAATATATAATGAATACTATATATATTATGTTTTGTTTTTTTAAACTAAAATTAAAAAGGGATATGAATGTATTTAAATAACTGAATGGTGAAGTGCAAGCTCACCCCTCGGTGGAGTGCAGTCCGGTGGTACACGTCAGCGGCGTCTACGGTGGCCCCAACTCCTAGCAGCTGCATCACAGCGTCAATGTGTCCGTTCGCGACAGCGGACATGAGGGGTGTCCTGCAGCAGCAAAATTTAACAGTCCTTAACCCATTCACAACACCACAGCCGCCATTAGGGGCGTCCTGCAGCAGCAAAAAGCAGGGCGAAATTTAAGTCTTTAACCCATTCGCAATGCCACATCCGACATGAGTGGCGTCCTGAACGGTAAAAAGCAGGGCAAAATTTAAGTCTTTAACCCATTCACAATGCCACTGCTACTATGAGGGCTGTTCTGCAGTGACAAAAAGCAGGGTGAAATTTAAATTGTTCAGTCTTTAACCCATTCACAACACCACAGCCACGATGACGGGTGTTCTGCAGCGACAACAAGCAGGGTGAAATTTAAGTCCTTAAACCCATTCACAACACCCCAGCCGCCATGAGGGGTGTTCTGCAGGGGCAAAAAGCAGTGTGAAATTTAAGTCTTTAACCCATTCACAACACCACCTTTCGCCACAGCGAACATGAGGGGCGAGCTGCAGTGGCAAAATGCAGGAAAAAATGCCCAGAAGTCAGGTTTCATCCACCACTCTCAAAGCACTATCGTTGCTCCATTCCACTGACCAGTCAGTAGCCCTAGAGACTATCTCAGGAGAGCCTTCCACTCTCCTTGATGTGACTGTATTATCACACATAATTCCACCAATTCCCATTTTCTCTCTCCACAATAAATCCTTGCTTCCTTCTTTGTTTGGCTTTTTTATGTCCTAGCAAAACACAAGGTCATATAAAAAACGGGATTCGGACTGACCAATTGATATCTTTGGCATTTTGCGAACGTTAATCGGGGACTAACCTTGCCCTATCCTAATTATGCTTTTAATAAGCGACAAGTATCAAATTTAAGTCATTGGTTTGACTCGACCAGTCCCACGATCTACCAAAATGGGAGACGGATGCTCAACTCATTCGGCCATCCCGTCTGGTCCCCGTTAACAGCCAACGTGCACCGTTCTGAGAAGCACCCACCTCTCATGCTCGTCGACACAGTCGACCGCGTCGCGCTCCTCCGCGTGCTTGAGCAGCACCTTGAGGCACTCGGTGTGTCCGGCTGCGGCTGAGCAGTGGTACGGCGTTCCCTTGGTGACGTTGTCGTGCACCATGATGACAGCACCCTGCACAATTAGACTCTCGCAGCACGTCGTGTGACCCCGGATGCTGCACAGGTGAAGCGGCGTCTGGCCTGCAACAACGGTGCAGATGGACACGGTCACCCTTAGATGTTGCTAGGATGCAAAATCCCAATAAACAAAGTTTGATTGATTGATTTATTGGTGGTTGTTTCACGCCATGTCGGCAACAAAGGCCATTTTCACGGCAAGAAGTGTTTTAACTTGTATTCTGTCAATTTTCGTTTAACCATAATTTTTAAGTGTAAAAGCACACAATCAAATATTCGTCAAAAGACACATGATATTAAAAAGCTCACAATTATTAAAATTGTGGTTAAAGAAAAGAAAATTCTAGGTAGAAGTCATTCTTAGTAAATGGTAAAGATTGATTGAATAAACTATACGAGGTGTACAGCTATCTTAGGACCCTCCACAGAAAATGCATCACTTTACAAGGAATGGCTTGAAAGTTGACTAAATGTGACATTTTTCTTATTTAAATTTTTTTTTAAAAGAATTAATTAAAAAAGAAGAAAAATAGAATGTTTAGGGTTCGAGGGAACCGTTGATCAGGCTGGAGGCGGGCACTCTAACCACCTAGCCATCCCGCTTAGTTGGCACAGGCTTCTGTGGCTGCCGACTGTTACCTTGGTCGTCCTGGATGTTGAGGTTCATGATGTAGTTCATGAGAACGCACAGTGCCTCAGTGTGGCCGTGGTAAGACTGCAACAGTAAGCAAAAACACCCTTAATACCAATAGAAGTCGCACCCAGACTTTTTAACCCAACCTTAACTTGCGCACGTAATTTTTCTCACTAGGCATTCCATATCACCATTCTTTATTGCTATTAGTATTAGCATTACAAGACACAGCTCCGGCATTAACAATAAAAAGATTGTCTTTTTTCTTAAAGAAAAAGGAGATAGATGCTAATAGATAACAAATTTTATAAAGCTAATTTTACAATGCACGGAGATGAAACAAAATATAAACTAAAGGAACAAAACTAAGAATATATTAGAAAAAGAAGCTGACTTGCTTAACTTTCCGCCAGTCACCCCCTAAAGCTATGTATGTGCGTTAGAGTAAATCACATGTTTAATTTTTTACATAAGTATACGTGTCGGGAGGGTCCTTTAAAAAAAGAAATTATAGCAATATTTTGTTGTATATATAATGATAGTCTAAACGAATGACACCTACTTGAAGTAGAAGTAAAAGGTGATTTCTACATTTTTATTCATTTATTTATTAATATTCTAAACATTATCTATGTACTTCTTAATATTCTCAACATTATTTACGTATTTCTTAATATTCTAAACATTATCTATGTACTTCTTATATTCTCAATATTATCTATGTACTTCTTAATATTCTCAACATTATCTATGTACTTCTTAATATTCTCAACATTATCTATGTACTTCTTAATATTCTCAACATTATCTATGTACTTCTTAATATTCTCAACATTATCTATGTACTTCTTAATATTCTCAACATTATCTATGTACTTCTTAATATTCTCAACATTATCTATGTACTTCTTAATATTCTCAACATTATCTATTTACTTCTTGATATTCAACATTATCTATGTTGCTATCTTTGGCTGGAAGCCAACTCTCATGTGGCTAAACACTCAACAATTATATTTAACGACGCCTCCAGAGCACATTGATTTGTATCATCAGCTATTGGACGTCAAACATATGGTCATTCTGACATATTTCTTGGGAGGAAACCCTCTGCCACTACATAGGCTACTCATTCCGATAAGCAGCAAGGGGTCTTATATATGCACTTTCCCACAGACAGGACAGCACATACCACAGCCTTTGATGAACCAGTTGTGGACCACTGGTTGGGACGGAAAATAGCCCAAACTGCAAATGTGTCCACTGAGCAGGATCGATCGGATGACCGTAGCTAAACACTCGTGGTAGCTGCCAGACAAGTTAACACTTGCCCAAAAGGCCACCGCTGTCAGTTGTCTACCCCTGTGTTTATAGTATACTCACTGCTAGATGCAGGGGTGTCATAGATGGTGCTAGTCCCCCTCGACTTAGCAGGTCGGCAGCTGCCACGTCCAGTAGCTGCAAGGTAGACGGGACAGCATCAATACCGCATCCCAGAAAGTCACCAAACAGGCACATTCACAGTAATTACCTTGGATGAAATGTGATCATGTATATAAGGCGCTCCCTTCCCTTTTCTCTCTTTCTGGTATGCGTTTTCGATATATTATTCTGTCACTTTTCAATAGCTTGGGTGGTATGCAGGTATTGCAGGTATAGCAATACCTCAGGGAGTTTAACGCCCCTACCCTGCAGAGTTGTAAACCACTGCCTTGTGGTACAGGTTCTTGACATAACCGAAGGCTAAGGGAGCAAATCCTAAATAGAAAGCCATGTCACTGTGGCAGCATTAAGGGCGGTTGATGTATGGAACTCCCAACATCTCCCGACCAGCCACTGCAGGGACAAATAGTCTTGCGCCTGTCTTGACATGTTCTTGCTGGTGTGAAACCTCTATTTGCTCCCCGAGAGAGTGCCGCTGGTAACTTGCAAAAGCCAGCAGCACTTCAACTCTTTTGCAGGCAGCTTTCATGAAATGTACAACCGCACAAAGGAGAGCAGCAGGCAAGTAATGAAAGCAGTCTTTGTCGCATCGCGACCGACAGCATGATGATGATGATGATGATGGGTTTATTTTGTTAAAGGTGCAGTTCGATAGTTTTGAGGCTCTGACACTACAAATATATATATATAACCAATATCATAGCTAAATACCACATTAGGTTATCATTATAAACTACATTAGTTTGAAGTAACATTTATTATGAATGGTTAACTTGAGGTATTTCAATTTAAAACATACAAAATTAATGTTGGCATGCACACCGAAATGCTGGATGACATTGTTTTATGTCCTAGCAACATCTAAGGTTATATCAGGACGAGTACCGACTTGTGACAGTGCACACTCATGGCCATTTTATAGTGCTGCCCCACTGGGAAATCAAGCCGCTGGCACCATGACCCGATATCCCACTCAGTCACATTATCCTGACACTGAGCTAAAGAGTCCTTGGCCTTTCCTATTAATGCTGGGCACCTGGCTAGGAAGTGACAAGTATAGATTTGATAAGTTATTGGTTTGACTCGACCGAGAACCAAACTCCCGATCTCAGGCCCGCGAGGTCCGCGCTCTACTGATACGGCCACCCCGCCCGGTTTAAAATGCTGGACATCATAGGCTTCAACAGGGACAGGTTCTATTAAATCAACTTAACATTCACTCTATGCAGCAACGAATGCTTAATAAGTGCATATCTAGGGTCCGTACACATATGAAGATATGGAATTCAAGGCTATTTCAACGTTTCTTTAATGCTTTTTCAAGGCTGTTTTCTTAATAGGAATTCAAGACTATTTCCATTTGAACTTCAGGAAAACAAACACAATGGCGAATGGTGCTTTCGGACTAATTTATATCAGTGGGGACAGTTTAATTGAATTCAAGGCTTTTCGAGCGTAATTACCCAAAATAGGTTAAATTCACAGCTTTTCAAGGTTTGAAATGGGGCAAATGAACTTCAGACTTTTCAAGACTCACCAGGCCCCATACGGACCCTGGATATCTCTGTTAGACATCGGATCAGATCTAAGTAAGTGTTTTGGTTTAGAAAATTGCACGCTTTCATCGGGCTATGTACCTTTCATTGAATGTATACATATATTTGACTCAATCCCAGGAAGTGGGATGTCTCCTGCCGCATGGTGGTGCATGTCTAAAAGTAAAATTCTGGGCTAAGTGACCAGCTGTCGGTGGTCAGGTGACCGCTTGCAGCCCCACACAGACTACGCATACCTTATTGCAGTCCACCTGCCCACCAGGCAGCTCAAACAGCACCAACATGCACCCACCATAGCAATAGATCCGTTCACATAATATCCGTATAATTCTCCGCATTTTGCGTAGACATAAAGCATTTATCCACCTGTTTACTTAGTGTATATATCCAGGTACAGCTGTCTAAAATTGATAGCGATACAGTCAGTAGTTAACAAATTAAACACAAACTATGAAATTTAAAAAAAAATTAATACTGGAAATTAAACTAAACAAATTAAACTCAAGCAACTATGATTGCATATTGCTAATAGAATAGTGATGTACCTACTGAGAAATCTATCATTAGCTACGATGGAAATATATAGTGGGACAACGATTAATATACAAATATGTATATCTGAGGTGAAGGCTCTTATTTAATTATCAGAAGACTTATTCAGCAGAATAAACATATTTACCCAAAAAATTATAATTACTACATTCAATTAGAACACAAATTTTGGAAAGCAAATTTAAGTTACATAATCTGATGGGTCAGAGTTTCTACCCTTTAACAACAACAAAATAAATATATCAGATTCGTCATTATAATCTACTTTACTTTGGGTTGAAGTAACATTCTTTGAAGGGTCAACTTCGAGGATATTTGACCTAAAAATATGAGAAATTAATGTTGGGGTGTGGGCCCTCAGAATGCTAGATATAGACCTGGCAATGCCCGAGAAGCAATTACATTTGGGGGGGGGGGGGACGAGGGGACAGGGGCTAGTTAACATTTTCAGTTGGTTTTGTTAAAGGTTTATTTATTGGGGGGGGGGGGGGGACTCAGGGAGGGTTTTGTTTATACATTTCTATATAACTAAAACTAATTTATTAAATTGCAACTCTCAGAGTCAAGCAAACATCCAGGTTGTCAGACGACGAAGATGACAACAAAAAGTAGTGCTCACCATTTCGAGCGCCAGCTTGTGGCCACTGAGCGCCGCGTAGTGGACGGCGTTGTAACCCTGCGCGTCGCGTAGACCCGGGTTGGCGTCATGGTGCAGCAGGTGTTCCACCACCCTGTAAGACAGCAGCCTACTCTCAGGGGCGGGTTAGCTGGGGCCGTGGGGAGGGGGGGGGGGGGGGTTAGTACGCACAGGGTGCTCACAGTCGTGTACACAGAGAGAGGGGTACACAGCATCGCTACCGTAAACCCGCAGTAGAACAGACACGCGCTTCTTTACTCTTCATCAGAACAGACGCACGCTTCTTTATTCATCAGAACAGACGCGCGCTTCTTTACTCTTCATTAGAACTGATGCACACTTCTTTACTCTTCATCCGAACAGTTGCGTGCTTCTTTACTCATCAGAACAGATGCACGCTTCTTTACTCTGCATCAGAACAGACGCATGCTTCTTTACTCTTCATGAGAACAGAGATGTGCTTTACTCTTCATATTCCCTTCTCCTTCCATCCATCCTGCACCCACTCTTCCTTATACTCCACCAACATTTTCCCGGGTTTTGTATTTTTCTACTTTCTACTTTGTTGGCTTCCATTTCCTCCGTTTATGGTGTGTGTTTTTCTTCTTCTCCCGTAAAACAAAAGAAGAAGAAAATTGAATGACACTAAAACGTAACTCGCCTCGGTGCTGAAAAAAGATGTTATTCAACTGGAATAAAAATTTGGAAAAAAAACCCCCAAAAACCAGCAGCTCCTAATTTAACCCGTTCGGAACGCCACATGCATTTAAGCACATCTGAATCAGAATGACGCATGTATTTATGAAGGATGTACACATATTTAAAAAAAATCTATTTTTATTAATAGAAGTTTGAAATAAAAATAGTGCTACGGGATCATTAAAAGGTGGTCCAACATTAAGCATATGTCTGGAACTAACTAAGGAAACACGAACAAATGAATATAGTATGCCATAGTGGCGCCATCTGGGAGAAATTAATGGAATCACTGAGGCAGAACTGATTTGTGGTGTTGTGAATGGATTAAATATCCTACGTCCTTAACAAGTCGGTGACATTGATATCACGAGAGTATATGGAAAATTGACTAGCAACAACGCTATCAAATTTAATCATGTAAATATGCAGATGCTGGTTGAAAATTTACTGTTTAAACAGGATTAATAAACTCAATTTCGGTGAATTTGATTTAACTTTTCTATTTATAATTTTTCAGTAATCACAGATGCGTGTTCTATTAGGGGCTATACGGTAGGTAGCATGAATTACATTACGCGTGCCAAGTTTCCGCAGGCTTTGAAATGGCTGCTGGAGCTTCAGAATGGCCTTCTCGAAGAGGGTGAGAACCAACGAGATCCAACCAGAACCAACAGAACCAGGTGAGCCAAGATGGCGACAACAACAAAACATGTTTGTGTGGCGGGTTCGCACTAGATGAAATATTCACTCCTATCCAAAGTAGGGGTGATTGACGACCATGTCTAAATCCGAGCAAAAACTGCTATGATAGGAATAAATTGTATATAAGCTGTGGATGTCCTTGTTCCAGGAGGCAGTGTTTATCTATATTTGCAGAGAGTTGAAGAACTGGGAGAGAATGAAAAAAATATGTCGACCAGTGAATGCTCTTGATTCGACTTTTAAAGTCTATTAATGTCTATATGATTTCATAAATTCTTAATTCCAAAAGAAGCATGCTATGATTGATAAGAATTTGAACAATATATTTAGTATATTAGATTGCAAATTTGTATGGCTATATCCATAACCCAGCCTTTCTTTTGGTAATTAGTTGATTAAGCAGGGGAAATTTCAATCGTGGACAATTGGTCTTCCTCATTCCATTGCTCCTTGTCCTATCCTAGTAATGCCAAGCGCCAGGCTAAGTAGCAACAAGTATCAATTGTTAAGTCATTAGTTTCACTCGGTCAGGGTACGAACCCTCGGGTTCGAATCCCACGACCTACCAGAATGGGAGGCGCACACTCAACCCATTCGGCCATCGCATTTGGTCAATGGCACTTTTTTCAATAGGGTTATTTAGCAGCCCTGTCACAGGGCTGTAGGGGTAACTAGGTTTGCACTATTCACCTCAGCTACCAGGCTTCTAAACTACCCGACAGAAAAACTGTCGGGTAGCTAGGTTATGGACATAATTTCACCAATCTCCAATCAAACAAGCTTGATAAATTCCTCTCTAATTTTGGAGTCCAGAATTAATGAAAGCATGTATATTAATAGAATTTAAAAGCTGAATAGAGAAAATCTAGCCTAGCCTGGCACTCGGCATTACTAGGATAGGACAAGGAACAGTGGAATGAGGAAGACCAATTGTTCACGATTGAAATTTCGCCTGCTTAATCAACTAATGTACAAAGAGAAGAAATAAATATCAAAGGGCTGCCATTTTGATATGGCGACATTCTCTTCCAGTTCAGAAACTGTACACAACTGTAGATAAACAATGTTGCCTGGAACCAGTGCCGTTTACAGAGGATCCTTACCATATCAGTTTATGCTTGGATATAGTCGTCGTTCACACTTACTTGAGGTGAATATTTTAATTAGGTTTGCACAGGCTTAGTTGATCTTTTTATCCAGGACATACTACCATAATAAATCTTCTGGTCATACTTTCATATATTTCATATTTAGGTTAGCTAGAAAGTTAATTCAGACCATAGGTTTCCGACTATTCATTTATTATGGCGAATTAAAGAAAGGTTTCAGCAGCAGTTGCTTGAACATTTCAGTATTAAAGGGACCCGGAATAGGCCGCTGAGACTAGAACTGTACTCCGACAAATGCTCTCTCAGCACACATTTTCAGTTTGTGTAACTGAATATATGCAGGGAGAGTGCCGTAACGGCTAGTGTGCAAGTGTAACCTAAAGGGGTTCTCCCCTGTGTTCCTTGGTCAGTGGGGCACCATATTAGGTCATGTGATGAGGGAATCCCACCCGTGACATCATTCATGTATTACATTCTGAGTTTGTTTATTCATTTGTCGCTTCAGAGAACTATACTGGGCGGCTTTAAAGAACACTCCAATTCCACAGCAAGGAACATATTATTGTATTTTGATCACATTCCCCATTTTTCATGTATTCTCACTTTTCTAGTATGTGCAACAAATTGCAGGAGTTTTCATACCGTTTCCATTTTTTGTCGACTATTTAATATTTTTTTCAATTTAATTTATGACATACCAGGTGGTACAGACCAGTGCAAACCCTGAACATATCACACACGGTTCATAACAATGACTTTCAAGTGCAAGACAACAGAAATGTGATGAAGAATGCAACAGGGTGCAGGATTTAGCACACATTTAATGAAATGCAACAAAAAAGAAGAAAGAAAGCAAGCTAAGCACACTTTACAAACGCAACAAGTTCTGATGTGTGACTCCAGCCAAGAATTATTAAAAATGGGAATTTCTGGCAGTTTTAGTTGGACTCGGGCAGTGGGAATAAACAGTTCTAGATGAACAATTAATATTGCATACATTGAAAACAATGAACATGGTAGGAATTGGGAGGGTCTGTTTTTTTTTTTTTTATCAAATAAGTTAATCTTTTTCTGAATCAAAGCTAAATCTACAATTCTAAAAACCTATATTAAAATTTATTTTCGCTTCTAATTTGGTCTTCTTTACGATTTTATTTCGTAAATGGAGTTATATTTTGAGAAATGAGATTAACTCCAACAAACCATTAATCAAGGCATTAAAAAATTAAATTGAGATTAAGATATGAAATTCAGATTGAGAATGACTTGAATGATACTGGAAATAAGAATGAGAATGAAAATGAGAATGGAATGTGGAAAATTGAGCAAGTAGCCCCGAGTCAAGTCCAGCATCGAGGAAGGAAAAGACCAAAAGTAGCTTGAGAAATGATGGTGACAATTGATCAAGTACCACAGAACTAGGTCCAACATTGAAGAAGGGGGGGGGGGGGGGGGGAGAGTGAGAGAGAATTAATGGTGAACAAGTCAAGTCCAGTTTTGAAACTTTGAGATGGGGAGAATTTGACTTCCGGTTAAAGGAATAATACTTCCCCTACACACTCCCCGGCAATATTATACTGGAATAAAACTGCCATGGGGAATGGGGGGGGGGGGGGGATATCTACCAGTATAATACTGCTTCCCCAGAATAATTCTGCCCCCCCCCCACACTTTATGAATGCCTGGTATGCTGTAACATCTTTTATTTGTAATTTGTGATTCGTATTTTGTCTGTAATTTGTGATGCGGGAATTTGACATATTCACAATGACGGGGGATTTGGAGGAGGAGAAGGAGGAGGGAGGAGGAGGGGAGGCGGCGGGAGAAGGAGGAGAAAGGAGGAAGAGCGGGAGGGGGAGGAGGAGGAGCGGGAGGAGGGGGAGGAGGAGGAGGAGGGGGAGGAGGAGAAGGAGGATGAGGAGGAAGAGGAGTGAGGCGGCGGGAGGAGAAGGAGGATGAGGAGGAAGAGGAGGAGGAGTGAGGCGGCGGGAGGAGGAGAAGGAGAAGGGGGAGGGGAGGCGGCGGGAGCAGGAGAATGGAGGACGAGGAAGAAGGAGGAGGAGGAGGAAAGGAGGCGGCGGGAGAAGGAGGAGAAAGGAGGAGGAGGAGGATGTGAAGGAGGAGGACAAGGAAGAGAAGGAGGCCACTCTCCATGCATATATTTGGTTACATGACAGCAAAACAATCCAAAGTTTGTGCTGGAGGAGAGCATTTGAGTCTATTAAAAAAAAATTCAAATAAAGGGGAGAAAAGGATGAGGGGTCATAGCGGGGACCATATTATTCTGGATGGGGCAGTATAATAGGGCCTACGGGTATATTATTGTCCCCAGAGCAGCTTTATTCCAGTATATTATTGAGGTTCTTTCTGGTATGCTAATGCCAGGGGGTGTGGAAATAGAAGGGGTAGTTTTATACCGCTACACCGAGTGACCTGCAAGTGACCTACTTTGCGTCGGTGTCGGAGACGGCTGCGTAGTGCAACGCAGTGCACCCGCGTACGTCCATCACGTTGACGTTGGTGCCGGCGGCTACCAGCGACATGACGCAGTGGTAGTGCGAGTTGAGTGCAGCGTAATGCAGCGGTGTCCTGTGTGGGGGGAGAGCAATGGGCACAGGCCGACATTAAAGCTGCACAGGCTGACATTAAAGCTGCACAGGCTGATGAAAGCATCAGATTATCGATACCAAAACACTCGCCTATGTATCTAACTTAGATATTAGTGCGCTTATTATAGCTGCACAGGCTGACATTAAAGTTGCATAGTCTAATGAAAGCATCGGATTAGCGAAAGCAAAACACTCGCCTACATTTGATCCTACATATCTAACTTAGATATATGTGCCCTTATTAAAACTGCATAGTCCAATGAAAGCATCGGATTAGTGAAAGCAAAACACTCGCCTACATTTGATCCTACATATCTAACTTAGATATATGTGCCCTTATTAAAGCTGCATAGTCCAATGAAAGCATCGGATTATCGAAAGCAAAACACTCGCCTACATTTGATCCTACATATCTAACTTACATAGATGTGCCCTTATTAAACCTGCATAGTCCAATGAAAGCATCAGATTATCGAAACTAAAACACTCGCCTACACATCTAACTTAGATATTAGTGCCCTTATTAAAGCTGCACAGGCTGACATTAAAGCTGCATAGTCCAATGAAAGCATCGGATTATCGAAACCAAAACACTCACCTACATTTGATCCTACATATCTAAATTAGATATTGATGCCCTTATTAAAGCTGCATAGTCCGATGAAGCATCACATTTTCAAAACCAAAACACCTAGATTTGATCCCACTTATCTACTGATGAACTGATTAAGCATTTGTTGCTGCATAGAACGGCATAGTGAATCAATTTAATAGAACATGTCACTGCATAAGCTTATGGTGTCAGAGTTTTGGTATGCACAAAATTAATTTTGCATGTTTGCATTTCAAATATCTCACAAGTTAACCATGCATAATAAAAGTTAACATCAAACATTAAAAAAAGTTAAATCAAGTAAGGTAGATCGTAATAATCAATGTAGTATATTTATCTCATAAAAATGTTAATAAAAAAGATCCCCCCCCACACACAAATAAAATAGTTGGACAAAAAAAGACAAAACTATCAGAATAAATAGATAATACTATTATCTACAAAATCAACCGATATTTTAATTATAATAAATCACGGTTGGTCATGGATAGGTCATGGCATGACCTATTCATTCCAAAACTACCAGTTAGGGCATCGTGTTTATTTGTGTTGTTTACTGTAAAGATCCAGTTATTGTGTAGCGGGAAGGGTGTATCAATATCCCTCCCCTACGTCACCATTTTTACAGGTGTCACTTACGAGCTTTGTACATCAATGGTTGAATTATCACCTTTCTCGTCCGAGACGGGTAAAAAAGACAGAAATAAAAAAGAAATAAATGAATGAATGAAGGAAGGAAAGAAAAAAAGAGAAAAGAAAAGGGCAAAAATGATTGGTTGGTTTGTTGTTGTTGATTTACGTCCTAGCAACATCTAAGGTCAAATCAGGACGGGGGGAATGAAAAAGAAAAGAAAAAATTAACAAAGGAATAAGAAAAAGAGAATAGAGAGGAAGCGAGAAAGAAAGGCAGAAAAAGGAAGGGAGGGAGGGGAGGGAGGGAGGGAGGGAGGGAGGGAGGGAGGGAGGGAGGGAGGGAGGGAGGGAGGGGGAGGGAGGGAAGGAGGGAGGGAGAGGGGAGGAGGGAGGGGGAGGGAGGGGGAGGGGGAGGGAGGAGAGGGCACGGGAGGGAGGGGAGGGGAGGGAGGGAGAGGGAGGGAGGGAGGGGAGGGAGGGAGAGGAGGGAGGGAGGGAGGGAGAGAAGGAAGGAAGGAAGGAAGGAAGGAAGGAAGGAAGGAAGGAAGGAAGGAAGGAAAGGAAGGAAGGAAGGAAGGAAGGAAGGAAGGAAGGAAGGAAGGAAGGAAGGAAGGAAGGAAGAACCCCAATTCCCAATATCCCGACATTGTGGAAATCACAACAGGCTTTAAAAGATGGCGTCGACCCGAGTCAATTGCTCAGTGCATACGTACCGCCCATCTCTGTCCATCAAACTGAAGTCGGCCCCGAGGGACAGTAGAAGGTCGACCACTTCAACATTACTGTAAGCAGAGAGCAAAGGCAAACTGGGATCTGTAGTCGAGAAGAGGCAAACTGGAATCTATACAGAGGGGCTAAATACTAAGTGAATATAATACTTTACTGCTGAAGTCTATGATGATGCAGGAATTAAAGTGGTCTCCGGCAAAAAACGCGGAATCAAGCCGAGATTATTAAACCGACGGTGAATTTCCATGAAAAAGCGGATTTCCCCACATAGGATTAGCAATGTCGGGGAATCGCGGAAAAATGCCAGTTTCAACTATCCTTGTGACTATATTATCGCCCATGCCCAACTCTTTCTTGGTCATACAAGAAGGAATTTCGAACTAACCAACTGTTGTCATACATCCTGATTCATTAGCATTTTGCTTAACGTTAGTCGGTGAATATGAAAGAAATCGCTGAAATCCGCGAAATCGCAGAGATCTTTCATCCTTGATGATGCCAAGCATTTCTCGCAGGTAAATATTAATTTGGCATGTCACTTCAATTTGAAATATCTCTAAATTTAACCATTTAAAATACAAGTCAGTTCAAATTAAAGTAAAAACGGGGATTCTAATGATAAAGATGATAGTAGGTATAACTGTGCTGTACGAGCAGACATTATGTAGGGGCCCTAGGTGGTGCTTACCCGCCGCTTGCGGCTGCGTGTAGACATGTGCGTCCTTCGTCGTCAGGCGTGTCCACGTTCACAGTTGAGTCCGAATTCAACAGTTTCCGCAGGCAATTCAGGAAGCCATTCAATGCTGCCAGGTGCATTGGTAGCATCCCAGATTGACCTCGCCTGCAACATCCACACACAGGTTTAGGATCATCGCATAATACCAAACAGGTGCTTGGCTTCACGGTAGTTACATCATACAAGGGCTTAGCATCATCACACAATCTGAGACAGGAGTTTAGCTTCACCGCAGTAAAACCACACAAGGGTTTAGCATCACCACACAATACCAGATAAGTGCTTAGCTTCACTGCAGTTACATCATACAAGGAGTTAGCATCATCACACAAAATAACACAAGTGTTTTACTTCACCGCAGTTACATCATACAATGGCTTAGCATAATCATACAATACCAGACAAGTGCATAGCTTCACTATAGCTACATCATACACAGAGTTAGCATCATCACACAATATAACACAAGAAACATAGATTCCACTGTGCAGTTAGATTACACAAGACTGAGCACCACCACACAATATAACACATGTGTTTAGTTTCACCGCAGTTATATCAATCAAGGGCTTAGCATAGTCACAGAATATAGCACAAGTGCGTATATTTACATCATACAAGGGCTTAGCACAATGTCATATCACATAAGCCTTTAGTTTCACCATAGTTACATCATACAAGCCTTTAGCTTCAGCACAGAGTGCTAAATTAACAGACTCGGAGAAGAAAATTAAGAGGAAGTTGACACTCTCCACCCAGAGTCTATAATGATGGGTCACAGTGCTAAGACTATGCTTGGAGAACACTATATGACATTTGACTTCCAATAATTGTTAACCGCTCCCTGACGATGCTTGTCTATTACAGAATGTCGAGGTTTTCGCAGAAATCCACTTGTGTAAGGGTCACTGACCAACCGGCAACTGCCACCTCATACCCCAGTCACACGAGAGCAAGCATTCGCCGCCAACCTCCTTACGGCCAAAAGGACGCCAACCTCCCAGTGTCCCACTCGATACATTGATTCAAATACGTTGTAGGTGCCAGGTCGGCGCCAGCAACTCGCCAACCCAGGGCGGCAACCATTTTGAATGGCGCCGCCGGAACAGGACGCAAGGAGGTTGTACGTGCAGCAGCAGCAACCTCCTTGCGTCCAAAATTTCCGAAATGGACACCGGGAGGTTGGCATCCTCACGGCAACAGCACTTAATGGAGGCATAAGGAGGGCGCAAGGAGGACGTTTTGACATCGCGAATCGATCATAAGCGAATGCAGGCCTCGTGTGACTGGGGTATCACCTAGTTGGCCTGGTGCCATGACACCACAATACATTATAGCTATTATACACTCTTCCTTACCTGTTTGACCTGGCACAGTGACACTCAAATACACTATTCACTGTTGTTCATCTAATAGACCTGGTGCGGCAAAACCACAATAGATCTACACTACAACCATCATACACGGTTCCTCATCTAGTCGGCCTGGCACTGTGACACTCCAATACACTATAACCACTATACACTGTTCCTTAGCTAGTTGACCTAGCGTGGCAACACTCCAATACACTATAACCACTATACACTGTTCCTTAGCTAGTTGACCTAGCGCGGCAACATTCCAATACACTATAACCACTATACACGGTTCCTCACCTGGTTGACCTAGTACTGTGACACTCGAATACACTATAACCACTATACACTGTTCCTTAGCTAGTTGACCTAGCACGGCAACATTCCAATACATATAAGCACTATACAATGTTCCTCACCTGGTTGACCTGATATTGGCATTCCAATACACTATAACCACTATACACTGTTCCTCACCTGCTTGACCTGAACCTGTGACACTCCAATACACTATAACCACCATACACTGTTCCTCACCTAGCTAACCTGGCACCTCCAATACACTATAACCACCATACACTGTTCCTCATCTGGTTGACTTGGCACTGTGACACTTCAATACACTATAACCACTATACACTGTTCCTCACCTGGTTGGCCTGACACTGTGACACTCTAATACACTATACCCACTATACACTGTTCCTCACCTGGTTGGCCTGGCACCGTGTGACAGGAGTGTGGAGATGAGCAGCTCATGGCCGTACCGTGAGGCTATATGTAGTGGCGTGTTCTTCTCCTTGTCCATCTCGTCTACTATTGCGCCTGGAGAGTGCGCGACAGTCAAACATAAAGAATTTGGATTGAATTAACTGGGGATCGAACTCACAATCTCCCTCACAGGAAGCGAGTAATTTACCACCATGTCTGAAAATCCTTAGTTGATGAATATTAATTAATTACAGGATGATGATCATAATTAATAAAAAAAAATTTGATGTAGAAGTCTGCATTGACTTTTCAGGCAAGGAGCCACAGAAAGGTAGGTGTAGATAGGGAGCTTGCATAAGGGAGCCTAGGTAGTGTAATAGTTAGCACACTAGCCCCGGAATGGAAAGGTGTGGGTTCGAATCCTACTCTAGATGCAATATTTCCCATTTTCATCCCCCTCTCGACAATAATGATAATAATAATCAAAACATAGTTTTTAACATTTCTTTTACAAATTTTAATTTAAGACATTTTTTCCTAATTTAAAACAAATCTTTTTAAATATTAATTTAAAACACCTTTGAATCTTAAAAATAAATTTAAACCATTAAGAAATATATATATATATTAATCTAAAGCATCTTAAATTTGTTTTAATTAAAAGTTTTCTTTAAATTAAAACATTACAAATTTTAAAGCGTGGCGCCACCTACCGTTTTGAATCAACATTTGCGCGCGCGGGAAGCGGCCGTGCAGCGCCGTCATGTGCAGCGGCGTGCGGCCGTCGTGGCTCTTGACGTTGATGTCGGCGCCTTCGTTGACAAGCAGCTCCAGACACATGGCGCCATGTGTGGCGGCGGCGGCATAGTGCAGCGACGTCTGGCCCTTGTGGTTGGCGGCTGTGAGAGTTGCACCGCAGGCGATCAGCTCGCCCACCACGATGTCCTCGCCGTTCAGGCAGGCGACGTGCAGGCTCGTGTTGCCATACATGTTGACAGCATTCAGGTCTACGCTGAGCTCCAGCAGCAGCTTCACCACGTTCACCTGCCCGCTAGCCGAAGCCGCGTGCAGCGGTGTGTAGATCTGGTATGTGTCGTATAGCGCATTGTTATATGTGTATTAATTTTACAGAGTCCACTGTGTATATAGCGTGCTGATTATGATCTACTGCTATTACTTAGTATTACTGGCAAGTGACTGCCCTTGATGGGCAGTGTAGATCTGTTATGTATTGCATAGGCCATTATTATACACATATTAATTTACATGGAGTCCACTGTGTATATAGTGTACTGACTACGTTCTACTATTAGTATTGCTGGTGAGTGACTGACCTCGAGGGGCGGTGTAGATATGATGTATGTTGTATAGCTTGTTATTATATGCATATTAATTTACATGGAGTCCACTGTTTAAATAGCGTGCTGACTACGATCTACTGCTATTAGTATTACTGGCGAGTGACTGCCCTTGAGGGGCGGTGTAGATCTGATATGTGTTGTTTAGCGCATTGTTACATGCGTATTAATTTACATGGAGTCCACTGATTAAATAGCGGGCTGACTACGATCTACTGCTATTAGTATTACTGGCGAGTGACTGCCCTTGAGGGGCGGTGTAGATCTGATATGTGTTGTTTAGCGCATTGTTACATGCGTATTAATTTACATGGAGTCCACTGATTAAATAGCGGGCTGACTACGATCTACTGCTATTAGTATTACTGGCGAGTGACTGCCCTTGAGGGGCGGTGTAGATCTGATATGTGTTGTACAGCACGTTGCTACATGCGTATTAATTTACATGGAGTCTACGATTTAAACAGTGTATTGACTACGATCTACTGCTATTAGTATTACTGGCAAGTGACTGCCCTTGAGGGGTGGTGTAGATCTGATATGTGTTGTATAGCGTGTTATACTCATATTAATTTACATAGAGTCCACTGCATAAATAGTATGATGACTACGATCTACTGCAATTACTGGCGAGTGACTGCTCTTGAGCATTTTGGGGAGCATTGTAGCATTGTATATATAGCACGTTATTTACATGAAGTCCACTATATATACATGTAAACAGGATGCTGACTACGATTTACTATTACTGGCGAGTAACTGCTCTTGAGCGTCTTGGAGAGCAGTATTAACTGATCGATTGATTGGCGGTTGCTGATCAGAACCTTCAATTTCCGTGACTTTCACGGAAAGTTCGTTAGAGTTTGCAACAGTGAAGCACTGGTTTATGGAAATAGTCTATTATAGTAGTCCAGCTTAATCTCTTTGCTTCCTTTTTTTAAAATCCAATTTTTAACAAATTGATTTTCTTGTTTACTGACTTTAAACATTAAATTTTTTTTTTTTTAGAAACCTTGAATATGGTAAAGACCCTAAATAATGCCACCCCTGACCTACTTCTACTAGGGCGCAGTCATGGTTACCTGCTTATCACGACAGCCGAGCTCGGCCCCATTCTTGACGAGGACGCGCACCACGTCCACGTGGCCCATGTAGGCCGCCCAGTGCACAGCGCGCCGGTCCTGCTTATCGAACGCATTGATCGTCGCGCTCTTCTCCAGCAATAGTTCCACCATCTGCCACCAGGGCCGTGCGCCAGGATCAAAAGGAGAGCCAGCTGTTATTAACGTTGCACAGTCAGATGGTTTTCAGTTGGTGTTGGAAAGTTCTAAAATTTATCCTGAATGTAAAGGTAGAGAAAATACAACAACCCTGTTTGTTTCTAGGATAATTTAATATGAAACAAAGAAATACACTACGCTTTAACAATTTGCGACGCTGACATCTGTTAAAGATGTTGGCGTCGACAATTGGATGTTGGCGTCGAACGGCATAATTATAGTTTAGCATTGACAGAGGTGTTGGAAAGTTCTTAAATTTATCCTGAATGTAAAGGTAGAGAAAATACAACAACCCTATTTGTTTCTAGGATAATTTAATATGAAACAAAGAAATGCACTACACTTTAACAATTCCATCGTTACAATGGACAACAACAAAAAGAGTTATCACCTTTTGATACAGGCTCATATAATAGATAATTATATATATATATTATCTACATATTTATATATAGAGTAAAACCTCTCTATACTGACCCCTCCACAGATCGACCACTCCCCTATATCGATCGCTTTATTTGGGTAGTCCCTTGCATACAAACAAGCGAGCAAACGGGATGACCGAATGAGTTAGCGTGCATTTCCCATTTTGGCAGGTCGTGGTTCGAACCCTCACTGAATGACATCAATGACTTAAAATATCAATTTATACTTGTCGCTACCTGGCCTGGCACTTGGCATTACTAAGAGAGGACAAGGAACAGTGGAATGGGGAAGACCAATTGTCCGTGATTGAAATTTCTCCTGCTTAATCAACTAATGTACCCCAAAAAAAGGTAAGGACATGGCGCGTGCTCTGACCTCTAGGTGCCCGTTGAAGGCTGCATGGTGCAGCGACGTCCGGCCACCCCGGTCGGACACATTGACATTGGTGAGCAGCGGAATGATGTAGTCTGCACAACGCACTGCGTTGTTGGCAGCCGCCACGTGCAGCGGGGTCTGCCAGTTCTTATCACGCGCATTCACATCCGCCTGATGCCGCAACAGAATCTCCACCGTCTCCTGAAAGCCGAAGAAGCAAGATTGGTGTGGTGTCCTAGACGGTTAGGTAAAAGGTAATTAGAGCTAAGCCCCCCCCCCCCCCCCCCCACCCCATATAGAGGTTCCATCTGAGGCAATGATTTGTTGTTCTCCATTGGGATTTTGAATTTTACTGGTCCTGGTCAGTGCCAGACCTTCTAATAATAATATACAATAAAACCTCTCTAACCGACCACCTCCACACATCGACCACTCCCCTATATCGATCGCTTTATTTGGGTCCCACCAATACCATTGTAAGGATATTCTAATTCCCTAAACCGACCACCTCCCTAAATGGACCACTTAAAGTCGGTCCCCTGGTCGGTCGATTTAGAGAGGTTTTACTGTACTTAGGACAGGCAGGCTAGTGTGGTCAGCGCATACAAATTTGGAGGAACACCAATACGTTTGGCCACCATTTTTCACTTCATGAAATGCGACAGCCAAATACATGTGGCGCTCACGCCATGTTGCTTAGTAGTCAAGCTAAACTATTCATGGCGATTTCAAATATTTAATTCTATTTTGCTATCTGTTAACCTATTAAAATGAAAAGGCATACACTTGGAATGGCATATATCTGGATATTACTCCAGAATTAGGCACTCATTCATCTTCATATTAGATAAATAAGTCCTAGTTTGCACAGATATAGCCATAAATTTCAAATCCAGTGATTGACAGATCAGTTACTATAGTTGCCATAATATATAAACTATATGCCATAGAAACAAGCAGTCGTCACTGTTCAGTAAACAAGAGACCATATAGCCACAAACCACATGGGACTTTGCAATAGGCGGCCTAGGGGTAATTTCTCTGAATTAAGACATGTGGTTTGCAGCACTTTAAAAAAGTACCTACTTGCTATAGGTGACCATGCCATAAATGGCTTTGCCCTAATTTTTCCGCATTAATAAGCCAAGCTGCATTGCTTGCAGTGATGCCGTTGCGGTACCTACCTCGGTCTTCGAACAGCAGGCCCGGTGGAGCGGGGTAAGCCATTTGCTGTCCTTCGTGTTGACGCGTGCCCCAGAAAGCAGCAGCAGATCAGCGATCTCTGCCTCCCCGCAGTAGGCAGCTGCGTGCAACGCACTCCGCTTCTCCGCATCCTGCAACCGGACCCAGGCAATGAGACGATCATAGTGAGGCATTTTGGGGGAATTTTATTTTTGTTACATTCGTTGATTACTGTGGACTTCAGATGTATTCAATAGCACCGATTCTTGCTAAGGCTCTTTCCAATAAGCAGCAAGGGGTCTTTTAAATGCACTTTCCCAAAGACAGGACAGCACATACTACAGCCTTTGATGAACTAGCTGTGGACCACTGGTTGGAGCTGAAAATAGCCCAAACTGAAAATGGGTCCACTGAGCAGGATCGATCAGATGACCAACACCTTCACAAGTGGACACTCTACCACCTGAGCTACGTGCTCCTGCACTAAAAGGGATGACTCAAAATGAGGAAAGTGAAAGTTCACCTGGTAGTTGACGTCTTCCTTCTTGTATAGAAGACTACGGACCTCATCTGCATCACCATGGAAACAGGCTTGCACGAGAAGTGTCTGGAAGGCAAAATCAAAATATCGTTACCAAGCAATTAATGAAAAATATACCAGATTGTATTACTTTAAAACGCTAGATTCTAATAACATTTGATTTGATAAGTAAATAAACAGGACAATCATGATTTTGATATTTAAAAAACCCATTTGTGTCAAAACATGTGTCGGTTTTGTCGAATCACGGTTTCATGGAAATCCAACACTCGTTGGAATACAATTGTAGGAGCCTCCGCCCCTCGTTGGTATACCATTGCAGGCCTGCTAACACCATCCACCCCTCGTTGGTATATCATTGCAGGCCTGCTGACGCCCTCCACCCCTTGTTGGTATATCATTACCGGCCTTCTGACGCCCTCCACCTCTCGTTGGGTTATGATTACAGGCCTGCTAACACCATCCACCCCTCGTTAGTATACCATTACCGGCCTTCTGACACCATCCACCCCTCGTTGGTATACCATTACAGGCTTGCTGACGCCCCCCACCCCTCGTTGGGTTACCATTACAGGCCTTCTGACACCCTCCACCCCTTGTTGGTATCCCATTACAGGCATGCTAATACCACCCACCCCTCGTTGGTATACCATTACAGGCCTGCTGACGCCCTCCACCCATCATTGGGTTACAATTACAGGCCTTCTGACACCCACCACCCCTTGTAGGTATATCATTACAGGCATGCTAACACCACCCACCCCTCATTGGTAAACCATTACAGGCCTGCTGACGCCCTCCACCCATCGTTGGGTTACGATTACAGGCCTTCTGACACCCACCACCCCTTGTTGGTAAACCATTACAGGCCTGCTGACGCCCTCCACCCATCGTTGGATTACGATTACAGGCCTTCTGACACCCACCACCCCTTGTTGGTAAACCATTACAGGCCTGCTGACGCCCTCCACCCATCGTTGGGTTACGATTACAGGCCTTCTGACACCCACCACCCCTTGTTGGTAAACCATTACAGGCCTGCTGACGGCCTCCACCCCTCGTTGGGTTATGATTACAGGCCTGCTGACCCCCTCCACCCCTTGTTGGTATACCATTACAGGCATGCTAACACCATCCACTCCTCGTTGGGTTACCATTACAGGCCTGCTGACGCTCTCCACCCCTCGTTGGGTTACCATTACAGGCCTGCTGACGCCCTCCACCTGTCGTTGGGTAACCGTTACAGGCCTGATGATACCCCTTCCCCCCCTCGTTTAGATACCATTACAGACCTGCTGACGGCCTCCATGCGTCTTTGGGATACCATTGTAGACCTGACATAAAAATTGATATGTGTCGCTTCTTAGCTTGGCACTCGGCATTATTAGGACAGGTCAAGGACTGATTAGCTCAGTGTCAGGATAATGTGACGGAGGTCATGGTGCTGGTGGCCTGATTTCCCAGTGGGGCAGCACTATAAAGTCGCCATGAGTGTGCATTGTCACAAGTCATTGGTACCTGCCCTGATATGACCTTAGATGTTGCCAGGATGTAAAACTCCAACAACCAACCAACCTGTAAATGTATTTTTTTTAAACACCCACACCCACACACCAGAAAGGGGGGCACCAACAGATATTAAATTATATCATTCCATAGTCTAACAAGTCGCCCAGTTATATATAGTTATATGTTATATACGTTGGTGATTGTTTAGCGAAGGCGGTCGGCGCGGTTGGATATATTATCAGATAACCTATCTGAGGTTACAGGCCAACATGGAAGCCACTTGCCGGGCCTGCAGCCTGCCGGGGGGGCCCTGCCTGACGGCCGTGTGCATGCGGGAGGCATGTTTCCTATCGCGCTCTGTAGACAGGCAACATTTGTCAGTCATTAATGGAGCTTTGTTCACAGGAGCACCTCGCAGTATGGGTAACCTGTGTGGGCATGTGCAGGGTACTCACTGGCACGGCGGGCGGGTACATGTACATGTTAACATAGACGGTACTATATAATATATGTACACATTAACATATACGGTACTATATGATATATGTACACGTTAACACATACGTGCTATATAATATATGTACACGTTAACATCTACAGTACTATATAATATATGTATGCGTTAATATATACGGGACTATATAATATATGTACATGTTAACATATACGGTACTATATAATATATGTGCACGTTAACATATACAGTACTATATAATATATGTGCATGTTAACATATACAGTACTATATAATATATGTACATGTTAACATATATGGTACTATATAATATATGTACACATTAACATATACGGTACTATATAATATATGTACACGTTAACATATACAGTACTATATAATATATGTACACGTTAACATATACGGAGCGGGATGTAGCTCAGGCAGTAGGGTGTCCACCTGTAAAGGTGTGGGTCATCCGATCAATCCTGCTCAGTGGACTGATTTGCAGTTTGGGCTATTTTCCGTTCCAACCAGTGGTTCACAACTGGTTCATCAAAAGCTGTGGTATGTGCTGTCCTGTCTGTGGGAATGTGCATATAAAAGACCCCTTGCTGCTTATCGGAAAGAGTAGTATTTGTGGCGGCAGCTGGTTTCCTCCAAAGAAACACGTCCAAATGACGTAAACTTTTTTACGTTAACATATACGGTACTATATAATATGTATAGCATGTGCATTATGACATGGTAGGTGTGTATATGTACACGTTAACATATCCAGTATTATATATAATATATGTAGCATGTATAGTAACAAATATGTAATATATATGGCAGGTGTGTATATGTACACGTTAAAAATAACATATATGGTACTATATGTAAAATATGTACACATTAACACATACGGTATTATGTGATGCATCATGCATTATGCGAGTATAAATGCAAGAGTAACATGATCATCTTGTATATCCTCATGCGCTTTGGTGGAGCGCCGCCCCTCCCAGCTGTCGGGTATTGCCGGGCGGGCGCCCCCTCGCGTCACACGAAAATTTAGCATATTTAGTTATTGTTGTTACATTATACGCTACATACGTTATATGTTACGTATATGATGCCAATGACACAGGATCCCACTGGGGAAGTCACCACGACTGAATGCAGACTTTACAAGTTGATGCCAGTTCTTATATCACATGAGTTGCTGCTGGGATGATAAACGAACAAATAAAACCATTGTTAATTGGATTAATTTTTTTTTTAATTGATGGAGTAGTTTGGTGTTTCTCTGTTAAAATGAAATAAAGACATCTTTTGTCATAATCCATATGAAAGGGTCGCTTTTGTAGTCAATAAAACAAGTCTGAAAGACTCATTATTTCCTCATTGTCACTTAAGACAGCTACCTGCCCAGACATGTGGGTACCATTAGTCTTAATGGAGGCATTCGACTGGGACCTTTCTATCTGCAAGATTTAGCCTCCACCCACCTGCGCAATGAACTAGGTTTTCAAATGCAAAGAGGACCAGTCAAATGGCTTCAGTGGTTTCAGCCAATCAGAGCTGTTCTCTTCCATTGCAAATGGCTGCCCTGTATGGGGGTGGCCATTTGCAATCGAAAAGAACCAATCAGAGCTGTTCATTTCCATGGCAAATGGCTGTGCCCATAGAGGGCAGCCATTTGCAATCGAAAAGAACAGCTACGGTACTATATAATATTTCAGACTTGTTTTATTACCCTGCTTTTATTTCTTCATTTGTGTTAAAGTCTTTAACTTGACTCGGCCAAGGATTGAACCTATGGCCTCCCAATGGATGTGGGCACCGCACCGTACTGCTAGGCCATCCGGTTCGGTCGCTGCGTGTATGATCATGTGTTCTCCGGTTTAACATAAACTTTCACATACTAGCAATTTTATTTCAACATCAGGCCACTCATCATGCATGAGTAACAAAATATAATGAAATGAAATCCGCTGTGTACCGACGCATAAAAAGGCGTGTTACTTACAGTACAATCACCTTGCATGTGGTGCGCATTCAGGCTAACTCCCCCCCCCCCCCCAGATCCCCTCCCAGTGTTACTAGCAAATCACATAACGTTACTAGCAAATCACATAACACAATTTCTTTTTAATGTTCAACTAAGACACCAGCTACATTAAAATGCATACATCATCATCATCATCATCATCATCATGCTGTCGGTCGCAATGCGACAAAGACTGCTTTCATTACTTGACTGCCGCTCTCCATTTAGCTCTCTGCTGTGAGGGTTGCGTCCATGAGTCGGCCTTAATGTCTCTCAGCTTCAGGTTTCTCTTGATGGTCATACACTGAATGCATACGCTGACCAGATATACCCAAAACCCTTAATTAGCTGAATGTAATAACAATATTTTATTATCTAAATATTGTTCTTGTAATTAAATATTGTAAATGACTTAAGTTAAGCATGACCGGAAGACAGTGCATCAGCGCTGAAATAAGACTGTATTCAGATGAACAAAAATTGTTTGCAAACAATTATTTTAACAAAATAAAAAGTAACCACTGCCAGTTTTTCAAGAAGTGCACAGGAAGGACTAAATTCCCTTTCGTAAGTTTCACCTAATCAATTGGCTTAATTGAACCATCATCATCATCATCATCATCATCATCATCATCATCATCATGCTGTCAGTCGTGATGCAACAAAGACTGCTTTCATTACTTGACTGCTGCACTCCATTTAGCTCTCTGCTGTGAGAGTGATGTCCATGAGTCGGTCTTAATGTCTTTCAGCTTCAGGTTTCTCTTGATGGTATCCTTGAACCGGAGACGAGGGCGACCTCTCTTTCTGTAACCAGAAGACAGTTGAGAGTAGAGGATCTGCTTTGGTAGCCTGTCTGATGACATCCTCATGAGGTGTCCAGTCCACTGGAGATTCTTTTTGATCAGAAAATCTTCCATAGAGGGCAGCCCCGTCCGTTCGAGTATTTACATTTCATGAAAGCTGCCTGCAAAAGTGTTGAAGTGCTGCTGGCTTTTGCAAGTTACCAGCGGCACTCTCTCGGGGAGCAAATTGAGGTTTCACACCGGCAAGAACATGTCCAGACAGGCGCAAAACTATTTGTCCCTGCAGTGGCTGGTCGGGAGATGCTGGGAGTTCCTTACATCAACCGCCCTTGATGCTGCCACAGTGACATGGTTTTCTGGTCAGGGTTTGCTCCCTTAGCCTTCGGTTAATTGAACCAATTGGTAACAAACACTGATATTTTTACGAAATTCACCGGTATAATAACTATGACAACACCCCCACACATTCCCTCCTCGGCCTTGCACCTTCAAGTAAATCAGACTTTCTTCTTCCTTTTTTCAATGCGCTGTTAATCATGCACCTTTAAACCCCCAAACGCTTCTGGGTGAAAAGGAACAGTGTGGTTTTAGCCAAATGCATTTGCTTCCACATTGTATATTATTATTAAATCCCATTTAAACCACTTAGGTCTAGTTTATTCCCTTACGACTTAATACACAAATTGTCTTAATGTGAACAGTAAAATATGGTCTATTCATTAGTTTGGTTTTTATTTTATTTTTTAAATATATTCAAGTTCATCATTCTTGGCCTGGGTATATATAGATGAAGTATAGATGAAGTAATTACAATGTGACGTCATGTTGCTCCAAATACGCGTATAAGAAACATTTCTAACATATGCTATGTGGGAAGTCGCAGATATCCAGGTAAAGATACATGGTTTTAGTGTTCTTTGTTGTAATAAATGCTTAACAAGTGCACCAGTATCTAATGTAGAATCAAATGTAACTAGGTCCTTTGGCTTCGAAAACTTTATGCTTTCATCGGACTATGCAGACATCGGACTATTATTTACTATTTCTACGCTGCTTTTACCATAAATATAATCAATAATAAATAAATATATATCTATTGAGCTGTGGAACCATTCGTCCTCAGTTATTCGATTAGCGATTTGAGAACTCGGAAACATTTAGAAACACACAATAAATTTAGGACATTTTAACATGTGAACTCCCTACCTGTGCTGGCCTCGTCCTGATATGACCTTAGATGTTGCTAGGACGTAAAACAACAAACAAACCAACCAACCTGTGCTGGTGAGGGTAATGTAAACATCTGGATCACTAATGATCGGTCCAAATTTCAGGCTGATCCAATTCGATACCAGATGTGTCCCACTGGGCAGAACGACGGACATTGCACTTCAATTTGCATAGTCCGATAAAAGCATCAAATTTTCAAAAACCAAAACACTTATCTCGATATGCTGCTAGATATCCAGCTTAAGGCTCTGTCACACATCATCGGATTGGGGAAATGGAAAGCAACCGAACAAAGTCGGTTGATATCCGGCAAAGTCTGGTTTGTGTCCGTTGCATATCCATTGATATCTGTTGATATCCGGCCCGATCCATTACAAGTTTTGAGCATGCACAAAACTTGTCACGGATTGCGCCGGACTGACCTATACGGTTATTATCCATTACCGTCCGTTACATATCCATTACACATCCGTTGCCGTTCGTTATCGTTCTTTTTGTATTCTGAATTGTCTGTTGATCATTAGATATGTTATCAACCGTTACTGTCCGTTACATAATCGATACATTTCAAGTCCGAATAACACCAGACTAGAATATCCTTTGTCCGGTTCTGTCCGTTGCTCAATCCACCATAGTGTGACAGGCACTTTAGATAGGGATGCACTTATTAAACGTTTGTTACTACATAGAAGGGGATGGTAAGCCAAGTTAATAGAACCTGTTACTACTGAAGCTTAGGATGTCAGTTTTGACATGTTTGTTTGTTGTTGTTTTACATCCTAGCAATATTTAAGGTCATATCAGAACGGCAACCTGACAGTGCATACTCATGGTGACTTTATAAATTATAGTGCACCATGACCTGATACCCCACTCAGTCACATTATCCTGACACTGAGCCAACCAGTCCTTGCCCTATCCTAATAATGCCGAGCACCTGGTTAGGAAGCGACAAGTATCAATTTTTAAGTCGATGGTTTGACTCGACCAAGGTTCGAAGCCATGGGTTGGGAACCCCCGATCTCCCAAAACAGGAAACGGACGCTTGGTTATTCGACATGTTTTCATTTGAAATATTTCTAAAGTTAGCCATTTAAAATAAAAGTTACTTCAAACTACAGTAAAGTATATCATACTGATCAATCTAGTGTATTTACCTAAGAAAATAAGAGAAACCCAAACCCATCGGACTATGCAGCTTTAATATCACGTGAGAGAATGGATGGGTCATGCAAAGTTTCCAACATGTCCACACTTGCACATAATACACCGACGGGGAGTGAGGGGGGTGTTAGTAAAACACGATATTGCTACGACTTACATCTCTTTGCATTCCGGGCCAGTGTGCTAACCATTACACCACCTAGGCTCCCTGATATCAACACACTCCCCACGCCTACCTGTCTATGTGGTTACTTGCCTGAGAGGTCAGTGCAGACCACTACACTCGTCCCCCTGGAATTGTAAGTCTTGTAATGCTTACAATTACATACATACAGGCAATGCACTAACACATACATACACAGGGTAGGTTCAACAGCCATACAGCGCAAAGCTTGTACAGGATCCTGATCACGGCAACCAGTGTCGTGGGGGTGATGAAAATGGGAAATACTGTGCCTAGAGCGGGACTCGAACCCACATCTCTTTGCATTCTGGGCCAGTGTGCTAACCATTACACCACCTAGGCTCCCTGATATCAACACACTCCCCACGCCTACCTGTCTATGTGGTTACTTGCCTGAGAGGTCAGTGCAGACCACTACATATATATATATATATATATATATATATATATATATATTATATATATATATATATATATATATATATATATATATATATATATATATATATATATATAACTAGTAAACATGTTGAACACTTTGAATGGACCCATTAAGACAGTTATATTAAAAGAACTTCCACTCTCTTGTTCTACAGAACCCTTGTTTTAAATGCTAATAGGCGCGGACCAGCCCATTTAGCCGTCTCAAGCACATTTTCGAGCAGACTCACACAGTTAAACATGTCCAGATTGGCGGCCCCATTTGATGTGCAGACACTCCCCACCCCCTTCCCAAACAGCTGGTTGCTAGGAGACCTGCTGTTGCATTTAGAGTGACCGGGCGCGGTGGCCGAATCGGTAGAGCACAGGCCTCGCGTGCGGAAGATCGGGAGTTTGGTTCCAGGTCGAGTCAAACCAATGACGTAAAAATTTATACTTGTCGCTTCCTAGCCTGGTGCTTGGCATTATTAAGATAGGGCAAGGGCTGGTTAGCTCGGTGTCAGGATAATGTGACTGAGTGGGATATCGGGTCATGGTGCCGGCAGCCTGATTTCCCAGTGGGGCACCACTATAAAATCACCATGAGTGTGTACTGTCACAAGTCGGTACCCGTCCTGATATGACCTTAGATGTTGCTAGGACATAAAAACAACAACAAACAAACAAACAAGCATTTGGAGTGACAAAGTCCCCCCCCCCCACCCCACCATCCGCCCCCCCCCCCCCCGCTGCGGTTTGGTTCGAGGCTATGAATAAACAGTGCCATATGTTAAAGGCGGACGCAGGTACCAGCGCTGGTCTACCAAGCAGCGATCTGCGCCTAACTGAGTCAAAGCCTGAAGGGCTCACAAACGAAGGCGTGCACTACAGGGTGCCTGCACCTTCCAACATATTTCAGGGTAGGACAGTAACTCCCCCCCCCCCCACCCCCCACTTTCCCAATCGAGCAAGTGACTGAATTTTTTTTTACTTGCCCGAGTGGCAAAACTCCTTGCGCAAGCCCAAGTTAGCCAAATGAAACTGAAATCTGCTACTGCAGATCAGAAAAATAACAACTTGCCTGTTTGGGCAGGTCTCCGAAAACTTCACCTGCCTGACCGAGTAAACTTGGTGCCCCGGGCAACAGGGCAGTCCTTATTGTCCTACCCCGAATTAATATTTTAATTTGACGTTTTTCATGATAATTCCTCAAATTCTTAGACCAAAATATAATATTATAAACCATATTTCCATGACTGATAGAGTTAATAAGTCTGCCAGCATTTTTCGATCCCTGAGTGCAGGCTTCGCGTGCGGTAGGTCAGCAGTTTCGTTGCTGGTCAAGTCAAACCAATGACGTACAAAATTGATACTTGTTTCCTAGCCAGGTGCTCAATATTATTAGGATAGAGCAAAGACTGGTTGGCTCAGTGTCAGTACAATATGACTGAGTGAGACATCAGGTCATGGTGCCATTAGCATGGGCTCCCAGTGGGGCAGCACTATAAAGTCGCCATAAGTGTGCACTGTCACAAGTCGGTTACTGTCCTGATATGACCTTAGATGTTGCCAGGATGTAAAAGTCCCAACAACCAACCAACCTTTTCGATCCTCAATGAATTCCACATGTTTCCTCCAAACTACATGTAACACCCATTCTGATTGGACAGGGCCACATGCAACAGGAATGCGGTGGCTAGAGGCATTAACAGTGCAAAAGTTAGCTAGTTGTATACACATGTACATGAAGTCGACTAGTTGGTAGCAACATGACTTTTAATACGAGTGAAAAAAGTATGAATTATATGCCATTTATTTATTTTTGTTATTATTAGTAGTAAAAGTAGTAGTAGTAGTAGTAGTAGTAGTAGTAATAGTAATAGTAATAGTAATAGTAATAGTAATAGTAATAGTAGTAGTATTAGTAAAAGTATTAGTATTAGTAGTAGTATTAGTAGTATTAGTATTAGTATTAGTATTAGTATTAGTATTAGTATTAGTATTAGTATTAGTATTAGTATTAGTATTAGTATTAGTATTAGTAGTAGTAGTAGTAGTAGTAGTAGTAGTAGTAGTAGTAGTAGTAGTAGTAGTAGTAGTAGTAGCAGCACTACTACTACTACATTTATTGATTAAGCAGGGGAAATTTCAATCACAGACCATCGGTCTTTCATTTTCCGCGGCTCCTTGCACTATCCTAGTAATTCTGAACACCAGGCTAGGTAGCGAGGAAGTATACATTTTGAAGTTATTGGTTAGACTCGGCCAGGGTTTCAATCCCACAAGTTTGAATACCATGACATCCCTAGCTCAACCCATTTGGCCACAACACAGATTCCATGATTTTGAAAGGCATTTATGAATAATACCCGCAATGCCATGAAAATGTTTGGATATATTAATTCCATGATATCCAATCGTTTCGAATGGCCACATAAACCTAATACGTATCCTAATCGTATCCTACAATACCATGAAATGAGGGTCCATTTGAAACCTTTGCAAAAATATTCATCTTAGATGAGGGCGAAAGGCGTTGCATCGGGTTCTATTTTGAGACCGTACTTGGAACCCGATGCAACGTATTCCCATAGTGAAGCCCTCCAGGTAAGCTTGAAAAGGTCCGTCCATTGCCTTTGTCAAACTCCTGCAACACGAGGCGACAGCAACATCAGAGAGGCAATAATAACAGGACGTGTCGTGGGCAGAGGTCCCAAGTATAACAGTGTGAGTAGGGAGATCTGCCTAATACACAAATTGCAAATAGAGAGAAATAGCATAGCCGAACGGGAGAGGGTGTGGAAGGGGAGGTTGTCCCCTTCCACAGGGGAGGGACCTCCTCCAGAAAATGTTGAAAAAGTTATACAAAATGGTGCATTCTGACAAAAAATGTGCGTAACCTTTCTTCTATTTTAAAAACAAGCTAAAATGATTCCTTGGTGGGAGATTATAATTAAAAGCAGGAAATCGGGAGATTGGGGTTATTTTGCAATATTTTAGGGAGATCTCCCACCAAATCGGGAGACTTGGCACCTCTGCGTGGGGAAAGGTGGGGAGGGGGAGAAAGAGAGGAGTTGCAAATAATGGGAGCATTGAATCTAGAGCATGACTCAAATCCACACTTCTGCCATTTCCGGACTAACCGTATATAATATAGGCTCCCTGATGCAATATACCTACCCAAGCCTACCTATATATGTGGCATCTCACCCGAGGCGTGTATGGGGGGGGGGGGGGGGGGAGTGTGACTGCTTCCTTCCATGCAGCAACAAAGATGTAATAAGTGCACCGGTATCTAAGTTGGATAGCTAAGTGCGTTGGCGTTGAAAGTTTGATTTGAACTATACAGGTTTAAAGTTGCACAGTACGATGGTTTTGAATTTCTGTATTTTTTCTTAGATAAATATATTAGATCGATCACTTTGATATTTCATCGGACTATGCAGCTTTAAATACTGCCTGATAGGGAAAACATTGACTAATTCCCACAGGCCTCATTGAATAGAGAGCAAGTCAGGAAACCCCAAACCCAGGGAAACCAGACATTAGCAACATTGAAAACCAAAATGAGGTGTTCAAAAAAATATATACCGTATTCTCGCGAGTTAATAATGCCCACGGGTGGGTTAACCCCCTCCCGCTCCCAGCCAATATTTCGTAAACGCTTTTGGGTTTGTTTGTTTGTTGTTTTACGTCCTAGCAACATCTAAGGTCATACCAGGACGGGTACCGACTTGTATCAGTGTGCACTCATGGTGACTTTATAGTGCTGTCCCACTGGGAAACCAGGTCACTGGCACCATGACCTGATGGTCATATCCCACTCAGTCATATTTTCCTGATGCTGAGCCAACCAGTCCTTGCCCTGTCCTAATAATGCCGAGCGCCGGGCTAGGAACCAACAAGCATAAAGTTTTAAGTCATTGGTTTGACTCGACCAAGTTGTTTGTTTATTGGAATCTTACAGTTACATACTAGCAGCATCTAAGGTCATACCAGGACAAGTACCTACTTGTGACAGTGCGCATTCTGTTGACTTTATAGTGTTGCCCCACTGGGAGACCAAGCCGCTAAACACCACGACCCTATTTCCCACTCATGTCACATTAGCCTGAAACTGACTGAGCTAGGCAGCATACGAAAGTAATAGAAAACTACATGTATGAATCACTGGCCATTCTACCCGACACTTGGCCTCCCATACAAGCTCACGAAATGTTCAAGTAGCGTGAAGGCAGTGCCAGTTCTTTTCTCTGATGTTGGTTTTGGCTTTGTTGTTAGTTGTGTGTGTATTGTTTGGTGTTCTCTGTTTGTGGGTTTTGTGTGTGTCTGTGTGTGTGTCTGAGTCTGTGTGTGTGTCTGTGTGTGTATGTGCGTGCGCGCCTGTGTGTGTGTCTGTGTCTTTGTGTGTGTGTATGTGTGTGTCTGTCTGTGTGTGTGTGCGTGCGTGCGTGCGTGTGTGTACATGTGTGTGTGTGTGTGGTGGAGAAAACATACAAAATAAGAGCTAAACTGTGCCTGCTCACTGCACAGTGCATAACGATGAACACATGTTTACAAATCTGGGAGAGTGAGCAGCAGTAACTATACAGTAGCAAACCATACTGGGCTATATCCTGTTGTCCTGCGCTCAAAACATGATTTCAGAAAGCAAAATCATGGTCAATGTTTGACCTAATAATTATTAATATCCCACTCAGTCACACTGAGCCAACCAAAGCTTGCCCTATCCTATTAATGCAGAGTGCCAGGCTAGGAAGCGACAAGTATCAATTTGATAAGTCATTGGCTTGACTCGACCTGGAGCTGAACCCCCGATCTGTTCTGACGACATTGGCAGAAATAATGTTGAAGGTGGCACCAATTGATCTAGATTTCAAATGTCGCTCTTTATTACATAGAAGTCACCAAATAATGTATGTATGTATGTATGTATGTATGTATGTATGTATGTATGTATGTATGTATGTATGTATGTATGTATGTATATATGTATGCATGTACGTATACATGTATGTATGTATGTATGTATGTATGTATGTATGTATGTATGTATGTATGTATGTATGTATGTATGTATGTATGTATGTATGTATGTATGTATGTATGTATGTATGTATGTATGTATGTATGTATGTATGCATGCATGCATGTATTTATGTGCTGATAATCATCATTATTTCAGATAATTCGACGCGTGGTCCTTCCCGTTCCAATCTCCCTTTGTGACTTTCTTATTTCTCTTGTTGCAACAAAAAGTATAATATAACTCACTCACAGTCTCACACACGGCAGCCTAACCGGTAAGAGCGCTCACTGGCTTGCCATGGGGGAGGTCAAATGTTCGAACCCCAGCCGAGTCAAACCAATGATGTACAAAATTGATAATAGTCGGTACCGAGCATGGAGATCGGCATTAATATGATAATGGATAGGGCAAGGACCTGTTTGATCAAAATCATGAAAATGTGACTGCGTAGGATATTAGGTCATGGTGTTAGTCAGATAAAGGATTCACCCGGTACTCCCAGTACATGGGTGAATACCAACCATATATAAAAAACGGTCGAAAAAGCGGGTTAACGAAATGAGAGCCTAATTTCACAATCTAAAGGGGCTGTCACATTAGGTTTTTTTTTGCGGGAGCATACGGCGGCGTAAGCGTGTTACGTCATATACGCCGCCATACGCTACGCATACGCCGATCCTCCAACAAGCCTGTTTCCTTGCTCACAATTTTCAGCGTATGGCAGCATATGGATTATACGCTGCTCATACGCTAGGCGTACGTTATGCATACGCTGGCATAGGTTATGCATAGGTTAGGGGTACGTCGGCATAGGTTGGGCGCATGCTGGATTGACACCAGCCGGGTGTCTCTTGTGTACCCCCAACGTTCTGTAAAAGTGGTGTCACACTACGGCGTATGGCGTTAGCGTATGGATTTTCGACCCATATGCAGTCATACGCTTCGCATACGCCGGTATACATGCGTCCGTCCAAAAAAAATTTGAGCATGCTCAAAAATTTTCGGTGTATGGCTCATACGCTGCTCATACGCCGACATAGGTTACGCATAGGTTGGGCGTACGCTGAACTTGTCAATCACAACTGTCAAACCTCATCACAGTACGCTGCGCATAGGTCGGGATACGCTTTGAATACGCCACCATAGGCTAGGGGTAGGTTAGGCATAGGGTAGGCATACGCTGGGCATATGCTTCAGATGCCGCTGGGACCTCGTGCATAGCGTATGATGGTGTGTGGGTCGAAAACCGCATACGCCGGCATATGCTAACGCCATACGCCATAGTGTGACAGGGCCATAAGAAGCAACATTTATTCTTTGTAGATGTCTTCATATTTACCCGCTACCTTTGAGTTGAAAAATATAATAAAATAGCTAGTTTAATACGATTTAAAATTGAAATCGACGGCGTTCTATGGCCGCCATCATGTCTTTTTGCATTCTCTCCCATTTCACCAAATCTGTGCCAATATATGTAGCCATTTGATCATGGAACCACAGTTTCTACTTCCTGTTCTATACTAAAGCTACTTTCGCCCGTATTTACACTACTTTGTCGTTCACCCGTGTACTACAAGTACCGGGTGAATCTTTTATCTAGGTGTTAGTGGCACAGTCTCGCAGCATGACAGCACTAAACAGTTGCCATGAGTGCCCGCTGTCAAGTTGGTACCTGTCTTGATATGACCTTAGATGTTGCCACGACGTAAAACCCCAAAACTACACCCACCCATAGACTCATCGATAGAGTTGGAACCCACAGCATTTCATATGTATGCACTGCAATCATGGACAGCTCGCAGGGTAGGGAGATAATGCATATAAATATATATTAAACTCACACACAGACAAACACACTCACACAATATGTATTATATGTACTGAGCTATGTGAATGCAGTAATCTAATGTCGTCGTAACTGAACAATCACCGTGGTGAAATGCGTCAAAGTGGCCACGTGGCTTAGTTTTGTTGTTGTTTGTATCGTTTTTTTCTAAGTGTGAAAACGATACGAGCATCTAGCACAGCGAGGGTAGTCGGCTGGAACAGAGTGTGGGGGAGCCCTGGTATGTCATAAACATACATGAGTTAGAGCGTCCGTCTCCCGTGCTGGTAGATCGTTGGTTCGAGTCCCGGTCGAGTCAAACCAATGACTTTAAAATTGATACTTGTTGCTTCCTAGCCAGGCGCTCGGCATTATTAGGATAGGGCAAGGACTGGTGTGCTCAGTGTCAGGATAATGTGACTGAGTGGGATACCAGGTCATGGTGCCGGCGGCCTGGTTTCCCAGTGGGACAGCACTATAAAGTCGCCATGAGTGCACACTGTCACAAGTCGGTACCCGTCCTGATATGACCTTAGATGTTGCTAGGACGTAAAACAACAACAAACAAACAAACAAACAATCATAAACATACACAGCCATTGCAGCCCAGTACAATTTCCACAGGGAGTGTGTGTCTGGAGAGGATTGTTTATTTATTTGTTTGGGTTTTACGTCCTGGTAACATCTAAGGTCATATCAGGATGGGCATCGACTTAAGACAGCGCGCACTCATGGTGGCTTTATAGTGCTGCCCCTCCTGGTACCATAACCTGATGTCTCACTCAAGTCGCAACATCCTGTTACTGCGCAAACCATTTCCCTATCCTATTAATGCAGAGCGCCTGGCTAGGTAGCGATAAGTATCCATTTTTGATAACGTTGTATAGTGCGATAAAGCGTCACATTTTCAAAACCAAATCTCTTACCTAGATTTAATTCTACATATTTTTCTTAGATACTGGTACAGTTATTAAGCATTTGTTGTCACAGAGAAGGGCATGAGGAGACAATTTAATAGAACCTGTTACTGCATAAGCCTATGGCATCAGAGTTTTGGTGTGCTTGCCAAAATTAATTTGGCATGTTGTCACTTTAAATATCTCCAAAGTTAGCCATTTAAACTAAAAGTTACTTCAACCTAAAGTAAAGTAGCTTATAATGATCAATTTAATGCATTTATCTCAGAAAATGACAGAGACTCAAAGCCATCAGACTATGCAACTTTAAGTCATGGATTCTATTCGGTTGGGTTTCGAACCCACGACCTCTCACATTTGAAGCCTACCAGCCTTGTTACCGATTCAGCCAGCCCACCTGGTGCGTGGAGTAGAAAGCACAGCTTCAATGACTAAATAAACTGTACAGTACACCACTCATCCAAAACTGGATGAGTGGTGTGAGTCCAACAAAATAACCATCAACACAAGCAAGTCAAAAACAGTTCTCTTCTCGCATAGACAAATGCCAGAAAGAAAACTACACTGTAAGCTAGGAAGCCAAACACTAGAAAATGTAGACCATTACAAATACCTAGGCCTTGAGTTGGACAGCCAACTAAACTACAACCTATGTATAAACAAAATTGTCCAAAAGGTAAACCACAAACTGTGGCTATTTGCAAAGCTAAGAGACTACATGACACAAGAAATGTCAATAAAAATCTTCAAGGGCATGGTGCTACCCTATTTTGACTATGGAGATGTAAACTACATGGGTGCAAAGAAAGAACTTCTAAAAAAACTGCAAACACTACAGAACAGAGCCCTGAAAATCTGCCTCAGAGTAGACAAGCTGCACCCCACCTATGACATACACAAAAGAACCAAAGTAAAATTGCTAGAAAATAGGAGAATAATTCATCTGAAAACATTAGCATACAGCTATAGTCAAGACAATAAACTCCTAACAAAACCACAAAGGGCAACTAGAGCAAATAATGCGCCACTACTAAAGCAGACCAGAAGCCAAATAAAAGCTCACGAGAGAAGCACGCTAGAAATGGCTGCCAAGGTGTGGAATGCCCAAACAGTAAAGGAACGACAAATTCCTGACCTAAAAACATACAAAAAATATCTGTGCAAAATAAGGCTAGGAACCCCCAACTAAGCTGCACCGCAAAAGGGCAGGTGATACATGTCACGGCCCACCAGCGAGACGCCCAATGGAAGGTAACCATACCAAAAGCACCCAGATAACACACCTCACAGCTGCGTACAAGCCTATGATATGTAAATAGGAGTAGGCTAGTCTAGAAATAAGAGTAGAAAAAAATAAAGCACATATATGCCAAGAAAATCCCAAAAAATTAACATAGACTACTATAGTACTAACCAGACCCACCAACTATCTATCTGCTACTGAAATACAGGCAATCAAATACCTTATCAGCAGCTACTGTGTGATAAGACAACACCAACACTACAGCTGGCCAGCATTGAAAACAAGCCTGAATACCCAGGCTTATATGCTATGGACAGTATAAATACAGCCTCAATAAAAAAAAAAAATTAAAAAAAAATTAGTAAGGGCGGTGTATAAAACGAGGTTTCTTGAGGACATCCCAGAAATCCCAGATTTGTTAGTTTTTGTTTCCTTAGATTTTACACTCTATCAACATCTAAGATGGTATCAAGACATGTACTGACATAGAACAGTGTGCGCTTATGGCGACTTTATAGTGCTTCGCCAATTAGGAGACCAGACTGCCAGCACTTATGACCCAATTTCCCATTCGGTCACATTATGTTCATACTGAGCAAACCAGCCTTGACACATCCTATTAATATCAGACTAGGTAGCAACAATAATCAATTTAGTAAGTTATTGGTTTTACTCAGTTTAGCCCCCAGTCAAACTAGGCTTGTGACCACTTTGTGACCACTTTGTGACCACTTTGCGACCAAAAATAAGAGTCATCAGCGAGCTCCTTGAGACCAAAGCAAGGGAAGGGGGGAGGGAGGGTTGGGAGGGTTGGTGACAGGTTGGCGAGTGGTCTGGGACTGATTTGTGACTGGTCGGAGACTGATCTGCAATAGGTTTGCGACCGATTGGTCTTTGCATATCAGTCATAAATCAATCCCCAACCACTCGCCGACCGATCGCAGGTGGTTGCAACAGTGCCACGATCGTCGAACAGTTGCCGATTGATAGCCAACCTATGAAAGTGAGTGGTGACCTCCAAGCAGCCATTTTGATCACAAGGAGGTCTTTGCCGCATCACACATACAACCTCCTTGCGACCAACATGGTCAACAGGTCGGCGACCACTGAGGACCAACTAGAGGCCCTTTGGCGACCAATTTCGTATATATATATATATCATTGGTTTGACTCGGCCGGATTTTCGAACCCCCAACCTTCTGCACGAATCAAACACAATGACTTACAGAACTAGTACATGTCGGTACCTTGCCTGGTGCTCGGCATTACTAAGATAGGGTAAGGACTGGTTAGCTCTGCATCAGGATAATGCGACTGAGATATCCAGTCAGGGTGCTAGTGGCATGGTATCCCAGTGGAGCAGCACTATGAAGTCACCATTAGTGTGCAAGTCGGTCCATCCTGAATTGATCTTAGATGGTTGGTTGATTTTTATGTCCTGGCAACATCTAAGGTAATATCATGACGGGTACTGACTTGTGACAGTGCACACTCATGGCGACTTTATAGTGCTGCCCCAACTCCAAAAGTTATTAGGTAAGGGGTAAAAAAGCAGCACCTGCATCTCAATTTCACATATGCGTTCACTAAATAGCTTCCGGTTTTATTGAAAGTGGGCTGTTTACCCCAAAAAGACCCCCACCCCCGCTTACACCCCACCCCCGCTTACACCCCACCCCCGGTGACACAGACACAGACACAGACACACACACACACAGTAGCAAGTCATGGCTGGTAGCAAAGGGACTGTGGTATGAACATATCCAGGTGTTGTACTCAGTTCAAGTTCTATAATTTGATTAGCTTGTAGAGTACAATAATAATTGACAAGTCAGCCAGTCAGTGCTGGTTAAACAGCAGAATAGTGGCGGCAATTCAGACCACACCGACCTGCTGTGCTCTAACTGCACCATAACAGTGTTGGCGAGCAACTGTTTAGTGCGCAAATCGGACTGGTCTGAGCATAGGGAGGCTGGGCAGTTATGTCCTGTCTAACACACAATTCCAGCCGATTAAAATAGTAAGTAAGATCACACTCACACTCACACACACACAAAATCAGTGTTGGCATCTACCCCCCTATCTCTTAGGGCGTGCGAGACCAGACGAGATGGCCAAATGAGTTGAGCGGCTGACTCCCGTTTTGGTAGATTGTGGGGTTCGAACCCTGGTTGAGTCAAACCAATTACTTAATTTGTTTTAACTTTTCGCTTCCTAGCCAGACACTCAGCATTATTAGGAAAGGGCAAGGACTGGTTGGCTCAGTGTCAGGATAATATGACTGAGTGGGATATCAGGTCATGGTGCTGATGGCCTGGTCTCCCAGTGGGGCAGCACTATAAAGTCGCCATGAGTGCGCAGTCACAAGTCGATACCCATCCTGATATGACTTTCAGTGTTACCAGGACGTAAACCTCCAACAACAAAACCAATGAAACCTTAGGGGGTGCAGTTCTATTTGGAGTTAAAGTTTGATGGGAGGTGTTAATTAAACAATCACCATCTGGTTACTGTCTGGTTCCGCTGAACACTCCTACCGCGCATGCACACTCACGACTAGATCGATTGGTAAACACTATAGACTGAAGGT
This sequence comes from Branchipolynoe longqiensis, assembly GCA_030323885.1. Classification (NCBI taxonomy): domain Eukaryota; kingdom Metazoa; phylum Annelida; class Polychaeta; order Phyllodocida; family Polynoidae; genus Branchipolynoe; species Branchipolynoe longqiensis. The sequence continues at coordinate 75,316,535 of CM059196.1, forward strand.
CGGCCGCAACTAACCTTGGACCGGGTCTGGTGTAATCGATCCAGTTAAAGTTAGGGATACAAAAAAAGGGGGGAGGGGGAGGGGGGAGAGAGAGAGAGAAAAGAAGCCTGGTATGTTATAATCTTAGTTCACTTCTGTCTGGTTTCAACTAGGCTCACTGCACCCAACCTGCTCCAAATTAGATTGGTTGGTGGACGGAGTTTAACGTCCTGGCAACATCTAAGGTCATATCAGGTTCTTCAAGGAGCCAGAGACAACAAAGTCTCCAGACCCCCTTGCTAGTGTGTACCCTCAAATTATTCTCTGGCGGAAAACCTGACCAGGGCTGCGTTCAGGGTCCGTCTCGGAGGCGCCGCAGACATCTCCGCGATGCTTTTTGGCCTATTTGCATTCAGGGTGCATCTCGGCGATGCCTCCCTTTTCAAACTGGAGATGAAAAGCGCCTCAAAAATGGCCACCGTATTCAGTGGTTTCAGCTAATCACAGCGCATATTTTCCATTGCAAATGGCTGCCGCCTATGGGGGGTGGCCATTTTCGAGACAACAAACTGCTTTTGCCATTCAGACTAGCGTGACGTCACGGCCATCTCCGAGACGGACCCTGAACGCGGGCCTGGGATCATATTGTAGTAGTCGCTCATGAGCCCATTTACCACATGGTGGCGGTTTCGACTATGCTGATCCATGCCAGAAGGACCAGCACATTGCAGCATGCTAGCAGGTAGATAAAAGATTCACCCTGTATTTGTAGTACATGGGTGAACGACAACGTAGTCTAAATACTGCCGAAAATAGCTTTAGTATGGAACAGGAAGTAGAATGCCTGGTTCCAATATCAAATGGCTACTTATATCGGCACAGATTTGGTGAAATGGGAGAGAATGCAAAAAGACAATATGGCGGCGATAGAACGCCATCAATTTCACTTTTAAATTCTGTCAAACTAGATGTTTTATTATATTTTTCAACTCAAAGGTAGCGGGGAAATATTAAGACATACATAAAGAATAAGTATTGCTTTTTAGATTGTGGATTTAGGCTCTCATTTCATTTCCCCGCTTTTTCGACAGCTTTTATATAGGGGCGGTATTCACCCGTGTACTGCGAGTACAGGGTGAAATCCTTTATCTAGCTAGCAGGGTGGTCCTGATGTTGAACCCTTGCTAACAGTCACCCGCCAACAGAGGTTATGCATTACCTGACTGTGCGGTGCGAAGTCAGTCTACTCTCAGAGGTAGGTGGTAACAAACAGGGGAATGAACCGGAGGGTTGAAGCAACTAAGTCCTTCTTTATATGAAGTATAATGTATTAGTTATATACACCAACAGAGGAACTAATTAAATATCATTTCGGTAAATTGTCTCCCAGGGTATTAGGAGTCGTGCGCTCACCCTGATATTGTATTATTTATTATTCGTGTGCATGCCATATTAGTCCAATGTATTTGGAGTCACGCGCTAACCCTTGGGATCGGCGCGACTGTGTCGCCACCTACGAGCGTTCGGGACACTAAAACTCACCTGAATGTCCTGCACTGCAGCTGTATTTTATCTATAAATATATATATATATATATGTACTATTTAATTTATTATGTCAATATAAATAACGGCAGCCCTTCATACTTCTATCTAACCACCATAACCTCTATGATATTCACTGCTGAATATCTACAGCCTCCCATACAGGAAGTGCATTCCGGTGTTCCGGTGGGTTTTTTAAAACCTAGAAATAGTCTCCCCATCCCACACCCACCAAAAGAGGCACACACTTTCAGTCAGCAGCAAACAGTGTGGCCATAAAGTCAGCACAGTTAAAGCTGGGCATAAATACGTACATACACCCATACATACACCCATACATACATACATACACCCATACATACATGTAAATTATACATACACCCATACATACATACACCCATACATACATACACTCATATATACATGTAAATTATACATACACCCATACATATATATACCCATACATACATGTAAATACATACACCCATACATACATACACCCATACATACATGTACATACATACACCCATACATACATACATACATACATACATACATACACCGGGCGGGGTGGCCTCATCGCGTTCGGAAGGTCGGTTCCTGGTCGAGTCATACCAATGACATTAAAACTGATATCTCTCACTTCCTAGCCAGGCGCTCGGCATTATTAGGATAGGGCAAGGACTGGTTAGCTCGGTGTCAGGATAACGTGACTGAGTGGGATATCGGGTCATGGTGCCAGTGGCATGATTTCCCCGTGTGGCAGCACTATAAAGCCACCATGAGTGCACACTGTGACAAGCTGGTACCCGTCCTGATATGACCTTAGATGTTGCTAGGACGTAAAACAACAACCAACCAAACACCCTACATACATACATAAATAAATACATGCACCTATATGTCAACGGACGCTGGGACCGTATCAATGAGTGCTGGCTTCCTGTGCTGAAGGTCAGGAGTTCCAATCCCAAGCGAGTCAAACCAATGACTTACACAAATTGATACTTGTAGGTACCTAGCATGGAGCTCAGCATTAATAGGAATGGGGGAGGACTAGTTAGCTCAGTACCAGGATAATGTGACTGAGTGGGACATCAGGTTATGGTGCCAGCAGCAGTCTGGTATCCCAGTGGGGTAGCACCATGAAGTTATCCTGTCCCGATATGACCTTAGATGTTGTTAGTCCGTACCTGTCTCGATATAACCTTAGATGTTGTTAGGTCGTAAAACCCTGACCATTGAAATGTGTCAAAATGTTGCGCTATCGTGTAAATGGCCGCTGGACGAACGGACAGCCAACGGACGAAATCAAATCAAACCGGACAAGAACCGTAGACGTCAGTCCGGTGGCATCCATTCCTAGTTTTGTGCATGTTCAAAACTTGTACGGGCACAAACCGGACATTGTTCGTTTTCTGTCCGTTTCCCCCAATCCGGTGAGGTGTGACTGGGCCGTTACCACCAACCTTGGGTGTATGTATATGTATATATATATATATGTATATGTATATGTATATGTATATGTATATATATATATATATATATATATATATATATATATATATATATATATATACCATATATATATATACCATATATATATAGTATAGTTATACAAATCTTACCTGGGTATAGATGATGGATAACTGTTGTTTTCCCGAGGTAGAAGCCTCGGGTAGACGTGGGCTAGGGAGAAGGAAGCACGTGAGGTACCAGCAATTTTAACCTACTTATTCAGGATAAAAATGATCTTTCAATACAATGGATACTATGATTTTCCCGTAACGGTACACCAACGGGATAGACGTGGCAGGGCGTGGTGGGTGGGCCCTAGCCCACGTCTACCCGAGGCTTCTACCTCGGGAAAACAACAGTTATCCATCATCTATACCCAGGTAAGATTCGTATAACTATACTATTTTACCTCGGTATACAGCCTCAGGCTAGCCTCAGGCTAGGGAGACCTTTACATAATTCATTTTTATCCTTAATATCATCCATTCTTATATAATATTCAACGTTTTTGTTCTCACCTATTCTTGTTAGTTGGCGAGCAGGCGCTTTGCAATGCCGGTAGGCTTTTCTAGTCGCTTGTTGTAATGTTTTGCAAACGACTTAGCCGTCTTACAGCCTGCATGCGCTAGTATTCTTTTGACAGAAATACCTAGCAACCATGCCTTGGAGACCATGGCACCTCTAGTTGAGTGGGAAGAGTATTTGCCCGTATCCACTCCAGCCAATTTCAACACCGTAATTGTCCATCTGGCAAGGGTGTCTCGTGAAATTGCCTTATGTGGCTTTATAAAGCTCACTAATAGTTGTTGTGATGCACGTAAATCCTTTGTCTTAGATATATAAGCCCGTATGGCTGACACAACACATAATTTCCGATCACTCGGAAAAGCAGTCTAAGTGAACCGTAGATAAAGGGTCACCTAACGTGTTCGATTTAAGCAATTGTGCTAAATCAAACGTAGGTTGTTTCTTGTCTATTTCTAATCCAGTTAAAGATAAAGCAACAATCGTCTGTCCTCTGTGTCCGGTTACTAATAATAACAGGACCGCGACCTTAAAACCTAATTGTTTTATATCTAACCACGAGTTGTGAGGCCAAGCCTGAAACAACTTAAATACTATAGACACATCCCAAAACCGACTATACTTTGGTTTTGGAGGATTCCTTTGATAAATTGAACGAAGTAGATAACAAAGAACATAATGTTTTCCAACTGTTTCGCCATCAATTCTCGGTAATATGATTGATAACGCACATCTTGCCGCATTGATCGACCCAAAGGATAGTCCTTCATCCTCTAGAGAACGAAGAAAACGAGCTACTTGTGAAATTGTTGGATTTGTTGGCTTAACTTTCATTAACAAACAATGTACACCCCATTTCTTTAAATAGGATGTGTACATTTTGACAGTTCCTGGCCTCCAGGCATCAGATACTATCCTATTCTCAGTAATTTTGTCCAATCCAAATTGCTGCAGCTGTTTCCTTAGAAAAGGAATGCCAATAGGGGCGTCGTTGACACGTCGCCGTGAACCACTAGCGGTCCGTGGTGTGTCAGATTCCCGAGTTTTCTTGGGAATCGTATATGTTCTTTTGCCAGTTGTGAAACTGCTGGCGGCCAAGGTTGCGTGTCCCAATCGGGCACCACCAGTATAGCATGTGTCCTTTCCAAACCGATTTTCCTGACAACTCGGCTGATAATGCTAAACGGTGGGAAAATATAAAAATAATTATTTTCCCAGGTAATAGCAAATGCATCTACCTTCCAAGCCTCCGGTTCAGGATGCCAAGAAACATAACAAGGTAATTTGTTATTATTTCGTGATGCAAACAAGTCAACTTTAGGTGTACCCCATTTTTCACAAATGAAGTTAAACAAAGGTGTAGAGAGAGACCATTCTAAATGGTCATGGAAATTTCTACTTTTATGATCTGCAAGTGTATTTTGTGACCTTGGAATATGCGCTACAGTCAGCCAGACTTGTTGAGCCTGTGCCCAGTTCCAAATCAGTTTAGACAACTGATTGCAAGGTTTTGATTTGGTTCCACCCATGTTACGAATATATGCCATGGCAGTAGTATTATCAGTTAGTATTCTAACTTGTGATTTATGTACCTTTACTAAACTACATAAGCCCAGATAAATAGCACGCAATTCTAGCGCATTAATATGGTCTGATTTTTCATCATCAAGCCATCTACCTCCTGTTGTGACCCCATCTCGATGAGCTCCCCAACCTTCTAACGAAGCATCAGTAGTAATTACCGTATTGGGTTCCGCCATGCGGATTGGATTTGGTGAACTTGCTATGTGTTGCATCCACCATGCAATATCCTGTAGCCCTTCTTGCGAAATAAACATCTTTCGCTCAAAATTCCCTTTAGTTTGTGTTAACGCTAAATTTTTATCTATTTCTAGAGATTTAATATGGGCCTTCCCGTATAGAATAGCGGGTGCATACAATATCATTATCCCAATAAGGACTGCGACCTGTCTAATTTTAGGTTTTGGTAACTTAATAAGCTGAGTCGCTGTATTCATAAACTTAATTAGTTTTTGTTCTGTTATCGACACTGTAAGGGACTGTGTATCCAGAATAAACCCTAAACATTTGAGTTGTTTTGTTGGTTTAAACACTGACTTTTGTGGATGTACATAAAACCCCAATTTAGTAAGTAATGCACATAAATCCAAAACTGCATTCCCACAATCAATTTGTGTTGATGCTATAATAAAGGAATCATCTATGTATCGAAACATTTCTTGTAAATCAACACTAGCCATCCACGCATCTGGCGTAATCAGATCTCGTGCCGTATCTAGCGAGAACATTTTAAAATGTCGATATTCAACCATTTTATTAAGGATTGTTAAATCCAGAATCATTCGAACCTCGCCATTAGGCTTTGGTCTCGAGAAGATGTTTGAAATAAACTCTCCTGAACAGTATGTCACTTTTTGTATAATTCCTTTTTCAAAGAATTTTTGTACCTGTTTAGTTAGTGCCTCTCGTTCAACCGGTTCAATGTTATAAGGAAAAGGTATCCTGCCTTGTACCGGAATTTGTGTGAAGGGAATGTGAACACCCCTAACTATTTGTAAAATTTCTTGGTCACTAGTAATTTTGTACCACTCAGAAATATGATTATTAATATTACCAGCCACAAAGTTGCTTACAGTTTGTGTGGTTTTAGAGGCTGGAAGGACTTGTAACGTTTGTGTTTCAACCTCTACTTGGACCCGCCCCTGGGGAAGGGTCTTGGCGAGTTGACACCTCGGCCCAGTGGCCGTGTGGTGTTGTCGGTCCAGCCTGAGCGAGCGCCCCGGCCCCGAAAAGCTTGACCGAAGTTTGAGCCCGGTCTGGTTCCCCTGGTGAACCGCAGTGGACGAAAATCCCCTCGTGACCTTTTGAAACGAGGAGTTTCCTGTTTCTTCTTACCATCCATGTTTTTGCCACTCTTGGCTGCAGTTTCTACCTCTTTATAGAGGTATTGTAGTTGACCGCCAAACATTTTCGTGTTATCTAAAGGTTTCCCTTTAATCGGCTCTGGAGCAAGAAAGAGCGTAAACTCTTTCCCATCATTATCAGTAACCTTCTTTGAGCGAGCCACTTCTTTGCCAGCATCTGTGCAAACCGACAGGTAATTACCTGCCGCCGCCAACAATGCAATGCCTTTGTCCATCGTCTTAGCCAAAGACGAGAACTTATTTTCCCGTTGCATTCTGTTTGCTACAGGAGCAATAGCTGTTAGGGTACCAAGCACCGCCTTATGCACCGTGTGCAACACACCCTCAAATCTCTTACGGTCTTCCGTCATATTGACATCTCGATCCATCTCCTTAATGATGGAGTTGGGAACACCTTTAATGCCTGTTAACTCATCTGATAACTTAGAAATAATCTCCGCCGGTTTAAACGTGCGGAAATGGCCATTAATGTTCTCACGCATAAGCATAGTGGTTTTCACACGCTTAGCCCTTGGCTTCTCCACTTTCTTAGCCACTTTGCCCCCAATGGCAGCATAGACACCTTCATATCGCGTGTCTGAGTCCGATTCCGTGGAAGTGGAATCCGTGGACGAGTCAGAAGAAGAAGAATCTTTCCTTTTCTTCTTCTTCTTCTTCTTGGACTTGGTCTTGCGCTTTTTGCGAAGTCCCGTCCTCCCCCTTTGCTTGGTGAAATCATCACCAGAAGAAACGATATGTTTCTTCTTCTTCCTCCGTTTAGGAGAAGGAGGAGGAGCCCTAAGCTCCATCTCTGAGTCTGTCTCCGAGAAATCCTCCAAAGAAGACTCCTCTTGAACACTCGGCATTCACCGTTTACGAGACACCGGTGGTTTGAGAGCCATTATATGACTCTCCATCGCCGCAAACCCCGTCTCCCAATTTTGAGCCGCGGCGCCGTCAGGCACTATGTCCTCCTCGGAGAGAATATGCGCCCCGGGCTGTGTCGAAGGCCCTGCCGACAACACGGGTGAGGAGTCGTACTCCTCGTCCCCTCCACTCGGAACACGCCCCTCGCCTGCTGCTGCACCTCGCTTACTCCGCTTCGTGGCCATCGGGAGCTGAAACAAAGATTTTTGGTCAGTCCCGGTATATATATATGTCACAATATGGTTGTTTCAAACTCATTTGGACATCTATTGGTGTTGGAGAACGTGTTTATACCGTTATAACACAGGCGTAATAAGCTAAATTTGTGCGTGGGTTGAGGGTCAAGCCCAAACCTTACGCGGGGTCAGGACCAGTGTATCGGCCCGCCCATCCCTCTGTTCCGCATACTTCTCCCACCTGTGACTACTACGTCAACAAGTTGGAGAAAATGCTACGAAACTCGGAGAAACGCCTGAAAAAGTTTGTGGGGAGTCTATAAAAGAAACCCAGGAGCATCTCCAACATTACTCTCTATTAGAGTACGAGAGAATTTCCACAGGAGACGAGGCAGAGCCCACATCTCTACCCATAATCACACGGTGACTCGGGTGTTGACAGAACCGCTAATGACCGGTTTCAATCCTTCGAGAAGGAATTCTATCCTTGGTTTTTTATAACCAGATAACTCGTCCAAAATGGACCAAAGAAAGTCTAAACTTTCCATAATGATGCTCTAATGCATCATGATTAAGCTAACCACAGTTTTTATGATACTTACTGCGTATTAGCTTGTATGTAGACTAAATTTGCCGGAGCAACCCAACGACATGTAATCCAGTCGTGAGTTGTATATGCTAATTGCTGGTACCTCACATGCTTCCTTCTCCCTAGCCTGAGGCTGTATACCGAGGTAAAATATATATATATATACACACACACACACACACACACACACACACACACACACAAGTTCATAGACTACAACCCATAACTACCTCTCCCTTGGTATGTACACATTGAGAACGTTACTAGGTGAAGGGTGAGGATTGCTTGTACTGTACTGTGTGTGTGTGTGGGGGGGGGGGGGGGGAAGGGTACACCATTACACCCCATAATGGGAAAGAAACCGTCAAGAGCAGTAAATCAATGTTAACTCGACCCCCTTCACACATCCCACAGTCGCCACTTATGTACCAAAGATTAAATCTAGATCCACCCCGCCACCACAACAACAGCACAAGTTCTAGATAAAAGATTCACCAGGTACTTGTAGTACATGGGTGAATGACAACGTAGTCTAAATACGGACGAAAATAGCTTTAGTATGGAACATGAAGTAGAAAATGTGGTTCCATGATCAAATGGCTACATATATTGGCACAGATTTGGTGAAATGGGAGAGAATGCAAAAAGACAAGATGGCGGCCAGAGAACACCGTCGATTTCACTTTTAAATTGCATTAAATTATGTTTTATTATATTTTCCAACTCAAAAGTAGCGGGTAAACATGAAGACATATACAAAGAATAAATGTTGCTTCTTAGATTGTGAAATTAGGCTCTCATAATGACTCAATTCATTAGCCCGATTTTTCGACCGTTTTTATATAAGGCCGGTCTTCACCCGCATACTACAAGTACCGGGTGAATCTTTTATCTACACAAGTTCCTGCTTACCAAGAGGTGTATACATACACACACATACACTGTCCATTCCAGTAAAGCCATTCCACATTTTACTATGGGGGCCACAATTAGCCAACGATCCAGAGGGAACTGACTGATTGGTTCAATGTTAGGATAATGTGACTGAGTGGGATATCAGATCATGGTGCTGGCAGCAGAATATTAAAAGTGGACATGAGTGTGCACTGTCACAAGTCGGTACCCGTCCTGATATGACCATAGATGTTGACAGCACGTAAAACTCCAACAACCAACCAACCAACTATAGAGATCTATACATGTACATATCTACATGTACATATCTACATGTACATATATATATACATGTACATATATACATACATATATATACATATATGGATAGTGATAAACCCTTTGTCGCGTGTAATATTAATAAGCTCTGTAGTGGTCTCCCCCCCCCACCCTGGGGTGGGTGGGGGGAGGGTCCTGCATGCCCCCCCCCCTTCCATGGGGTGGGACTCTCCACTCGCATATACATATACATATACATATATACATATACATATTTAAATATACATATACACACATGCACACCAGTCGCTCGCTGTCCATTCCAATAAAGCCATTCCTCCCTTTACTACGCGTGTGGCAATTAGCCAACGATCCTTAACGAACTGTCGAACCACATTGCGGAGACGCCATTCTTACTTTACCTTCTAATGGGGCGACAGTGGTGTCAGACAGGTACTTTACCGCCAACACTAATACTACTAATACTACTTCTGCCCCCACTGCTGCTGCTACATCCACGGCACTCACCTGCCTCTGGAACCGGGAGCTGGGGCTGAAGGCGCCCCGACAGGAGATGCCCATCTGCACCCGGCCCTGCGCCATTTACCCGAGGGACACCGCGCTGGGCGGCCGGCCCGACTTGATTTCCCGCCCGGCAGGCCCGTGAAATGGCACCATTTTCGGCAAATCGAACTCGGTCCTCTCCCTGACTGACACTGATACCCGTCGGGTGTTTGTGTTGATCGCGGCGCTGGTTCCCCCCCGATCCCTGTGCCCGAACCCTGCGCCCCGGCCTGTCCCGTCCCGTCCGCCGGCCCGTCAAGGGTGCATGCTCGCGGGGCTGGAGTGGTTTGATGCCGTCTGGTCGGGATGTCTACTTCGGGGCTACACCCACACCTATACGTACACCCTCCCAGCGGTAGGTGTAGGTGTAGGTGTAGGTGTAGGTGTAGGTGTAGGTGTAGGTATGGTGTACGGGACGGTGGGGGTTCACAGGCCTTGTCTGTGGTTTGAGGGGAACTTTAGTAGCTGGGATCGTAGAGGAGGAGAGGGGGGGGGGGGAGGGGGAGGAGGAGAGGAGGAGAAGGAGGAGAGGGGGAGAGGAGGAGAGGAGGAGAGGAGGAGAGGAGGAGAGGAGGAGAGGAGGAGAGGAGGAGAGGAGGAGGAGGAGGGAGGAAGAGGGGAAGAGGGGGGAGAGGGGGGAGAGGGGGGAGAGGGGGAGAGGGGAAAAAAAAGATGTACATGTATGATTGCCTACCGCCCTGGTCTGACCCAACCAGGCCGCCGTCGAGCCCCTCCTGAACGTGGCCTTGCGGTTCCCAACAGCCCTCATGCTGGTGTAGTTCAGGAAAAGGACACCAGGTGCGCGGAGAGCGGCGCCATCTTGCATTGCGGTTTCCCGTGAAAAAGCTAGGAGGCGCTCATGCTGGTGTAGTTTATGCAAAACGACACCAGGTGCGTGGAGAGAGGTCGCGAAACGGACTGTATATATGAGCGCCCCAGTCTTTAGCAGTTGGTATATGTGTGTTGTCCCTGTTTTCAGTTTTAGTCGGGAAATGGGACAGGTCGGGTTGTGACGGGCAGTCAGTTTTAGCACGTGAATCGTATACGGGAGGTGTGTACCAGGCTATAAAATAGCAACAGATACATACATTGCACAAGCTCTTACCCACCCACTCTCCCTCCCGCCTCAGCTGACTGTCAATCTGGAAGTTTTCAGTTGTGTATCTTCTTAACGAGCGCCAATTTATATATAGTCTAATGAGAGCAGAAACGAGTAACCAGTGCCATCCTACATATCTCTGTCCGTCTGAATAAGAAATAACCGTCAAGTAGTAGTACTAATATTATCCTTCCCCGATCATTAACCTCCTCCACCCTACCGTCCCAGATGGGACTGATGGCGCCCCAGATGGGACTGGTGGCGCCCCCAATCGGCTTGCCGCCTCACTAACCACATCAGACTACCAGGATCAGTCGCTCCCTGGTGCAACCAACCTATCCATTCTGTGAGAAACATGTTATACAGACATATCTAAATAATAGTATTATATCAATATATAAAACACAACAGTTTATTGAGGTTTTACCTACTAGCAACATCTAGGGTCATAACAGGATGGATACCGACAGTATGCACTCAATGTGACTTTATAGTGCTGCCTCACTAGGAGACCGCACCACTGGCACCATGCCCCATATTCCACTCAGCCACATTATCATGATATAGAGAAAAAACGAGTCATTACCGTCTGTTAGTAATGCAGAGCGTTAGGACGAGTACCGACAAGCATACATTTTGTAAGTCATTAGTTTGACTCGGCCAGGGTTCAAACCCAAAACCTCCCGTACAAGAAACCAACCAGTGCGCTTACCAATTCGGCCATCCCGTCCAGATATATCTGAGCGTGCGCGCGCGGACACACACACACACACACACACACACACACACACACACACACACACCCCGAGTCGTGTATATCATAACGTCAGTCTTAGGTTGCACATCCAGTGGTAGAGGTGAAGTAAATACATAAAAAGCTGGGGATGGTGTGTGTGTGTGGGGGGGGGGGGGGTCGTGTGGGTATTTTTCTTGTGTCTGAATGTATCCAGGCTACGTGCTACCCACAAGGGCAGTATGTTGAAAAACACTAGCTAGTGATGTACTTTGAATACGAAATCAAGATTCACACACTTCTTGTCAAATGGCGTCTTATACAAATATATATGGCATGCCACAATGGAAGTATGAATTTGTTGGTTAAAAAAAAAATAAATTGTGAGTGAGATTGCAGCAACCAGTCAGCCGAGAGAAAATAAATCCTGATCACAAATATATATAAGTAGGGCACACAAATTCCTACTGTACCTATGACTTAAAACTAAGGTTGACTGATCAGTGGTTTCTTTACACCGTGTCGGCAGCATAGGCTATATTCACGGCAAGAATTGTTTGGTTTTTATTCAACCATCGCTTTTACAGAATGCAAAAGCACAGAATCAATTTTGTGTCAGTACACTGTGGATTTAAAAAGCTCTCAGTCACATAATTTGTGGCTAAAGGAAATAGAATTTAGATAAAAGGTTGTTAATTGATCTAAATGGTTTAATGGACTATAATTGATGATATAGACCAGCTGCCCTTAAAAAGGATAAAAGGTTTTCTTGCTTTACTTTTGTGAAAAGGTTGTGCATGCTGCTTGCAGTGTAAACCTGTTGGTGCAGGGCCAAGAAATCGACACAACTTAATAAAATGTGCTTGAGTGTAAGTGGGGACTGACACCCAATACATTCAGGGGGAGGGTCCCCCTTGAACAGAAAAGCATGTGTAAGCCGCGAGTGGCCAATACGGCAGCGGCTAAGGACCACTTGGTCCCGTCGAACTCCCGTGTGGGTATGTGGTGGTTTTCCCACAGATGGTTCAATTTCTTGAGGTTTATTGATGTTTTCATCCCACTCATGTTGGCATTTGGATTTGATGTGGGTGGCTATTAGTGGTTTCAGATCAGAGTGAGGGATCATACATGACACAACATCACAGTTCAGAGCCTCCTTCGCAGCCCGATCAGCTTGTTCGTTTCCTCGGATGCTGGCATGGCCAGGCACCCAGCACAGGTGGATGTCATATTCATCTGTTGCCAGTGGGTTCATTTTATAAATGACCTTTGCCACCATAGGGTGGTCTACTTTCAGTCCAGCAACAGCCTGGAGACAGGAGAATGAATCACTGTATACAACATAGTTAGTTTGGTTGGAAATCTTGACACACTCCAACGCAAGGTAGAGTGCTTGGGCTTCTGCAGTGAAAATTGAGCTCTGATCAGGCATGCGAACGCCAAATCTTTCCCCTTGTCAAACTGCTGCAGCAGCTACCCGGCTTTGGTCTTTGGAACCATCAATGTATATGGAGAGGTGGTCTTCAAACTGGCTTTGAATCTCTGCATGTAGTCTTTGATATTCAAGCGGGTGTGTCCCAGACTTCCTCAGTTCCGCAAGTCGAAAAGGCATTTCTCTTGGAGCGTCGACATTTTCAGTTATACAAAGCATTCGAATGGGGGTAAGGCAGTGGAGGAGGGGGAGGGGGGTGTGTTCAATCATGCATGAATTTCCATTATTTAATCAAATGTTGATAGCACATAAAACCACCTCATGTTAAGTGAGAACAAAACAAGTACATATCTATAACTACCCCCCCCCCCCTCACACACATCACAACTTCAATCCTGCCAAATTCGATTGGAAAATAGACATTTCAAATACCAAAGACCCACCCTACACACCACCATCACCATGCTTCTAACAAAGCTGTCATCTCTAGAACGATATGCAGTTATGATCACACCACACCACTAACATTTGCCATGCTAGTCTAACATACAGTTATCCTTTTTGTGGATTTCTCTCATTTTCCCCCATATCTCATTCTTTACATTAGATATTTTGTTACCATACCAATTCTTAGCGATGTACTTTGTTGTAATTGTTCATCTATATTGCTATCTAATTTTGCTAGTGTGTAGTTTAACATTGGGACTGGCAGACCATCGGCACTGAAAACATATATCATTCAGAGGAATGAGTGCATTTCAATCAAACAAAAACTGATATGAGCCTGTCTCAAAAGGTGATAACTAATATTTTTTTTGTTCGTTGTAATTATTGACACAAAACAGCACAGAAACGGCTACACTGAAAACACAAGGACATTTGCTTCAAATCAATATGTATTCTATTGGGATTATGAAACACCATGTAAAAACCAAATCAGTTTATTCTCAGTAAATGCATAAGCAGATAGTATGTTGATCGTTACAATGGACAAAGTTTTGTACCATATTGCTTAGCACCTTCTGAGACAGTCTCATATATTTTTTGTAAACCCACAACTAAAGACTATTCTCAAGGCGCAAATACAAGCATTAGCAGAAAACATGCATACAGCTAGTTGCAAGTCGCTGATGTGGTGGTGAGTTGCTAGGCTTGTGTGTGGCCTACTTACAGGTAAGATGACAAGACTCACACCTCAGGTAGAAACTGCCGAACATTTTTTGTTTGTTTGTTTAGTTTTTTGTTATGACATTGCAGCGGGCTAGACTACCCTCTCCGGGTGGGAGGAGCACAGGAGTGTGTTAATCGGCGCAGGCTGGGTACGCCAGGACTGCGGACTGACATACTCTAACTTCTAAGTCTAAGCAGATGACGATATATAATGATGATATATAATGATATAAAGTTAGGCTACGATCTGGAAGACAAAGAACAACATGGGTATGGGTTGATCAGTTTAATACTAATGTTGGTTGGGTTGTTGGAATTTTACGTCCTAGCAACATCTAAGGACGGATGTCAACTTGTGACAGTGCACACTCATGGCGACTTAATAGTGCTGCCCCACTGGGAGACCAGGCCACCAGCACCACACTCAGTGACATTATCCTGACACTAAGCCAACCAGTCCTTGCCCTATCCTAATAATGCAGAGCGCCTGGCTAGGAAGCGACAAGTATCAATTTTTAAGTCATTGGTTTGACTCGACCAGGGTTCGAATCCCACGATCTTCCAGAACGGGAGACGGACGCTCAACTCATGTGGCCATCCCGTCTGGTCAATCTATAATGATATAGTATATGATATATACTGACGATATATAATCATGATGTATACATTTCTTAATTGAATAATCAACTGAATGGGGACCTTTCATGAGCTATTTCTCTCGCTATACACTTGGTGGCAGCACCCATTCCTGGTCCAAGTCGCCCATCATGGTTGGATAGAAGGGTGTAGGTGTGTGTGTGCACTGGTGGTGTAGGTGTGTGGTGGGGGTGGTGGTGTGTGGGGGGTGTAGGTATGTGGTGGGGGTGTAAGGGGTACTGGGGGTATAGGTGTGTGTTATGGGGTGTAGGTGTGTGTAGTGGGGTGTGTGGTAGGGGTTTAGGCCTATGGTGGGGCTGTAGGTGTGTGGTGGGGGTTTAGGGATGCTAAAGATTGTGAGGTGCCGCTCTGCAAGACACCCCTATCACAAACCACCTACACCCCCACCACACACCGTCAACCCCCACCACACACACCATCAACTCCCACCACACACACCTACACCACCACCACACCCACCCCACCATACACACTAACCACTACATCCCCATACACCCCCACCACCCACGCCAAAATCCTCACCACACCCCATCACCTCCACAACACACCCACCACACAAACATATGCCCCCACCACCCACCCACCCTACACACCAACCACACCCACCCCACCATACACACTCACCACACACCAAAGCATACAGAGACCGGCATGGTGCGCCATCTGATGAGAGAGTCATGCAAACTGAAAGGTCCCCATTGCACAAGAGTTATTAGAATGACAATTAATAACCATACAAGAGTATAACCATACAAGAGTACATCCACCCTTCAGTGAATAGGTTACTAAATGGTGATGGTGATCATCATCACCATCATCATCAGAGTGTAGGATTATTTTCTTCATAAGCAACTTCATAACAGTAGTTATACAAATCAACAGATATCATTATTATTCATGGATGAAAGTGATGTCGCACAAAAAAAACCACGTCAAAATCATCCATGAGGTGTGCGATAATATTGTTCTCCCAAGCAGAAAATTTTATTTTATGACACTGGCCAGCAACTGACTTATTGGCAGCCATCACTAAGTGTCTGTAAATATCTTAAATCTTCCGGAAATTTTCTTGCATTTAAATAACAGCTGGAGAAGATATGTAGAACATTTTAGAATATATATAATATTTTAGAACTAACTCAAATTACCAAAAGTCGCAGAAACCCATGAAATCGCAACCCCCGCACCCATGATGATGATGATGATGATGATGATGATGATGACGACGACGATGATGGTGATAGTGGTGGTTATTTTTAAGGTTCAAACCCGTGATTAAAACTCGATACGATTTTTTATATTATTTAAATCTACCTGCTAGTGAGAATTTAACTTCTATTCGGTCGAGCTTAATTCTGGTATGAAGATGGATCAATTCTAAATGTTTATATGTGTCCAAAACAATCATTTATCTTAATTCCAAACAATACCAATTCCTCTTAGGTCGCACGCACAGCTGAACTTGATATGCATCGCATTTTGTTCATTGTTCATATCCAGTGGAAGTAAAAGGTGATTTATTAATGGTAAATAAAATCTGATTCATCACAAATACAGGCTCTGTGACAGCATTAAAATGAAACCAAACAATAAATAGGGTTGGGAGATCGGGTCATGGTATGGGCGGCTCGGATGACAACAATGAACCCAATATATTTATCCTTAAATTTTTATTATTTTAAATAACATAGTATAGTTATACAAATCCTACCTGGCTACAGATGATGGATAGCGGGTGTTTTCCCGAGGTACGAGGCTCGGATAGTCATGGGTCAGGGAGAAGGAAGCACATCCGGGTCCAGCAATCTTTTATGTACTTTATAGGATAACAAAATATGTTAACTATTTATGGATACTATTGTGATTTCGTTTTGGTTCCAGCGAAACGAAATAATCATGTAGAGTCGGCAAGCCCTGACCCACAACTATCCGAGGCTAGTACCTCGGGAAAACACCGGTTATCCATCATCTGTACCCAGGTAAGTACTAAGATTCATATAACTATACTATTTTACCTCGGTACTACGCCTCTGGCTACTTGTAGCCCAGGGATAATTTTACTTAATCTTATTTTTTATCCCTTTATAATTTAATTTTAGTGTAAAATATTAATTTTGTTTCTCATCTGTCTTTAGTTTGCGAGTAGGTAAGTCGCCAGACCGCTTGGTTTCTCTGGTCGTTTGTTGTAATGTTTTGCAAACGATCTAGCCGTCTTCCACCCAGCATGAGCAAGGATTCTCTTTACAGAGAATCCCAATTGTCTTGCCTTGGAAACCATGGCTCCCCACATTGAGAGGGATGTGTAGCATCCTGTATTGACCTCTGCCTGTTTAAACACTTTGATGGTCCATCTTGCGAGTGTATCTCTCGAGATAGCTACTAATCAGCTTTATCAAACCACATAAAGCTGTCTGGTATTCCTTATTCCATGTGACTTGGATATATAAGCCCTAATGGCTGAAACCACACATATCTGTGTTTATCTTCCGAAAAACTATTTAATGTACTGTGGACAGTGGGTCCCCTGTGCGATTCGACTTTAGTAATGTCTCTAATGTTGCCTCATCCTTATCTATTTCTAGTCCATCCAGTGAGAGTGCCACAATTGTTCGGCCTCTGTGTCCCGTCACTAGCAGTAATAGCACTGCTAACTTAAATCCTAGTTCCTTCATTGAGAAATGTCTATTGCTAGGCCATGACTTGAATAACTTAAATACTATCGACACATCCCAAAACCTATTATATTTGGGTTTGGGTCGGTTTCTTTCATACTCCGATCTAATGAACCATTGTACCAACTGATGTTTTCCAATTGTTTGTCCATCGATTCTTGGTAGAATAATTGAAAGCGCACATCTTGCGGCATTAATTGCACCAAATCCTAATACTTCATCTTCTAGGATTCTTAGAAATCTTAATATTTGGGCTATTGTAGGTTTTAATGGTTTGACTCCTTTTAGAAGGCAATGAAGTCCCCATTTCTTTAAATAACTTGTGCATAATTTCACCATTCCTTTCCTCCGGGCATGTGAAATAAGTCTTTCTTTCAGTCTGGGTCAGTGTTCATTCAAATATTCTACAAGGCCTAAGCTGGGCAGCACAACCATCAATATAGTGTTCACACTTACAATTCCATTGCAAGCAAGTATCGAAGATATCGATCCACTTCCGGGGTGGCCGCCACCGGACCCACCCGAGTCGACTCCAGATAGCCCCGAGTTGCGGCCAGACAGCGGCACATACATATTATCAACAAATGCAACATCAAAGCCCAACTCAGGCCTAGCAACACAAATAGCATCAATATTAGCAGGCTTGCCCAAATCAGGCCCTGCTATAGCACAAAAACACCCCTCAACACAAACATCAGAGTCCAACATATCACCACCTTTGGCAGCCACACAGTCCGCAATAGAAACAACTTAGTTAGAGTCTGTGATAGAAACACTGTCGTTAACGTTCACACATATACTCCCCCAATCTGGGTCGGCAGAGCCGGACTTCCATTGCGAGCCACTCGCCGACAAGATGCGTCCCCATGTGGTGGAACTAGGTCAGCCGGCCCTGCCAGGTGGCCTGCAAATGTACCAAGTCAATACTTCTTCCTCTTGCACGCCTCAATCGTGTGCTCAGACGATTTACAAATAAGGCATTTATGCTCATAATCATAGCGTCGAAGCGTACAAGCGTCCTTGTTGTAATTGTGACTGTAGCACACTTTAGGGCCGTCGAATGACTTTCCCGAGTAACCCGTGCATGCCGGCCTCCTAGCCTCACGCGTGCTATGATAGTTGTCAACATTAAAATGCAAAATGGAGATCTCATCTCCCATCTTAAAGGCCTTCAAGCCGGTGAGCTTAGCCTTCGCCTGGATAGCTTTATCATAGCCCTGGTACGCTCTGGACGTGTAGCCACCGGCGGTGGCATGCATAGCCAAATAAGCGACATGGCCCATATAGCCCATCACATCGTCATAGTCCATCCCCACCACCTTGCCACGCTCCACTCCCCACATCAGGGCAGCATAAACAAGTCCCATAGCATTCACTTTTTTAAGGCTCTTCTCCTTCGTAAACTTATTTAGTGCAAACTCACTGCATTTTCAGTGTCGCCGCTGCCTGCTACCCCTCTGTCTCGGGCCTCGTTACTGGAGTCGGATTCGCCGCTAGATGAACTGCTGTCACTCGGGGAGTCATCCAGCCCAGGGTCCGCCGCCTGCTTCTTTCCCCCCGGTGGCTTTGGCTCCATCTCCGGTTCCATCCTGTCCAATTCCGCATGTAGCGCCTGCTTCCGTCGGTCCCAGCTGCCGTTTCAGGTCCCGCTCCTCTTCGTCTTCTTCATATTCCTCCAGATTACATGCTACGCTGGCCGTGGTGCGCCACACACCGTCGGTTCCTCGCCCAAACCCCCCGTCTGCCTCCTCCTCAGCAGGCTCCGACTTGATCGCCCATTTGGGCATCTTTGCACTTGGAACCTCGGGTGGGGGTGGGGGTGGGGGTGGTGGTGTCAGCTCCGATGGCATTGCTACCACATGGTTAGTCGCGCTCGGAGCGACTCAGCATGTCCACTCTAAGCTAGATATCATAGGCAAATGGCCGATAATCCTACCCGACCGTTGCGGGTGGGGGGTACGCAACTCCCACCCACCCCCAGCGGCAGCCAATCAGCGGCCGATCCGTCAGTCACTGGCCGTGAGCACCACCCAGAGCGCAGTCTTGGGGGTTGCGGGTTTGAATCCCATGAAGGGAAAATAGATATACGATGATGGATATTAATAATATTTGTATAAATGCTTTATACTCCACATTTTGTCTAAACCATATTGTTCTAAATGTTTTCTTATAAAAAGGAATGCCAAAAGGGATGTTGTCCATACGTCTCCATGGACTGTTAGTGGTCCCTGATGTTGTAGGTTGTTCCTTTCTCTTGGGAATCTGACGTCTTTTGCTGATGATGTTGTTGCCGCTAGCCATGGTTGCGTTTCCCAATCTAGTACTATCAGTACTGCGTGTGTGTGATCCATCTTGATCTTCCTGGCCACTCTGCTGATAATGCTGAATGGTGAAAATATGTAATAGAATTTATTATTCCAGATTAATGAGAATGTGTCTACTCTCCTGCTTACTGGCTCTGGATGCCAAGACACATATTTAGGTAACTTTTTGTTATTATGCGATAGGAATAAGTCAATTTCTGGGTTGGCCCATTTGTGACAAATGTGGTCAAAAATACTCTGATTCAGTGACCATTCTAAATGGCCGTGAAAATGTCGGCTTTTCTTGTCAACCAAAGTATTTTGACTGTCTGGAATATGTGCTACTGTTAGCCATATCTCATGTTTCTCTGCCTAGTCCCAAATGAGTTTAGCCATATAATTACATGGTTTGGAACGAATCATTCCCATATTACACATGTAAGCCATAGCCTTTGTGTTATCTGTTAAAACCCATACATGATTTTTAGGGACGTGAATCAGATTACGGAGTCCTAGATAAATGTGATAGGAGATTTCATCTTCCATCCAATGACCACCTGTTGCCTGTTGGTCTCTATGAGCCCCCCCCCCCCCCCCCCAGCCTTCTAATGAAGCATCTGTTGTAACTGTAGTGTTGGGATTTAATATGAGCTTTGCCATAAGAATAGCTGGTGCATATGCTATCATAATTCCTATCAATACTGCGACTTATCATATCTTTGGTTTGTTCAATTTTAATAATTGATTTGCTGTTGTTGTAAATTCATCAACTTTTTGTTCTGTTAATGAAATGGTCATTTCTGTGGTGTCAATAAAGAATCCCAGAAACTCTAACTTGTCTGTTGGCGTAAGTACTGATTTAGTTTCATGTATGTAGAACCCTAATTTTGTAAATGTTTCACAATTTGTCTACTGCTGTCTGGCATTGTTGTTGTGTTTGTGCAACAATAAATGAATGATCAATATATGGAAATATAATATGCCCATCTGGAAAAAATTTGGTTTAAGTAACCTTGTGAAAATGTGTGGACAGCAAGCCAGTCCATACGACATACACGTGAACTCATAAAGTTTGCCGTTCCAACATTGAGATATTTCCGATCAAGTTTATAGATAGGTACTGTATAGTATGCATCTTTAAGATCCACACTGGCTAGCCAGGTGCCTTGCTAAGTCTCTTCCTGTATCTAAGGACAACATTTTTAAGTGCTTGTATTCTACAAATTTGTTAAATAATGCTAGATCTAAAATTAGTCTTACATCTCCATTTGGTTTGGGTCGCAAGAAAATATTAGATATGAATTCCCCAGCCACATGTATTGCTGGTTCTATAATGCCCTTTTCACCAAATTTAAGGTCTTGATTGTCTAACGCTTCGCGTTCTGAACCGTGAAATCGGTAGGGGAAAGGTATGCTATTTTGAATAGGTTCTTCTATCAAGGGGATTCTTACCCCTTCAGTTAGACTAAGGATAGTTAAATTATTGGTAATTCTATTCCATTCCGACAGGCAGTTATTAAGGTTACCAGCTTGAAATATGCTTACTGGTTTTTGCGTTGCCATTTCTATTTGTTCCCTGGGCGTTCCAGCCGAACGACTGCCTCTGGCTCCTTCCCTTGGCCTGGAAGCTGAAGTTTTTCCCAAACCGGCCTCCTCGTTGCCTTCGAAAATCCTGCCTCATCTTCTTGAAGCAGCTATGAGTCGTGTCTATGGACTTCTTGTCCGTTTCGATAGGTTTGCCGCACTTGGAACTCGTCTCCACTTGTTTAAACTAGTACTGGAGTTGCCCACCGAACATTTTCGTCTTGTCCTGTGGTTTCCCCTTAATGGGCTTGGGGGCAAGGAATAAAGTATATTCCTTCTCGTCATTGTCGGTGATCTTAGATCTGGCTACCTCCTTTCCTGCGCCCGGGCAGACAGCATTGATAACATTCTCAGATCGTCTGTATGAGAGGAAGTTGCTTGTCACCGTCAGCAAAGTAATCCCCCCATTCATATCATCACACTGCGACGAGAACTTCTTCTCGGCCATCATCCTATTGGCAATAGGCGCGATGATTCCTTTGATCCCGGTGAATTTCTCAGCCATTTTAATTATGACTTCGGCCGGCTTAAAGGTGATAAAGTTCCCTTGTATCGTCTTCCTCATAAGTGTCGTTATAGGGACTTTCTTTCCCCTTTGGACCTTGCACTTTTGGGTTTCCTTTCCACAGGATTTCGCGTATTTCCCCGCATGATTTGTGTCCAAGTCAAAGCTCGTTGAAGACGAGTCTGACGAAGAGGATTTGTGTCCCCTCCTTTTCTTGCTCTTCTTCACGAATGGCTTCTTTTTATGGGCCCTTGTGTACTCACCCCCTTCTGATGAGTGGTCCTTCTTTTTGTGTTTGCGGGCAGACACTACTACCTTCTTCTCTGACTCATCGTCAGACGAGGCCTGATCCTATGAGAGGTCCTCCCACTCAGATTCATCAGAGTCCAGCGTAATTTTCGCTCTCTTTTTCTTTGTGGCTGCCACTCTGGAAGGAAGCATCTCCATCTTTTGCTGAACAAGTATCGTGACTTGCTCATCCAGGTCAGCTGGGCCGGGGCTGATATCGTACCCCACCCACCTCGTCCGAATCGGTTTGTTCTGGTGAGGGCGACCTTTGTAACCGTGCCGGCAGTGAGTGGTCTTCATCTTCACTGAGCGCATGAGATGCCTCTGCCGTACTCCGCCTTGTAGCCATGCCTCGAAGACTGTGAGTAAAACCAAAAGCCAATGGATAGGCATTGTTTAGGGCTGAATATCACACTGATAATTAGAGTATAATTATACTAGGTGTATTATGGCGTGAAAACAGATTTTAACGCAGGTGTGTGGCTAATAGACAGTCGCAGGATGATGGCATGGGAAACCAACCGATCCAAACTATGGGTAGGGACCAGTGTAGAGGTCCCTCCAACACTCTAAGTACCCATGAACTTCTCCCACCTGTGCCTTTCTTTGCCAACAAGTTGAAGAAAATACCATAGGACTCAGAGGTCCGCCTTAACGGGAATAACAATTGGGGAATCTTAACGAGACCCAGGAATAAATAATCCTAGCCATGTAAATGGCTCCTGCCATAAACCTCTCCGTTTGACAATGGGTGGCTTCATTAATAACCAAAGAATGGATGCATTGTTCTAATATCATATGTAATATGATCGAAACAAAGCTGTAAAACAGTGATAACTTATCGAAAGGTTTCAAAAAACTTTGTAGGTGAATGCTAACATGGTTTTGTAGTTAATGTAGAAAAACTGCCGGAGCTGCTCACAAATGTCCTCCTGCTGTGAGCTGATTATGCTAATTGCTGGACCCGGATGGGCTTCCTTCTCTCTGGGCTATGAGTAGCCAGAGGTGTAGTACCGAGGTAAAATATATATGTGTATGACAGAAACACAAAATCATCGGACTTTGCAATTTTAATATTGCTGCAGACTGAATTAATGCCGAACTGTTAGAAGCACTGACGCTATGCACATCCACTTAGCATCTAATATAGATCTTTGCTACCCAATAATCAGCCCCCCCCCCACCACCCTGTTTCAATTGCGCAACACATGGTGGATATCAATAGGCTCCCGCACTGTAATAGATAACACTCAGGCACCACTGGTTTGCTCAATATCAAGAAGTGACTTAGTGGGAGATCGGATCACGGTATCGGTTGTTCAGAATAGACATTCAACCTAATATATTTATCCTTAAAATTATATATTTTGAAATAATATATATGTATATGACAGAAACTCAACAACCACCGGACTTTGCAATTTTAATGTTTGCTGCAGACAGAATTAATGCCGAAATATTAGAAGCGCTGATGCTATGACACATCCACTTAGGATCTAATATAGATCTTTGCTACACAATAATCACCCCCCCCCACCCTGTTCCAATTGTTCAACGCAGTAGATATCAATAGGCTCCGGCACTGTGATAGATACATAGCACTCAGGCATCGACATTGAAGCCTATCCAAACCTGTCCGCACTTAGAACTGAATATTAAAGGTGCAATAACTTGACCAAGACAACTTTACTTATTCTCATAATCGAATATGATTTCATAGTTCCTCAATTAAAGGTGTGGTAACCCGACCAATGCAACTTTACTTATTCACAATTGCAGGGTCCGTACACATGTGAACATATAGAATTCAATGCTATTTCAAGGCTGTTTTTGATAGGAATTCAAGAATATTTTCAGTGGGAACAGTTTAATGGGATTCAAGGCTTTTCAAGATAACTACCCAAAATAGCTTAAATTCAAGGGTTTTCAAGGCCTTGAATTGGGGCAAATGAATTTCAAGACTTTCCAGGCCCCACACTGACCCTGCAACTGTCATGAGCAACTGTGAGTAGTTTCAATTTGCACAGTGTGAAACAACCTATCCCCTGGGAGTTATTTACAGCCTAGTCATGATCTTAGCATGTCTGTGGTCAAAATGTGGCCAGGGGCCGTATTCATGATGGTCGTTTAGCGAGGCTAAACTGGTTTTGGCGGGGATTTCTGGTTTAGGGGCCGAAAATGTGTATTCATGTGGCAGTGTTACAGTAACTCGGCGAGTTTAATAGGCCTTCGGCTAACACCGCTCTGTACCAAGTTTAATGCGCGAGTTAGTGTTTCAACATGGACATCCTCATTTATCGCCGCTTTCTCGAGAGACGTAACTTGGCCAGGAATCAAATTTTCCGCGACCGGACACATCCATTTGAAAAGTACGATGATGTGGATCTGTTCAAGAAGTTTCGTTTTCGAAGACACGACATTTTAGCCATCACTGACACCATTGCTGAGCAAATCGAAGTTCCGAGTCGCCGCGGGTCGCTTCCACCATTGCTGCAGGTACTTGTTTACATTATACTCAGACCGCGATTTCTCCACTCTTCGTTCCTCTCCCATTAAATTACAGCAGCCCTGTGCTTTGCTCCGTGTAGTTCCTTTTGTGCCTCTATACTGACCTGACATTTGCTTCTAAAACGCGCAACGTTGTACGCTTCATATCGGTTGTCAGCCAGCATTGTTTTCATTCAAAAGTAGGTCATGTAGCCTTTCACCCGAGTCACTGCTAGATCGTTTGCCAGTTTGCCAGCGTGCACTACATCGTTGTGTTAATAATACCACTAAAATCTTAACTTTTGAACCCTATCTACCAATTCTCTTTCCGGTCATTCAGTTCGGCAATTATTGGCGTGACGTTGTGACTGTCACCTACTAAATGTCCCACACTAGGGCGTCAATAACATGGCTTCCGAGCTATCACTTTTCATCTTTAATTATCGTAAATACACTCACAAGTGCTAATAACTTCCACAATACTGCTCAACTGTAGAACCAACGAACTCACACATTATATTTCAACCTTATCTAGTTTCTGTGACTGTCCTAACTCTTTCCTTAGGTTTCTACCATTTATTTTTGCACGCTATTATATTTCGTTTCTATTATTTCTTGCTGCTAACCTGTCTGTTTTTTTGGTGGCTTAAATTCTTTCTCGACTTATTGTGTATTGCATTTGTTTCTGCAGGTGATGATCGCCCTACGATTCTACGCAAGTGGCACTTTTCAGGATGTCTGCGGGGAGTTAGTGGGGTTTCACAGCCTACTGTTTCGAGGACTATTCCCAGAGTGACCGCAGCTTTGGTGCGACAGCTGCCCCAATCTATCAAACTGCCCACTCAGGAGGGAGCGGACCGGACAAAAGCGAAAATCTTCAACACTTACGGCTTCCCAAATGTGTTTGGATGCATAGATGGCACGCAAATTCGCATAGAAGCACCCGCCGACTACGAACACGAGTTTGTGAACAGGAAGCACTATCACTCCCTCAATGTCCAGGTAGATGCTCGTAATATGTAATCTCCTCACGTATATGTCGGCCTTCTGTTATTAAAATTGCCCTTCCAGCCTGCGTCAGTTGCACTTAGGATTTTGTTTGGGCGCTTTCTAACCATCACTTACCCCTTGTATATTGCAGGTGATATGTGATGGCGAACTGCGTTTCATCGATTGCATCGTTAAATGGCCGGGCAGCGTGCACGACGCACGCATCCTTCGGGAATCACCTTTGTTCGAAGCGTTTGAGAGCGACCAGAAACCAGTAAATGGTATCCTACTTGGGGATAGTGGGTATATGCAACGGGATTGGCTCTTCACACCCTTCCTCAATCCAAACTCGCCTGGACAGGAAGCGTACAATGTGCATCATAAAGCGGCAAGGTCGATTGTGGAGAGATCGATCGGGGTCTTGAAGAGACGTTGGCACTGCCTCCGTCGCCTGCGACTGCAGCCCGCCAAGGCGTGCAACGTTATCACGGTCTGTCTCATTCTGCACAACAAGGCGCGGATCCTCAACCTCGAAGACCCTTCCGATTCTGAGTCGGACGCCGAATCGGACAATGAAAATGAACGCCACGACAATGACGCAGAAGCGAACCGTCCCGACAACTATCAACGTTCAGAGCGCGTTCGCGCACAAGTGGGCAAGGCAGCTAGACAGAGAACGGTGGACAATTTCTTCTGAATTCGGTGAGTGACGTCTCCATATGCTTAGGTTATCTACCTGTTTCAATGATTGAAAGGGTTAGTTATTACTGCACACAACATTAGGGAAACAATAACGACAACGACGATGTATGTTGACCAACTTCACCCTTGTTTATTCAATACAATCTCTCCATCCTACACCCTTCCACCCATCTCACTCTCAAGTTTTGCTACTTCTAGCGTCTCCCTCCTCAGTCTCATAGTGACTAATTCCCTGTCCACCCGAACCCTCTCCATTTCCCCCTCACGCTCAAGTCTCTCAATGGTCAGAAGCTCCCTGCGGTATTTTAGCACCAGTAAGTCTCTCTCAAGGAGGCTTTTCGCATGCGCGCTCTCACTTTCGGCTGCCTCGTTTTCGACGCGTGCATTTAGCACAGTTGTTTTCGCAGCATTTTTTTTGGGGTTGTGCTCTCTAGGCAGGCCATGAAGGCCTCCCTTTCCGCCGCCTGTCCGGGAAACTCTTTGTGTGGACGACTCCTAGACCGTCCTCTGGCAGCGCGCGCCCGTGAACTGCTTCCAGAGGAGGGAGGGCGAGCCGCGTCCTCCGGGTCTGCCATGACCATCACCGGTTCCCCCGGACACCCTGCGCGCAGGCTTACACTGGCGCCCCCTGCTGACAGGTTGAATGGCACAGGTACACCTAGACTGACGTTTGTCGCCTCGAGCGACGCTGGCCCCAGTGGCGTCGAAGTACGCATAGGCCGTGCAATGTCTTCCACGGAGAAGGAGGTGGCCGCTTCCGGGAAAGTGTAGTTTCCTTCCACTCCTGACAGGGCCACCGTGTGTGACCAGCGAAGATCCGCCTCGGGCATCTCCTCCGCTGGCCCCGTCGAAGGCGTCACTGCTGACGAGCTGGTTGTCGCCGCAACTGGCCCGAGATAGCTGAGGGCATAGGAAGCTGCAACAGAGGAGGCGTGAATAAACTAAAACTTGAACATTAAATTAGTGAACAGGCATAACATGAAATGTCACAATGGGCATTGCGTACATAAGTTACAAGATACAAACTTTCGGAATATAGCACTTTGTCGATAGCTACGAAGCATGTTGGGTTCAATATCCGATGAATAAGCGCATATCACTTTACTATGCATACTGCCGGAAACTATCACCGAGGCACATGTTGTTAAATCGTTTACTAGCGAGAGCTACATGAGAGCGTCAAGTACAAACTTACTTGTTACGCCTTGGAACAAATTTGAGTCTGCGCCAATTATCTGCAGAATGCTCTCCTCAAAGGGAAGGGGTGTGTCAGGGGGACCGCCCCCAGTTTGCCCTGAGCGCCTTTGACGACCGAGGACATCAGCCTTCATCGCCTTCCACTTCTCTTTCACCTCGACCCTCGATCGCCGCGCGATCCCACAGGCGGTGACAGCCCCCGCCACCCGATCCCATGCCTTGTTCTTCTCTTGTAACGTTATCTTATTACTGAAGGCGGAGAAGAGTACGGTCCGGGCCAGCATTACTTCCTCCAGAAGAATACGGATCTCGTGATCACCGTAGTTGGCTTTGCGCTGCCTTTTGCTGGCAGCGGTAGAAGGAGTAGGCTCCGAAGACATATTGATGCGTTTGTTGTCTTACACGTTAAATCTGTTGGTAAGAGTAGAGAGACGAGTTAAGTTTAATGAATACTGCTCAACAACCTGTGTAAATGGCTCAATCTAAAATGATGTAAGACGAACAGATTTTTACTAATGGTTTTCAACTAGTTACAACTTGCAAGTGTTGTGTTACCTAAATGTTCTCCCCCCATCAATATCTCTGTAGGTGCTGCTACGTTTGCAGGGAGCGTGTACGCCTCCATGGAGGGCCCCTAGAATGGCTCATGAAGATCACATTGGGAAGATGTATTTCCGCACAGTATAAGTGTGACGCAAAAAGTTGAGGTAGTGATATATGTTTGTGGGTTGACTATAAACTGGCGGACACTCATTCAATATTTAAAGAATTCAGTTACTTATGTATATAACAATTTTCTCAAGTTGTTGGTATAATATCCCACAAAGCATGCTACTTTGATGTCAGTAAACAAACTTGAACAAACGTGTGAGATCGTGAGCAAGTGCGGCATTTTCGTAATATGCATAGTGGGAAACTCACAAAGTCTGGCAAATAGTGTACACAAATATGATTGTAATGACAATATATATATTGCAAGTGCATTTATAATATCCTGGTTCTGAAATTTAAATAAACAATTGTGAGGTTAATTATAAAAAATACTGTGAATATAGTTAAGATACCTAAATGCATGGCAACTTTAGATTATTCGTTTCCCAGATTGCCCTAACTGTTATAGAATTTCTGTATTTACACGAGCGCTCCTTTTAGACACGATATCTACGATGATGTCCAATTGCCGGATTACTTAATTCCATAGAAACTTTTAATTGGGGTGCGATTGCAAGTCCCAGACTGTTTATTGATGTGGCTGAGGAGGGCTATGCGGGTCACCCCATCCGCGCAGTTAACGCTAAATCGTCAGGACAACTTTTGTTCATGTGAAAAGGAGGCAGCGCAATATTAAGGCACCTGTGAAATGTTTAGCTATATAAATAGTCTGTATAGAAAACTGCTTGACAAGTAACGCGCAAGCGGCAAATGTGTTTGCGTTATTGAGACACGGTGCATGCTGAATAGTACGTCGTATGTAATTTTGTTTGTTCTCGTAAATATGCAAATATAACCTTTGTAAACTCATATCTCAGTGAATGGTAAATCTCCAATTCGGAAACGGTTTGCTGTTATAATCATGCATCATGTGGTTTTATTTGCTTGTAACTAACGTCAAAGGCAGCTCTGATTTGTTGGGAGAATAAATGGAAATTGCAGATTGTAATTAGGCAGACTGGTGTTAAGACTTTATTACTTTGTTTGGCACAGGTAGCCTATATAGGAAATAAGTAAGAATAGTATTTACTATTGTTGTATCGCACAGGGTTGTACGAGTTGTCGTCAGCTGCCGGTAAAATGTAGATAAATGCATAAAAATGTGCTGCTGCAGAGGAGCAGCAAGTCACCACAGTCGACAAATGGTTGGATTAATTTCAACGTGACGTGCAAGTCAAGGAAAAAATTATAAACGTAAAGTTAAGCGGCACAAATATTTGGATATGAATGGGCTATAATAGACTGGCCACACATCGTAGAACCCATCGTACAACATATATATAACTGCACTTTAAACGTCCGATCGCCCGCGTTTGCATTCACATAAGACATAAAAAGTACTTACTTGTTATTAGCTCGGCATTTGCGGTACGTGTGGCTCATTGTCACTCTAGTGGCAAATTTGCCCCGCGGCGTCGGCAACCATAGCCAGCTGGGTGTCAGAGAGGGAAAACATGGTAGACAAATAGGGAAATTTACCTGATGAGTTAGGTCGTTTCTGGCCGTTGACAGTAGTTGCGAGGCTCCGACGATGTGCGGAGTTTAGCCGGATAAATAGTGGTGTTGTGAGTGTGGTTGGAGCGTGAGTAGGGCGTGAATATACTTGGAAGAGTAGTGAGTCGGTGAGTCGTTCTCGTCGGAGTTGTGGAGGAATGGCTGCACGTGAGCAGTAGGAGCAAAACCGAAAGTACCCGGCCGCTTTGACACATGGTACTACGCGAAGAGCGCTTGTCGCCGATACAGGCTCAGAGGGATACCCCCATATCTAAAAATAGCCGTAGGGTTAAGTATAGTGGCCACGCTGTGTGATAATGAATACGCCGTGACATATCTGGAACACCGGATATAGCTAACCCGAAACGGGCATTTAACACGGGAGCAGATAAGTAATTCATCATGAATACGGGCCCAGTAGTGTCAATCAGCCCTAATCACCCTCCTCAGCTCCTAGAGTGACGTAGGACATGGACTATTTAGACTTGGAAAGTAAATTTGAAGCCCTTTGATTCCACCTTATATAACCTATGTGAGTCTAGCCTTCCCTTCACCGAGTGACATCACATAACGTGGAGTTCTCTGTGGCGGAGTGGTTAGAGTGTCTGACTTTTTTCTAGGTCGGATGCCTGATCTGAGGGTCGGCGGTTCGATTCCCCATGCCCCCACCTCTGCCAATTTGGATTTCCACCGCTGTGTATAACTTACAGCGTCATCAAAGGCTGGTTGCTCTCATACCATGTCTATGTGGTGTGGGAGGTTAAAAATCCCTTGGGTCGGTAAAAGTGTAGGCCCGAGCTTTCTATCGACAACCTGGCCACAGCAGGAGCGTCCACATCGCGGCCCTGGGAATCAGCTATCTGATTGCAAATCCTGCTACCACCATCCACCAACGAGAGCACATCCCACGAATAAAGATCATACCTCTGCTCGAAAATCCGTTGAGATAACTGGTGGAAGGACACGCTGAAGAAGTATTACTCAGTCTCAGTGTGATTTTGCTGGACTGATCAGTCCCTAGCTTCTGGGTTCGAGCTCAGATACGGATAGCCTATTCTAAGTGCAAAATGATGGATGTTTCTATAATGTGAATAATTTGTTGAGATACATATAGAATATGTATACATACGTGAAATGCTTGGCAAATTTAGGTGACCAGATCTTTAAATTAACCAAATTCAAAGTACAGTAAAACCTCTCTAAATCGACCAACCATGGGACCGACTTTAAGTGGTCCATTTAGGGAGGTGGTATATGGGTCATTCTCAGAAACTGTGTACCACTTGAGGTAGTCTACTTGAAATGCATATTTCAAAGGAACCCATTATTGGAGTGTCAATATTTAGATTTCATCATTTAGCCCAATAATGTGGGAGATATTTTAGATCAAAAGTAAATGTTAATATTGTGTATTGGGATGGATGTAGCTAAATAAATAGAAAATTACATCACTAATTTGTGACATTGTGAACAGCATTGAAAATAAAGTGTCACAAACTTAATCAAAACCTCTGAACAACAACCCATTTCACTTCAAATGGTCATATACAATGTCTTCATTAAGTTGAAAACATTTATTTCTTTCTTTTTTTTTAATTTAAAAAAATAGTTGACCTTTTCTGGAGTCATTAACATCATAACATTCGTTTCCACTTGCAAGTACTATCAAACTCTGCATCAAACACTGAGTACAGATACAGTACAGGAACTATTTTCACCATTTCACACTCTATGCATGGACCCAGTTATGGTATAGTAAAAGATCAATCCTGAAATTGCCCCTAAACATTGAAATTTGAGCCAAACATTCGTGTAAAATTGTTGATTCCATAACCTAGCTAATATTTGTCTGCTTTTCTCTTTAATCATCACAAATAAGACAAAACCATAGCAATGAGGTTTTAAATTATTATTACTACTGTTTATAAAGCAAGTGGCATGTGAAATGTCCTAAAAATGTCAAGCTTTGTATGGAAAATATTTGATTTTGGAGTCAGATTGGTTTCCATGCTATACTGTTATTTATTGGGTGTGAGCATCATTTGACCTACTTAAAAATGTCAGAATATGTTTATTTTCAATTATTCAGATGCAAAAGGACATACACTTTCAGGTAGCTTGTATATATAGACTTTGACAGTATTTTGATTTTGTGGTACTGATGTCAGAGTATTGGTACACAACTTCTGAGAACGACCTATATATACATGCCTCAGGTGTCTTAAGCAGGTGTATGTGCCTGCCTCTGATCACAAGAGCAGGCTTCAAAGTAAAGTGTGACCGATGGCCGAATGAGCTGATTGTTCAAGTCTTGTGTGATAGGTTGTGGATTCGTATCACAGCTGAGACGAACAAATGAGTTTAAAAACGTAATTGTCTCAACCTACATTGGCGCTAGGCATTACTGGGATAAGATATGGAGCAGTGAAATGGGGAAGATCAATTGTCCGCAAATTGAAAATTCCCCTGGTTAATTAAAAAACATAACAAAACAATCAAATTAAATGAGATTACAAAAGTTGGACCAACTTCGCTAATCAATGGGAGAAAAAAATCAATATGGTTTTGTATGATAGGCACATAAAACTATTTTTACAACAAAAACATTGTAAGCCCCAGCATACTGCAAACACAGATATAAGAATATTTTTGGTGTGGTGTTGCTTACTTGAGGCCCTGTCACACCTCACCGGATTGGGGGAAACGGACAGAAAATGAACAATGTCCGGTTTGTGTCCGTACAAGTTTTGAACATGCACAAAACTAGGAACGGATGCCGCCGGACTGACATCTACGGTTCTTGTCCGGTTTGATTTCATTTCATCCATTGGCTATCCGTTTCATGTCCGTTTGTAGACCCGATGTCGCAAAACTTTGACACATTTTAATACATTTTGATACTTATCACCACCGGAGTAGACAATTCTGTCCGTTGCTCAATCCGGCATAGTGTGACAGACACTTTAAACATTACCCTGACACAGGACTGAGGTGGTACATAGACATGACCGAGTTAGGAACAGGTGAAACATCCAGTATACCTGGATAATCACATGGAATGCGCTGAGGAATGTGGAATGCAGACTTTATTAAATGATCACCCACAAACTATTTACCCCGACTCAAAACATATGGCGACTGTGCCTTCTTTGTGGCAGACCCCACTTTGTGGAATAGGTTGCCAGACGAGGTACGAAAAGCAACGTCGCTTAATTTTTTTTACAAATCTTTTCCCAAGACTCATTCGCCTGTTTATGGTAGCGTTTTCTGGAAAATGAAATCTTTGCACATGTCGGCCGTTTTTAACCTGTTTGTAAATATATAATTCAATAGTTTCATTTTATAGTGCCTTAGAATGGCTCCTGGAATCAAGGGCCCCCTATTAAACGTACATTAATATGAATAAGCTATGCTTAGGACCGACCCCCCAATATAACTACAGCAAAGTATTTTATGACTGCCCATGTATTTTTTGTTACTCCACTCGCGGTGTTCGATTTGAAATTCTAGCAACTCGAGATCGGGTGACCCGAGTCGCGGTCGTGATAATCGAATACGGCCGTCTCCATGTTTATGCCAAATTGTTCTTTATTTCTTTTAATTTTGAACAATATCAAAGTTTTGAACTGCGCATATCGGCAAATTCTATGGCAGCGGGCATTTGTTTTGATATATTATTAATATATTATTAACCAATAGCTGTCGTCCACCCTGCTTGCTGCGGACCGAAGTTCGACGAGCGATTTCCGTTTCCGTTTGGTGGATTTGGATTAGTCTGTCAGGGACACTAGTTTACAAATGGCAGCGCCCATAGGGGGCTATTTCCGTTTCCGTTTTCTGGATTTTGGTGATTTCATTTCCCACCTCTATGGGTAGGAGTATTGTTTATGTGTATATATCTACATGCGTTAGTCTTAAGCCTCCCCGTGGGTGGGTCGGTATTATTATTTGAACATTAGCATGCATACCCCAGAGCACATGACGACTGTTCTAAATCGTAAATGTATATACCTACATAGACACACACACGGAAATCATAGTTCCTCTCCCTAGAGAATTTTGGTTGGTCAGAAAAGCATGGTGACCCATTTGAATACCTTTTCAGTGTGTCACAATTCAACAGGGCTGTGTGAGACTATCGATGTGTCAGCAGATTCCCGGTAGTTGCGTTCTATTCCACCATTGTGTACTACACGCACAGACAAAGCCAGTATAGGTGATCTCCAGACTTTTTGTGGGTGAGTTTTCCTCTACTTTTGTTTTCACTCAGCCCCCCCCCCCCTCACACACACACACACACACACACACAAACACCTTCTGGGTGTGTGTTACCACACTGCCGATACTAACATCGCCAAAAACATTAGCCACAATATATACGTTTATGTGACAAGGCTACAAGTTAGAAAACTACCGTGGAAAATTAATTTTTTAGCACAAAACAAACTTCTTTAAAACAATTTTCTTTTAATTAATGATTAAAGTTGCATATTCCGACGGCTTTGAGTTTCTCTAATTTTTCTGAGATAAAAATATTAAATTGATCGCTGTAATCTACCGCGCTTTAATTTGAAGTAACTTTTATTTTAAATGGCTAACTTTTGAGAAATTTGAAGCTCGAACATGCCAAATTAATTTGGGCATACATGTCAAAACTATGACACCATAAACTTATATTAAATTACTTCAGTATTCCCTTCTATGTGGCAACAAATGCTTAGTCAAATCTAGATAAACGTTTTGGTTGTTTCTAAATTGGATGTTTGATCGGACTATGCAGCTTTAATCCATCGAACATTTTTATTTATTCGACAACGATAAATCGATATGAATTTTCTGAAAATAAAATCGGATTTAAAAAGTAAATGAATCCCAGTCGCCCAGTCTTAAATCCAGCATACACCACATGGGATTCCCGATTACCGAGAGCATGGTAGTCAAGCAGCCGCAATATTTAATAAACAATCTTTGGATTGGCTTATTGGGGTTTCACGCTCTGGCAGCATCTAAGGTTATAGCGGGATAGGTACCGACTTGTCACAGTGCGCACTCATGGAAACTTCATAGTGTTGCCTCACTGGGATACCATGCTGCTGACATCATGACCCGATATTCTACTCAGTCACATTATCCGGACACCATACCAACCAGCGCTTGCCTATCTTAGTAATAGTGTGCTCCAGTCAAGGTAGCAACAGGTTTCAATTGTGCTAAGTCTTTGATTTAACTCATTTATAGATTGAACCCACGACCTCCTTCCATAGATCTATTAAATACGCGCAGATCAATAAGCGAGTTCAGCATTGCCCGCGCGCATGTGCGGGACCGACTTCCGGTCGTCGGCTGTCGGGATAAACAAAGCCACGCCACACTGGCAAACTCAGTGCATTGTCAATGGCCGTGAGCAATCTTCTTACAGAAAAAGTGAAATATCTCTAAAACCACACCACATAGAAACAATTCGCCTGGCACACATATAAAAAACATGTTTACCAAGAAGATTATATTAAAGTGAATAGGTTAGGGTTCTGGATTTCTATTAATTTTGAATAAAACTAACGTTTCACACTGTGCGTACCAGCAAACTCAATGGCCGTGAGCAATCTTCTTACAGAAATTGTGAAATATCTCTAAAACCACACCACATAGAAACAAATCACTTGGTACACATATAGAAAACATGTTTACCAAGAAGATTATATTAAATTGATAAGGTTAGGATTCTGGATTTCTACTAATTTTGAATATAATAACCGTTTTGCACTGCACATAGCGGCAAACTCAGTGCATTGTCAATGGCCGTGAGCAATCTTCTTACAGAAAAAGTGAAATATCTCCAAAACCACACCACCTAGAGACAAACCGCTTGGAACACATATAGAAAACATATTCAACGAATAGATTATATAAAATTTATATGGTTAGGGTTCTGCATTTCTATTAATTTTGAATAAAATATACGTTATGCACTGTGCGTACCGCCAGGCTGAGTCATGCACGTGGGTTTGTTTATCCCGATGACTTCCCATCAACCACCGCACGCCCGAGATGCTGAACTCGCTTATAGGGGTTCGCAATGAATTCTCGGTGGGTCTCCAGTGGGCTTGATCACCCATTCCCATCCTATAAACCACAACTGGTGTAGCAGGAAATCGTAAACCCTGTAGATCACAAACCCCCACTGTGATTTCCTAGGAAATCGCAAACCCCCATACCATATATGGGCATGGGGGGTTTGCAATTTCCTAGGAATTCACATATCCCCCCTGGACATTGCAACCCCCCACCCCGTGTTTGGCAGTCTTAAAGCAAGCACATGTAATTTGTGCAGGTTTGTTTTGCTTTTAAAATTCCCACAATGCACC
The DNA here is from genome assembly GCA_030323885.1 of Branchipolynoe longqiensis. Lineage (NCBI taxonomy): Eukaryota > Metazoa > Annelida > Polychaeta > Phyllodocida > Polynoidae > Branchipolynoe > Branchipolynoe longqiensis. Next base: position 75,352,843 of record CM059196.1, read on the forward strand.
GTGATGCTGGAATTACGAACTGGTCTATTGTAAACATTGTATTTATGTAACGATGATTAAGCCACACTTATTTTTATATAAGGGGGATCCCTCACAAGATGGATTAAATGATTATTTTTAATTTCATGCCTGTCACAGCAAGGGCCATATTCACTGCGATCACTCACAAGAAGGATAGGGCAACAGGTCAATTTTTGTCAAAGATACTAGACTATATCATTAAGAAAAGCCAATACAACTATCTGTATCATTATCCTACATGACACTGACATGAATAAAGGCCAGGGGACCAGGCTACCATTTTCAGTGCATGCATCTGCGGTCAGAATTATGAACTGGACTATCGCAAAGATTTCTTCATTAGGATTAATCCATCTTGATCCTCCTTGAATCCATTTTATCCCCCCAGATCTGGTAGAAGTTCAAAATCAAACATACTTGGGTGATAAATGCTACAAAGCATGGGGGGGTTTGCGATTTCCAAGCAAATCACAAACCCTGGGGTGTGCGATGTCCTGGGCCCGTATGCATGGACTGATGCTAGGCGCTGCCGGTGCTACATGCTAGCACCGGGGTAGATATCACTGGCTTGGTGAATTAGGTCAAGCTGTATGCTCCGATGCCCAAACTGTTGCGGGTAGCAAACCATGTAGTTATTTATAGATTTGGGAAATCCCTCTGAGCCTGTTCCCGGCGAGCACCGTTATTTGTCCATTTCGCCACCGATTCAGCGGCTTCGATTTTTGGTTTAATTTGACCAAATTTCACCTTTTGAGGATGTTATTCTGTTAAATATGATAGCATTGAATAGATTAGGACCTAATCGGTACCTAACACCGCCGGGCACCGCTTTTTGACAATATCGCCACCGATGTGGCGGCGGCATTAATATCGCTTCGATTTTTGGTTTAATATCGCCGTCGATATAGCGGCAGCGTCAATATCGCTTCGATTTTGGGGTTAATTTGACCAAATTTCACCTTTTTACTATGTTATTCTGTTAAATATGATAGCATTGAATAGATTTGGGCCTGATCGAGGCGGCGGCGATTTGTTTTGTTTACATTCGACAATATGAATATTGCCGCCGATGTAGCAGCGGCGTTCGTATCACTTTGATTTTGTGGTTAATTTGACCAAATTTCATTTTAGTATCTTATTCTGTTAAATATGATAGCATTGAATAGATTTGGGCCTAATCGGTACCTAACACTGGCGCGGCCTGCTGTTAACCCTGATATGAAAGCAGGGTAGCTTAGCCTAGGCTATGGTCGGCGGCTAGCACTGGCACCGCTTCTTGCATGCGGATTCTCCACCGTTAGCTGTGTGGTGCCCACCAAAACTCGGTTAGGGCGCTAGCACCGCCCCATGCATATGGCCCCAGGGGTTTGCGATTTCCTGCTACAGAGGAAACAAAATGCCAGATTTGTTGGCACTGTGCCAACTAATGCCTGCCGCAGACCAGTTTGTTTGAGTTGTACGTCCTAGTAACATTTAAGGTCATGGGCACCGACTTGTGACCGTGCACACTTATGGCGACTTCATATGACAGTGCTGTCCCACTGGGAGATTGGGCCACCAGTACCATGACCCAATATTCCATTCAGTCACATTATCCTGATATTAACCAAACCAGTCCTTGCCTTAACCTATTAATGCTGAGCACCAGGTTAGGTAATGACAAATATCAAATGTGTAAGTCACTGATTTGATTCGGTCTAGGATCGAACCCACGACTTCCCACATGGGAAGCCATCCAGCAGTCTTACTAATTTGGCTACCCCGCATGGTCCCGGACACTGAATCATGGTTGGTTTGTTTGTTTGTTTGTTGTTTTACGTCCTAGCAACATCTAAGGTAATATCAGGACCGGTACCGACTTGTGACATTGCGCACTCATGGCGACTTTATAGTGCTGTCCCACTGGGAAACCAGGCCGCCAGCACCATGACCTGGTATCCCACTAAGTCACATTATCCTGACACTGAGCACACCAGTCCTGCCCTATCCTAATAATGCCGAGCGCCTGGCTAGGAAGCGACAAGTATCAATTTTAAAGTCATTGGTTTGACTCGACCGGGACTCGAACCCACGACCCCATGATCTACCAGCACGGGAGACGGACGCTCTAACTCATTCGGCCATCCCGTCTGGTCTATCCTGGTTGGTTGTTGGAGGTTTGCGTCCTGGCAACATCTAAGGTCACATCAGGTACCGACTTGTGACAGTGCACACTCATGGCTACTTCATAGTACTGCCCCACTGGGAGACCAGGCCGCCAGCACCATGACCCAATATCCCACCCAGTCACATTATCGTTACACTGAGCTAACCAGTCCTTGTCCTATCCTATCAATGCTGAGCGCCAAGCTAGGAAGCGACAAGTATCAAGTTTGTATGTCATTGATTTGATTCGACTGGGAATCGAACTCCTGATCTCCCGCACAGGAGGCCTGCGCTCTGGCTATTGGGCCACCGCATCTGGTGACACTGAATAGTGAATGATGTGTCTATTGGTAATGTTGTAGTCAAACACGTGGGATTGGCGATAATTTTGTGAGCCCGACGGGCCTACTGTAAACAGAAATTATACTACACTGGTTTCTGGGCTTATTGGATTCCTTATAAGTTATAGATGATGCAGAGGGTTGGTCAGAAATAGTAAAAAACTAAAATGCCTGTCGGACATATATATCAATGACAGAAAGGACAGAAAGGGAATAAGCCCCAAACTGTTGAGAATCATGGAGATCAAAGAAATAAATTAATCACTTACAAATATTTTGTTATGGTGGTAAGAAAACGGCCTTCTTTAAAACGTTTACTGGGTTAAAGTTGCATAATTCGAAGAAAGCCTGTCAATTTCAAAAGTAGTAACTTAAATTTGATAACAAATAGCCAAATTTGATATTGGTGTACTTACTAAAAATCTATTGCAGAATAGAATAAACATGAATTCAATCTTGCCACCGTTGCAAGCCTACGACCAGCACTGACTTCTAATATCGACAAAGTTAGCCATTTATTAAAAAATAAAATAAAGTTAGTATAAATTAAAATAAAGTAGATCATAACGATCACCCTAATATAATATGGCAGGAACTCAAAACCATAGAAACGTGCAACTTTGTGTTAAATGTTAGGAATCCAGCAGGTGTATGGCTACACCACTGTTCATGATCTGCATTGTCGGAAGGTGTCTGGCAGGCATTAAGACCTCAGTAGGATGTGACCTATGTGGATAAATGCGCAAATCGTCCCGTATCCGGCAATAATAAAAGGCGAGATAGTGATGGCGAATGTGGGTGGTCGGAGGTGGAAGTTGGGTGTGTGTGGGGGGGGGGGGGGGGAATTACAATTTGCTTTTGGCAATTCCTGAATCTGTACAAGGCTTAGACCATGTGCCACTCTCATCCAGATGTTGAAAATGGCACACTGCGCAAGTCTATAGTGCTTACTTGAATATCAGACGGGATTACCAACAGCGACTAATGCATGCCAGACACCTCACGCCTTTACTAATTTGGCTACCCAGTACGGTCCCGGTCACTGAACGATGGTTGGTTGGTGGAGGTTTGCGTCCTGGCAACATCTAAGGTCACATCAGGACAGGTACTGACTTGTGACAGTGCACACTCATGGCTACATTATAGTACTGCCCCACTGGGAGACCAGCCCGCCAGCACCATGACCCGATATCCAACTCAGTCACATTATCCTGACACTGAGCTAACCAATCCTTGTCCTATCCTATCAATGCTGAGCGCCAAGCTAGGAAGCAACAAGTATCAATTTTGTATGTCATTAATTTGATTCGACCGGGAATCGAACTCCTGATCTCCCACACAGGAGGCCTGCGCTCTAGCTATTGGGTCACCGCGTCCGGTGACACTGAATAGTGAATGATGTGTCTATTGGTAGTGTTGTAGTCAAACATGTGGGATTCGCGATAATGTTGTGTGAGCCCGACGGGCCTATTGTAAACAGAAATTATACTACACTGGTTTCTGGGCTTATGCAGTTTTAATTTGCCATTGGGCCTAAAAAAAAAATGTATATTGTCCAGTTGTGTGACTGGCTCTGCAAAATGTTGCCGACCATTAATTCTTTCTAATGAAATTATTTTTATAGTTTTTATTTGTATATTATAATTAGTTGATTAAAAATCTTTAGAACTAAACCCTTTCCTAACGGATTACACGGGTTGCACCTTTTTTGAACATCAAATTATGTCACGGGCAATAAATTCATATTACTTTCTTTTTTTTTTTTTTTGGTTAGAGAACATATCCCTAACTACCATATGGCAATGTGTACAATTGGACATGTCGGAAGGAATCGGGATTCCTGATATCGCGTTAATCTTCCACAGCCGATAATCGCATCACGCGGTAGGTGTCTTGCAGGCATTAGGCACACAAGCAAAAACATGTCTACCATAACCGGTTTCTACTTGTCCTAAGATATATTTCCACTTATTCCACCAGGATCACTATTTTTTTCACAGTACAGTTGGCGATTCGAAATAACTGATCAAAATAGGAATGGTTAAATTCCATAGAAATCGAAATAATATACTTAATTCATAAAACTGCTTGCGTTCTAATACTAAGCATTTGGAAAATATATGGAAAGCTATGAGAAATGCACATGTAAAGTTTTCCATGTTGTGGCATTCTTAGAAACAAGACTAATCAATTCAAATGTGTATCATGTGGTTAATATGGACACTTGAGGGCCTATGAAGATTCCAGTCATAACATTATGCTATAACTTTCACCATCCACACAACCACATTCGCGCAATATATGCATGGTTACAATAATCCATGAAGTTAGATCATACATTGGATAAGAAATCTGCGCATTAACCAATTCTCTTTTAATTCAAACTAATCGCTTACAGAAGGTACAGCATTAAAATTCGCATAAATAATTACAAGCTGAATAGTACTCAATTTATTCATTTATTAATTTATGGTGACTATAGATTTCTAGGTGCATGTATCTTTTTCCTGTGTTATTTGGTTGGTTGTTGGAGTTCGACGTCGTGGCTACATCCGTGTTATTTATAGTTTACCACTGTCAGGATGAAGAAGCCTTCTAGCAAATTATAAATATTGACATGGCTATTTAAACACTGTCATGGTGACTTAATCAGTTTCACACCCATGACACCCAATGATTCGCTGAAGTGCATAGGACAACGCTATACTGTAGTGGCATGACAATAGCCGCTTGCAGATACCAATACTTGGCCAAAGCCATGGAAACTGCTGTTTTATCTCAAACTGATGAGGAGGGTTGGGGTGAGGAGTGGATGACAAACCATTCACTACAATGAACACAGAAAGGCTTAGGCCGTTTGATTCCTTTTCCATGGTAATAAGTTCAAGTAAATTCTAGCCTGGTTGGATGACAGGAAGGCTATCTTGAAGAGATCAAATATTTATAAGATGTCCCATGATTTACTTCAAGTTGCTAAACATGCAAACATTTTTAAGGGGGATTGAGGTCAGTTTACCCATGCAATTTATGAAAAGATCGATCTTATTTTGTTTTGGCATTAAACATGTTAAAACAGCAATCAACTGACCGAACATATACACTGCACAGGGTAGGACAATAAGTACTGCCCGGTTGCCTGGGGCAACTAGTTTACTCAGTAAGACAGGTGAAGTTATCGGTGACCTGCCCGAATGGGCTAGTAGTTCTTTTCTGATCTGCACTAGCAGATTTCAGTTTTAATTGGCTGACTTGGGCTTGGCTGCTTAGTCAAGTAGTTTTCGGGCCAGTAGAAAATTCAGTTACTTGCCCAGGCAAGTAGGGAAAAAGTTACTGTCCTACCCTGTATACATCCCCTGACTGCTGGGGAAAACAAGAGGCACATGACTGCAGGGAATCTATTTTTATATTTAGAAAAAGGCTTTCTAGGGAATACCAACAACTATTGCGCCAACCCAGCCTGCGGGAGAACCCATCTCCTCCAGACACAGCATTCATCAATCATGATATGTAAAGAGGGAGAGTTTGTCGAATTGTAATACACTGAATAACAGGGTTCAGTCGGCTATTATATGTACAGTAAGGCCTCGGGCACTGACCCAGGTTTGACCAGGACAGGTCATTATCCACGATTATACTGAACCATATGCACACACTGGGGCTGCTATGTACAATTGTGGTCGTAAAACCCCTAAGAGAATATGCACTTATCATTATGGCGTTTCAATGCATATTATTTATTATAATAAAGTCGCATGTGACAGACAATTCTATTAAATGTCAATGTCTGCTAACGGGTTACACTTACAGTTGCTAATAATAATAATGTCTCAACTATACCAGTTTAATGCTCAGAAAAGAAAACAAGACTAGTCAACTGCTGAGATTTTCAGAAAATAACTAATTTCAAACTACAACACTATGGGCGCCGTAAGCTACTGCCTATCTAGAACCCTTTAGTAACTGCGAATCCGACAGAGGGCGCCACGGGATGGAATGAACGCTGACTTGGAACATGTCGCAACTTGCATCAAATCTCTTATACTTGAACAAATTAAACGATACTGACAACATTACTAAATACCAATGTATATAGTACGGTTATCCTCCTTTCCATGAATGTCTTCACATAAAGGGAATTAATCATAACCGTTTTCTACATATTTCAGACCACAAATTTTACTCATTCATATCAGTCAGCCAGCCAGCCAGACCTCATTGAGTTCCTTATTACAAGAACTTTATTTTAAATTGTGTGGATTAAAGATCTGGTGTCTAAATTGCGATAATATCTTGCTGAGAAAGGTAAATCAATGGGATTCATTCAAATTACTTCATTGGTCTATCGGACTATGCCCGCTGTATGTTTTCCCGAGAACAATGTTGAATATATATATCGGTCATGTCTTACCAGCATTTTATGCTGCATTTTGTTAACTTTGTGAAAGATGCAAAACTTTCAGTGGTGGCTTCCAATAACTGATCGCTGGGCTTTGTTACCTTCATAATAAGATTCATGATTTTCCCAATCCTCACCACCCAATACACGATTTCCGCGATTAGTCCGACACCTGGTGATAGGCAACGACTCATGTTGCAGGTCGACAATGTCACTGTGTTGTTTTACAATTGAGCTTTTCAATCAATCAATCAATCAATAGGATACAGCTCTAATTAGGAAAATTATTTTAAAATGCTAAGTATGTTTTCTCTATAAATCCACATTTGTGCTGAAAAGACTGTCAGTTGCTCAATATGAAGCAAGTGTTAATAGAGCCTCAATAGCCTCTCCACAGATGCTGTGACCCACAAGTCCAGTCTGGATCATGCTCTGTGCATGCGTCACAGAAATTGTGTATTATAAATTGGCTCGGCATATTAACAAGGTCAAGGTGCTGCCAATAACAAAATCTCAATGGCACAATGCCAATGCAATGGGATAAAATTAATTAAATCAAAATGATCCCCTGAACACTAGTCTATCACTCTATCAGTCTATGTAGTTTTACGAACCAATCACTATGCGTTTTATCCACAGTTAATTGCCACATCCTAAAATAAACAGTTTAACTTTGAGTTAAAACTTAAATCAATAAATGAATGGATATTGTATGCTCAGTCTGAGATACTACTACTTAAACTTACTAGTTACTACTAATAGTAAATAAGAGTTCTATTCACATCAGTCGCTGCAGTAGCAATGCCAGTGACACTGAGTCTGAGTGAATGTGGCCCGAGTATGACTGTTATGGTTTCTCTGTTTTATAAAGTCAGTAGACAACCTAAAATCAAACAGCATCCACCAAAAGAATACATATTTAACTTTTGCTCACAGAAACAGTCATGCTGACACCCACAATGTGGCAGCGAGCGCTGAGATTTCTTGTGGGCGATAATAGGGAATATTGTATTGAGATTCACAGTGCTCTCGATTTATTGAGTGATAGCGAAAGCAGTCAACCGAATAGCATTACTAACAGGAATTGTACGGTATATTTATAGAGCTACCTACATAAGAATGTTTTCATCACTAAACATGATTGACTTTCCATTGCACAGATACCCATTTAAAGTAGATCTACTAATGCAAAAATCGTCCACGCCCCACGGTGGCCAGTGACTGAGTGAGTAGCATTAGACTAGTAGAAGCTCATTCACATCGATGATTAAAATTCTTACAAAACTAGATCAAACATCGTCCACAATAACGCAATGCGTATACACTATGTGACATATAAGCATATTGTGCATGGATTGTAAAACCCAGTCAGGATAAACATGGTTGTCATAGGAAGGCTGACATATGAAGTTGCCTGGCTTTAAAAATAAAAGGGAGAGAGACATGTTTAGACCAGCACGAGAAAAACGACCGTCCCACTGCACGCACGCGGGATTGTCCACGTTACAGAGACCCTTATTTCAAAGGACAAGTTCCTTACCTCCCCCGAGAGCTGCTGGACGTGCATCATCATTTTGAACGTCATGTGTCGCTTATGGCTACATGAAGGAGGATGGCGTTGTGTAGCAAGTGGAAACAAATCCTGAGTAAAGAAATAATGGTTGGCTGTCCTATTTGTTTACCGCCATCCTGCGTAGCGTGACAAGTGGCCTATGTTGTGGTGTGCTGTTAGCAGTTATACGCAACATGTAAACGCTCCGAGAGTGCCCGACTATTCAGAACTTTATCGTTTAAACTTCGAGACCATTTGCACGATGATACCGTCGGTATATGATCCTTATTTACACGGCTCATTGTCGTTTTGTACAAATGATTAATCAATCAAAATTGATTAATCAATAAATTCAACTGCTGGGATTCAAGAAGTATGGAATACACAAGCTTCGAAATTAATACAAATTAAGTGCATTTCAAGATGGACAATCTTTTATTTTGATTAAGATTAAGATTGATTTATTTCCACGTAATAATTGTACATGCAAGCTGATATTTATGTATCATGTATCATTTATGTAATGTTTTGCATGAAAAAGGAGAAAGCAGAAGTACAATAGTTATGAGGCGCTTTCCCCAGTTAAAAATAACACATACACATTGCTAATACAATAAAAATAATAAATTTGAAAGTAGAAAGTATATTACCTTTAATAGTGTAAATGACATTTCATTGTTTATATACTTCAATAAACCATTTCAATGTCAGTGCCATTTATACGTACAGTAACATTAGATTGTTTTTTATAATTACTAAAGAGCATAAAATTAGTTTTTGATACATTTATTGACAACTTGTTTGTTACAAGCCATATGTTCAATTTAATAAGTTCTTTGCTTATATCGTTGCCAAGTTGAACTGGGTCATTTCCTGATCTAAAAATAGTCGTGTCATCAGCAAATAGAATGAATTTGAGAAGGGATGAAGTATTACAAATATCACTTATATATAAAATGAATAATTTAGGTCCCAGAATTGAGCCCTGAGGGACTCCACATACCACATTTGCCAAGTCTGAATCCTCATTATCCAAGTTCACATATTGTTGTCTATTTTGTAGATAACTAGTAAGCCAGTTATTGGCGACTCCTCTGATTCCATAGTCATTTGATTTTTGTATTAACAATTCATGGTCAATTGCCTTTTTAAGGACAATAAATATACCAATAGTTCATTTTTTATCGTCTAGAGCTGAAGTAATTTACTCTGTCAGTTCTAATAATGCCAATGATGTAGACATCTTAGATCTGAAGCCATACTGACTGCTACACAAAGTATCATGTTTCTCAATAAATGCATCCAGTCTACTATTGAACAGTTTTTCTAATATTTTTGAAAACTGTAGCAAAAGTGATATTGGTCTATAATTAGTGAAGACACTATTATCTTCTTTTTTAAATATAGGAATTACCTTTGCAACTTTCATTTTATTGGGGAAAACTCCATTCTAAAGGAGCTGTTACATATATGCGTAAATGGTTTGACAATCTAATATATTACTTGTTTAATGATGATCATATCTATGTTATCATATCCTGTTGACTTTTTGTTTTTACAACTATTGACCATCTTAATGATCTCATTCTCCTCTACACCTTCTAAAAACATTGATTCAGGATTTTGTGTGCTTAAAAAGTCCAGTACATCAATATTTCTGTTATGTGCTTTAATACTTTTTGCTAAATTGAGGCCTACATTGATAAAGAAATCATTAAAACCATTACCTATGGCTTTTTTTTCTTGAGCCAATAGCTTATTATAATAGCCTTTTTCACTAGCTCTTTGAATTGATGTACATTTATTTTTATATGTTTTATACTTGTTCTCCACACTCTTTGTGCTACATTGTAGATACGTTCTGTATAAGTTGTTCTTTTTTTTGCATGCATTACGAAGACCATTTGGTTTGGTTTTGTTACTGAAGTCTTTAGTGCACATTTTTCTGATCGGACAATGTTTATTTCATAAGTCGACAAATGTTTTTATAAAATTATCATATGCACTATTTACATGTTTTGTATCCATGACATTATTCCAATCTTGTAATAATAGATCATTTTTCAATGCAGCAGTACAATTTTCATCCAATTTTCTAGTAAGGATAGATTTCTTATTATAGGTTCTGTTTATATCTAAGTATTTACATATTGAAAATATAGATAAATGGTCACTGATGTCACTTATAAGTAATCCACTGCTAATGTTGTGATCCAGTTCATTAGTGAAGATGTTGTCAATTAGTGTAGCACTGTGGTCTGTTGTCCTAGTTGGTTTATCTATTAATGGATAGAGCCCTATGCTGAACATCATGTCCACAAATGCTTTAGTTCCTTTGTTATCATTATATTTTAGAAGATCAATATTAAGATCAACGCATAGAAAGATAAATTTGTTACCTTTACTTGCAATCGACCCATGGACCGATCGGTGTGAATGTGAATGCGAATGCTGCTGCGTTTGCCATAGAAAACAATAGTAACTTTAACTTTCTGTCACCAATTTGGAGCAAAAAACTCCAAAAGTCGGATGGGTATCTTTTTTCTTTTTTGGGGGTTTGTTTAGCAAACCCAAAGCACAAAAAGAAAAAACATCGACTATTGGAGGTCGGCATGGGTATCTATGGCGCATTCCACATTCGCATTCGCATGCCGCATGCCGCGTATATGGAATCTTAGCTTTACGTTGTCCTCACATGCCAGATAAATTACAAATCAAAGTCTATGGGTAGTATGTAATATATGTGGTGATGCGTATCTTGCGAATTGACGGCACATAATTAAGAAAATATTGTCTACTGTACCAACACTATTTTTAAATGTGCCCCATTCCGAACCCCAATTGAAGTGCCATGTAGGTATTAGGCATACAATTAATCCTGCCAATTTGTATTAAAACACCGACTCCCTCTTATTCTTAAACATACATAAATAAATCATACATCGCAGTATTTGGCCGGTCACTTCTCCTACACAGCAATATATTGTACGCGCGAATAGTTCTGATTGAAAGACTCTTTATATCATCTTGTGTGCATATGGTGCAACGCTGCACATATGGCTTTTTCTAATTGGGCAACAGTACAAACTAAATCCATAAAAGTATCCTGTGTGCAATAGACTACATCACGGTTCCGACTGCGCATGCGCTGAAAACGGCCTTGGGAGCAAAGCAAAGGCGTACTGCCATTGAGTTTGCCTATACATGCATTGAAAAACGTCAGTTTTATTCAAAATTAATAGAAATCCAAAACCCTAACCTTATCAATTTAATATAATCTTTTTGTTAAACCTGTTTTCTATATGTGTTCGAAGCGGTTTGTGCCCAGGTGGTGTGGTTTTTATCAATATTTTACTTTTTCTGTATGGAGATTACTCACTGCCATTGACAATGCATTGAGTACTCTGGCTGTGGCTCTAACACTAGTCTGAGTGCCTAGATCTTTTTAAATCTAAATGCACATGGCATAAGATGTGCTGATTATATTGATGTAAATACAATGCTGGATAAAAGATTAATATCTTAATTTATTATATATATATTTTTAGTTAGTATTGTATGTTTCAAACAAGAGCTGAGATGAGCTGAAACTAGCACCTTTCATAGCGGCACCCAGTGTATTAGCATGTGCCATGTGCTTTTGGGGGGGTTGTTTTGCTCTGACCCATCCCACAATGCACCGCACCGCTGGAACCGTGATGTAGTCTATATGCAAGGTGATACATGGACAACCGACACAACACCAGAGAGTAGGAATAATTAAAAGAACTTTCCATCGCCTCAACAAGAACTATTTTCTCATTGTATTTAAGTCTCTTGTTAGGCCAATTTTGGAATACTGTCCACAAATTTGGAGCCCAATTGTTCGGAACGATATTCTGGAGATCGAAACGGTTCAGAGACGTGCAATGAAATTAGTTGCAGTTATAAAGGACTTACCCTATGAACAACGGCTTAGAGAATTGAAACTTCCTACCCTTTCCTACAGAAGGAAAAGAAGTGACATAATTGATCAAAATAGATATGAACTAATTTTTCACCTTGAATAAAAGGGAAGGCAGTCGGGGCCATACTCTCAAACTAGTAACTTCCCCGTGCCCCCAGCTCTGCCAATTTGGATTTCCACCGCTGTGTATAACTTACAGCGTCATCAAAGGCCGGTTGCTCTCATACCATGTCTATGTGGTGTGGGAGGTTAAAAATCCCTTGGGTCGGTAAAAGTGTAGGCTCGGGCTTTCTATCGACCAGCAGTGGAATGAGGAAGACCACTCGTCTATGACTGAAATTTCCCCCGCTTAAAAAACTAATGGACCAACAACACAAAACCCAAAAAAAAACAGAGCCATTTCAAAGTTAAGGCAACACAGTTCTCAAACAGGATCATAAATATATGGAACAGTCTCCCACAAAATGTTATTGATGCCAAGTCAATAAATTCATTCAAGAACAGATTAGAAAAAGCATGGGCTGATGATCCAGGGAAATTTGACCCCTTATTCACCACATGCTACTAATTATTCCTTGTGTTGCATATTTACTTGCACTCAAGCAAAAATGAGAGAAAAATAAGTGTTCACACTTCCTGTCTACCATTCGCTATTTCGCTATAACACTGAAGACATTGGAAAAGCAATGGATTCTGCTTGTATAGTTTATCGTAGGTAACTTCTATACGCACGTACCACTATCCATCTGTGAGATAACTGGGAACTACTGGAACATGGCATACACTAGCAGGCCCACTCTCACCCTCTTGCCAACTACCTACACTGACATATTGGTTTTGTTTATCCCCAACATTTTGATGGTATAACCGCCTCATGCAGCATACTAATATGACGAAGATGGCTACGTTATACGCATATAATGTTGAGCTAATACGATTAATTATAATGCCATTAGCTGCATGAATTCATTTTCTCAGTGCATTCCTCATTTGTAATGTCTGCAATCAACGCGCAGACCTTTGCTTAAAACCTTAGTCGTTTTTGTTTACAGCGCCTGTCACACCTTACCGGATTGAGTAGCGGACACCACCGGACAAAGAATTTTCTAGTCCGGTGGTGTCCGGTATCAAATTGTATCGAAATGTACTGAAATGTTGCGCTATTCGCCGGACGAAACGGACAAGTACCATACATGTACCGGACGAGAACCGGACACATACCGGACACGTACCGGACGCGCCGAAAACTGACAAAAAACAGACCTACACCCTCACCACACACACCTACACCTCAATCACACACACACCTACACCCCCACCAGACACCTACACCCCCACCACATCCCTAAACCCCCACCACACCCCCAACCCCCACCACACACCTACACCCCCAACACATCCCTAAACCCCCACCACACATCTACACCCCACCACATCACTAAACACCGACCACACATCTACACCCCCACCACACACACACCACACAACACACACCTACACCCCCGCCACATCCCTGAACCTCCACCACACACCTACACCCCCACCGCATCCTTAAACCCCCACCACACACCAACACCCCCACCACATTTCTAAACCCCAACTAGCCACCTACACCCCCCACCACATCCCTAAACCCCCACCACACACCTACACCCCCACCACACACCTACACCCCCACCACACCCCTAACCCATACCACACACCTACACCCCCACCACAACCCTAAACCTCAACCACACAGCTACACCCCGACCACACCCCTAAACCCCACCACACACATACACCCCCACCACACCCCTAACCACACCACACACCTACACCCCGACCACATCCCTAAACCCCCACCACACACTACACCCCACCACATCCCTAAACCCCCACCACACCCCTAACCCCCACCACACCCTAACCCCCACCACACACCTACACCCCCACCACATCTCTAACCCCCACCACACCCCTAACCCTCACCACCTACACCCTCACCACACATACCTACACCTCAATCACACACACCTACACCCCCACCAGACACCTACACCCCCATCACATCCCTAAACCCCCACCACACCCCTAACCCCCACCACACACCTACACCCCACCACATCACTAAACCCCGACCACACACATACACCCCACCACATCACTAAACACCGACCACACACCTACACCCCCACCACACACACACCACACACCTACACCCCCACCACATCCCTAAATCCCCACCACACACCTACACCCCACACACCCACCACACACACACTACACACCTACACCCCCACCACATCCCTAAACCCCCACCACACACCTACACCCCCATCACATCCCTAAACCCCCACCACACACCAACATTTTAATGTTTAGAACAAGAATTACTTCTGGCCAATCAATGGTGATGTAAACATCAGCCTGTAAAGTGACTGAAATTGTATGTTCCTTAGCTCAAAATGCGTAATTATGGAGAGTTGTGTCTTAAACATATTCACTATATTATTATATACTAGAGCAATAATGCGCCACTACTAAAGCAGACTAGAAGCCAAATAAAAGCTACTAAAGCAGACCAGAAGCCAAATAAAAGCTCATGAGAGAAGCACGCTGGAAATGGCTGCCAAGGTGTGGAATGCCCAAACGGTAAAGGAACGACAAATTCCTGACCTAAAAACTTACAAAAAATATCTGTGCAAAATAAGGCTAGGAAACCCCCAGTAAGCTGCACTGCAAAGGTGCATGTGATATGTCACGGCCCACCAGCGGGACGCCCAATGGAAGGTAACCATGCCAAAAGTAGCCAGATAACACACCACACAGCTACGTACAAGCCTATGATATGTAAATAGGAGTAGGCTAGTCTCGTAATAAGAGTAAAAAAATAAATACATATATACCAAGAAAATCCAAAAAAACTAACATAGGCTACTAACCATACCAACAAATTATCTATCTGCTACTGAAATGCAGGCAATCAAATACCTTATCAGCAGCCACTGTGTGGTAAGATAACACCAACACTACAACTGGCCAGCATTGAAAACAAGCCTGGGTACCCGGGCTTATATGCTATGGACAGTATAAATACAGCCTCAATTAAAAAAAAAATTATAAAAAAAATTGCATCCTTCCGTCCATGTTTATGCCAAATTGTTATGTATTTCTATTTATTTTGAATAAAATGCCAGTTTTGCCCTACACGTATCGGCAAACTCAATGGGCGTACGCCTTTGCTTTGCTCCCAACGCCGTTTTCAGCGCATGCGCAGTCGGAACCGTGATGTAGTCTATTAGTGCACCTAAAAGTGTCTAAAAGACTTGCATATGGCATGCCACCTAACGGCATCTATCTGTATCATAACGATTGGATTGTGTAGGATTACTTCAACAGGTGGCAGCACCAACTTCATGTGTGCCCGTTGACAAAAATAGGGGTGGTTTTCACAAACTTCATCACTGCATTACACAATGCAATATTCTAGCAGCGTGAATATATTATCTCCACTTAAATTATGTAGGCATAGTCATGCAATATAGTTCAATGCATATAACCAGTGCCGGTACCGTGCATAAATCTAAGTACGAATGAATTCAGTAGGAATTAAGTGTGAAAGTAGTGATTCCAAATGATGTAACTACCACAATCCTGAGTCTGAAATAAGCTGTGTTTACACGGGCAATTGTAAAGCGAATTAGACAAAGCGATTTATATGAAGCGAAGTAGCTGCGCGTTTACACAAGCGAGTTTGAAAGTCTGTCGGACACCGGGAACCAGCAGCCTGTGGTGCGCCTGTAGTCGGCAAGCACTGCTATTTGTTTAGTTTACACACATCGATTCGACGCAGATGTATAGCTGCTACGTTAATATCGCTTGGAATTTAAGGTTAATTTAATTAAATTTCATTATTTGAGGATCTAATTCTGTTAAATATGATCGCATTTAATAGATTTCGGCCTAATCGGGCCCTAACACTGCCGGGCACCAGCGATTAGTTACTGCTCCATCTGTAGCCGGCAAGCACTACTATTTTATACTATCGCCGCCCGGGAACCAGCTGAATCTCTTCATATAAACCACCTGGCAAGGTGGATTACATAAAGTGAATGATATGAAGCGAATCAGCCCTAATCCGCCTCAGAGTCGCGTTTACACGGCGAATGTGAGGCGAACTAGGCAAGGCGATTTATATGAAGCGATTTAACTCTCCCGTGTAAACACGGCTATAAAGAATTCAATTGAATTAAATTGCAATGTGCAATCTATATTTGCATACAGCTGAGAATTTGCAACGGCAACCGGCTGCCCCCCCAAAAAAAAAACACCTCACCTAACAAGATTATATTAGTGTATGAGCCAGACCCCCCAAAATACAGCTCGTTGCTACCACTTAGGGGGGCAACCGCCCACTATAACAACCAGGAGGTTGAGAAGTCTGATGAAGATGACAAGGAAGGTTTGTAGTATGATCTTGTATCCAATCGATTTTAGATTAGTATATGCTTGAACATATGATGTCTATCATGATATTTTAGCCTTTTATTTGGCATCTGTGTGTCTAGGCCTACATGCCAAAATAATAATTTTCATAACGTTGACAATTTGGCTGATGAGGTGGGTCACTTTGAAAGGCTGTAAAATCAAGAAGCTACACCACATTGACTGCTCTCATGCTGAAATGAACTCCAGGGATACATAGCTTTCAGAAAATTGTAGGGGGCATTTGCTCCCCTAAGTGGTAGTAATAACCCCTTGTAAAATTTCCCGATATTTAGACATTGGCGGATGTGTGAACTAGTCTATAGTAATTACAATTGTTATATAAAAAGGTAAATGGTATATAGAGCCAGAGGCATTAGGTATTATCTGGTGCTGGTGATCCTTTACTGATTTGATATAAACATTATGTAGTTATAGATAGTGTGAAAGGGACACTATGTTTAGTGTGACAAAGCCTTAGGAGCTCTGCTCACATACCCCCTCCCCCCAACTGTTATTTACGGATCACTGCACACACAGACACAACAGGGCACTGTAGCCATAAACAACCAAGGCTTGGATACAAGCATATTGAATGTCCATTGGTTGATTGGAGAATGCCTACTGCTGATTGGAGGAGCTGATCAGGTGTGACAGCCATCTTGGATTCATGAAACTATATAATAATAAACCTGGGGGTGTAAGCTCTCTGTCTTTCTGTGCACTTCTACTCTACCTTTCTCTTGCCTGTAGTGATTTCATATTTAGCCTACCTACACAACCACAGCTGCCAGCCGTCGACTTTACACCCTCCTGGCTCATACACTAGTATATACGGTTATTTTCATATTTGGTTCCTTAGGAGAGGGTTCTTGTGAGGTGGGTGGTGAGAAGTTGTTTGCCTCGGAGGTGGAGGGTAGGGAGGCCGGATTCAAGGAGGAGGATCTCGATCCTGGTGGTGCTGGGAACACGGAGGACAAGCCTGGCAGATCGGTGTTGGATGTTCTCAAGTTTCCGGAACTCATTGAGGAAGATCTTGTTCTTGGGGAGTCGAGTTTTGGGGTTGTCAAGCCCGAGGGCTGTGTGAGCGAGTGTGAGCGCGGCATAGTCAAAGAGGGAGCGGACTGCCTGGCTGTAGAACAGTGCGAGTACACCGTCTGGGGTGCCCCAGGAGAAGCCGGAGATCCTCTTCATGAGGAGGAGTCTGTTGGTCATTCTGGTGGCCAGGTGGCGGCAGAGGGCTCTCATGTTCAGGTCTCGGTCTAGACGGATACCTATGTAGTCGAAGGTGGAGACCTATTCGATAGGGGATCCATCTAGGTAGAGGGGGTGAAGTGGTTGACCTCTGAACATGTGCATGATCTTGGTCTTGGTGGGGGAGATTTTTAGTTCAAGGTCCCAGCAGGCGTTTCCTACTAGGTGGAGCACCTGCTCAGTGAGATCCTGTGCGTTGATCGCATGGGAGCAGGTGATGGCGATGTCATCTGCATAGCAGACTATGGTTGTGTCTGTGATCTCTCGGGTGGCTAGGTCTTGTTTAAGCCTCCTCATGAGAGATACCATCACTGCATTGAAGAGGAGGGGGCTGAGCACTGCACCCTGGGGGACGCCATTTTTTAGTTGGAGGTAGGGAGAAGAGGTGCCTGTGACACATACTCTGGCTCGCCTGTTCTGGAGGTAATTTCGGACATACGCAAGAGGCCGGCTGGCGATGCCAAGATTAGCCATTGATGTCAGTACAACGTTGTGGTCGATAAGCTCAAAGGCTTTTTCGAGGTCAAGGAAGATGGTTGCTGTCTCGTGTCCATTACCGAGGCCATAGGAAATGCTCTCAATGAGGGTGGCAACGGCGTGCTGGGGGCCTCATCCTCCTCGGTAGCCGATGACCTCCTCTGGTAGGCCAGTGGCGGGGTCTTCTCTGACCATCTGGAGATGGGCGAGGACAATTCTTTCGCTAACCTTCCCGAGGGTTTAGAGAAGGGAGATGGGTTTGACTTTGCCCGGGGTTTTCTTGGGGATGGGGATAATATAAGCATCCTTCCAAGATTGGGGTATGTCCGCGTTGTAGAAGATATTGTCGAGGAGGTGGAGGAGAGTTTCCCTGTTAGTGGCAGATAACTTTGTCCACCCAGTGTTAGGGACTCCGTCGGCTCCTGGGGTTGTCTTCTTTGTGGTGATGCCTAGGGTGCGGTCAAGCTCAACCCTGGTCAGGTGGGTGTCAAGATTATGGGTGGATGTTGTGGCTATTGATAAGTCTATGAGGTCGGCTCTCCAGGTGGAGTTCCTGGTGAGCGCTTGTTGGTGGGCATAAGGGAGATTGATTGCAGGGTCTGTTCTGTCCATGAACATTTTGTTGTGTTCCGCTGCAATTTGGCCAGGGTGTGGGTAGAGCGGGGGGGTGGTGAGTCTCCCCTGGATGCTGTTCAGTTTGCGCCAGAGTTGTCGGGAGGTGGTGTGAGAGTTTATTTTGGTACACCAGAGTTTCCACTTTCTGTCCGATTCGGCAAGGTCGACATCTTTGGCCCAACTGGTGGATATTTTAACGAGATTCTCAGTGCCTCGGTTGGGGTTTGTGCGTAGCTTGTAGAGGAGTTTGTTGCAGAATCTTTTTGCTCTCCTTATTGCATTGGAGGTGGTGCGGCCAGTGTGATTACAGGAGATGGTCTGCTTTATGGTGTCTGTCATTGCTTGGTAAGTGAGTGTTGTGAACTCATCACATATGGTCAGTGGGTTCAGATCTATTAAGTTTTTTAGACAAAGGTTGAAGGTTGCCCAGTCTGCGTGGTTTAGGTTGAATCTGGGTGATGGTGGGGGTGGGTGACTTTGGGTGCATTGGTATGGAGGAGAGCTGCGTGGTGGTCTGAGTATAGTGTTGTGAGCTCCCAGGAAGCTGCGGCTACAAGGCAGGAGTTGGTGATGCAGAGATCGATTGATGTGCTTGCTCTGTAGGTAGGCGAGCCATCGTTGAGGATAGAATGGGATGTTGAGTCGAGGATCTCTGCTAGGAGGACAGAGCCTTGAGGGGAATCAATGTTGTTGCGTCCCCAAGGAGATGTGGTGGGTGTTAAAGTCTCCCATGACAACTTGGTGATCTGTGCCGTTGCCGAGGGCCCGGAAGATATGGTTTAGAGTATAAGTAGTGTTGACAGGGTTGTAAATGTTGTATACATCCATGACGGAGTGTGCTAGGTGGACACGTATGCGAAGGGTGTCAGCATGAGGGTTGAATCTGTTGGGTGGGATCTTGGTGGAGTGGATGTGGTTGCTTACGAATGTGGTGGTTCCTCATGAGGGTCTGCCTGCTGCTGCTCATCTTACTGCGGGGATGTGGTATATGGTGTAGCCTTTGATATGCGGGGATCGATGAGGAAGGTTTCTTGGAGAAGTGTGACATCAATTTTCTCTCTTTTTAGTGTGTTGCCAAGAAGAGCTATCTTGGATTTCAGTCCGGCACAGTTCCAGGAGAGAATGGTTAAGGAGTTGTTAGTGGAATGGGGATGGGAGTGTGGGCTGGTGGCGGCATTATTGTGTACCTCCATTTTGGGCTGTCAGGGCGGCATGAAACGATGCTGGCAGGTCTTTTGGGACATGCAGAAGGAGGTGTTGGATGTTGGAGTCGACTTGGAGCCAGTTAATTAAGCCGAAGGCTAGGGCCTCAACAGAGATTCTGGGTGTTATGGTGGAAAGTGATGCATTAAGAATGCGGAGGAATATCGGGGTGGGATTTGGGTCAGAGGCAGGGGTGTCGCATGGGGTGGAGGGGAAGGTGGTTTGGGTGAAGGAGTCAACAGTGGCTACAGTTTGAGTGGAGATGGATCTGGTCTGTGGGTGGGAGGAGTAGGGGTGGCAGATCTTGGGTTTGGGGACGGTGAGGTTCATGGAGAGGAGTGAGGGTGGCAGGGGGGGCAGGGCTGGGGTGGAGGGACAATGCATTGGAGGTGGGGAGGGGTGGGTAGGAGGAAGCAGAGGGGGAAGGAGGGGCAGTGGAAGGGAGTGCATCAGGTTGGGCAGGCAGGGCAGGCAGGGCAGCAGTAGGGGGGGCCTCAGGTTGAGTGGGGGGATTGGGGCAGACAGGAGGGGGAAGTAGGGGTGGGTTTAGCCGCTTCCACCGTTGGATGCACATGGGGCAGTCTTTACTCTTGGCTTTGTGATTTCCTTTGCAGGCAGAGCACTTGACAGGTGCCTCACAGTTAGCGGCAATGTGCCCTGGACGACACAGCGTGCACAGACAGCGGCAGTGGCTTTGCATTCGTGCTTGTAATGGCCGTATTGTTGGCAGGTGGTGCAAAAGGTTGGTCTGAGGTGGCGAGTGGCGATTCGTAGGAGTCCGTAGGCTCCAAAGTTGAGTCGGCAAGTGGTGTCTATTGGATGGTCAGTGAAGACATTGGCACAGTAAGTGGCAATGTCTGCCTTCTTTATCCGGGAGGCGCTGACAATGGAATGTCGTCCGATCAGGTCGGCGGGGTTTATGCATGGGTGGAGGCCAGAGATGACATAGTGGTGCATCTTGGCTGATCCACGCATCTCCGTAAAAGTTGTTGAGGCTCGGAGCCTGTCGAGGGAAACCTGTGTCTTGGCACCAATGACGAGGTGGTCAGGGTATTTATCCAGGGAGAGAGGGGTAGTGCCATGAGTGTGATCAAACTTGTCGAGTTCCTTCAGCATGTCATCTAACTTGCCATTGAAGAGGAAGAGGGCGAGGAACCTCTTGGGGCGGCGGCTATCACTGTGATACTCGGTTTGTGGAGGTGTAGCAGTGGTGGGCGTCTTGCATTTGTTCTTTTGAACTACCTTGGACCAAGAGTCCGCCTCGGTGGGGTCTTTGGAGTGGGGGGGCTGGGGGGGCTGCGGCTGCTGGGCGTGTGTCATCGGACTCATCGTCGCTGGACTTGGGGTCCTTGTCGGTTTTGGTTTGATTGATTGATTGGTGGTTTCTTTATGCCATATCGGCAGCATAGGCCATATTCACGGCGAGAATTATTTGTTTTTTATTCAACCATTGCCTTTAAATATAATGTAAAAGCATACAATCAGTTATGTGTCAAAAGACACTTATGAATTTTTCAAAGCTCAAAATCATATAATTAAATAAAATAGATGAAAGCATTAATTAATAAAAATTGTTTTAATGAACTATATGAGGTGGTACAGACCAGCTGCCCTCAAAAAGGCTAAAATGTCTTCTTGTTTTACTTTAGTAAAAATGTCATGCATGCTATTTGCGGTATAAAATTGTTGGCGCAGTGCCATAAAATCAACACAGTTTAGTCAAATGTGCTTGACTGTCAGTGGGGACTGACATCCAATACATTCAGGGGGAGGGTCCCCCTTGAGCAGGAAAACATGTGTTAGCCATGAGTGGCCAATACAGCAGTGGCTAAGGACCACTTGGTCCCACCGACCCCCCACATGAGACTATGGTGGTTTTCCCACAGCTCGTTCAATTTCATGCAATTTGTTGATGTTTTCATCCCACTCATTTTGCCATTTGGATTTGATGTGGGTGGCTATTAGTGGTTTCAGATCAGAGTGGGGTATCAGACACGGCTCAACATCATAGTTCAGAGCCTCCTTCGCAGCCCAATCAGCTCGTTCGTTTCCCTGGATGCCGGCATGGCCAGGCACCCAACACCAGTGGATGTCATATCCATCTGTTGCTTGCTGGTTCATTTGTAAATGACCTTTGCCACGAAAGGGTGGTCCGTTTTTAGCCCAGCAACAGCTTGCAGGCAGGAAAACGAATCGCTGTATATGACATATTTAGTGTAGTTGGATAGTTCAATGACTTCAAACGCGAGAAGGAGTGCTCGGGCTTCCGCCGTACAAATTTAGTTCTGATCCAACTTAGGTCTTTCGAACCATCAGTATACATGGAGAAGTGGTCTTCAAACGATGTCGGTTTCGGTGAGCGTGGGCTCATGGGGTGGGGAGACTGACCTGTTGGCGATGGTGTTGTTGTTCTTGTGCGTGGAAAAGGAGGTGATTGTGGTGGTGGGGAGGCTGGACGAAGAGGTGATGGCGACTGGGTGTGCAGTGTGGTTGACGATGCTCAGAGGTGGTGTGGGAGGGCTTCGCGGAATGGGTTTGGCAGAAGAGGGGCTGCGAGGTGGTGATTCTCGGCCACTGGGTCCACTGGTTGGTGGAGTGGCACAGCTGGAGTAGACTACTCTACTGGAGGTTAGACTTGGGGGTCCAATGGTGCCTGGTGATATTGTGGTCCGTCGTAGGAGTGGTGGGGAGAGTGGTATCATCTTGGTCACTGAACTCTGTCTTTGTTGGTGGTGCTGGTGGCACGGCGCGAGGCAGTGGTTCTGGTTCGGGTATAGGTGTTGGTGAATCGACTGCCTCACTGTGCACATGCTCCTCCAGACCATTTGCTAAACACACGGTATATGTGAGCACTCCAGTCTTTAGCAGTCGGGATATGTGTATTGTCCCCGTTTTCAATTTTAGTCGGGAATCGGGTCTGGTCGGGTCGCGTTGAGCAGTGAGTTTTAGCGCGTGAATCGTATACGGGAGGTGTGTACCAGGCTTAAGTCATTGGTTTCACTCGGCAGGGTTTCGAACTCTCGACTTTCCGCACAGGAAGCCTGCGCTGTACCGATTGCGCCACCGCGTCGGGTCGCCTCCGCTCTATTGTTCTTCCACTAATCACCTGGGGGCGTCAATCGTCGTGGCATGACTGCATGTCGTAATGTCGCTATTTTAGTGTCCTAATACAATACCGCAGTTTCATATAAGAGCACTGCGCATGCCTGCACAATAGCCCATTTTAACGGCATGCCGCCGCCGTCTGGGACCCGTATCACTATAATATCGTCACCTTTATTTTATAATGATATCCTCTATTTTGTGATGTACAGTTTTTATTATGTATTACAGTTACATCCAGGCTACACGTACATATTTTTGCTTAATATTTTTTAGTGGTGGATATATTTTATTTCTTTAATTTTCGGTAGCGTAAACTCCCTTTACCGGCGAACTCGAATATGCTTGGTAATAAACGCTGACAATTTTGTTACACGGTTACTTTTTGTATATTTTCTACCACGTGACTATTAGCCTTTAGCTATTCATAAATTACTCCAGGGGAACCCTGCCCCTTGTAATTTCGCAATTTAAAAAATAATCTAACAGTTAATTATAGGCGAATAGCATTTTTCTTTCATAAATTTTGTTAGCAGCCGAAAAGACACTAATAAGGGTAATTACATGTTTAAGATCATCCAAAATATTTTAAAGCCATCTCAGACACTCAGCCCCTTTTAATAATCTGAACTGAAATATGGGTGGGTATGTTTTTTTCAAATGAAAAGGCCTAAAGACATTCCATCTGCTATTTGAAATCGACCCATACAGTGTGCTGCTCCAGTAGTGAACAGCTATAGGGCTGTTTGGATTCGCCACGAAGGCTAAATCACGTCATTGGTGGGATCGGAATGCCCAAGCAACCCGACATGGTGTAGCACCTGGCAACACTAACACGGTCTCCAACGATGTGAATTAGTCATGTTACTGGCAACATGCATAATTGCTGAAGTTGTCAAAAGGGGTTCACAGTAGATCATCATTGAAAAAGTCACTAAAAATAACATTACAT
Organism: Branchipolynoe longqiensis; assembly: GCA_030323885.1. NCBI lineage: Eukaryota > Metazoa > Annelida > Polychaeta > Phyllodocida > Polynoidae > Branchipolynoe > Branchipolynoe longqiensis. The sequence continues at coordinate 75,377,314 of CM059196.1, forward strand.
GCCAATTTGTAGTTTTGTGTTTATTATTGATCAATTACACATACTTTATTAATCAATTATATAAACCTCAGTCCAAATATTAAAAAAATTGCTGATCGTTCCCACCTGTGCCTGAAAAATCGCCCACCATTGAATTGTTTTTGTTCAACAGCTTAAATGGAGAGGCCGGGTGGAGTGAGCAAAGGAAAGTGGTGTGGATGGAGTGAGAAATAGAAATTTGAGTGAAGAGGGGAATGGACAGTTCACTGGGAGGAAAGGAATTGAGAGGGATTTGAGGAGGGAACTGGGAAGGGCAGGGAGCAGGGCCGACAGTGGAGGAACAAATAAATAAAAAAAACACCTGCCCGACCCAGACTTTTATTTCAAAAGAATGATCACCAACATTTTTGTTTAAGTTGGCTTTAGAAGGCCTATGCATAGTTCTGCTTAATAAAACTATATATATGAAAATCTATAAATATTTGAACATAGGATAATCTGGTATGGGGATGCAGTTTGTTACTCCAATACCATATGTGCAATGAGCTGGCATTAGAGGTTCAATAGAGCCTAAATCAGCTAGAAGAGGATCTGTAAGTTACATCTAGTAGATCACCTACTGCTTTCTATTCCGTCAAGTCACAAATATGTACTACACCTATAGCTATTATTTAGAAGAGCTTCCACATAGGCATACTATTCACATATTCCTTACCAAGTAAATATTTGTTAAATTGATATCTATTTGAATAGTAGATAACATGACATCACCATGGGAAGTGCTGGACTGAAGCTGCATGCAAAAAAGCAGCTGATAAATGATATTATTACGTCGTCGCAGTGACTTGTGTCACCTCAAATTTATTGTTTTACAGCATTGTCATGAGCAGATTTTATTCAATTGAAATAGAATGAATGAAAATACAGTGTAACTACCTACTAGTCTAGTTTTCTCAAATAATGCCCTGAATGAGCAAATGGGGAATATAGTCCAATGTTAGAATGTACAATACACCTAAACACGGTTTGGCGGCCATCTTGACCCAATTCCTGTTTGCAGGTACACAAAAGCACATGGCAGTATCACCAGTGTGGCAGTGAGCATTCTTCATACAGAAAAAGTTAAATATCTCTAAAAGCACACCACTAAGAAACAAACTAATTGGATACACATGAAAACATGTTTAACAAAAAGATTATATTAAATTGATATGGTTAGGGTTCTCGATTTCTATTAATTTTGAATAAAACTAACGTTTTGCATTGCACGTACCGGCAAACTCAATGCATTGTCAATGGTCGTGAGCAATCTTCATACAGAAAAAGTGAAATATCTCTAAAACTATACCACCTAGAAACAAATCGCTTGGTGCACACATAGAAAACATAGTTACCGAAAAGATTATATTACATTGACATGGTTAGAGTTCTGGATTTCTCTTAATTTTGAATAAAACTAACGGTTTACACTGCGCGTACCGGCAAACGCAATCGCGGCAATGCATTGTCAATGGCAGTGAGCAATCTTCATACAGAAAACGTTAAATATCTCTAAAACTACACTACCTAGAAACTAACTAATTGGAATACATATAGAAACATGTTTAACAAAAAGATTATATTAAATTGATATGGTTAGGGTTCTGGATTTCCATTAATTTGAATAAAACTGACGTTTTGCACTGTGCGTTCCGGCAAACTCAAGGCTATCAGGCTTTGTTTACCTATATCCGGAAGTGGCCTCGTTCTCGCGAAATTAGGACATGCCCATATAAGGCCAAACCGTGTTATCGTGTATGCCAGTTCGCAATGACTTGACTTGTGTCAACGCAAATTTCCTGTTTTACAGCATTGTCGTGAGCACATCTTATTCAATTGAAATAGAAGGAATGAAAATACATTGTAGCTACCTACTAGTTTGCTCAAAAAACAAAAATATGGTTCTGAATGAGCAGATGGGGAACATATTCCAATGTACAATGCAGTTCTTTCAGATTCACAAGCTTAGTATGGGGGCTGCCATTTTGTAGTTCCATGGCCTCCAGAAACAGCCCCTCTCATTGGAGGGGCTGTTTGGATCCGACGTCCTGAGTCGTGACCGTACTGCAGCAGTATCACTCATAAATCGTAAGCCGTGTTCACACGGGCGATGTAAATCGATTCGTAGAAATCGACTTGTATAGTTCGGGTTACATTTCACGTGTGAACGCGCGTCTGAGGCGGATTAAGGCTGAATCGATTTCTGTGATCTGGATACTGTAAACCACCTCTCGAGGCAGTTTACGTGAGGCTATATCTGTGAATCGATTCATTTTGCCCGTGTGAACGCACTGAGGCGGATTAAGGAACTTTAGGAAGTGACACGCATGTGCAGTCGAGACCTTAGTTTGTTGACTTTCCGGTCGATCAAAAGCGCATATTATATAATTTAGTCTATTAAACCGCTAGCTGTGCACAGATATTTTTTTCAACATTTATTTTTAGGGTTTCACTGCCCAGCAGAAGTTTTGACCGTTCCAAACCAATACGATTCATTAAATACATATCTAGGTCGAATCCACTCTCTCGTGGTGGTGCTGGTCACACTGGACTTGCTCATGCGCAGATATCGACTTCCGGCCCAAGTAGTGCTCGTGTGAACGGGTGGCTAATTCGACTCACCTGATTCCATTTGTCTAATTCACCTCACATTTTGCCCGTGTGAACACGGCTATAGTGTCGAGATAATCCTTTTGTAAAACGAGTCCACGGCCTCGATCAATCTTGTGTGATGGTATGTATACACAAAAAGGGTGGTGATGGATATATTGCAAGTTTAGTGCGCATTTAGTATCTGGTCATTTCCTGCATTCATAGAACATATATATATATATATATGATATAGATATATATATATAGGATATATATTTATATATATATATCCTATATATATAGTCTTTAAAATGTTTATGTTCACTATTCTGATTTAAATACAAACTAGATATATGGACATAAAAATATACGCATGTCAAATTGCATGTCAACTGGAATTTAACCCCCCAAAAGAATAATTTGTTGTAGTTGTTGTATCAACACCTAATGATCCCGTGGTGATGGTGATATAGCCAGGCAGCATAGGGCTACTTATAGTTAAGACAATGGCCGTATTCGACTGGGCCTCTATATTCGCATATCAAAATATTTCTTTACAACGTCCTATTCGACTGGGACCGGAAGTGGGTTTCTATAAGTATGAATCAAATGCGTCTTGTGGCTCCATCCATAAGGTCACATGGTGTATTCAGTAGCTTCAGCCAATCAGAGCTATTCTTTTCGATTACAAATGGCTGCCCTCTATGGGGACAGCCATTTGCAATGGAAATGAACAGCTCTGATTGCTTCTTTTCGATTGCAAATGGACTCCCCCATACAGGGCAGCCATTTGCAATGGAAGAGAACAGCTCTGATTGGCTGAAACCGTTGAAGCCATTTGACTGGTCCTCTTTGCATTCAAAAACTAGTTCACTGCACAGGTGGGCGGAGCCTAAATCGTGCGGATAGAAAGGTCCCAGTCGAATGCCTCCAATGCCTTTACTGCGAAATAAAGTGTACTGCAGATGTAAAATTTCTTTATTCAAAGCATACTGTGGTTCACTACATAGGGCTATATGAGAGTTTAATATGGTGAAATTATGAATCTCAATCAGAAGATGGCGAGTAGCATCCGATAATGTGCCAGGATTATTGTGTGATGAATCAAGGAATTGCAGTGCTAGTAATATCTTCATCGTTGTGTGCATTCTCCTGCAAAATTTAGAGGCGGAGAAAATTGTAATGTACATAGCTTTATGATGTGTCAGGGAGCGGGACGTAGCTCAGGCGGTAGAGTGTCCACCTGTGAAGGTGCCAATCATCCTATCGATCCTGCTCAGTGGACACATTTGCAGTTTGGGATATTTTCCATTCCAACCAGTGGTCCACAACTGGTTCATCAAAGGCTGTGGTATGTGTTGTCCTGTCTGTGAGAAAGTGAACATAAAAGACCCCTTGCTGCTTATCGGAAAGAGTAGCGTATGTGGCTGCAGTGGGTTTCCTCCAAATAAATGCATCAGAATGACCATATGTTTGATGTCCAATAGCTAATGATAAGAATCAATGTGTTCTAGAGGCGTCATTAAATAAAACAAACTGTCATGATGTGCATAGCTAAGTCGGGCAATGCATTATTTTTATGCTTAATTTATGGTTGTCCAGTAAACACATCACTGCATATGTTATATAGGCCTAACTGTTTTGAAAATTGTCTACTTATTACATTCTAGTCTTTTGTATGGGTGTTAGATCCGGACAGAGGAAGCCCGAGACGGAAGTGGGAGTGATAAGGGAGGGTTTATTCAGGAAACAGGTACAATATCAGCATAAAAAAAATCGGGGTAGTACAGGTTAAGCAAATGTTCTTGAGCAGGTCAGTCGACCTCGTCCACATCCACAGAGGGGCCCGGAAGGACCTGGGAGGAGGTAGGCCTGGGAGCCGACCCCCACGCAGTGGCCTACAACAAGAGGGTGGGTGGGTGCGGTAAATCCATTGATGTGAGGATATGAGGCTCGAATGCAGGTCACAGGAAAGGGCGGGAGTGAGGGGAGGTTCGGAGAGGCCTGGTAGGGGGTGTCTCGGGCTTCCCGCCGGATCAACCACAATTCGGAATTATGAGCCGATCCGGACAGAGGAAGCCCGAGACGGAAGTGGGAGTGATAAGGGAGGGTTTATTCAGGAAACAGGTACAATATCAGTATAAAAAAATCGGGGTAGTACAGGTTAAGCAAATGTTCTTGAGCAGGGCAGTCGACCTCGTCCACGTCCGCAGAGGGGCCCGGAAGGACCTGGGAGGAGGTAGGCCCGGGAGCCGACCCAAAGCACAAAGCCAAGGCTCTCGGGGCGTCCGCGGTCACCTGACGGGGCACGTACGCGTGCACCGCGTCGGACTCCCAAGTCCCCTGGGCCATGATGGCGGAGAGGTCCACCCCCCTCGAGGCGCAGGCCTGCGCGGCACCTCGGCGGAGCCCGTGCAGGGTGAACTCCGCGGCGCGAGGTACATCGGCCACGCCCAGGGCGGCCCGGAGGAGGGGGGTGACGTCCCGAGGAGTGAGGGGAACGCCGGCGCGGGCGAGGAAGGCCGGGGCATCACCCGGCGCAGGCAGCAGGTCGAGGGCGCGCCGCCAAGCGCGGACTGGGCACAGAGGCGATCCGGCGAGGGCGGGCACGAAGATTGAGACGGCCTGCGCCGGGGCACGGATGGTCTTGGAGGACGTGACCCAGAGGCGCAGGCCCCCGGGAACCGGCTGGACGTCATCCCTGCGCAAGGTGTGAGGCCCCCCCCATGGGGCGTGGGTGGGGGATAGGATGTTCGATTGCCTCAGGAAGCTGAAGAAGGCGATGATGGTTGCGGCCCAAGGGGCAACCCCGAGGTGCCCCTGGGCGCGCATGTGCCTGTAGATGAGGGGAAGGATCTCGGGGGTGATGGGCGGAGCGCGGCGAGTGGGAGCCGCGAAGAGGCGCTCGCCACCGCGTCTCATCCGTGCCATGACGGGGGTGTCGAAGAGTGCGATGTCCCGACCCCCGCCTCCCGGACCCAGGAGCGGGCCCCGGAGAAGGCGTTGGCGACGGAGGCGAAGGAGGGCAGCAGGCGGTGCAGGTGGGTGATGTACTGGCCGACGTCGTAGGGGGCAGGGGCCAGGTGGTCGACTCCCCGCTCGACGGCGAACTCGAGGTAGCGCCTGGCCTGTTGGTCGCGATTGCACCAGGTCCCGGGCGCAAGGGCGACGCGGTAGAGCGTCATCAGGTGCCTGGCTTCGTAGTCTGCAATATCAAAGGTCATGGGTAAAAATAGCCTGTGAGTGCCGTACACGTAACCTACGGATCCCCCTACTACGGCATTCCCTGCGGACTATGTCGAGGGCAACCCGGGAGTAGTGCGCGCGGCTGAGGTCAACACCGGGCTTGTGATGGACGGTGATCTCGAAGGACCCAAGCGCCGCGAGGAGCCATATCTCGCGGGCGCACGCGCCGAGGGTTGGGTCGACGGCGCAGCCGGACTCGAGGGCGCTGGCGGGGGCGGCATTGTCAGTGTTTATGATGATCTGGTATCCGCCCGGGGCATCGGGCCCGAGGGCGCGCACCGTGAGGACGAGGTTCACAGCCTCCAGCTCGTGTATGGAGGGGTAGGCTGCCATCATCTGCTGGTCATAGGCCTCGGTGAAGCAGGCATTGGCGGAGAATGCGCCACCGCCGGTCATGCAGGAGTCGCATTCGACCACCCAACGGGGCTGCACGACCGGAGGGAGGAGGCAGACGCCGTTGCCGCCCGCCGCGAAGTCGCGGAAACAGCGGACGTCTTTCTTGAGTGCCGGGTCGACGTCTGCGCCACCCATGGCGGGGGCCGCGCGGAGGCTCCAGAGGATCCGCCCCATGAACTTGCGCGCCGCGACTATGCAGGTGCTCACTTGCGCCAAGCGGCCGACGAGCCTCTGGAGGGCTTTCCTGGTGAGAGTGGGGCGGACGAGCCACTGCTCGCACTCCCCGATGACGTCGTCCATCTTGTTGTCGGGTATGCGGAGGACCATGGCCTCCGTGTCGAATTCAATGCCCAACCATGTGAGGCGGACGGTTGGGGGGCAGCACTTGTCGGGGGCGAGTTCGAGGCCGAGGGAGGTGCAGACCTTCCGGAGAGTGTCGAACGCCTGCATCGCGTCAAGAAAGGAGGCCTCGCACCCGACGAAGTCGTCGACGTAGACAGTCGTGTAGAAGCCAACGGCGGCCCATGACCCACGCCACCGTGGCGGTGACCCTGACGCAGGCCGTGCCCGAGGTCCTGCAGCCGAAGGGCAGGGCTATGTCGAGGTAGGCACGGCCGTCGACCGTGATGCCGAACAGGGGCGTGGAGAGGGGGTCGGCCCGGAACTGGCGGTATGCGCGGGAGACGTCGGCCGACCAGCAGAAGGCGCCCAGACCCTCAACCACGATGCGACGGCCGAGGTCGGCCACGGACGGAAGCTTGTAGGCGTGCAGGCGCCCGAGGTACTCCCGCCTCGGGATGCCGGCATTCACGCTGCGGCCCGGGGGGAAGGACAAGTCGACGATGACTCACCGCTTCACCGGGGTGGACTTGGGCCGCGTCATGATCGGGCTGCACTGCGCCCAAGGGGTGAAGGGCGGCACCGCGAAGGAGCCAAGGAGGGTGCCTCGGCAGAGCTCTTCTGCCGCATAGTCAGTGATGTGGTGGGCGAAGCTGGGGTCCTCACGGTGGTTCTTATACGTGGGAGATGGGGGCCCGGCCGCGGTGTAGTTGGCCGGGAACCCGAACTCCAGGTGGTCGAGGAGAAGGTCGTCGTCATGGCTGCAAAGCAGGCGACGCCATGCGGGAATGTTGAAGTCCGAGGGGACCGGGACTCAGGCGGCCAAATAGTTAGGGAGTCCCAAGGCGCGTGCGGCGGCGTAAGCCGCAGCGTAGGCGGTGTAGGCGGCCCAGCCTTCACCCGAGAGCACCGGCCAGAAGGTGTTGAGGGTGGCCCTGTACTCGACGGGGGAGGGGCCGCAGGCAGGGGCCGCCGGGAGGGAGTGCTGGATGACAGTGTCAATCACTTCCTCGACTGGCTCATTGTTGCTCAGGCCGGGGGCGGGGGCGCCGCGGGTCACGTCGCAGAGCACACAGGAGGCTATGGGGTTTGGAGCCGACGGGGTGGAGCATCTGCCGGGGAGGATCTCTGCGAAGCTGTCGTATGATGGCACATCTGCGGCGTGGCGGGGGGCCCCGAGAGCGGCGGGGCGAGCGTGGGTCGGGATGGCGTGGCCCCGTGTGCTCGGGTCTGTGTTTATGTTGTTAGTTGGCGGTGTTCCCTCCAGGTGGTGCCAGCGGGTCGGCGTGACATCATTAAGGTGGGGAATCCCCCGCGGCTGGGGCGTACCTTCAACGCTGTTGGTAGTGGCGGGGGGATCCTCCAGGTGGCGGCAGTGTTGCGCGGCCGGCGTGACGTCAGTGGGGGAACCCCCCACCGCTTGTCCACCGCGGGGGAGTCCGGCCGGGCGGACACCGGTCGCCGTGACGTCATGATGGGGACTCCCGCCGGGGCGAGGGGCAGCCAGGCTGAAGCCACGGGCGGCCAGGGCACTGTTATTGTTTACACTGAAGCCACGAGCAGCTGGAGCAATGTTATTGTTTACAGTGGGCGCGTGGCGTGGGCGGTGAGCCGCTCCATGGGTAGCCCGGGGCCGGAGCAGGGGTCGGTGTCGAGCTGTCCGTAGGGGCGGGGCTGTGTCCTCCCGCCGGCCTCCTAAAAATCCCGGTGTGATGTTTTCCCGGGGCGCTCTCTGGCCTTCTTTGAGTAACAACTGGTTTCGGCGTGGCCCGTGACGATGCGGCGCACGTTCGCGCAATAGCCACACATGTGCGCGACCTTCTGGGTGCCGGTCCCGTGTGCGGCCTTGGTGCAGGAGGCTGGGTCTTTATTCCAGGCCTGGCAGGGCGCGCCCATCGCTGCCTTGTCGTAGTGTTCGCGGTTGTCGGCGCCGGACTTGTGCGGCTTCCCGGCCTGGTGGATATCGGGCGCCGGGGCGGGATTGGGCACGGCGTGGCCCGCCATCGCTATAGTCTCTATCCTGACCGCATTTAGGGCGGCCGCGTCCTTCCAGCCGTATGGAAGCCTCCCATCCACTATACGCGTGAAAATCTCCTCCGAGTAGCGCCTTACCACTGGCCAAGCCAGCGCACAATTGTCTTGGGCGACCATCTCCTGATGGGCGGAGAGGGCCTCGACCGTAGTCATCCCCGTCGTGTTGTCGGCGGCGAGTGGCATGTCGCCCGGCCACGCGGGCGGCGTCTCGGTGCCGGGGGCGGTGTCGGGGCGGCGTGGGCGAGGGCGAGGACCATGGGCTGAGCGCTCTCTGGTCGGCGCCGATGGCGGGGTAGGAGCCGGTGCGGGTCCGGGCGTGGCCGCCACAGGCAGCCGACGGCGATACCGGGGAGAGTGATCATGCCCGGCTGGCGCGGAACCGCTCGGTTGCTGCGGGGCGGGGTCTGGCCGGCGGGTTGCGTGGCGTGGACGGGGGAGTCGAGGGGGCCCATTGGCGTACCGTCGCGGGGGCCGCCGCGGCAGCTGCGGTGGCTTCAGTCTCCCGGCGGCGTGTGCCTGCGGTGGCGGCGGCCAGCATGGCGGTGGCTTCCGCGACCACCTTGGATTGGGCCGCGAGCTGGGTCCGCTGCTCGGCCGCTTCCTTCCTGTGTTCCGCGGCCTCCCTCTCAATGGCGGTCCAGCGCTTCTCCATGGCGTTAATGGTGAGTTGCATCCTGGCCAAACCGTCGGCCTGCTTTGCCTTCAGGGTGGGCCCCCGGACCCGCTTAGACTGGCGAGTCGGGGACGGGGGCCGAGTCTGCGGGACGGCCTGTCTCGGGGAAGCGCCGCCATCTTGCGAGTCGGACGAGATGCTCAGGTCGGCTGTGGGCGTGGGGGTTCTTTTCTTGGAGGCTCGTTTAGTGGGACGGCCTCTGGGAGCTGCAGTTCTGCGGGTTCGCTGCATGTTGCTTTTTGAAGTGGGTGACCTTTTGATAGCGTTACAGCTTTGTGACGTGGGTGGAGACGGAGCTGTAGAGTTTAAATCCATTGACGTGAGGATATGAGGCCCGAAATGCAGGTCACATGAAAGGGCGGGAGTGAGGGGAGGCCTGGTAGGGGGCGTCTCGGGCTTCCCGCCGGATCAACCACAATTCGGAATTATGAGCCTATTCGGGAGAAACACAACACAGGATTGAATTGAAGACTTGATACTTGGCATTGATAATGCGAGGTGCCACGGATCAGTTGATGTTTGTCAGGATACATACGTACATACATACATAAATACATAAATACATGTTCCCGATGGAGTCAGAGTAATAATGTTATGTATATATTATATATAATGCATATATAATATATATAATATGTGGAGTATAAATATTATTTATACAAATATTATTGAGAATGTCGTTGGTAACTGGTTGTTTGGTAATATTCTAGTCATATATACTATATCATTTACAAAGCATGTAACATGCTATTGTAACCTAATTTAATTCTGTGTCCCATATAACAAGCCATATACTCTTTGTATCTTTTTTTTAGCGCACCATTCGGACGTTTTCGCCATGCACTGACCATCACAGGGGCCCAGGGCGTTGCGACTGCTCTCAGTGCCCTATTTTATGGTTCTAGAATGACGCCACTGTCTAATGAGGAATGACGTTCAAACTGTGCTTGCTGATAAAATGTCAGACTGATTGAATAAATTACTATATTATATATATTATATGTATATAGTATATATATTATACATACTATATATATATTATATCTATTATATACATTGTTTCACATAATATGCTTTGTATATTATATATATATTATATATATATATATATATATATATATACATATATATATATATATTATATAACTTCGACGTAGGGAGAAAGGGGAGGCAATCAAGATAATTTGGTGTTTTTTGGGTCAGATAATTGATTTTTTAGTACAATGTATCCTAACCTGAAGGCTACTATTGATATCAAATTTCTTCTATTCCCCCTACCCAAAATAAATTGCCACAAAACCGAAATGTAGTCCAATGATTAATTACTAATTCACAATTATGGGGAATTTCTTTTGCGGTAAGCCTAAATCACATTGCTTGTATACAGATCACTATTTACTAGTCACACTTTAAATTTATTTTATTTGATTGAAGCTGTATTTATATTGTCCATAGGATATAAGCCCCAGGTACCCAGGCTTGTTTTCAATGCTGGCCAGTTGTAGTGTTGGTGTTATCTTACCACACGGTAGCTGCTGATAAGTTATTTGATTGCCTGCATTTCAATAGCAGATAGATAATTGGTTGGTATGGTTAGTAGCCTATGTTAGTTTTTTTTAAATTTTCTTGGCATATATGTATTTTATTTTGTTCTAATCTTATTACTAGACTAGCCTACTTTTATTTACTTATCATAGGCTTGTACGGAGCTGTGTGGTGTGTTATCTGGCTATTCTTGGCATGGTTACCTTCCATTGGGCATCCCGCTGGTGGGCCGTGACATATCACATGCCCCTTTGCAGTGCAGCTGAGTGGGGGTTTTCTAGCCTAATTTGCACAGATATTTTTTGTAAGTTTTTAGGTCAGGAATTTGTCGTTCCTTTACCGTTTGGGCATTCCACACCTTGGCAGCCATTTCCAGCATGCTTCTCTCATGAGCGTTTATTTGGCTTCTGGTCTGCTTCAGTAGTGGCGCATTATTTGCTCTAGTAGCCCTTTTCGGTTTTGTTCGGAGTTTATTGTTTTGACTGTAGCTATTATGCTAGTGTTTTCAAATGAATTATTCTCCTATGTTAATTTGAATCAATCAGTTTCAGCTTATCGTGGCAGCTATTAGTTACTAATAGCTCTTTATTTTGTGGCTAAAATATATGGATGTAATATGGGTCGGCGCCTGAAGACTCATACTAAATAATCATTAAGAAGAACAAAGGCAGTTACAAATAATCAATTCATTCCCCTCTTCCCCGAGCCCCAACTATTTCATACTTCCACGTCTCCGGCTCAAGCCGGCATTCCTTACACGCGGTATGCGGCATGCGGCATGCGGTATGCGAATGGCATGATTCCTTACACGCGGTATGCGGTATGCGGCACACAACTGGCTATATTTAAAAAATAAAAATAAACAATTATTCTCCATACTGCTCTGTATATGACCAAATATTACATTTATATCTATGTAACTTTTTGTACGTCACATGGGGGTTCCTACCTTTATTATAACCAAATTATAGATAAGTATTCATATTTCTGTGCATACGTTAGCATTTTTAGCTTTCCCCTAACCTTATGTCTCCAGGGTGCATAGCTCACCATGTGTTTCCAATCAGCACCCCTGTGTGTGACTGTTCCGTAATGCTCAGTCACCTCTCCTGGTGTTAAACTAATGGACACATCAGACTCAGGTTTCTATTCACACCCAGCTTGACGCATACCGCATGCCGCACCGATCGCTACAGGGACCGATCGGAAAATGCATTCATATTCACATTCGCATACCGCATACCGCATACCGCATGTAAGGAATGTAGCCCATAGGCTTCAAGGCGTTTCCATTTTTTGTCGCATTCGCATTCGCATTCGCATACCGCATACCGCGTGTAAGGAATGCGCCCTTTAGAATGTATTAATAAACTAGCCTCAGCTTTTAATAATACTTGCGTAACATGTTACACTCCACAATAAGCGCCAATCCAAAATAGGAGTTTGTTGATCATGATTAGAACAAAGAGCTCTTCATATATATGTATATAAAGAGCTCTTCATGTATATATTTATATGAAGAGTTCTTTTCCAAAACACGATTTACGAACTTGGCATTGGCATTGCAAGCTCATTTTTTTTGGATTGGCCCTTATCGTGTTTCGGAAAAGAGCTCTTCATATGCTTTCTGCCCGAGCACATACTTTTAATACACAACCCAGCATCATAGCTATTATGTGACCATCTGCATATTAAATAAATCTGCTTAATCCGTTGAAAGCATAACATTTCTGAAACCAAAACACTTATGTATTAAAGCTGCATATTCCGATGAAATATCAAATTTTCAAAACCAAACCAATTATCTAGATTTGATTTTACATATCTAACTTAGATACTGATGCACCTATTAAGCATTTGTTTCTGCGTAGAAGGCAATACTGAGTCAATTTAACAGAACCTGTTACTGCAGAAGTCTATGGTGTCAGAGTTTTGGCAAGCGTGCCAAAACTAATTTTCCATGTTTGCACTAAAAATATCTAAATAGTTTACCATTTAAAATAAAAGTAACTTTGAACTAATGTAAAGTAGATCCTAGTGATCAATCTAATATATTTATCTCAGAAAAAATACAGACATTAAAAACCATCAGACTATGGAACTTTAAGCATTTACTGCAGTTCGGTGCTCCTGTGTTATATTGCTATGCTTACAAATGGGTAAAAAGGACTGTGTCCAGCATTTCGATGTGAAGACTGAAATTAATTAGGCATGTTTTCGCTTCAAATATCTCCAAAGTTAACCCTTCAAAACTGGGCTACGGGGCGATCATCCCCGGGGCGACCATCCCCAACCCAGCGGGTCGCAGGTGGCGGATAGCGACATGGCCTTTAAATAGGGTTAGCTGTGAAATAAGGTGGGCTTGCCCAGTCGAATAAACAGCCCCGGACCAAGTGGTGATGATCCTAACAGGACGAGGAGTGGGCAACTGGTTGGCACTGGTGTCCTCATTGAAATACCTCATGTGTCCCATGACAGGCACATCATGCGAGCAAGAGCCGCGTTATAAGCTCAAGCCCCTTGTGCTCCCAAGGTAGGTCCTTTGATCAGGAGCTAAGGGTGAGGTAACCCTAACAGAAGACCTCGAGTGCTGAAGTCGGAGGTAGCAGGCCGCAAGGCGCACCCTAACAAACCATGGTACCACGCATACACAGCCATATGACACTTGGAGACAAATTCAATGAACTGGGCTCTAAGTGTAATTGAACGCGAAAGAAAAGGAGAAGAAGAAGAACCCTTCAAAATAAAAGTTATCCCAACCAAAGAGTAAGGGAGCTTATAATGACTAACTTTATATATTTATCTAAAACATATGTCAGAAACTCACATCTATAGGATTATATATCGTTTATGCAATATATAACTGAACACTTCATACACACACATATATAGATATATATATATATATCTATATATGTGTATATATGTATATATATATAAATATATATCTATATATGTGTATATATATATATATATATATATATGTATATATATATATACAGTAGAACCTCTCTAACCGACCACCTCCACAGATTGACCACTCCCCTATATCGATTGCTTTATTTGTGTCACAAACGATCATCCATACAATACCACTCGCTAAGCCGACCACCTCCCTAAATGGACCATTTAAAGTGGTTCCCATGGTCGGTTGATTTAGACAAGTTTTACTATATGAGCCTGTTTCAAAAGGTGATAACTCTTCTTTTTTTTGTCCATTGTAACAATGGACACTAAACAGCACAGAAACGGTTACACTGAAAACGCAAGGACATTTGCTTCAAATCAATATGTATTCTATTGGGATTATGAAACACCATGCCCCCAGCTGTGCCAATTTGGATTTCCACCGCTGTGGATAACTTACAGCGTCATCAAAGGCCAGTTGCTCTCATACCATGTCTATGTGGTGTGGGGGGTAAAAAATCCCTTGGGTCGGTAAAAGTGTAGGCTCAGGCTTTCTATCGACAAACTGTCTAATGGTGAAAACAAGCCTATTCAGGCTTATCCATGATAGGCAGTATAAATCTTCAACAACAACAACAACCATGTAAAAAACAAATCAGTTTATCCTGAGCAAATGCATAAGCAGATAGTATGTTGATCGTTACAATGGACAAAGTTTTGTCCCATATTGCTTAGCACCTTTTGAGACAGTCTCATATACATATACACATATATATACATATATATATATACAGTAAAACCTCTCTAACTGACCACCTCCACAGAGCGACCACTCCCCTATGTCGATCGCTTTATTTGGGTCCCAACAATACCATTATATTTATAACCATATTCTAACTCCCTAAGCCCACGACCTCCCTAAATGGACCACATAAAATCGGCCCCAAGGTCGGTCGATTTAGAGAGGTTTTACTGTATACATATACATATATATAAATATATATATATATATATATATATGTATATAAGAAATGTTGATGTGTAAGTGGGGAATCTAAACATATACATACATATATAATTATATAAAACCTATAAATAGATACATACAAGTGCTCATGAAATGAGAATATATAAATAATACATTTGGCGTTTAAAAATCAATAATCTACTTCACAACTTGTATGTGCTTCATCATGGCGTATTTAATTGTCGACTGCCCACAACTCAGCTCCGCCTTCCCAGCGCTGTCAGCTTCACCTCCCACCAGCACCCCCCCACTACCTCCACCCTCCCCCACACGCCAGCCAAACACACACATATAAATTGGGCATCCTGCAGGTGCCCCGCGTTTCATCCCCGGACGTCCCGTACGGACACCAGACCCAGGACATACACGTTTTTGGAACACGTCCAGTTTCAGTGGACCTTCACCGCTGAACTCTGCAGGACAGCCACCATGGAGGCGGTCTACCTGATGCTCGTGTGTGCTCTGTGCGTTGCGTATGCGTCCAAGGGCGTCGCCTACGACTACCAGCCCGGCTACGACACGGCGGAAGAGGCTGACTACGCACCCGCTAAAATGTACACGAAGCGGCCGAAAACTCAAGGTGATAGGCCTACTTTACTTACCCACAATCTTGATACATATATATATGTCCTAGTCTGGTGGTCAACATTATTAGGATAGGGCAAGGACTGGTTGGCTCTGTGTCAGGATAATGTAACTGAGTGGGATATCGGGTCATGGTGCTGGTGGCTTGGTCTCCCAGTGGGACATACTATAAAGTTGCCATGAGCGCTCACCGTTACAAGTCGGTACCCGTCCTGATATGACCTTAGAAGTTGCCAGGATGTAAAACTCCAGCAATCAATGACCCTACTCTGTGTGAGTGTATGCATAGGTATACATACATTCACAGAGAGTAGGGTCATCAACTATGCAGCATGAAGCTAAGATTCCTTATACGCGGTATGCGGCATGCGGCATGCGAATGTCGTATATGTGGCATAGATATATGCCAACCCCCAACATTTGTTGGGGTTTTTCCTCCAAATTTGTGAAGGAACAGTATTGGTTTCTATGGCAAACACAGCAGCATTCGCATTCGCATGCCGCACCGATGGCTAAAGGGACCGATTCAGTTGCCGCATACGTATGGAAACACCACTATTCATTTAGGTACTTTTCGATTTTTATTCGCATTCGCATTCACATTCGCATGCCGCATACCGCATGTAAGGAATCTTAGCTTTAGTCAGCCAAGAGTGGCCAATACGGCAGCGCGAGGACTACTTGGTTCCGCCAATATGTGCAGACAACTTTTCAATGTACAAACGCTCTTTGTTCCTTTTGATTGTCCCTTTGATGGCAGGACACCTGCTAAGTTATGACAACATTGGTCTAGGTGTAAAAGGCATGTAGGACTGTCACTCCATACTAATGCTAGGTACCTACCGTTTTTCCGCACCAACCTACCATATACGATCAAAAACTCCCCAAAAGTCGTGAGGTGTGCACTCCCCTAGCACACCTACTGATTGCGATTCATGACTTAAAACTCACTTTTAGGGCTAAAACTGCTTCCTTACAATTGCGATTCACGATTTGAAAAATGAATCGGCCCATTTTCAGTTTTAAGCGGGTCGGGTCGAGTCGCGGGCTTTAGTGCGCGAATCATAAACGGTAGGTGTGTACTTGGCATAAGTTGCATAGCAGTATTGGAATAACGTTGTTTGATTAATTAATTAATTAATAGATTGGGGCTTTCAGTCCTAGGAGTATCTGAGAAGAAATTAGGAAGGAGGCAACCTTGATTTGATATTCAACTCGTCATATTATCGTGACACTGAACCAGCTAGTCCTTGTCCTCTCCTACTAATTTACGACACAAACAAGCAGCTATTTGACATGGACTTTATGCAAGTAGTAGTCAGTTATAATAGTAATGTTCACAAGGTCAAAAGTTCAAAGGTCAAATGTTCACCGATTCAGGCTCTCAACCCTATCGCTTGTATTGTCTGTGTTCGTCCGCTTGTAGGGATGGGTGGGCAGCCGAGTAAGCTGGTGGTGTTAATGGTCCGGCTGCTGGAGGCATAGTGATGAAAGCAGGATCTGGCGGACCATCGACGACTGGGTTTGACGTCACAAGTCTCGAGTGCGAGAGTTAGTTCGCAGCAATTCCGGGAGGAGGTGTGGTGGTTAGCGGGATCGAACCCAGGTGGCACCACTGCAGTAACTCCTTGTTCGTGTGCAAATTACCCACATTGACAAACCAACATGAACAATTTATGACACAAATAAGCAGCTATTTGACATGGACTTTATTCAAGTAGTAGTCAGGTATAATAGTAATGTTCACAAGGTCAAAAGTTCAAAGGTCAAATGTTCGTTGATTCAGGCTCTCAACCAAATGGGTGGAGAGAGCCTGAGTCACTGTGGAGAACGCGGCCAAGGGGATGTATGTGTATATCACGGTTGAGCACTAGTTGCCAAGCTGCCGTAGGTCATCGAGTTGGGCACCCGCCTTGGCAGATGCCTGGGCGCCTCCACGCCGGACGCTGTCGGGGGTGAAGGATCCAGATGAGGATGTCGTCCGGTGGCGATAGCGGCCCTGAGTGCAGCAGTGAGGGTGACTGTGGTCAGAGGTTGGCCATCCGGAAGGAGGAAGGCGGGGGCTTCCAGTGTAGTCTGGGTGGCATCCTTGTACCGTCGCCAAGCACAAACAGGGCAGAAACGCGCCCCGGGGATCAGCTTGACGATGATGGAGAAGGCATCTGAGGCGGACCTCGTTGTGTTGGTGGACCACTACATGACCAGTGTCAATGATGTCGGCGCCTTTTAGGGCCAGGAGGTTCCCTTGTCGGAGTAGGGTGAAGAACCCGATCAGGAGGGAGGCTGTAAGGACCTTGCCTCCTGGGCCGGCCGACCGGAAGTAGCGGGTCGCTTCGTCGAGGAGTGTGAGGGTGAGTGGAGGGGCTTGCGCTTGACCCCAGAGACGGGGTACGTGTCGAATCCATCAGGTGCGCCTCCCATGAGACGAACCCAGGTCCGGGCACCGCTGATGTAGTTGGGGACAGCAGACGGGGATCTGAGTTTGTCGTTCAGAGAGGCGATGAGGGACATCACGTGGTACTGGGAGGGGCGTTGGGGGTTGTATCGGAGGTCGCAGGAGTGTTGCAGGTACCGTGCCACTTGGCGCAACTTGTTGCGCCATGTCCCCCGCACTAGTCCAGCATTGAAGAGGGCGGTGATCCGGTGGTGTTCATCATTCGGGAGCCCTGGGAAAAGAGAGGCAGGTTTAGTATGATCTTCCCAGGCTCATATTACGTCAGAGATGACACTGTTGGAGTGCCTGACATGGATGTGGCCTAAGGTCGACATGTTGTCAGATGTCGCGGGCCCGCTGGCATGCGGAACTTTCAAAGGGTGCTTGGCCAAGGGCGTCGGCCAGGACCAGCTCCTTGCCGGGCTTGTGCACGACCTCGATCTCAGTTGAGTGGAGGGCTGCGAAGCGCCAGAATTCTCTGGTGCAGGCACACAGGACAGGGTCCTTGCCTGCGCCATTGGAGAGCACCGACTGGGAGACCTGGTTGTCGCTGTTCACTTGTATTGCGTAGTCCTGGAGCATCAGGGACGCGAGGGCCTGTACAGCAACGGCAAGGTTGAAGGTTTCGAGGCAGGTAGTCAGTCGACAGGGTACTCCTTGGAGTAGTATCCTGCCTTGGAGTGGGCCCCTCCGCCGAGGAGCGACGAGTTGCACTTGATGACCCATCGCTCCTTGGCCGGGGGTTGGAGGAGTACTATGCCGTTGGTCGTCCTGGCATAGTCGTAGAACCATGTGAGGTCGTGCGTCAGTTCAATGGTCACGGGGTGTCTTCCGGTACGAGGGGTGGCTCAGAGAGTGGTGAGGCACACATCCAACAGACTCGGGTTGAATAAACGAACACGCTTCTCCACCCTCGGGGTGGAAAAAATGGTGGCTTAATCTAAAACCTTTTTTGTTAAATAACTGATATAACTACAGCAAAATAGGATTTAAAGTATTTTATGATTGCATAGTTTAGTTATATTTCCATTTCATTAATCTGGGTTATTACCAAAAAAAAACCATGTAGGACTGGTACTGGTAGCTGTTATCCTACAGGACGGTACCAGCGCAAATGTGACATCATCGTTCCTAGCCACCCCCAGCCAAGAGGTGGGTTACTGGGGTTGGGACTTTTTGCACTCGGCACATGTTTTTGTCAACTCCACTTGCGGTGTTCGATTTGAAATTCTAGCAACTCGGGTGACCCGAGTCACCCGGCTCGTGTTAATCGAATACGGCCTTTCAGATTGCACACTTGCACTTGCACACTAACCATTGCGGACAGTGATTTCAGCACTCTCCCTCCACATATTCAGTTATACAAACTGAAAAGGTATGCTTGGAGAGCATTTGTAATAGTACAATACACGTCTAAAGCGGCTGTCACACATCACCGGATTGGAGGAAATGGAAAGAAACCGAACAAAGTCCGTTGATAGTCCGGTTTGTGTCCGTACAAGTTTTGAACATGCACAAAACTTGGAATGGATGCTGCCGGATTGACGTCTACGGTTCTTGTCTGGTTTGAGTTTGTTTTGTCTGTTGGCTATCCATTCATGTCCGTTTCGTGTCTCGCCGTGAATATGGCCTATGCTGCCGACACGGCGTAAAGCAACCATCAATCAATCAATCAAAACCGTCTCATGTCCGTTTCATGTCCATTCGTCCAGTGGCCTTTGACCCGATATCGCAACATTTGGACACATTTTAATACATTTTGATACTTATCACGCCCGAACACCACCGGACTAGACAATTCTGTCCATTGCTCAATCCGGTGATGTGTGACAGCCGCTTTAGAAGCGTATACCGAGTCCATTTACAGTCTTAGAGTAATTGTCAATTTGTCCTCAGGTGTTTCCTACTACTACCCGCCGGTGTACGGTGGTGAGCGGGATGAGGGGGAGGTTGAGGATCAGAAGCATGACTACATACCTGCGTACCTGGCCCCTGAAGACAGACTGGAACAAGAAGGTAAGTAGGACGGCTATTGGCAGTACCAAACATAGATAGAATATTCGCCCCGACCCAGAGTAGGGGTGAATGACAAAATTGCTTAAACTTAATACTTAGCAAAAACTGTTTCAGTCTGAATTAACTGTAGGGGTGGTTGTTCCAGTGTGCAGTGCTTAAATCTATATTAGCTTAAAGTTGACAAATCTAGAGAGTTTTTTGTTTTTTGTTTGTTTTTTGTTTGGTCCAATAGTTGATTAAGCAGGGGAAATTTCAGTCATAGATGACTGGTCTTCCTCATTGCACTGCTGGTCAATAGAAAGCCTGAGCCTACACTTTTACCGACCCAAGGGATTTTTAACCTCCCACACCACATAGACATGGTATGAGAGCAACCGGCCTTTGATGACGCTGTAAGTTATACACAGCGGTGGAAATCCAAATTGGCAGAGCTGGGGGCATGGGGAATCGAACCGCCGACCCTCAGATTAGGAGTCTGACCTAGAAAAAAGTCAGACACTCTAACCACTCCGCCACAGAGAATGCCACAGATAATCATAAAAACAAGATGACAGCCACAGAAAGCTCTCGATTAAACTTTTAAAGTCTATTAATCTATTTCTGCTCCCGGGGTTCCGCGCCTCGGCCGACGCCAGGAGGGAGGGTCTGGGTGAGGAGAAGGGTCCGGGGCCTACGTCGACAGCGATGCGGGCGGCCAAAAAATTGGGGAGGCCCGCTCCCTGGAGAGCTGCGCAGGGGGGGGGTTGGCGAGGGTCGGAGAGGGGGGCAGCGAAGTCCTCGGGGCTGGGGGGAGTGGGGGTCGGGGTCGGGTCGGGGGGGTTGAGGAAGGCTGTGTCGTGGAGGTCATGATGGTTGGCGTGGAGGTCGGCGGCTGTGATGTCTCGGGAGGGTTTGTGGTCAGTGTAGGCGGCGTCTGGGGCCTGCGGTGCGAGGTGATGGTCCCCGGCTGTGTTCTGGGTGGCGTTTCGGTCGGTGGCCGTTACGGGGTTGTCGATGGAGGTCACGGGGTTGTCGGCAGAGGTATAGGTGAGGCGCCGGTTACGGCCTCCCCGGCCGGCCGGGGGAGGCCGGCGGATCAAAAATCCGCCGAGGCGGCCGGGATCTGGCGCTCACGGGCTTGCTTGGTGAGGCACAGGGCCTCGCTGTGCATGGTGAGAATGCGCCTCACGTTAGCACAGTAGGCGCATATGTGCCGGTGTCTGTCCCGATGGGGGCACGATCGCACGAGGTGGGCTCGCGGTTCCAGGCGGCGCAGGGAGTCCAGTGAGCCTCTCGGTTGTAGCTGATGCGGGTGTCGGCTTGGGTCCGGGGCTGCTGTGCGCCTCGGGGAAGGTCCGCGCCTCGGGGGACTGGTGCTGTCGGGACGGCCTGTGGGGCGGGCGTGGTGAGAACCTCGAGCATGGTGAGGCTGTACTCGTCCTTGGTCGCCTCCCCCCGCTTGACCGGCTTCTGCTCGGGGCCCCTCTCGACGAGGTCCGAGGGGAACAGGTAGTCGGGGGAGATGCCTTTTCTCCTCCCTGCGCGTTGCGCCTCGGCCGATGCGAGGATCTCCCTTATGGTATCAGCCGCGGATGCAGAGGTGTGGTCGTAGGGAGGCGCATCCTGGTCGTAGGGAGGCGTGGGAGCCGGCGGCTGGACGGTGCGGCGGGTGTACCGCTCGTACTGCGGGTGCACTGCCCCCGGGAGCGGTGCCTGAGGCGGGGGCGGAGGGAGTGCTCCCCCGACTACGTGCGCCCGAGGCGCCGGCGAGGAGTAGGTCGCGCGCCGGGGCGCGGCGGCCGGACTCGTCTCCTCGGCGCGACAGTCGAGGGTGCCGAGATGTGCGGTGATGTGCCGCAGCGCCTCGAAGATGGAGGCCCTGTCGGCGTCGACGCCGGCAGCCAAGTCCCCCGAGGGGCGGTTGCGAGGCGCCGGGGGCAAGCCCGGGGCGGAGGGGGCTGGTGAGGCGCCTCCCGGGGTGCCCGAGGCGGCCCTCCGGACTCCCCCGCATCCCTTCCCTTTGCCTCGGCCAGGCATGGTGTCTGCGTCTGAGTTGGTAGAGGGTAGAGGTGCGTCGGCCGTGGAGAGGTCCGTCAGCCGTGGAGAGCTCCGTCGGCCGGGGAGGGGTCCGAGGTGGAGAGCCAAAGAATAAGTTGAGCAGGGAGGACGGCTGGGAGGCGAGTGACTGAGGGAGGCCGGCGGGCGGCCTTATAAGGGAAGGAGCGGGGAGGCGACAGGCGGGGAAGGTGAGAAAGCGGCAGGGCAGGGCGAGAGGGCGAGGTGGGAGAAAGCTGAGGGAGGGATGACAGGGAAGGTGAGAAAGCGGGCGGCGGCAGGAGAGGCGGGGGAAGGGTCTCTTCCTTTCCTCGCATCAAACGCAATGCGAGCATTACGACCAAAGTCGCCATGAGTGCGCACTGTCACAAGTCGGTACCCGTCGTGATATGACCTTAGATGTTGCTAGGACGTAAAACAACATCAAACAAACAAACAAACAACATTGCTTTGTGTTTCTTTTAGAACCAGAGAAGAAAGTGTACTACGTTAAAAAGCCATACTCCCGTCAAAGCCGCAGATATTACAAGCCACCATCCTACAGAACGATGAGGGCACTCCAGATCAAAAAGCGTAAGTATGTCTACATATAATGCAGAAGGGATTATGGGGATATTATGGGAACGAATCTATTGTTGTTTGGGTGCATGTGGTGTAGAAAGGTCAGAATGGATTGTGCTGCACACAATGCAACAGATTCCACTTCCACTATGTACAAATCAAATGTGATCGCTCCAACGGCTGGAAGATCAGTGCCTCGCCGCTGACAAAATATGTATTCAGATGAATAACAAAATATTTACAAAAAAACAACCCAAAAAACGATCTGGTGACTGTTGTTAGAGCAGCCTGGTGAGCGGGTGGGGTGAAGTGAGGTAGGAAGCGAGCTTGTTTGCGATGTCACATGACCACCATCGGCCGGTGTGGCGGTTTCAGCCGTGCACCAGTTTCAGCCGTACGCATTGTCAATGGTCGAGCAATCTTCATATAGAAAATACAGAAAAAGTGAAATATCTCAAAAGCTGTGTTCACACACGCACTTTAAATCGATTCATATAAATCGACTTGCCTAGTTCGACGCACATTTGCCGTGTGAATGCGACGCTGTGTTGATTTAGGGCTGAATCGACTCGTATAAATCGGTTCATGGAAACCACCTTCATGAGGTAGTTTATATGAATCGATAAGCTGGTTACCGGGCGGTGATAGTGTAAAATAGCAGTGCTCGCCGGATACAGGCTCAGGTGTAACTATACACTAGTGCCCGGCAGTGTTAGGGACCGATTAGGCCGAAATCTATTGAATGCGATCATATTTAACAGAATTACATACTCAAATAATGAAATTTAATTAAATTGACCCTAAATTCCAAGCGATATTAACGTAGCAGCTACATCGGCATCGTTATTCATATTGTCAAATCGAGGAGTGTAAACTAAACAAATAGCAGTGCTCGCCAGCTACAGGCTCACCATTAAGGCTGCTGGTTCCCGGCAGCCGAAACACTTTCAAATTTGGTGTGTGTGAATGTGCCACTAAATCGATTCATATAAATCGACTTGTCTAAGTCGACATAAAATTGTGTGTGTGAACACAGCTTAAAACCACACCACCTATTAACAAATCGCTTGGTACACATATAGAAAACATCTTTACCAAAAACATCATATTAAATTTCTATGGTTAGGGTTCTTGATTTCTATTAATTTTGAATAAAACTAATGTTTTGCACTGCACATACCATCAAACTCAAGGCATTGTCAATGGTGGTGAGCAATCTTCATACAGAAAATCTAGGAAAAATGAAATATCTCTAAAACCACACCACCTAGAAACAAATCGCTTGGTACACATATAGAAAACATCTTTACCAAAAACATTATATTAAATTTATAAGGTTAGTGACTCACGACCATTGACAATGCCTTGAGTTTGACGGTATGCGCACGGCTGAAACTGGCGCAGGCTGAAACCGCCACACCAGTGCGCGGTTTCAGTTCTCAACCAGTTGCAGTTCTCAACATCGCTTCTGCACATGCGTCAAAATCTAACAGCATCGTCTGCGCATTGTCAATGGTCGTGAGCAATCTTCATACAGAAAAAGTGAAATATCTCTAAAACCAAAACATGTTTACCAACAAGATTATATTAAATTGATATGGTTAGGATTCTGGATTTATATTAGTTTTGAATAATGTTTTGCACTGCACATACCAGCAAACTCAAGGCATTGTCAATGGTCGTGAGCAATCTTCATGCCTCAAAATCTGTTAGTCCCAGTACTAATTTGTATAACAGAAAATATTTATTGAAATAAAGGAAAAGACCGTGGTTTTTCTACTACACATGGTGTAAGCACTACTAAATATAGCCAATGCTGTTCGTGGCGTGCTGTTAGATATAAATGTTTCTATACTCATAGGCCTACTTACTAACTTAGTCATAGAGAAATAGATTGTTTTATCAAAAAGGTGTACCAGGAGAAGAAAACTGGCCAATGTTATCCTATAAATAGTGTTTCAGGAGAAGGAAAGCAGGATTTTGGATATTAGGCCTCTTAATGGCCAACAATTATATTATTTCTAATATAAAAAATAACCTATATATCTTGGAAGCATTCAGTCACCATAGAAACAAAATAACAAAATACTAAATAATAATTTAATAAAAATAATATCTGAATGCTGATTCTACTCTACTGAATATAACAGTCAAGAATATGTGGATTAAATTATTTATACTCAAATAAAATTGAGGATGCTTCTCATGATAGATTAGATGGTAACACTTTTGAAATCTCATTATATGGAAATAGCCGTAGTCCATCCAATATTTCGGAAGATAGTAATATCTGTTCTTCAGCTACTAGATAATAAGATACAGGATTCACCCTGTACTCGTAGTACATGGGTGAATACCAACCCTATATAAAGGCTGTCGAAAAAGCGGGGAAATGAAATGAGAGCCTAAATCGACAATGTAAAAAGCAATACTTATCCTTTATATATGTCTTAAATTTTCTCCGCTACGTTTGAGTTGAAAAATATAATAAAACATATAGTTTAATAGAATTTAAAGGTGAAATCGACCGAGTTCTATGGCCGCCATCTTGTCTTTTTGCATTCTCTCCCATTTCACCAACTCTGTGCCGATATATGTACCCATTTGATACTGGAGGCAGGCATTCTACTTCCTGTTCCAGACTAAAGCTATTTTCACCCGTATTTATACTACACTGTCGTTCACCCGTGTACTGCGAGTACAGGGTGAATCTGTTATCTACTAGTTAATACTCATAAGGAACACAGCAACGGCTCTGGCGCGCGCGCCAGTTTCGCCACCTGGAGTTAATCAGGGGCGCCTATGGATAAAAGGGGGGAAGGGGGGTGGTGTGGGGATGCGCGGGCGGGATAGGGTGGGTCAGCTCCGACTCGGTCCCGAATTACCCACATTGCCAAGTAATATGGACAATTATCCTTGCGATATTTCGTCTACCGATAATAATGTATTCGATAGTACTAAACTATTTCAGAACTATTTTCCTTCAGCACATAGTAGGCCTATAACCTCAGCTCAAAATGATTATTTTGTTATTAGTGAGTGTACGAATTGTATCCCAGCTTTATATTGTTCAGATACTTTAAAGCCCACCTTGATTAATTCTGGTCTCAATTTTAATTTGGTAATTTAGAGTGGTTATGACAAAACAATTACTTAGATATGCAGCCCTTTGGTTACAGTGACAAAGCATTAGCGATATAGCGAATGGTAGATAGGAAGTGTGAACACTTATTTGTCTCTCATTTTTGCTTGAGTGCAAGTAAATAAGCAACACAAGGAGTAATTAGTAGCATGTGGTGAATAAGGGGTCAAATTTCCCTGGATCATCAGCCCATGCTTTTTCTAATCTATTCTGGAATGAATTAATTGACCCCGCATCAATAACATTTTGTGGGAGACTGTTCCATATATTTATGATCCTGTTTGAGAAACTATGTTGCCTTAACTTGGAAATGGCTCTGGGTTTTACTAGTTTGAGAGTATGGCCCCGACTGCCTTCTCTTTTATTCAAGGTGACAAATTTGTTCATATCTGTTTTATCAAAACCCTTCATAATTTTAAATAACTAAATTGTTTATATTTAAATAATATTAAGGATATTACTCCTCCTTCTGATACATTAGCTACTAACACTTCTTGAAGTTCTTTTAATGAAAATGGGATTGGTTTACCATCCATGTTGGGAAAATATCAATAATTGTTCAACAGTTATTAATCACAGAGGGCAGCCTTCTGATACTTTATACTCAACATGCTCCTTTAACACAGAGGCAGTCTCGGGCCAACATGTCAATTTTGTTACCTGTGAGGTGAGGCAAGTTAGCCCAATATTAACTATCTTAATATTATCCTGTCCTCAGACACTGATGAATTGAATATGACTACAGTCAGCCTCGGGCCAAAATGACAATTTTGTTACCTGTGAGGTTAGGGATGTTATTACCAATAATAACTATTTTAATATTATCTTGTCCTCAGAGACTGATGTATTGAATATGACTACATTATTTCTAATGTGCCACTTTAAGCGTAATTCAGCCTCAGACCAAAATGGCAATTTTGTTACCTGTGAGGTTAGGGATGTTATGCCCAATAATAACTATTTTAATATTATCTTGTCCTCAGAGACTGATGTATTGAATAGGACTACATTATATCCAATGTGCTATTTTAAGTGTAATTCAGCCTCAGACCAAAATGGCAATTTTGTTACCTGTGAGGTTAGGGATGTTATGCCAAATAATAACTATTTTCATATTATCTTGTCCCCAGACACTGGTCTATTGAATCTTACCTCCAACATGCATAAGTCAACCTCAGCCCGAAATGACCATTTTTGTTAGCTCTGAGGTTAGGGATGTTATGCCCATAAATAACTATTCTAATATTACCATGTCTTCAGAGACTAATGTATTGAATGGGACTATATTAAATTTGACGTGCTATTTTAAGAATAATTAGACCTCAGGAAAAAATGACCATATTGTTAGCTCTGAGGTTAGGGATGTTATGCCCAAAAATAAATATTCTAATATTATCATGTCCTCAGAGACTGATGTATTGAATGGGACTATGTTAACTACAACCTGATCTCTTAGGCATGATACAACCTCATGCTAAAATTAACCACTTTGTTGGCTCTGAGTGTAGGAATGTTATTCAAAACAAAAAACAAAAACAAACAAATATATATATATATACATATATTTGTTTGTGTTGTCTTGTCTGTGGGTTATCACTTATATATATATATATATATATATATATATATATATATATATATATATATATATATATATATATATATATATATATATATATATATATATGGATAGTGATAAGCCCGTTATCGCATGTAATAAGACCTCGAGTGGGTGGCACTCCCACCCCACCCCCTCCATGGGGGTACCAGCATGCACCTATCCGCCTCCTGCGCGGGGGCCTCTCCTCCACTAGCTCGGAGGAATATATATTATCCTGATATACAAAGAGCAACCCCAGTTAAATGTGATTGTTCTATTAACTTGGAGGTTAGGGAGGTTATGCCCCCCCCCCCCCCCAATCAATTCTTCAAATATTATCATCTCGGCAGATGAGGCTCTAGAAAGTATACCTACCAATACGTTAATATGGTTAGGTTTTTCAATTAATATCTCAAAGATCGAAATTAAATATTACCCCTGGCAGGTTCAGGAATAAAATTGTATATTTCTTAGGCAGACCCCATTTAAAGGAAAATTGATTTAACACTGCACATACTTCTGCATACTGTAAATTATATGTAAAAATATGATTATTTAATTGAAATAACGCGAAACCGACAGACTTTAATATTGGGATTTAATACATATTTTTCTTTAACTGTTACATGTCAGATTTTGATGTCATGATTACGAGGCTTACAGAACTTGACCCCACTGAGAATAATAAGTATGGGTGGGTGGGATGGCTTTAAACCAAATGGCGTAGATGTTGAATAGACCGCAGTCGAGGCCAGAGTGAAACCAAAAAAGGCAGCTAGTCAGATAACGTCAATTTCTACGCTGGGTGGAAGCGTAAAGGCGCCACAGCGGCGGAGTTCAGATCCTTTGTATCCATTCGTAATGAGACGTCGGTCACACGCATTCAATTAACCATGTTTTCGTAACATGCACAATTGAAATAACGCGAAACCGACAGACTTTAATATTGGGATTTATTACATATTTTTCTTTAACTGTTACATGTCAGATTTTGATGTCATGCTTACGAGGCTTACAGAACTTGACCAAAGTTTTTAGCTAAAGTTCTGGGAGCCGAGGAAATCGAGTGTCTCGGTACATAGGCGTGCACTGCCCCAGAGGTCCAATGACCCAGGTCCTTGATATCCTGTAGTGATGAGCCCAGGGAGGCACAAGCCTGAGCCCCACCTCGATGAAGACTATGCAGGGTTATGGCACCTGGTGCCGGGTGCCCCTGCGTGGCCAAAGCCGGCCTAAGTGTGTTGAGTAGTGCTCGTGGTCGTAAGGGAAGGCCATCGGTCGTGATGAATGCAGGGCCTACGAGGTAAGGCTGTGTCCTGGACACGTATTTGTTCCAAGCCCGGACTGGGCAATAGATGGAGACCGGTATGGCTGGCACATGATGTTTCGCGGCGGGGCGGACCTGCAAAGTGTCTTTGATGATCTAACGCGGATGTTGAGGCCGGCCTACGTTAGTGTTATGTCCAGTGCACGCAGCGCGTGACCCGTGTCAGTAGCAGCTGGGGAGGCGAGAAGGTTGCTTTGACGCAGGAGGGTGAAGTACCCCAACAGGAGCGCTGCCGTCAGTACCGGACCATTGTCCCCCGCTGCGCCATAGAACCCGACCACCTTCCTTACATCTGACGGACTCAGGGGTGGAGCCTGTGCCGGGACATGTGATGAGTCACGATGGATCCCCCGTTTGACCAGACCCACCATGTATGTGTCAAAAGCCAGAGTGGGATAGCCCATCACCTGCACCCACATGCGGGCCCCGCTGATGTAATTTAGGACCATGCCGGGCGTCTTGGTATCATGGAGGTGGAGTAAGTAGGACATGATTTCATATTGTGACGGCCTCATAGGGTCGTGCCTTCTCCTGTTCATATAACTTTTAGTGACGAGTCGCACTCAATGGTCCACCCTGTGTGCTCCTCCGGGGGTAGGAGGACAATACCATTGGAATGTGCTGCATATTCCGTGAACCATGAGACATCGAGCGTCAAATCCTCTGGTACCGCGTGTTTGCCCCTGTAAGGTGCCGCTCTGAGTGCTGCCAGGATACGGGACATGAATCTTTTCGCCGGTCGGATACATTTCGCAACGTGCTGTAGTTTCCCCACCAGACGTTGTAAGTCTCGGCGGGAAGCAAACTTTTTGTCTTTCCATGCCTGACATTCATTTATTACTTGTTGTAGTTTTTCTTCTTGGATTTTTACGGTCATATCCTTCGTAGAAATTGTGAAACCCAGCCACTCGACCTCGGTGGAGGGAGGGCGGCACTTGTCCAGAGCGAGATCGAGACCCAAGCACTTGGGCAAGCGGAACAGATCCAAGTAAGCCTTCTCAGCCTCTCTCTTCTTCGCCGCCGCCCCCACGAAATCATCTAGGTAACATAAAGCATGATGGGCGCGCTTTCTCATTAAGAAAACGACCGCATTCGTTGTGCGGGCACATGCGATGGAAGACGTGCGGCAGCCAAATGGAGCGGAAATGTCAATGTAGATTTTCCCATTTAAAGTTATGCCCAGCAATGGGGCAGAGAGGGGGCAGGCCCGGAGTTGCCTATAAGCCCTGGCGAGGTCTGCACACTATATGAACGCCCCCTGTCCCAGTCTGGTCACCTCATCCGCCAAATCGAGGATGCCCGGGAGGGTGTATGTTGCTGGTTGTCACTGATATTGAGCCTTCCTGATGCCTGCGTTTACACTCGCTCCACCGGGGAAACTCAAGTCAACTATGATCCTCCTTTTATCGGACCTCTGTTTGGCCCGAGTCATGAGAGGGCTGACCTGGGTCCAGGGAGTGAAGGGAAGCTCCTTGAAAGGACCCAGCATTGCGCCATGCCCGAGCTCCGTGTCAATGTAACTCTGCATGTGGGCTACGCTTTCAGTGTCCGTGTGGTGGTTCGCCTTTGATGACACAGGAGGCTTGTCAGCGGTATAGTCCACAGGCCACCCAAATTCCAAAAAATCAGGCAGCTGTTTGTCGTGATAATCCCTGAGCAACTTCCTCCAGGCCCTGATTTTAAGCCCCGAGGGTATTGCTATGCGTTGGCCGATGTAGTTTGGAATGGCTGACAAACGAACCTGTGTGTAAGTTGCCATGTACTCACGGTGATTTACCCAAAGTTTGTCGTCAGTGAACGGCCAAATGGTATTGAGGGTATGGGTGTATGTGGCCGGGGTATGAGGTGGGTCGTAGTGAGGAGTTTGGTCGACCGATATCATGTCGAGTATGTGATCAATCCCATCTGTATCGACGTGGTCCTCTACTAGGAGTCTGTCCAAAGGCCTATCATCACAACGCGGTGGGCTTCCATGAAATAGCCGTTTCGCCTTGTCATATAATTCACATTGGGTCACCGTATGAACGTGTGCACCGCCTACAACGGCCCCGGCAGCGCCCGCCGCGCTGTCTGGCCCGTCTGCAGTGTTGCTACAATGATGCACGACGCGGCCATTTAGGTCACCGGCCCCGCCGCTGTCGCCCTTGGTAACGGGGTCATCTCGGCTCCCCGCGTGCGCTGTGATTGACGTGACCTCCATACACTCCGCCCGCTCCTCACGTGTAGCTGTGATGTCATGTGCCGCCGCCGGCGGTTGTATGACGTCGTTGTTGGTTTGGCTGCCTCGCAGCGGATGAATGTGGATGAGGCGATGTTTAACTCTTGCTCTGCGAATGTTGGTGCCGATGCATGACGCTTATGTGTTGTTTGGGTGTCCATGTCACTTTTACGCTTTCTTAACTGTTGTACGCTGTTGCTGCCTTCAGCGATAGTACTGTCAACTTTACCCCGTTCACACTTCCCTTGCGCGGTGCTAGTACTGTTAAATTTATCCCGTTCACATTTTCCTTGCACGTTGATGGAGGCTTCTGTAACTTCGATTCCTGCATTGTTTCTTGGTGCTTGCAAGTTGAACTGCGCGGGATCAGTACAACCGCTACCTAAAAATCCTTCTTTTCTTTTGCTGGACCATTTACTCTATCTAAATACCTTTTCTTATTGAAGCATACCTTCTCTTGATGTGCGTTAGCGCGCTTATATTTGTTGGCACACCAGGCACACAAGTGGGCTTTCCTGTCGGGCTGCAAGCCATGCGATGTCGGAAACCCGCAATCTTCACCCTAGTTCCACTGGTTGCACGGCTTTCCGTCGACTTCTCTGTCGTATGACGGGCGTGTGTGGTCGGTGCTGGCTTTCCCCTCAGAACCTGCGGCTGGTGCCGCAGTTGTCACCCCATCATTTCGTCGGGCACTACGTGAATTTTGCTTTGATTTTTCAACCCTGTTCTCGATGGCACAGACGTCCCGCTGGACATCCTTGATCGCGTATGCATCTTTCCAGCCCTTGGGAAGGCGTCCGTCTGCAATCATTGTAAACACGGTCTCCGACCATAGTCGGCACGTGTGCCAGTCCCAGTTGGCGGCCATCACCGAGAGCTGGTACATATATTCACCAATCTGGTCCGACCAGCCGTAAGGTAGTTTCTTGTCCTTTGACATTCTGTACAACGCCGTAAAATATTCATGCCACGATGCCTCCTCCAACCCAATCCTTTCATTTCGACTTCCCCTTATGACATATCTGTGAGGCGCTAAAATATTGGTACCTCTGCGTTTTCCCAATGCCGAGCCGGCCGCGATGAGTAATTCGTTGACCGCGTCGCTTCGGGCCACATCACTGTCGTCCATGTTAACTGAAAGGCCGGGGTTGGACTGGTAGCGCCTGTCGTTATGTTCGCGATCATGATGCCGGTCGGGTCTACGGGATGCGACCTCACTGCCCGATCTTCTCCGCCTGTCGTCGGCCTCTTGGTCGTCGTGATGTCTCCCCATGTGATGAGGTGACGGTGAACTTGTACGCGTACGGTTGCGGGGCCTGTGTCTGCCTGCACCGTCCGGGGTGCCTTTAGGTGACACGGCAGCGCGAGGCGATAGGTGTCTGTGACTGGGTGTTGGGATGGGCGATCTGGACATCTGTCGCCTGTTGACTCTCTTTGTTATGTCACTGCGTGGCGGAGTGGGAGATCTAGATCTCCGGCAGCTGTCGACCCTCTTTGTTATTTCATCGATTCGCGCGTCGAACCCCTCTGACAAGTCGGAGATTTGCCTCTGTATTCCTGCAAGAACAAATGCAAGAGAAGCCTGTGAAGTCCCCTTATCTTCCTTTGCCGGTGTCCCTGGGACAGAATCAGTACTATCATTGCTCTCTTCGCGCCATTCCACGGTACGGCTTGAACGAAGTTTGACAGGTGCGGTAATAGAAGAAATGACAACTGACCTCGGTCTTCCTCGCCCTTTTTTCTGTTTCTTTGGTGTTGTGGTTGCAGTCCGAGGTGGAGTGGAATCTCGGGTACGTTTGGAGCGGGCCTTCTTTGTTGCCGGCATGGTGCGTGTTTTGACTTTAGCCCAAACTTGTACCAAATGGCGTAGATGTTGAATAGACCGCAGTCGAGGCCAGAGTGAAACCAAAAAAGGCAGCTAGTCAGATAACGTCAATTTCTATGCTGGGTGGAAGCGTAAAGGCGCCACAGCGGCGGAGTTCAGATGCTTTGTATCCATTCGTAATGAGACGTCGGTCACACGCATTCAATTAACCATGTTTTCGTAACATGCACAATGTATATCTAGGAAGTTCCCCCATAGCAAAGGTAGACCTTGTTAGGAAAAAGCTTACTTATTGCAATACGTACTGCTTTAAAGCATTATAGTCATTTAAATTCACAAGGAATTATGCTGCAGTCTTTGAAGGGAGGAGGGGTGGGGAGGCTAGTGCAGCAGCAGGGCCCTCTATGAGGGAGGATGCTGGAGGACTGGGGTAATGTTTAAATATGTGCTTCGGAAAACTGCCTCTGCATAGGATTCGAAACCGGTGAATTACTATCTAAATTTAATGAATAAATTTCAATTCAAAGATGTCTGAGAATTTCTGGACTAGTAGAAATAAAATGAACCAAGGTCTATATATACATTAAAGGTCAGTAGGGATTACATGGTATGCAGGTATTGCAGGTATGAAGGTATTGCAGGTATTGCAATACCTCAGGGAGTTTGACACCCTGCAGAGTTGTAAACCACTCCCTTGTGGTAGAGGTTCTTGACAGAACCGAAAGCTAAGGGAGCAAACCCTAAACAAAAAAACCATGTCACTGTGGCAGCATTAAGGGCGGTTGATGTATGGAACTCCCAACATCTCCCGACTAGCCACTGCAGGGACAAATAGTTTTGCGCCTGTCTGGACATGTTCTTGCCGGTGTAAAACCTCTATTTGCTCCCCGAGAGAGTGCCGCTGGTAACTTGCAAAAGCCAGCAGCACTTCAACACTTTTGCAGGCAGCTTTCATGATGATGAGGGCATACAAAGTAAAATAGTAATATGATTTCTTCTATGTGAGGTTAAGGTGTATTATATATCTTAGTTATATGCTCCACATGTAAAGAAGAAACTGATTCTTATGTATAATTGATTTGGTGTTATTAAAGCTGTACAGTGTACAATGAATATTTTATGTTATTGTGAATAAACATCTGTTGGATGACTGCACTAAAATTTCCCTGTTTCCAGCATTATGAATTACTACATGTAAAATACTAACAACTAAAGAGTTACAAATGACTCTACATGCATGCGTACTTAAATTTCCATGTGTAGAATGTGAACGAAGAGCTACAAATTATAATCACCTAGACACACACAGCCCAACCATAACCCATTAATAATATTCATCATATATATGTGTAATTATCGCCAGCGGCATCAATTCGCGATGGGTTAAGGTTAATGCCCATGAAGGAAGTTATCACTGTGTCATAAATATATCAGCAACACAACGACGCTAGACGGTCACTGAACGTGCTCCAAGTGAATGCGTGCTTCTGATATCTGAGGTTTTACAAACACATTACCATTTAATATGAGTCTTTAACTATCAGCAACCAGTGGTCCACACCTGGTTCATCAAAGGTTGTGGTAAGTGCTGTCTTGTCTGTGGGAAAGTGCACATAAAAGACCCCTTGCTGCTTATCGGAAAGAGTAGCCTATGTGGCGGCAGCAGGTTTCCTGTAAAGAAATGTGTCAGAATGACCATATTTTGTATGTCAAATAGCCGCTGATAAAAATCCATGTGCTCTAGAGGTGTCGTTAAATAAAACAAACTTTCCTTTTTTCAACTATCAAATAAGTGCTGAAGACTGATTGGACAAACTCACAGCGTATATTATTACTAGCAATAATTGTTATTATTTATGTATGCTACATGTGTTATTCATATTAAGCAAACATATATATACTATATATACTATATATATACCATATATACTATATACATACTATATATACTTTATATACTATATATATATTATATACTATATATAGTATCTATGACATAAATGTTACGTATATATCATATGCATAGTGATATTATTCTATTAGTATATACTGTTAGCAATATTATTTAATTTAGTTAAGTACTTTTACTATTGCACGTGATTTATTATTCTGGCATTAAAAAGATTATTTGTTTATTTGATTTTATCATTTTTTTATTAATCATTCAATTAGTTAAATTAAATAAATAATTAAGTGTAATAATTTATATACATATATTTAACAAATATATAATTATATATATTGTATATATTCAAGATTATTATTGTTATTGTTGTTATTAATGTTATTATTATTATTATTATTATTATTATTATTATTATTATGCGTATCTAGAAAGATTCACTATATGTGTGATTTCCATCACACCAAATAAGCTGTCATATTCTCATTGGTCGTTGATGGTCGCTGTACATGGGTAGGTGGTCAGACTGCGCTAGTATTCGGCTGGTGACTTTATTGTGACGAAGGCTCGCCCTTTGCTGACCCTCGGAATGATTAACTTTACATTGTTGTGTTCTGTGGGAGAGCTTCCCCCGGTGTTTGCCAGATGCCAAGTCCCTTAGAAACGCATAAATATTATATATATATATGTGTATATATATATACTGTATAAGAATTATACGAGTATAATAACCTGGAATATCCCTCCTGTCCCTCATCACTCACTAAGCTCCATGGACTGTGGGAGTCTGTCATATTCATCTACTACTCCAGCCTCCCCAACCCCAGCTCTGATGGTGGCGTCACCACCCCTTCACACTGTAACCGCCACTCACTGTACCGCTGAAAATGTATATATATATATATATATATATATACATTATTTAAGTATCCTCCATAATTTCGGTGTCTCTGCTTGTGCTTGCAGTAATTAAATAACAATAAGTATATGTATTTGTTTTTTAGTGAGAGAAGCGCGAAAATATGAAGAGGAAGAGGAAAGAGCAAAGGAAGAATATTATAGACAGTCTGAGCAGAAGTCATACCCGAAGAAGAGGAAGACAAGTTAGGATGTTATATTTGTGAATTGCTTAAAGCTGCATAATCCGATGAAAACATAACACAACATTTTCGAACCAAAGCCTCTGCTTACCGTTGATCATATAGATAAACTTTATAGCGATATAGCGATATAGCGATATAGCGAATGGTAGACAGGAAGTGTGAACACTTATTTGTCTCTCATTTTTGTTAGTACATTAGTTGTCCCAAGCAGGGGAAATCCCAGTCACAGACGACTGGTCTTCCCCACTCTACTGCTGGTCGATAGACAGCCCGAGCCTACACTTTTACCGACCCAAGGGATTTTTAACCTCCCACACCACATAGATATGGTATGAGAGCAACCGGCCTTTGATGACGCTGTAAGTTATACACAGCGGTGGAAATCCAAATTGGCAGAGCTGGGGGCACGGGGAATTGAACCGCTGACCCTCAGATTAGGAGTCTGACCTAGAAAAAAGTCAGACAGTCTAACCACTCCGCCACAGAGAACGCCAACAATGTTACTTGACCACGACGAGACTCGAACTCGCAATCTTCTGATTCGAAGTCAGACGCCTTATCGATTAGGCCACGCGGCCACTTATCACGATATAGATACTTATACTGATGCACCGCTTAAATATGATATTACTCACAGAAGGAGTGTTAAGTCAATTAAATAGACCCTCTCACTGTTGCAAGTAATACAACATCCGACAAATTTAGTATTCACACGAACATTATTTTTGCATGTTTTTCACTTCAAATATCTTCCAAACTAGCGATTTTTAATCAAATTTACTCCAAACTAAAGTAAAATAATAAGGAAAGATGCTGATTTCTTGCAAAATTTTAAATATCACGATGTTATGAATGTTCTAATAAAATAAGAAAATCCACACCTCTGTCAGTGCCTATTAGATATATATATATATTTGTTAATTTTGCAAATTGGTTTGCTAGAAAGGTTTTGTGAAAGCGCTGTCTCATTTCGAACGCTACTTCCATCCACAGTGAAGTGCATGCAGTGTGAGTATAGTCCACCTAAGAAGATCGAGTACGAAGTTTTGGTTCGGGAACCAAAGAAGGTCCGGGTAAGCTGCTGTGCAAGCATGTTTATGTCATCTATTAGCTCAAATTGGTTCAATTTCCCCCTGTAATGACCTACAGGGTCATTGTTGCTAGCCTCGCACCTCCTCCAATGCATACTCTCATATCCAAAACTGTTCACACCGGAGTTTACCTCTATCATTCTGAACCTGTTAGCTCAGTATCAGGATAAGGTAACTGAGGGGAATATCGAGCAAAGACCCTATAATACTAAGACGGCTCACTCCCTATCTCTCCCATGGTAATGTAAATTTTGCAGTGCCACCTTGTGGTGGGTTTGATCAGCCCGGCTGCTGCTTGTTGTTTCACATGTAAACACATATAATTATATTATACATGAGATAGGTAAGTATGAATACACATCAATATGAAATTGCTATGAACAAATACACATCATCATCAGCATCATCATCATCATCGCCATCATCACACATCTTTCACATTCATATATACATTTATACATATAATATAGCAACTGTTTAACCAAGAGAACAGCCAGCGCACCAAGTGGTGGGTTTGATCAGTTTGATTACACAGTACAGGCTGAGTGAGCCGTCTTAGTATTATAGGGTCTTTGTATCGAGTCATGGTGCCAGCGGCCAGGTCTCCCAGTGGGGCAGCACTATAACGTTGCTATGAGCGTGCACTGTCACAAGTCAGTACCCATACTTATATGGCCTTAGATGTTTCCAGGACATAACACTCCAACAAACAACAATATCATTATCACCACCATTATTATTGTATACATTTTGCATCTTGAAATAGGCGTGGGTTAGATGGATATCCGCTGAACGATTCATTTGACCTCAAAGATATCAAAGATCCTAACCCCGTGCCCCCAGCTCTGCCAATTTGGATTTCCACTGCTGTGTATAACTTATAGCGTCATCAAAGGCCGGTTGCTCTCATACCATGTCTATGTGGTGTGGGAGGTTAAAAATCCCTTGGGTCGGTAAAAGTGTAGGCTCGGGCTTTCTATCGACCAGCAGTGGAGTGGAGAAGACCAGTGGTCCGTGACTGGGATTTCCCCTGCTTGGGACAACTAATGTACCAAAAAATAATAATGAGAGACAAATAAGTGTTCACACTTCCTGTCTACCATTCGCTATATCGCTATATCGCATAGCCCTTAAGAAGTAACACTCGCAGAATTCGCATCGGTGGGCACTCTCTGGAAGTCAGCACCCGTTATGACATGAGCTTAGATGCTGCTAGGATATACAACGTCAACAACCCAGACTTCACGTGTGCCTCACTGTACCACTTTTGAGTGGATATGGACACAGACACCTAGCTAGTATTGAATTGAAGCTTTATTTGAACGTCATAGTTTCAGCCATTTTCTGTTATTTGTATCACACGGCTAAAATATCTCCAAATTTTCCATGCTTTCCCTTTAAAAAAAAATTACAATCCTTCATACGCTGAGATTTTGATTTGAATTTAGACACTCAGCCTGTATATCCTCATATTTACACAATCATTAAAAGTCAACAATACCATATTCTTCTATTATCGTTCTCATTCAATTTAGGTCACCTTTAATTTTTTGTATACATCACAATTGGAAAAGGCAGTTAAATTCTCATAATTTCACGTCCCATTGTCTGCATTGTACGTGCGCAACAAACAATGCAGTGTAGCATGCAGGGCAGACAGTGAGTTTGCTTTGCGGTGTTGCATACCAACGGTCACCGAACAATAACTTAGTTATTTTGTACCAAAACCGCGAAGGACTTCAAATTTAGACACTAAGCCTGTATTTACACAATCATTAAAAGTTAACAATACCATATTCTTCTATTATCGTACTCATTAAATTTAGGTAACACTTAATTTTTGTGTATACATCACAATTGGAAAAGGCAGTTAGATTCTCATAATTTCACGTCCTATTGTCTGCATTGTACGTGCGCAACAACCAATGCAGTGTAGCATGCAGGGTAGGCAGTGAGTTTGCTTTGCAGTGTTGCATACCAACGGTCACCGAACAATAACTTAGTTATTTTGTACCGAAACTGCGAAGGACTTCGAATTTATAAGTGTAATTTATATGTGCATCATTCAATGAGAGAGAGGAGGTGAGTAAGGAGAATATGTGGTTTGTTGTTGAAGGTTTACATCCTGGCAACATCTAATGTCATATCGGGGTGGGTACCGACTTGTGACAGTGCACACTCATGGCAACTTCATAATGCTGCCCCACTGGGAGGCCAGGACACCAGCATCATGGCCTGATATCCACTCAGTCACATTATCCGGACACTGAGCTAACCAGTCCTTGCCCTATCCTAATAATGCCGAGCGCCTGGCTAGGAAGCGACAAGTATCAATTTTTAAGTCATTGGTTTGACTCAATCAGGGTTCGAACCTGTGGGTGGAGAATAGGTGAGCGAGTGAGTGAATGAGTGAATGAGTGAGTGAGTGAATGTGTGAGTGAGTGAGTGAATGCATGAGTGAGTGAGTGATTGCGTGAGTGAATGAGTGAGTGAGTGAGTGAATGAGTGAGTGAGTAAGTGAATGAGTGAGTGAATGAGTGAGTGAGTGAATGCGTGAGTGAGTGAGTGAGTGAATGCGTGAGTGAGTGAATGAGTGAATGAGTGAGTGAATGCGTGAGTGAGTGAATGCGTGAGTGAGTGAGTGAATGCGTGAGTGAGTGAATGCGTGAGTGAGTGAGTGAGTGAATGTGTGAGTGAGTGAGTGAGTGAATGGGTGAGTGAGTGAGTGAATGAGTGAATGAGTGAGTGAATGCGTGAGTGAGTGAGTGCGTGAGTGAGTGAATGCGTGAGTGAGTGAATGCGTGAGTGAGTGAGTGATTGCGTGAGTGAATGAGTGAGTGAGTGAATGAGTGAGTGAGTAAGTGAATGAGTGAGTGAATGAGTGAGTGAGTGAATGCGTGAGTGAGTGAGTGAATGCGTGAGTGAGTGAGTGAATGAGTGAATGAGTGAGTGAATGCGTGAGTGAGTGAATGCGTGAATGCGTGAGTGAGTGAGTGAATGCGTGAGTGAGTGAATGCGTGAGTGAGTGAGTGAATGCGTGAGTGAGTGAATGAGTGAATGGGTGAGTGAGTGAGTGAATGAGTGAGTGAATGCGTGAGTGAGTGAGTGCGTGAGTGAGTGAATGCGTGAGTGAGTGAGTGAATGCGTGAGTGAGTGAGTGAGTGAATGAGTGAGTGAGTGAATGCGTGAGTGAGTGAGTGAATGCGTGAGTGAGTGAATGAGTGAGTGAGTGAATGAGTGAGTGAGTGAATGCGTGAGTGAGTGAGTGACTGAGTGAGTGAATGCGTGAGTGAGTGAGTGAATGAGTGCATGAGTGAGTGAGTGAGTGAGTGGTGATGGGCGAATGATATTGAGAGTGAGTGAGATACTGATCCAAATTTCTGTCACTTTGGGACTTTGAGTATAATGGGAATTTTAATATTGCCGGTGTATGCGTAGAAATTGTGGATTGATTGAATTTATGTGAAGGAAATGATGGCTAAATTAAATATATATCACCCGGTACATGGCATGCGTTGCGTGCGCTCTTGCGGCCGTGTGTGTGCGCGTGTGTGTTACGGGGTGAGGGGCTGGGAGCGGGGGGGGGGGGGATACAGGCAGGACTGTGCTTGGCAGACCTTTGATATAACGTTATTTATCATTGAATAGGAGCACGTTTTAGTGCTGAACAATTGTAATTAATGGCAGCCTATGTGTGTGTGAGTGCCCGTGGGGAATCTCACACGTGTTCAGCACGATGAGTATGACACACCCCCCTCCCCCTCATACTTCCAACCACACACCCCTCCCCACCACCATTTTTTTTTTTTTTTTACTAAATGTATTTTATTCAGCGAGTAATGTCTTTTGTCAGGACCAGAGCACTGGTCTTCCAGCCGTTCATTACAATTTGTTGGTACATAAATGACAATATCAGTTGCAATAATAACCACATGAAAAACCTGTTCGATAATAAAAGCATAATATAAATTGACTATTCGTCGTAATAGTAACTGCATGCAATTCCAGTTCAACATATGTATTATGCACTTGGTGAGCATGCATCAATAAATGTACAAGATGACTCTAGAATTGTCTTTAAACACTTCTTTCTTCCTTTGCTTTCTCTCTTCATTTAAAAAAAAGATATAGCATATCTCCAATACACATATATATATTATATTGTCAATATGCAAATCAGTGGATCCAATCACCAATACCAAATGCGGAAACCTACCCATTTTCTAATCCCATCACAAGTGTTCCGTTCTGTGTGGCCTAATGATGGGATCGAGGTCTGAGATCACAGTGGGGACTTACATCAATCCCAGGCAGGGTCAAAATCGCAATTTACTAAGTTGATACTTATTGCTACCTTTGCCTGGAGATTGGCCTTGTTAAGACAACACAAGCACTTGTTGGCTTTGGCATTATTATGAGAACACAATCACTTGTTTGTTCAGTATAGGAATACTGTGACTGAGTGGGGTATAGGGTCATGATGCTGGCAGCATTGGTATCTCAGTGACGCAGCACTATGAAGTTACGATGAGTGCACAGTGTCAGTGTGAGGATGTAGATCCTCAGTAAATCACCCCCCCCCCTCTCCTTAAAACCCTTCCCATCGTGTATCTAGTACTCTCATAGACACACCGTCATTATGCTTGCTTTAACTAAAAAGAGCAGCCGATGCAATAGAATACTGAATAGACAGCCAGTGCAAAATCAGTCGGTTTAAGTCGGCCTTCATCGCTTGGTCATAGCCCTGCATTACAAACTTTAAGCTGCATAATCCAATGAAAGCATCAACTTTTCGAAACGAAAGCACTTATCTAGATTTGATTCTACATATCCAGATACTGGCGCACTTATTAAATATGTGTTGATGCCTAGTAGAATGGAATACTAAGTTAATTACATATGGTATGTTTTTTCTTGAAGATTTATACTGCCTATCATGGATAAGTCTGAATAGACTTGTTTTCACCATTAGACAGTTTGTCGATAGAAATCCTGAGCCTACACTTTTACCGACCCAAGGGATTTTTAACCTCCCACACCATATAGACATGGTATGAGAGCAACTGGCCTTTGATGACGCTGTAAGTTCTACACAGCGGTGGAAGTCCAAATTGGCAGAGGTGGGGGCAGGGGGAATCGAACCACCGACCTTCAGATTAGGAATCCGACGTAGAAAAACGTCAGCCACTCTAACCACTCTGCCACAGAGAACACCACAATGTACAAGCATTATGCAAGTATAAATGCACGTAAAGGATATTCCATATATTATTTGCTATTACTGTAGTGTTATTAACCACTGCTATGCTGTGTACTACTCTATGGATGACCCACCCCATACGACCGGTGGCGCCACCACCTTCCCAACCTAACCAGTGGCGCGCATATTGTCACTCGCGGACTGGAATTGTGGATATAAACATGTTACCGATGAAACCTATATCATCCGAATATCGATCTGTATACCAAAATTACTTTGGCATGTTTTTACTTCAAATATCTCCAAAGGTA
The DNA here is from genome assembly GCA_030323885.1 of Branchipolynoe longqiensis. Taxonomy (NCBI): domain Eukaryota; kingdom Metazoa; phylum Annelida; class Polychaeta; order Phyllodocida; family Polynoidae; genus Branchipolynoe; species Branchipolynoe longqiensis. The sequence goes on from CM059196.1 coordinate 75,419,441, forward strand.
GTAACTTCAAATAAAAGTTACAATAATTAAAGTGAAGTATATTATAATGATCGACCAATATATTTAACTAAAGAAATGGCATAACATCAAAACCATCAGACTATGTAACTCTAAATGGCAGCATAGAATGCACTAACTCGCCTGGAGCTCTGGCATAGAGCAGTATTTAATTGTCTTTTCAGTGTTATTGCATCCTTTCTATACTGCGGTCCATCAACTGTATTTGAAAGCAGACACGTGAGATGGTCATTTAACTTCCCTGCTGTAACATTAATTTCTGTAGTTCTTCCCATACCCCCCCCCCCCACACACACACACACACATTGCCCTGTAGGTGATTTGGGTGGGTGGTGACTTACAAATTAATAAAATCACGATAGCAAAATGGTATATGGATTGGTAGTGATTCCTGGTAACATACATTTTTTGTAATCTTCAGTTTTTAGACAAAAATTGTATTGTTGTCATTATGAATAAGACAAGACACAATATGATGAACAAACTCATGGCTAGCTTTTTTATACTTGTTAAATTTATGTACTGAATCTCAGCATTTTGTTTTATTATATGATTATTTGGTCAAGCACTCATATAGTGTTATGCAGGTATTACAATACCTCAGGGAGTTTGACGCCCCTGCCCTGCAGAGTTGTAAACCACTGCCTTGTGATACAGGTTCTTGACAGAACCAAAGGCTAAGGGAGCAAACCCTGAACAGAAAACCATGTCACTGTGGCAGCATCAAGGGCAGTTGATGTATGGAACTCCCAACATCTCCCAACCAGCCACTACAGGGACAAAAAGTTTTGCGCCTGTCTGGACATGTTCTTGCCGGTGTGAAACCTCTATTTGCTCCCCGATTGAGTGCCACTGGTAACTTGCAACAGCCAGCAGCACTTCAACACTTTTGCAGGCAGCTTTCATGAAATGTACATGGATATCACTCTCACAGCAGAGAGCTAAATTGAGAGCCGCAGTCAAGTAATGAAAGCAGTCTTTGTCGCATCGCGACTGACAGCATGATGATGATGGCGATGATGACTCATATAGTCACATGAATATGACTATACATACATGCAATATAAGCCAAATGCTACATTTTCAACATGTCGAGATGGGCTGAGTTTGAAAATGCACTAAAATTGATAATAGTAACTACCTAGCCTGGCGCCTGACAAAACCATAGGGTAGGGACTGGTTTCAGGATTATGTGACTGAGTGGGATATCGGGTCATGGTGCCAGCGACTCAGTCTTCCAATCGGTAAGCACTATAACCGCCATTGTCATTCATCCCTATTCTGGGTAGGAGTGAATATTTTATCTAAGCGCAAGAAGATCTCTCAGTATGTTCTGGAAAAGGCCACGGGACCGAACAAAGTGATCAGTCCACGTACACATTTAATTTAATTTAATTAATATTTCAAGTTCTTTCGCATTTATTCGGATTTCTAACCTAAATTAATAATAAAAATAATATGCATATTCATAGATTGTCCAACCAATAGAATTGAAGGATAAAATCAAATACAGCTTGTTTTATTTAACGACACCTCTAGAGCACATTGATTTTTATCATTGGCTATTGGACGTCAAACATAAGGTCATTCGGACATATTTCTTTGGAGAAAAGCTGCTGCTATGGCATAGGCTACTCTTTCCAATAAGCAGCAAGGGGTCTTTTATATGCACTTTCCCACAGACAGGACATCACATACCACAGCCTTTAATAGACCAGTTGTGGACCACTGGTTGGAAGAGAAAATAGCCCAAACTGCATATGGGTCCACTGAGCATGCCCGATCAGATGACCAACACCTTCAAAGGTGGACACTCTACCGCCTGAGCTACGTCCCGCTCCCAGCAGAATAAAATCATGAAAACTGAGACAGGATGATAACTATGTCATCCCACTGTAAATGATTGATAGCCATAACCATTGATCAACTGTTTTTATTCCTTTGTAACTATCTGGCGCCCCCTGGGCATTATTACATCATTTCCCATAGGAACTGTGCATTTGACCCATCTTAGTGTCACAGTATCTTTATTGATATAAATAACTCCCAACACTACCATACCTGTCAAGTACTACCTTTTGACGTAAAGACTACGGATTTACACATAAAATTATAACTACAGCCGTAGGTGAGCAAACCATACGGTTTTCAGTATTTGAACTCTCAATTTATATAATAATTATTATGGATTGTTTATTTCTTACCACTGACATACTATGAATGTACCTATTTGTTTATTTTTTAACAAAAATACAGTCAGAAAATGGTGGTCATTAGTAATCAGTTGGTAACTAATGTATCGCTAGTCACAAAATGGGCGATCATTAGTAATCAGTCGGTGAGTAATGTATCGCTAGTCACAAAATGGGGGGTCGTTAGTAATCAGTCGGTAACTAATGTATCGCTAGTCACAAAATGGGGGGTCGTTAGTAATCAGTCGGTGAGTAATGTATCGCTAGTCACAAAATGGGGGATCATTAGTAATCAGTTGGTGAGTAATGTATCGCTAGTCACAAAATGGGGGATCGTTAGTAATCAGTTGGTGAGTAATGTATCGCTGGTCACAAAATGGGGGATCGTTAGTAATCAGTCAGTGAGTAATGTATTGCTAGTCACAAAATGGGGGATCGTTAGTAATCAGTCGGTGAGTAATGTATCGCTAGTCACAAAATGGGGGTTCGTTAGTAATCAGTCGGTGAGTAATGTATAGCTGCAGTTAGAAAATGGGGTGGTTAGTAATCGGTCGGTAACTAATGTATCGTTAGTCACAAAATGGGGTTCATAATTTGCATTATATAACAGTCATGACTTCATGGTTTCACGAATAACTTTATGGCAGTGCATACCTGTCAAGTACTACGTGTTGGCCGTAAAGACTACGACTTTCACAATCTTAAGCCCTGGTCACATACACGTTAGTGAACGTAGTTGAACGTAGTTGAACATAGGATAGATTAACATGGGTCAAATGTGGTGTAAGTATGTTAAATTACGTTGAAAAACGTTAAGGTACGGCAGGTTTTGGTACAGATAAATATGTTATATCATGGATGCCGGTATGTTCAACTACGTTCAATGTACATTAGCCTCCACTACGGTCAACTACATTAAACTATGTCCTAGTGCACTAAAATGTGCTACAGTACGCTAGAGTACATTAAGAGTACAGAGACTTCACCACAGTATGTTAGCCTCTAACATAGTGCTCTTTTGAACATGTCCAAAGATTAAATCGGAACTCACTGCCCACCCACGTTATTACCAAGTTAGCATGACGGAGAAGTAGGGATGCCAGTACATTCAACTACGTTTAACTACGTTTAACTACGTTCAACTACGTTTAGCTACGTTCAACTACGTTCAACTACGTTCAACTACGTTAGCCTCCACTACATTCAACTACGTCCACTAACGTGTATGTGACCGGGCCTTTAGACTACTGTTTTCATTCTTGGGGGTTGACACCTATGCACTACTAGATTTCCAGCACATGATACAGTAGATAAAAGATTCACCCTTATCCAAAGTAGAGTTAATGCATTAATTCCACCTGTTTCTGGATTTCTTCCACTAAAAGGTGCCAAGGGAGATAGAAGAATGCACGTGGGAGAAGAACATTGATTACGTTTACGTCGAACCACACCGGGGAAGCAAGCACATGTATGGACGTTACAAGGAGGTCCCCAAGTACCAGAAGATCTGCTTCCCCAAGACCATCTACGAAACCAAGACGGTGTACCGCTCCAGGTAAGAATTGCTTCATGATTGATTCACTTATACCCCTGTCACACTATCACGTAAGAGCCAACGTAGGTCACTTTTGGTCATTATGTTGAGGTACGTTGGGTTACGTTATGATGACGTCAGAATGACGTTAGACTGACGTCTTGAAACGTCACATTACGTCGTGTTACATCGGCACGCGTCAAGGTTTTGAACATGTTCAAAACTTTCGACGTAGCTCGACGTGATGCTCTGATGTTCGGGTGACGTCACACTCACGTTACACCGAGGTTAGGTTTGTTGTTGGTTGGTTGTGGATTGGTTGTTGGTTGGTTGGTTGTTGGTTGGTTGTTGGTTGGTTGTTGGTTGATTGTTGGTTGTTTGGTTGTTTGGTTGATTGTTGGTTGGCACAATGCTATACGGACGTTACGCTCACGTCAACTACGCTGCATCGACGCCCAACTTGTGCCGCAATTTGCATACTACGGCGAGAACTTCGACGTAATATAATTATTTTCACGTTGTGCCTACGCTGACGTCATTACATGGTAGTGTGACAGGGCCTTTAGGTTGACTGGGATTGACTAGGAATTAACTACAGTAAAAACCTCTCTAACCGACCACCTCCACAGATCGACCATTCCCCTATATCGATCGCTTTATTTGGGTCTCAAAACATGGCCCATACAATACCATTGTAATGATAAAAAAAAACTTCCTAAATCGACCACCTCCCTAAATTGAACATTTAAAGTCGTTCCCATGGTCGGTCGATTTAGAGAGGTTTTACTGTATAAACTGGCTGTGGAGGTCATTGTTCCAGCACGCAGTGTTTATCTATAATGGCATGAAGTTGAAAGACGCAATACCACTCCAGGTAGGAACTGCTTTATGATTGATTCGGTTAGGTTGACTGGGGTTTGGGGTCCTAGCAACATCTAAGGGAATGCCGGGATTGGTCTTGGTTTGTAACAATGCGTATGTGTGATAAGTTTGATTTTTGTTGTTATTTTGTCCTCCAACACAGGGTTACCTGTATGTAATGGTATAGTTAGTTACTCCTGCTGCCCTGCCTCCAGAACAGGGCTGCTAAACAAACCTCTAGAAAAAGTATTAAGAAGCTGGGTTATGGGCATAACCACATGAATTTGCAATCTAATTGCATATACGAGCCTGTCTCAAAAGATTCTAGCTCTTCATTATTTTGTCCATTGTAACGATTGACACAAAATAGTACAGAAACAGTTACACTGAAAACACAAGGACATTTGCTTCAAATCAATATGTATTTTATTGGGATTATGAAACACCTTGTAAAAAAACAAATCAGTTTATCCTGAGCAAGTGCATAAGTAGATAGTATGTTGATCGTTACAATGGACAAAGTTTTGTCCCATATTGCTTAGCACCTTTTGAGACAGTCTCATATATATATATCACAGCCCACTATGTTTGAAGTGAAGGAATTGATTAAATCATGTAGATTAATAGGCTTTAAAGGTTTACCCGAGAGCATTCAGTGGCTGCCATTTTGTATGTTTTGTAATCTCTCGAATTTCCTCAACTCTACTTCAATATACAGATATATATAATATATAAATCGAGGTTCTATCTGAGGTGAAGGAGAAACAAGGAGGACTCCCATGAGTTGAGTGTCTTTATTTTCTCTTGACACAGAAGAAATTGCTGCATCATCAATAAATACAAAACTTGTTCAAGTGAGTGAATCAGCCACAGTTGGCACATAAGTACCTGGATTTGGCGGTGGCAACACCATCGTAGCCAGCAGGCTCGAGCAAAAGTATAGACGATATTGCATTGGTACATAATGAAATAAATGCGTATAATACATAATAATAACAAATACCTCCAGCCGAAGATTTATATACGTATATGGATATATCCACTATAAACACTGGGTGATGGAACCAGGAGCTCCGCCTCTTGCTTAGTTGATTCGTAGGCCCCTACCAAAGCAGTTTTTGCTCGGATTTAGATTAAGGAGTATATCAATTTAATACAAATTTGGATTGACTCAGCCACATATTGCGACTTTTTACATTGGCAATGACTATGCCCTCCTGAGTGCCTAACACTCATATATTGCGATAGATGATTGACTAAACATATGCACATTTCCCCTAATTGGCATGATGTCAGTCTGCCCATTGTCAGTGTCACATTGCACATTTGTTCAATAATGGTTTTTAATTGCATATTTACACTACCCATTCATTCCCAATGGATATCACATAGGAAAGACATTTAGACATTTTATATTCACAATTTCTATACATATTCTACAAACACAAACTAACCTGTTTACAATAGAAATTATAGGAACAGTGTAACCATTAACAAATAATATGTAATACAAAATCATGAGCCCTGGAGCTGATATACAGATAACCTACAGACTGCTCTTTAAGGAAACAAACGCATGTTAGAAAAAGATATGATGAGATCGGGACATGTTCATCGATAGACAAATTCTGTGGTTTAAATTGTAAATATTTTATCATTACTCATTGGGTCTATATGGCTCAAGGTAACAATCACGACACAATTTGTTGTTTCATTTGTCATACAAAATGAAATAAGGCATTTAGTGACAATCCGGTAAGGTGTGACAGGCGCTTTAAGCATTTGCTATCACATAGAAAAGCGTACTGAATCAATTTAATAGAACCTGTTACTGCTGAAGCTTTTGGTGTCAGAGTTGTGGCATGCTTGTCAAAATTAATTTGCAAATTTACACTTCAGATATCTCAAAAGGTAGCCATTTAAAATAAGAGTTACTTCAAACTAAAGTAAGGTGAATTATAACAATCAATTTAATATATTTATCTCGGAAAAATTACCAAAACTCAAAACCATCGGACTGTGCAACTTTAATAATCACTAAGATGTAATTTTACCCTTCCAGATACATCAAGAAGCAGAGGTGGGGCCAGGCTGGTGGGTTCAAGGCTTGTAGGGGACCGTTGACAGCATACACTGCAGAGAAGTATGGTGTTGACGACTGGGACTGTCACAACAACTGCTACGTCAAAAAGGACAAGAGCGGCAGTGAGTTCAATGTTGCCTAGTTACACGCACAAGGACCCGAAAGGATGGCTGAATAAGTGTGGTGTTCTCTGTGAGGGAGTGGTTAGAGTGTCTGACTTTTTTCTAGGTCGTGCTCCTAATCTGAAGGTCAGTGGTTTGATTCCCCATGCCCCCAGCTCTGTCAATTTGGATTTCCACCACTGTGTAGAACTTACAGCGTCATCAAAGGCCAGTTGCTCTCATACCATGTCTATGTGGTGGGGGAGGTTAAAAATCCCTTGGGTAGGTACAAGTGTAGGCTTGGGCTTTCTATTGACAAGCTGGCTAATGGTGAAAACAAGTCGATTCAGACTTATCCATGATAGGCAGTATAAACTTTCAAGGGAAAAAAGAAAGTTGAGCAACCGTCTCTCGCTTTGGGAGGTCATGGGATTTGAACCCATGGGTTTGAACCCTGGAACCATGGTCGAGTCAAACCAATGACTTGATACATGTTGCTTCTAGCCAGGCGCTCGGCATTATTAGGATAGGGCAAGGACTAGTTGGCTCAGTGTTAGGATAATGTGACTGAGTGGGATATCAGATCATGGTGCTGGCAGCCTGGTCTCCCAGTGGGGCAGCACTATAAAGTTGCCACGAGTGCACACAGTCCCAAGTTGGTAACTATCCAACCATCATTTGTAAAAAAAATTGTAAAAATTTAAAGGCCAACACAAATGAAAACATTAAATTGTAGCTGATTTAATGACATTAACCTACATATCCAGGGGACATAATAGACTATATGCTTCCTGGTATTTCCCAAATGTATTGCAGTGCTGCAGGCTATATTTCTTGCATATACAGTAAAACCTCTCTAAATGGACTGGCCATAGGACCGACTTTAAATGGTATCATGTAGAGAGGTGGTCGGTTTAGGGAGTTCTTTTTATTGTTACAACGGTATGGTATTGCATGGGTGATCGTTTGGAACCCAAATAAAGCCATTGACATAGGGGAGTGGTTGATATGTGGAGGTGTTCGGTTCGAGAGGTTTTACTTATATTAAAGCAAAGCACTAGTTTCCTCATTCAATCAGCTTACACTTACAATATAAATCTATTTTATTGATGGTTTATTTACCCTGTCCCTAACACATAAGTTCATGATAGAACTTGTTTTCAATGCTGAACAGGTTTAGTCATTAGTTTATGGCTTCTTGTCGTGTATGTTGGTATGTTCGTAGATCGTGGGGTCGTGGGTTCGAATCCTGGTCGAGTCAAACCAATGACTTAAAAAATTATACTTGTTGCTTCCTAGCCTGGCGCTCGGCATTTTTAGGATATGGCAAGGACTGGTTGGCTCCGTGTCAGGATAATGTGATAATTTAACCCAATGTGTTGTTGTTGTTTTACGTCCTATCAACATCTAAGGTCATATCAGGGCGGGTACCGACTTGTGACAGTACGTACTCATGGCGATTATATAGTACTGCCCCACTGGGAAATCAGGCTGCCAGCACCATGACCCGATATCCCACTCAGTCACATTATCCTGACACCAAGCTAACCAGCCCTTGCCCTATCCTAATAATGCCGAGCACCAGGCTAGGAAGCGACAAGTATCAATTTTTAAGTTATTGGTTTGACTTGACTGGGATCCGAACTCGCAACCTCCCGATCTTCCGCACGTGAGGCCTGTGGTCTACCGATTCGGCCACCGCGCCCGGTAACCCAATGTGCTAAACATATATTTCAAATAGTTATCTGTTGTAGCCTGCTATTTTTTAAGTGAATAATTGATTAAATCATGTAGATTAATTTTAAAGTTGAATAACGAACCTTCTGTGTCCACCATCTTGATTCCCCCCTGCACATTCTGTTCCAATTTCTCTACTCTGCCAATATAGATAACATTGCACACTAGAACCAGCAAGTCTACAGCGTGATTCATACCGAGACATTTTTTGGTCAGATTTAGACTAGGTTGCCATTCACCACTATTCTGGGTAGGAGTGAATCTTTTATCTAGTTTTACATGTTTACCGGGTATGGTGGCCGAATCAGTAAAGCGTGGGCCTCGTGTGCGGGAGATCGGGATTTCGATTCGCGGTCGAGTCAAACCAATGACTTATAAAATTGATACTTGTTGCTTCCTAGCCAGGCACTTGGCATTAATAGGATAGGGCAAGTACTGGTTAGCTCAGTGTCAGGATAATGTGACTGAGTGGGATATCGGGTCATGCTACCAGTGGCCTGATTTCCCAGTTGGGCAGCACTATAAAGTCATCATGAGTATGCACTGTCACAAGTTGGTACCCATCCTGATATGTCCTTAGATTTTGCCAGGATGTAAAACTCCCACAACCAACCAAGTTACATGTATTTGGTTTTCTTTCTTGCAGCCATAGTCCGCGGCTGCTACTCTGGTCAGTACAAGGTTGACCCGAACCGACTGGGATGCCACTACCAAGGTGACAACGAGCAGGACCTCTACTGTTTCTGTAAGGGCGACCACTGCAACGGCAAGTCTGTGCCCACCCGCCAGTAGACCGGCCAGGGACCAGTGGTAGACCAGCTCTAGACCAGCGCCAGACCAACAGTACAGCAGCAACACCCCAGCGGCCAGACCAGCAGGAGACCAGCAGGAGACCAACAGGAAACCAGCAGGAGACCAGCAGGAGACCAGCAGGAGACCAGCAGGAGACCAGCAGGAGACCAGCAGGAGACCAGCAGGAGACCAGCAGGAGACCAGCAGGAGACCAGCAGGAGACCAGCAGTGAAACAACGCTACCATGGATACACCGAAAGTAATCCAACAGCACATTAGTTGTAGACCAACAATGACTAGCAGAACAATAGCACAATCTATCAATGCTCTGCATTGGTAGATTGTGCTATAGATCAATAGGAAACCAGCCGAACACTAGTGGGTGACCAGTATTAGATCAATAGTAAATCAGCCGAACACCAGCTGGTGACCAGTGGTAGATCAATAGGAAACCAGCCGAGCACTAGTGGGTGACCAGTGGTAGATCAATAGTAAATCAGCCAAACACTAGTGGGTGAATAGTGGTAGATCAATAGTAAATCAGCTGAACACTACCTGGTGACCAGTGATAGATCAATAGGAAACCAGCCGAACACTGGCTGGTGACCAGTGGTAGATCAATAGTAAATCAGCTGAACACTACCTGGTGACCAGTGATAGATCAATAGGAAACCAGCCGAACACTAGCTGGTGACCAGTGGTAGATCAATAGTAAATCATCTGAACACTAGTTGGTGACCAGTGCTAAATCAATAGGAAACCAGTCGAACACTAGTGGGTGACCAGTGGTAGATCAATAGGAAACCAGCTGAACACTAGCTGGTGACCAGTGGGAGATCAATAGGAAACCAGTCGAACACTAGTGGGTGACCAGTGGTAGATCGATAGGAAACCAGCCGAACACTCGTGGGTGACTAGTGGTAGATTGACAGGAAACCAGCCGAATACTAGTGGGTTACCAGTAGTCGATCAATAATAAATCAGCTGAACAGTAGCTGGTGACCAGTGGTAGATCAATAGGAAACCAGCCGAACACTAGTGGGTGACTAGTGGTAGATTGATAGGAAACCAGCCGAATACTAGTGGGTGACCAGTGGTAGATCTATAGTAAATCAGCTGAACACTAGCTGGTGACCAGTGGTAGATCAATAGGAAACCAGCCGAAAAATAGCTGGTGACCAGTGGTAGATTGATAGGAAACCAGCCAAATACTAGTGGGTGACCAGTGGTAGATCTATAGTAAATCAGCTGAACACTAGCTGGTGACCAGTGGTAGATCAATAGGAAACGTGCCGAACACTAGTTTGTGACCAGTGATAGATCAATAGTAAACCAGCCGAACACTAGCAGCTGACAAATGGTGGACCATTAGTAGACCAGTTGAACACTACCGGGTGACCAGTGGTAAATCAGCAGTATACCAGTCGAACACTAATGGTAGACCAGCAGTATACTAGCAGTCGATCAGCGGTAGACCAGCCAAAGAACAGCGGTAGAGGAATATGACTGTATATGTGATGCAGCCATTTCTACTCTGCCTGGGGAATAACGAATGACTGACGCAGTAGACGTTTCAATCCTCAGGGGATCCTTCCTCCAGTTATTCATCATAGGTCAGAATAGAAATGAGATTCCATTTCCCAACTAGGTCGCATGTAGCCTTTAGTGGGGGTGGCTACTATTAGTATTACTACTAACAAAAGGTGTATTCGTCCACCATACGGGCTACCCATGGTAGCATGCTTCTGACTGGCAAAGGTCAAGGTCAAGGTCATCACTGTGTGCGTGGTAGTGGAGCTCATTGCGGACTACAACATATATATATATACTTATATATTGTATAAACTGCTATTAATCGACATGTTCAACCAAAATAATGAATGCATTTTCGTATATGGCAATATATATAGATATATATGAATATATATATGAATATACATATTCATATATATTATGAATATATATACGAATAGATATATACGAATATATATGTATGCATATATAGATATATATATATATATATACATATATATATATATATCCATGAACATAAGATGCTAATATATGGGAATCGTGTTTAGCTGGTATATCTGCAACGAAGCAGCTGACATTTAAGGAGTTTCATTATAGCTATACACAAACAAAATCTGGCCAACTCTGTATTTATATATTTTATTTTCGTGTTTTCTCTATTTAGACTGAAGCAAACTATATTGAACTGTAAACAAATAAGTATCCTAATATTAAAACTAATAATATGATATTAATGAATACATGACTTTTAAGGACTGATAAAACCAACTTAGTTCCAAATAACGAATATTTATATTAAGCAATAAACCAAATTGGAAACAAAATAACATCGAAGTAATTAGAAAGTCGAATTGATCTGAGATAATATATTGTGACTTAGACTAAGTTAGAGAGCAATTTTAGAGTGGATCAGCTATATAAGTGAGGAATACAATAGACATATTATTTTTGTCATCGATCTATTTTTGCTGGTATTGATATTATGTATTGAATTTTATTTGTTCTCTGATAATCAATTGCTTGTTTGTAAAGTTGTACCGTAAACAAATAATTATCCTAATATTAAAAATACTTTACTTATATACTCAAATTGTCTAATTAGTACTGATCGATTTTCTTATGGGAATTGTGTATAATTTTGCAATTGTTTTATGATGTATTCTTTGCTTGAGTTCTAGAGCATCTGAATAAATTGTATTACTTAAGTCTATCCACTTATGGCTTTTTTATTTTATTTTATTTTGTTGCTATGATTATCATCGCTAATATATTTAGAGCATCTTCTCAGTGTATGTTGCTATAAATAGTAACCAAATCTGTTGATATTATACCTTGCAGGTTCGTGCTAAGGGAAAGTCGGTCTTTCAACACTTTTTCTAATGGGTTGGTTTCACCCCAGTCACACTTGCGACTGCTTGTGACCACTTTGTGATATTAAAAAAAAACAGTCACTACCGACCTGCAACCAAAGCAACCTATGAAAATGGTCGCCAACCTCCAGGCGACCATTTTGGTCGCAAGTAAGTTTTTGGTGCAACACCTGCAACCTCCCTTTGACCAGAATGGTCGCATGAAGGTCGGCAACCACTGAGGACCACTTTATGACCACTTTCTGAATTAGTGTGACCACTTTGTGACTGCTTGTGACCAACGAGGTCGCAACCAACCCTTTCTTGTGGTCACAAAGTGGTCGCAAGCAGTAGCAATGGAGTATTAGCACCAGCAGCCCTGTCACAGTAACTGGAGACCTACCGATTGGAACCGATAGGTGGCAGCACACTAGGCAGGGGACTCCTGATTGGGCGAGCTCTATCTAGACAGCCTGCCCAAACTACAATAAACTACATCCCCATTCCAGCCGCGCGGTGCATTGTGGGATGCATAGAAGAATAACAAACTCGCAAGAAGCACATGGCACATGCTAATACATTGGATGCAGTTATGAAATGTGCTAGTTTCAGCTAATCTCAGCTCTTGCTTGAAACATAGAATACCAACTAAAAAAAAGATATATAATAAATTAAGATATTAATCTTTTATCCAGCATTGCATTTACATCAATAGTGACCATTGACACAAAATTGATTGTATGCTTTTTTCATGTAAAAACGATGGTTTGAACAAAAACAAACATTTCTCGCTGTGAATATGGCCTATGCTGCCGACATGGCGTAAAGCAACCACTAACCAATCAATCAATATAATCAGCACATCTTATGCCATGTGCATTTATATTTAGACAAATCTGGGCACTCAAATTAGTGTTTGAGCCATAGCCAGAGTCAGTTTTACTTACTTTATTAATGATTTTATTTATATCCTATGGTTAATGATATATGTAGAACTAGAAAATGAGTAGGGTTAATCAGATATTGGTTATATATTTCTCTGAAACAAGTGTATGTTGACACATTTGGCATTTTAATATTTAGAACAAGAATTAATAATGGTGATGTGGATATCACTGATTGTTTTGTGTGGAATTGTATGTTTCTTAGCTCAAAATGTTTAACTATGGCTAGTTTTTTCTTAGCTATATTCAGCAGATCATTCATTATATTGCATGTGTGCATACATGTTTATGCCAAATTGTTATGTATTTCTATTCATTTTGAATAAAATCAAAGTTTTGCCCTACGCGTATCAGCAAACTCAATGGCCAGACGCATTTGCTTTGCTGCCAGCACCGTTTTCAGCGCATGCGCAGTCGGAACGGTGATCTCGTCTATTCCCTGTGTGATAAGGGTTTAACAAAATTCAATTTTAACAACCCAATGTTATCGCTAGGTAACATACATTGGCTGAAGCTAGCTCTATTATTCTAGTACTAGTAGAACGGCTTAGGTTCGATTTTGGCTACAATCGCACACTTCTTCAGGAAAGCATGAAACTTCCCATGTTCGGTACTATGATACCTAAGGATCATTAAAAAAAAATAGGACCCCCAAAGAGTCATACCCCTGGTGGCGGCCATCTTGCAATTAAATATGGTCACCAAAATATGCAATTTTAGTCAACATATTCATATCTGCATCTGCAGATGAGCGTCTGATATGACCTTAGATGTTGCTAGGACGTAAAACAACAACAAACAAACATCTTCAGATGTGAATGCAGTCAGAATCGGCTGACATAAATGATGAGTTCAGTTTCATTTAAGTCTCCCCTTATAAAAGAGATGGTTGCACTTGATTGTTTATTTGTTGTGCCGATTTGTGAAAATGAACACGCATGGTGAATTTTTAGTGCTGCTCCACTGGGAGAGCAGGTCACATTAACCCAATATCACATTATCTTGATAATGAGCAAACGAGTTCTCGCTAAATTCCAGTAATGCGAGCACCAGGCTAGATAGTGGCAAGTATCAATTTTGTATGTCACTGGTTCGACTCAGTTGGGGTTCGAACCCATGACCCTCCACACAGTAAAACTAGTCAACATTCCTATTGATTAGGTGACCCCGTCCGGTCACCCCTACGTCCCCACTGCCCTTATATGTTTGTTAGGGGGTTTTACATCCTAGCAAATCCTAAGGTCATATCAGGACGGGATCCTTATCTCAGACCAAGACGGAGTCTTTCATACTTATTATCTTTGTGTTTTTTTTTGTCCTAGCAACATCTAAGGTCATATCAGGACGGGTACCGACTTGTGACAATGCGTACTTATGGCGACTTTATAGTGCTGCCTCCCTGGGAAGCCAAGCCACCGGCATCATGACACATTATCCTGACACTGAGCTAACCAGTCCTTGCCCTATCCTATTAATGTCGAGAGCCAGGTTATGTAACCACAAGTATCAATTTTATAAGTCATTGATTTGACTTGGCCAGGATTCGAACTCCCGACTTTCCGGACGGGAAGCTAGCGCTCTACTGCATCCAATTTATACTTCATATGTTTGATAAGGTTCCCCCAGATGTGCAAGGTTAACGGATGATCTTTCAGACATCTTCACTCACAGGATTATTCTTACCTAGTAATTTACCATTCATATCAAATAACAATCATAATGGAGTTGATAATACAATCGAAATGTCAATTCATATCTGATCAGATGTCAATTGGCGCTTAATCAGATAAAACTAGTAGAATCTGTTAACCAGGTTATGGGCAGGCATTAGTTTAAAAATATTGACCAGGCATTCATTTAACAATATCTACCAGGTTATGGTGTGGGAGGTATTCATTTTGAAATATTAACAAGGGTATGGGCAAGCATTCATTTTAGAATATTAACCAGGTTATGGGAAGTCATTCATTTTAGAATAATAACATGGTTATGGGCAAGTATTTATATTAGAATGTCTACCAGGTAACGGGAAAGCATTTGTTTTAGCATATTTACCAGGTTATGGGCTAGCATTTGCTTTAGAATATTAACATGGTTATGGCAATCATTCATTTTAGAATATTAGCATGGTTATGGGAAAGCATTTATTTTAGAATATTTGGCAGGTTATGGACAAGCATTCATTGTAGAATGTAAACCAGGTTATAGGAAAGCATTAATTTTAAGATATTAACATGGTTATGGGGAAGCATTTATTTCAGAATATTTACCAGATTATGGATAAGCTTGCATTTTCGAATATAAACATGGTACTGGACATGGGATTATTTTAGAATAATTTGGAGGTTATGGGCAAGCATTCGTTTTAGAATATAAACATGGTTATGGGAATGCATTCATTTACAAATAGTAACATGGTTCTTCTTCATCGTGTCCTTCCACCAGTTATCTCAAGGGATTTTTCGAGCAGAGGTATGATCTTTATTCGTGGGACATGCTCTCGGTGGTGGATGGTGGTAGTAGGATTTGCAATCAGATAGCTGATTCCCAAGGCCGCGATGTGGACACTCCTGCTGTGGCCAGTTTGTTGATAGAAAGCCCAAGCCTACACTTTTACCGACCCAAGGGATTTTTAACCTCCCACACCACATAAGCCGTGTTTACAAATTAGACAAAGCGATTTATATGAAGCGAAGTAGTGGCATGTTTACACACGGAGCGGTTTAAGGCGGAAATCGATATCTGCGCATGAGCAAGTCCAGACTAACCAGCGCCAGTTTCAGTTAGTCGACATCACCACGAGAGAGGGTGGGTTTGACCTAGATATTTATGGACTGAATCGTATTGGTTTGGAACAGTCAAAACTTCTGCTGGGCAGTGAAAACCTAAATATAAATGATGAAAAAATATCTGTGCACAGCTAGCAGGTTCATAGAGCAAATTTACCGGAAAGTCAACAAACTCAGGTCTCGACTGTGACGTCATTAATCCGCCGCAAGTAAACCGCTACCGTTTACGCTATCATTTATAAACCGACTTTCATAAAGCACTTAATATAAACTACCTCGCGACATGGTTTACATGAAGTGAATAATATGAATCGAATCAGCCCTAATCCGCCTCAGAGCCGCGTTTACACGGCGAATGTAAGGCAAACTAGGCAAGGTGCTTTATTTGAGGCGTTTTAACTCACCCGTGTAAACACGGCTATAGACATGGTATGAGAGCAACCAGCCTTTGATGACGCTGTAAGTTATACACAGTGGTGGAAATCCAAATTGGCAGAGGTGGGGCACGGGGAATCGAAGCACCTACCCTCAAATCAGGCATCCGACCTAGAAAAAAGTCAGGCACTCTAACCACCCTGCCACAGAGAACACGGTTATATGCAGGCATTCAACTTACAGTATCAACCAGAACATTTGTGTAAATCCCACTGTTGTGATCCAGAGCTCTCTTCGATATGTCAGTGGTAAATGCCTGATAGCGAGACATTCCAGCATCTGCATGTAGTCCACCTGACACGCCCCGCAGTTCATATTACACACCGAAGTGTTATCGTGACTAGTGAAGATAACCATAGTTCACAAAGCTGGCTGGGTCCATGTTTCAATGGAATTTGGCCATTTTCGAGCAGTAATATTGCTCAGCTGATGTGTATTTTCCCCCATCTTTTCCTGTGATGTCACACTTGTACAGGTTGCTGAATGGGGAGTTGTGTCCTTGGAAGGACACTCCCCAGTCATGTTCTCTGGTTGCAGCTTTCTCCGGGGTGATTTCTGTTATCTCTATTTTCCCAAAGTCGTTTGGTGTGCATATTGTTCCATTTACCTCGATGTTGCACCCTCTCATTTTGACTGATTTGATCTTTTCATGTTTGCTTTGAGTTGCTAGTGTGTACATTTGTTGTATGTTTTTTTCACTTAGCATGTCAGCTTCTGTTCTTACTGGTCTGATTGTTACTTTGCTGTATTCAACTTAAAGCTGCACAGTCCAATGAAAGCATCAACTTTTCGAAACTAAAATGCTTCCCTAAATTTGACCTTAAATGTCCAATTTAGATACCGGTGCCCTTATTAAACATGTATTGGTGCACCTAAGTAATATTAGGTTAATTTACTAGGACCTTTCATTGTTGAAATCTATTGATTTCCCGCAATTCAGTGCACATGCAAATATTAATTTGCCATTTTTGTCACTTCGAACATCTCCAAAGTTAGCATTGGAAAATAGAGGTTACTTCAAGATGGAATAAAATAGATTATAATGATCAATCTACTATATACTTTTGTGAATTAAAAAAAAAAGTTGGGAGAAACCAGAGAGCGTGTATATAAACAGATGAGAGGGACAACTCCCATACTAGACCGTGTAACAGCTGCCGACTGTGGCGCTCCAAGTGGTGGTTGTTGAACAGTATATGACACAGCTGTCAAACTCAAGGCATTGTCAATGGCCGTGAGCAATCTTCGTACAGAAAAAGTGAAATATCTCTAAAACTACACCACATAGAAACAAACTGTTTGGAACACATATAGAAAACATATTTAACGATGAAACTATATTAAATTCATATGGCTAGGGTTCTGTATTTCTATTAATTTTGAATAAAATACACGTTTTGCACTACACGTACGGCAAACTCAAGGCATTGTCAATGGCGGTGAGCAATCTTCATACAGAAAAAGTGAAATATCTCTAAAACCACATGACCTAGACACAAACCGCTTGGAACACATATAGAAAACATGTTTACCAAAAGGATTATATTAAATTGATAAGGTTAGGCTTCTGCATTTCTATTAATTTTGAATAAAAACAAATGTTTTGCACTGCACATACCGGCAAACTCAAAGCTTGTTCAACACTAACCGCCAGGAACGCCACTGTAGCCTGTGTTACCGATTTTCGCGGGAGTTGTCCCTCTCATCTGTTTATATACACGCTCTCTGGAGAAACTCAAAACCATTGGATTATGCAACTTTAACATAGGACCGATTTGTCCATTGCAACCAAATGCACTCATTGCTCATCAGCTTAGCTTATTTGGGTTTAAGGTCCTGGCAACATCTAAAGTCATTATCATAACAGATATCGAGATAGTTTTATTGTGCTACTTCACGGAGATACGGTGGCATTTAGCCCATGACTTGATATCCCACTCAGTCATATTATCCTAACACTGAGCCAATCAGTTCTAGCCCTATCTTAGTAATGCCGATCACCAGGGCAAGGCAGTGACAACTATCATTGTATTTGGATTGATTGAGCCACATATTGATCCCACCACCATCCGCGCGGAAAGCAACTGCCCTATCCACTTACCCATCCGATGCAAAAGGGATCAAATGTTTTGTTGCAAACCAGACGGTATGGCCGAATGAGGTGAGCGCCCACCTCCAATGTTGGTAGGTCATGGGATTCAAACCCCCAGGTTTGAACTTTCTGACCGAGTCAAACAAATGACTTAACAATTGATACTTGTCACTACCTAGCCTGGCGTTCAGTGTTACTAGGACAGGGCAAGGAGAAGTGGAATGAGGAAGACCAATAATTATTGTTGTGATTGAAATATCCCCTGCCGAATCAATTATTGTACCAACAACAAAAAACCACAATGATAGCCAGTCAAGCTTCCGGTACTTGACACCAGGGCCGTAATCGATTAACACGACCCGGGCGACTCCAGTCACCTGAGTCGTCAGAATTTCAAATCGAACACCGCGAGTAGAGTCGACAAATACACGTGCCGTGTGCAAAATGATCCAACCCCAGTAACACACCTCTTGGCTGGGGTTGGCTATGAGCGATGACGTCACATTTGCGCTGGTACCATCCTGCAGGATAACAGCTACCAGTACCAGTCATACATGATTGTTTTTTTAATAACCTAGATTAATGAAATGGAAATATAGCTAAACTAGGCCATCATAACATACGTTAAATCCTATTTTGCTGTAGTTTTATCAGTTATTAAAAAAAAAAAAGGTTTTGGATTAAGCCACCATTTTTTCTACCCCAAGCGTGGAGAAGCATATTTGATTATTCAACCCGAGTCTGAGGGACGTCCGCATGCGCCAAAAAGTGGCTTGGGTGACCCGAGTTGATTAATCGATTACACCCCAGGGGTCGGGTGAATTGATTGTGCCAGTTACTTTCCGCTGGTCCCCGGGGAAGGACTTAAGCTGCGACCTGGCAATGTTTACACGTCTGGTCGTGGTACTAGTAGGATGGTTGTCCCACCCAGTCCTTTTGTTCGCTATAGGCCCAATACTCTAAGTTCACTTTGAACCCGTATATACATGGTTCCTGATGACTAAACTCAAACCCAACAAGGTGCTTGAGCTAGATTGGTTCCTGCTGTCAATTGCAATAAAACTGTGCCAGCAAATATAGCGACATTAACTCAAATATCACTTCCTGTATGTATGTATGTATGTATGTATGTATGTATGTATGTATGTATGTATGTATGTAAATATGTATGTATGTATGTATGTATGCATGCATGCATGTATGTATGTATGTATGTACATACGTACGTATGTATGTATGTATGAATGTATGTATGTATGTATGTATGTATGTATGTGTGTATGTATGTATGTACGTATGTATGTATGTAGGCCCTACGTATGTATGGATGGATATACGAATGTATGTATGCATGTATGTAGTGCTGCAGTGTGCGTCATCTCCCTTTTCCCTAGCCATACTAACCAGCCAGTGAGTGTATCTGGGTAGGCTCCAACTTTGATGTCTCGGAAGTGACGTATTGTGCAGCATCGCGGATAACAGTGGGTCCAATGTAACTAACAGGTCACGTGTCCTCACAATAGTACCACAACAGTGAGTCCAAGTAGCCATCGTTACCAGTCATCAGGCCAAACACGCGTGTGTGCGTGGACCTTAATCTGATGACATCATCCAATTTCTCATGGATCTATTCAAAATGTTGTGGGATCTTTTCAAATCAATGTGCCATCGTGCATGAATCAGGAATTGCAGGGACACCTCTGACATTCCAAAGCAAACATCCTACCATTGGACCAACCCACGAGATACCGCCAACCTTACTCACACATATGTGTTGAGGTGAGTGCAGCCAACAGCACCTGTTCTGCTTGAGCCATTGAATATATTATTGTACCCAACTACGTTTATGCTTGCGATTACAAATATACAGGGGGAGCGGGATGTAGCTCAGGCGGTAGCGTGTCCACCTGTAAAGGTGTCAGTCATCTGATCGATCCTGCTCAGTGGACCCATTTGCAGTTTGGGCTATTTTCAGTTCCAACCAGTGTTCATCAAAGGCTGTGGTATATGCTGTCCTGTCTGTAGGAAAGTGCATATAAAAGACCCATTGCTGCGTATCGCAAAGAGAAGCCTATGTGGCGCTAGCAGGTTTCCTCCAAATAAATATGTCAGAATGACCATATGTTTGATGTCTAATAGCTGATGATATGAAAATCAATGTGCTGTAGAGGCGTCGTTAAATAAAACAAGCTTTACAAATATACAGGTAGTAAAGTTAAGTGAATGAGATAGGGTTACCGACAGTGTTATGTTCAGCATATCCTGTCCACGGCACCAATGTCATAGCAGGAATGGGAGTGGGGAGTTCTTTGAAAACGCATTGGTCACGATTCAAATGGCAGGTTTCGAACCTGAACTTCTGCCATTCTAGGGCAAGCACCCAGCCGACTAGGCTCCCGTGTGTCACCAATCTGTTCACGGGCATACATTTACTATTCACATTTCCCCGTCAGGTACGTGCAGACCACTTCAAGCGTGTCCTTATCTCATTGCCATGAGACCAGTGCTATATAACTGAGCGATGTCCACTTACATGAAGGGACCCCATTATACTGCATAACTCAAATCCCATCTGAAGTATCCTACCTATGTGGATGTCGTCACATTTTCCTGTCAGACAAGTTGCGTGTACAAAGGCGTTCTAGTTGAAAGGTCTTTCTCTTTATCTCGTGCTGATAGCCCCTGTAGATAAAGGTGAATACCTGATTTTAGTGCACATTAATTAATTATATGTCTGCAGTTGGATTAATGTGTGTAATGAGCAAATATTGTGTGGTTGATGTGATTACATAGTGTTTGCATATGTGGAATAGGTGGTTGGTTGGTTGTTGAAGTTTTACATCCTAGCAACATCTAAGGTCATATTAGGACGGGTACCGACTTGTGATAGTGTGCATTCATGGTGACTTTATAGAGCTGCCCTACTGGGAAATCAGGATGCCGGTACCATGACCCGACATCCCACTCAGCCACATGATCCTGAAACTGAGCTAACCAGTCCATGATGTATCCTATTAATGCTGAGCGCTAGGCTAGGAAGTGACAAGTATCAATTTTAAAGTCATTGGTTTAACTCGACCGGGAACCGAACTCTGACCTTCCGCACGCGAGGCTCACGCTCTACCGATTCGGCCAAGGCGCCCGGTAATGGATTTAGTGTGTTCTGCGTTAGTTAATTGTTCCATCTGAGCAATTGTGGGTGATTTTTGTTGTTGATTTTTGTTGGTACATTAGTTGTTTAAGCAGGGGAAATTTCAGTCGCAGGCGATTGGTCTTCCTCATTCCACTGCTCCTTGCCATATCCTAATGATGCCGAGCGCCTGGCTAGGAAGCGACAAGTATCAATTTTTAAGTCATTGGTTTGACTCGACCAGGATTCGAACCCATGACCCCACGATCTACCACATGGGAGACGGTCGTTCTAACTCATTTGGCCATCCCATCTGTTTAAAGAACTAGCAATGAAATGAGGCCACATCAGACTTGGACAGTAAACATTCATGATTGCTTTATAGTGCTGGGCCAATGGGATGCAGTGATCCGGACATCATGACAGTATTCCATTCAATCACAGTATCACGACACTAATTTATAAGTTCTTGCCATATTCCAGCAATGCAAAACACCCGGCACGATTGTAGCTACTATCATTGTTGTAGACATTTGGTTTGACCCATTAGGAGGATTGAACCGCGACCTTTCACAGGGAAGGCGATCGCTACACCGAATCGGTCATCCCGTCCGGTTGTCCCATCTGATATATAGTGAATATGTGTCTGTATATATATATATATATATATAGTTTGTTTGTTGTTTTTTTACGTCCTAATAACATCTAAGATGACGGGGATATATATATACATGGATATACATAAATGCATATATACATGCGTCTATACATACAAATAAGCATATATATGTATGCATATATGTATATGTAAATATATATACATGTATAAGCATGTATATGTGCATATGTGTATATATATGTATACAGTAAAACCTCTCTAAATCGGCCGACCATGGGACCGACTTTAAGAGGTCCATTTAGGCAGGTGGTCGGTTTTAGGAAGTTAGAATATTGTTGGGACCCAAATAAAGCGATCGATATAGGGTAGTGGTCGATCTGCAGAGGTGGTGGGTTAGAGAGGTTTTACTGTATATGAAAAGTGTAAACCCTCTAAAAATAACACAATGCTTCATTATCGTACAGATACACACAACAGAACAGCTTTTGAACCGCCCCATATTTGGATTGTCCCGCACTAAAGCATCCAGAACTTGATATAAAACTGTGAACAGGAAGGACTTTATAAGACACGTGTTATATTAGTTGTATGGCGCATTAGTATCACTCCCCCCCCCCCGGGTGACTCGCATGTGGTGACAGTGGGTCATTAAGCATTATTGAACTGGATAGTATCAGGGATGGACTGATAAGCAAACAGGAAGAATTGAACATATACTTATGCACACAGACGGATTATTTATTACCTCAGATGGGATATAGCCGACTCATCGCCGAGGCTGTCTACTCCATGCCATAGAAGCCAGGTGGGTGGTGTTACTTAGACACTACTGTTTTGTAGGCTATAGTCCTGTAGCAAGATGTCTATTACTTATCCACTACTGTTTTGTAGGTTATAGTCCTGTATCAGGATGTCTGCTACTTAGCCACTACTGCTTTGTAGGCTATAGTCCTGTATCAGGATGTCTGCTACATATCCACTACTGCTTTGTAGGTTATAGTCCTGCATCAGGATGTCTGCTACTTATCCACTACTGTTGTGTAGGCTATAGTCCTGTATCAGGATGTCTGCTACTTAGCCACTACTGTTTTGTAGGCTATAGCCCTGTATCAGGATGTCTGCTACTTAGCCACTACTGTTTTGTAGGCTATAGCCCTGTATCAGGATGTCTGCTACTTATCCACTACTGTTGTGTAGGCTATAGACCTGTATCAGGATGTCTGCTACTTATCCACTACTGTTGTGTAGGCTATAGACCTGTATCAGGATGTCTGCTACTTATCCACTACTGCTTTGTAGGCTATAGTCCTGTATCAGGATGTCTGCTACTTATCCACTACTGTTTTGTAGGCTATAGTCCTGTATCAGGATGTCTGCTACTTATCCACTACTGTTGTGTAGGCTATAGACCTGTATCAGGATGTCTGCTACTTATCCACTACTGTTGTGTAGGCTATAGACCTGTATCAGGATGTCTGCTACTTATCCACTACTGTTGTGTAGGCTATAGCCCTGTATCAGGATGTCTGCTACATATCCACTACTGCTTTATAGGCTATAGCCCTGCATCAGGATGTCTGCTACTTAGCTACTACTGTTTGTAGGCTATAGTCCTGTATCAGGATGTCTATTACTTAGCCACTGCTGATTTGTAGGCTATAAGCCTGTATCAGGAACTTCATTACTTAACAACCGATGGCTTGGTTAGGCTATAAACCAGTATCAGAATGTCCATTGCCTATTCACTACTGATTTGGCAGGGTATAAACCTGTATCAAAATGTCTATTACGTATCCACTGCTGATTTAACAGGCTATCTATTACTGTTTTGGTAGCCTTTATGCCTCTATCAGGATATACATTACATATCAACTACTGACTTGACAGGCTATAAATCTGTATCAAGATGTCTAGATTACTTATCCACTACTGACTTGGGAGCCTATAAACCTGTATCAGGATGTCTCTTAGTTATCCACTACTGATTTGGCAGGCTAGAAGTCTGTATCACGATGTCTATTACTTATCCACTATTAAGTTAGCAGATTATAAACCTGAATTGGGATGTCTATTACTTATCCACTACTGATTTAGTAGCATATAAACCTATGTTTAACTTCTCCTAAGAATATGCCCTACTGGAGCATATTGAAAATGTTGTTTTGTAGATGGACAACGTTATCTAAGAAACTAGACATTGTACAAAGTGATTTTAAAAAAAACACCAATAAGAAGTTTTATTCACCGAAAATGCAACTTACTCCGGGTCGCAAACATTTCGCAATATATATATTTTTTTTACATCAGTTAGATAAAGGAGGAAATTGAAGTGGGGACATGCCCCTGTTTATACTCCCATAATTCAATATATATCACATATATTATTGATGGAATTTTCCGATTCATTTGAAGGACAATATATAGAACACACAAAAGTGACCGAGTACAGCCTCGTGACACACTGCTTGCTAACAGTCATGCTGGACTCTATATTGTCACTGCCATCTACATAGCTATCTCTGTGCAAAGAAAATCAGCACGTCCAACATATTGACAGGTTGTCGGTATCTATTCCCATAGTCATTTATCATCAGTAATACTCATAAATGCTAGGAACAATTGATATGTTCGTTTGTTTGTGTCTTACATCACAGCAACATATATGGCCATATCAGGATGGATGCCGACTTGCGACACTACACAGTCATGGCGGTTTTTATTGTGCAGTAAACTAGACAGGATGGCCAAAAGAGTTGAGCACCCGTCTCCCCTTTTGTTGGATCGTGGGGGAGTCAACCCTGGTCGAGTCAAACCAATGACTTAATAATTAATACGTGTCATTTCGTAGCCAGGCACTCTGCATTATTAGGATCGGACAATGACTGATTGTATCAGGGTAGGATATTTTGACTGAGTGGGATATCAGTTCATGGTGCTGGTGGCCTGGTTTCCCAGTGGGGCAGCACTATAAAATCACCATGAGTGCACACTGTCACATGTCAGTACTCGTCCTGATATGACCCTAGGTGTTTCCAGGACATAAAACTCCAACAACCAAACCAACTATTGTGCATTATTGGCGCCCCGAGGATTGACAAGCGCCCACCCACCCGCCACACACACGCACTCACTCCCCCAACACACCCCAGACACAGACATACCACATTGCGCACCAGTGAAGGAGAACGACAGTTTGTTTGTTTGTTGTTGTTTTAAGTCCTAGCAACATCTAAGGTCATATCATGATGGGTGCCGACTTGTGGTCACAGTGCACACTCATTGCGACTTTGTAATTGTAGTGTTGCCCCAATGGGCATCCAGGCTGTCAGCACAATGACCTGATATCTCACTCAGTCGTTTTATCCTGACACTGAACCAACCAGTCCTTGGTTTGACTCGACCAGGGTTCAAACCCACGAACGAACCCATGGGTTCGGATCCCCCGATCTCCCAAAACAGGATATGAACGCTCAACTCACTCGGCCATCCCATCTGGTCAGGAGAGAGTAGGTTGGACTTGTTGGTTGGACTTGTTGGTTGGTTGGCTGCTCTTAAGTCCTCCCCGCAATGCACTAACCCCAAATGAGCCTCCCCACCCATTCTCAACTCTTATGCCAAGTACACACCTACGGTATACGATTCGCGCACTAAAACTCGCGACCCCGTCCTGTCCCGCTTACAACTGAAAATGGGCCAATTCATTTTTCGAATCGCGAATCGCAATCGCAAGCAAGCAGTTTTAGCCCTAAAACTGAGTTTTAAGTCGCGAATCGCATTCGGTAGGTGTGCTAGGGAATCGCACACCTAACGAATTTTGTGCGTGAAACAGGCAGTTTTAGATCGTATACGGTAGGTGGGTGCGGATAAACGGTAGGTGTGTACCTGGCATTAGATATATCGCTTCCGATTCCTGAATGAATCTTTGTTTGTTTGTTTATTTAATAACCCCTTAGCACAAGAAGTAAACATCGGCTATTGGGGGTTCCTAGATGAATCTAATACGTTTTTAAATCATGAAACACGCACCTAGTTAAAGTATTTACTCCTCCAATGCCGACGGAATAACTTCATGTATCGACACACAGAGATCCTTCCTGAAACACTGAGTCAGTTTGTAACAACACTACCTCAAAGCCTAGCACTTTGGTCAGCGTATGTTCTTGCCAGTGAACCATGCCCATTTTATACCATAGCTCTGAACCGATATAAATAATAAAAAAACTGCGACTAACATAAGGAGAACTGACCATCAAGGTGTCCTCTGACTTTCTTTATTTAAAGGAGAATGAACATATGTTATATATTTATATTTGATGAACCTATTTCAAGCTCGGTATTAACGTTGCATAGTCCCATGAAAGTATTAAATTTTCAAAAGTAAAACCTATATCTAAATTTGAACCTACCTAGCCAACTTAGATACTGGTGCAGTTATTAAGCATTTCATGCTACATTAGAAGGGCGTACAAAGCCAATTTAATAGAATCTGTAACTGCTGAAGCCTATGGGATTAGAGGTTTGTCAAGCATGCCAAAATTAATTTAGCCTTTTTCTCACTTAAAACATCTCCCCAGTTCATCGTTTTAAAGCAAAGTCACTTAAGACTAAAGTAATGGTGCTGTCACATTACGACACTTCTCGCCAGTGCGCCGCCAATGTGCAAAATCACTTTTAATCATCGAGACACACCAAACTTTTTGGCGTCAGCGCAATATATTGGGAGCGTGCGGCCGACATTGTGGTAACGTATATCGACGCATGAGAACAAAAACAAAAAAAGTTTGGCGCACTGTCCTGATATGACCTTAGATGTTGCTAGGATGTAAAACAACAACAAACAAACAAAACAGTTTGGCGCAACGTGTGGGAACGAGCCTCATGCACACGTGGCATGTGCCTAGCATTCACATAACGTTGTTCCAGCAGGTCTAAGGTATCTCGATGTGTCCCTAATGTCGCCATAACTT
This sequence comes from Branchipolynoe longqiensis, assembly GCA_030323885.1. Taxonomy (NCBI): domain Eukaryota; kingdom Metazoa; phylum Annelida; class Polychaeta; order Phyllodocida; family Polynoidae; genus Branchipolynoe; species Branchipolynoe longqiensis. The sequence continues at coordinate 75,446,617 of CM059196.1, forward strand.
TGGCACCCACGCGTTGTCGCATGTCGAAAGTTTTGTGCAAGCACAAAACTTCGCCGATTCTCTGACGTGCGCCGCCGACCGTCGCCGTAGATGAATGAATACCAACGCGCGCCTAATGCGCACCTAACGCTTCCTGACATATCCCGACATTGCACCAAAAAAAATCACATACGTCGACGCGCATTGTCGAGAAGCGTCGTAATGTGACAGCACCATATAAGTTAGATTATTATACTGATCAAATTAATATATTTATCTCAGAAAATAATCAAAACTTAAAACCCTTCGATTGCACAATTTTAAGTAAGAATTTTCTTTATGCTGCTGTGCAGTTGCCTATAGCGTCAGAATCACTAGATAAACTATTCACCTCTGACTCAATTCTCAGGAACAGGGTTGCAGGAGTAACTAAAGAACCACATAAAACCAGGTCCTAACACAACTACAACTATAAATAGCAACTAGCCTTTGTGAAACACAGATCACGAATTGAATGCATCACCGATATGTTGTATTCTGAAAATGAAATATATATATTATCTTATCCATCAAACAACAACAAAAACTAGCGGTAGAGATATGCCATCGATACAATCTGTCTAAGTAGATCGAAAAGGATTTTACACATACATAATATGCAAATATTCCCTCTAACAGCCAACATTCTTCAAAATGGCGATATGTACCGGGTCGAATAGCCCAGCAGGATCCGAGATCTAGATATGGGCGAGTTTAAAATGTTTATATTTGACACGGCATGATTTATGTCCAGCCAGCGTTCAGCTTTCCACTCGAAGCTGTCACTCAAAAAGTGAGTGACAGCGCAAAGGCCAAACAAAATAAACACACGCTATTTGTTTCTCTGACACTTTTGTCCAACATTTCAAATAGGGGGAGGGGGGGGGGTTAAAACAAATCTATTTGATTGAAATATTATAGGACAATCGCATTTTTAATTAAACTTTCATTTGGTTTTGAGAATATTGGGGTGGTGATAGAACTGGAGTTGATCTAGATAAAAGATTCACCCCGTACTTCCAGTACATGGGTGAAAACCAACCTTATATAAAAACGGTCGAAAAATCAGGCTAATGAACTGAGTCTTTATGAGAGCCTAATTTCACAATCTAAGAAGCAACATTTATTCTTTGTATATGTATTCCTGTTTACCCGCTACTTTTGAGTTGGAAAATATAATAAAACATATACTTTATTGCAATTTAAAAGTGAACTCGACGGCGTTCTCTGGCCGCCATCTTGTCTTTTTGCATTCTCTCCCATTTCACCAACTCTGTTCTGATATAAGTAACCATTTGACACTGGTGCCAGGCATTCTACTTCTTGTTCCATACTAACGCTATTTTCGCCCATATTTATATAAGGCTGGTCTTCACCCGTGTACTACAAGTACCGGGTGAATCTTTTATCTAGAGTTGATCCTACATATCCCACATATCCATATTGGTGCACTCATTAAAGATTTATTGCAGTTTGTTGGTTATGAACAACGTGAAAACACCACATGCCCCACAACACTCTTTGTCTGTGTCCGAGTGGCCAGGGAAATTCGGTTCATACCTTCTCCATTTAGATCTATAAAAAAAAGTCTGCTTTTTCAAGCAATTGTGGCATTCTCCCTCCACATATTCAGTTCCACAAACTGAAAAGGTGTGTTTGGAGAGCATTTCTCGGAGTCCACTTCCATGCAGTCTCAGTGGCCTATATTGGGTCCCTTTAAGTCATCCAATTTAAGTAGGTCACGTTGTTATAACAATATGCCTTCTGAAGGGCGAGAAGTCCACATATACGGACGGTAACCGTAACACAGACCCTCCTTACCAAATGGTTACCATGTTAATTACCATAGCAATTGAGCTGTCCCCGAATCAAGGGTCACTGTATGCATATAGTATCTATGTGCTAGCACTGTTACAACCACTCAGCAATGTTCGGCAGGTATTATCTATCCCTGAAACGTTGCAAATCCTAGCAATATACGCCTTATGAGTCAGTGTTCACTGGTCGCAGATGAGGGCGAAAAAGAAAAAAGCCGAAAACTGCCCAGCATTGAAAACAAGCCCGATCATCCGGGCTTACATGTTATGGACAGCATAAACACCACATCAACAACAAAAAGAGAAGAAAAAAAGAAAAAGAGCGTGACGCTGGGACCAGGCGTGCTTACACATAGCACTGGGGTGGTTACACCCCCCCCCCTCCCCCCGCTATGATCCTTCAATATAGGCCTATTAATTAAAATCCCACTTTGTATTCATAAATACATGATTTCTGATCGCCAAGTTTAGTACGATTCACGCCCTATATTTGTGGTTAGTTGGTTGTTGGAGTTTTATGCATTGACAACATCTAAGGTCGTATCAGGATAGGTACCGACTTGTGACAATGCACAATTATGGCAACTTTATAGTGCTGTCTCACTGGGAGACCATGCCACCATCACCATCACCCCCCATTCAGTCACATTATCCTGACACTGAGACAACCAGTCCTTGCCCTATCCTAATAATGTCGAGCGCCTGTCTAAGAAGCGACAAGCATAAATTTGTAAGTCATTGGTTTGCGATTTGCGGTTTGAATTGGGTTGCGGTGACATTATAGTAATAAATAGTTTACATCTTTTTTGTATGTATGTATGCACGCACGCACGCACGCACGCACGCACGCACGCACGCACGCACGCACGCACGCACGCACGCACGTAGCAGTGTGCAATGCTGCTATGTGTTTCACTCTTCGCCCTAGTATACCATGACCAGGAGGATAATCAGTTGTTGTTTGTTTGCTTGTTGTTGTTTTACATCCTAGCAACACCTAAGGTTATATCAGGACGGGTACCGACTTGTGACAGTGCGCACTCATGGCGACTTTATAGTGCTGCCCCACTTGGAAATCAGGCTGCCAGCACCATGACCCGATGTCCCACTCAGTCACATTATCCTGACACTGAGCTAACCAGTCCTTGCCCTATCCTATTAATGCAGAGCACCAGGCTAGGATTAGGAAGCGACAAGTACCAATTTTAAAGTCATTGGTTTGACTCGACTGGGAACCAAACTCCCGACCTTCCACACGCGAGGCCCACGCTCTAACGATTAGGCCACTGCGCCCGGTGGATAATCAGTTGATGAGTGGACACCAACGTTGGGAACTCAGAAGTGGCGTATTGGCGATGAAGAACCTCCAGAATCTAATGAAGCGTGCCGTCTTTTACAGCTTATCTAGGGGTGTTCGCACACTGCCAATAAACGCGACTCTTATCGACAAGTGTCCAGCGGGCAATCGATAGCTTACACTTGATTACCGTAAGATGTGCACAAACTACATCACTGTCAACCCCCACATCACACACTCCCATCCTCATCATCTATGTAATGGTTAGTACCAATGACCATTAAAGCTAAGTTTGTGCTAAGAAATATTCATCCAGGAAAAATAGTATTTGTAATAAACGTGTTTCACTCATACTTATCCTGCTGCTTTAAAAAAAAGTTTGTATTGTTGTGTGTCTGTGTGTGTAGTGAAATGCATATGTATAACCCATCTCTATATAATTAACAGGGTTTCGTTTCCTTTGTGAGGAGAGGGACATGCGAATAGTTAAATACACCAACATTAAAGTTGCATAGTCCAATGGTTTTGAATTTCAGATTTTTTTCTGAGATAAATATATTAGACCGATCACTAGTATCTACTTTACATTAGTTCAAAGTTACTTTTATTTTAAATGGTAAACTTCTGAGATATTTTGAGTGCAAACATTGAAAATTAGTTTTGGCAAGCTTGCCAAAACTCTGACACCATAGACTTCTGCAGTAACAGGTCCTGTTAAATTGACTCAGTATTGCCTTCCAAGCAGAAACAAATGCTTAATAAGTTCATCAGTATCTAAGTTAGATATGTCAAATCAAATCTAGATAATTGGTTTGGTTTTGAAAATTTGATATTTCATCGGACTATGCAGCTTTAAGCTACTGTAAATAGAACATTTTAATTGTTTACCAGTGTATTTTGATTTAATGAGAATATTAAATAGTATATCTTGATTCTTTGTATTTTATTCGTGTTCCATTTGTTGTCCAGTGTGTGCGGTAGGCAGAGAAGATGTCAGCCCAGAAATATGATGATGGTGCGGGTCGCTATGGAAACAACGATAACAGTGAATACAATGTGACGTCATTTGAGCAACTCCCCACCACCTACCGCAGCGCCCTCTATGAGAATAGAGCATTCGAGGCAGATGGCGAGCCCCCATTCACCACTGAGGTACCGTAGGCCTACTGAAGGTGGCCTGTGTATTTTGCTGGTCAATTTCTAACTTTAGGCTAAACCAAATTAATATTATGTGTAACATAATTAATTACAATTAAGGGGAATGTAGGCCTATATCACAAGCATTGTGCTTCTTTCATTCTCATGTTATCAATGCACTGTACACAGGGTACAGTAAAACCTCTCTAACCGACCACCTCCACAGATAGACCACTCCCCTATATCGATCGCTTTATTTGGGCCCCAACAATACCATTTGAAACCATATTCTAACTCCATAAACCGACCACCTCCCTAAATGGACCACTTAAAGTCGGTCCCAACTTCCCAAGGTTGGTTGATTTTAGGAGGTTTTACTGTAATTAAGATTCATGGAAATTGTAACTGTATATAATGAGGAAGTTGAAATATACTTTATTTAATTGAATTGTATTGAATTGAAATATAAAGGAATTGAGGAATCGTTGGATTATTGATATTAGTAATTTTGTGTATATGTGTATGGAATAATGTGAAATCCGTTGTGCCTACAGGTACGACTGCAGGGCCGCGTTCAAGGTACACCTCAGAGGCATATTGGAGAAATTCCTGACGTCACGCTAGTCTGAACTGCCAAAGCAGTTATTTACCTTGAAAATGGCTGCCCCCTATAGTATAGGGGCAGCCATTTGCAATGGAAAAGAAGAGCTCTGGTTGTCTGAAACTACCATAAGCATATTCAGCACTGTACGGAGCGGGACAACCAGCCACGTTTGAACTCATTTGAGGCCGTTTGAACTTGCCGGAAATAGACTTTCCTCTTCTCGTGTTCGCGAGAACTCAGTGAAGTAGATTAGTTATCCGCGTTATTGATAGATTATAGAACAGAAATACTTGACAATAAACATTAACTTTTTTATAACTATAAAATGATATTTGTTTCAATCATCATAATCATGTGTTGTGTTCTTTTTTATTGCAAATGGCGGCCCCCATAAGGGGCGGCCATTTGCAATAGAAAAGAACAGCTCTGATTGGTTCATATTATGGAAAGATCCCATTATTCTTTTAGTAGTTTCTTGTTCAGACATAGTTACACATATATATGTATCTTTTGCACAGATTAAAGTGCTTGAAGTATATTTTTAATTTATATACATCGACTTCTGTTTAAATCACACAATATCAGGACTTAAAGAATGGGAAACTATTCCTGCAAGGGTATGCTCAATATGGGACAGTGGTCACCCGTTTTTCCTCCTTTCCTCGCTGTGAACCCTTCTCGAAACTACTGAATTCGGCGGCCATTTTCGAGGCGCTTTTTGCCTCCTATCTGAAAAGGGGACGTCTCCGAGGCATCTCCGAGGCATACCCTGAACGCAAATAGGCCAAGCAGTCTCCGAGTCGTCTCGGAGGCGTAGCCTGAACGCGGCCGAGGATTGGTCTGATCGGTGGCGCCACCACCCGGGTCTGGTACATCTCGTCTTGCACTGTTGCAGTCGACTCAGCCTTGTGATTTTGAATTTTGTTCTGTGTACGTACTTCCGGTATGGGGCTTTCATTTATCCCACAGTGCCTTTTTGAGCTAAAATAGTATTCTCAACCCACTCCCTCTGTTGTGTCTTGTATTCCAGTACCTTCCAATTTTCCTCGCTGATTTCAAATTTTCTGTTATATATTTTGGTGCTTCTATTAGATTTAATTCCATTGAGTCTCATCTCATCGTGAGAGTGAATAACAAGATGGCGAACTTAGTAAGTCAACACAGAGTGCAACCTAACATGTCGTAGACTATATCACTGGAATAAGTAGTGAATTAGTCGGTTTGTAATTCTAAATACATGGTTTGCAGGTATTGCAATACCTCATGAGTTTGACGCCCCTGCCCTGCAGAGTTGTAAACCACTGCCTTGTGGTACAGGTTCTTGACAGAACCGAAGGCTAAGGGAGCAAACCCTGAACAGAAAACCATGTCACTGTGGCAGCATCAAGGGCGGTTGATGTAAGGAACTCCCAACATCTCCCGACCAGGCACTGCAGGGAAAATTAGTTTTGCGCCTGTCTGGACATGTTCTTGCCGGTGTGAAACCTCTATTTGCTCCCCAAGAGAGTGCCGCTGGTAACTTGCAAAAGCCAGCAGCACTCCAACACTTTTGCAGGCAGCTTTCATGAAATAATGAAAGGAGTCTTTGTCGCATCGTGACTGACAGCATGATGATGATGAATTCTAAATAAAAGTATGCTAATTATTTCTCTGGAACTTATTTCAACTACTTACCATTTCTCCCGAACTTCACCCTGCGCGCGCATCAATCACCCCGTCAAGACTTCCGGTGCGTTCGGTCCGGGCTTCTCGTCTGACGAAGCAGAAAACGGGTGCAGTGCAATCGATGCAGATCCATCAGGAAATCGACAGAGAAGCATTGCGTGTCGGGAAGAAGACAACCAGGAGGACGATGGGACCCACCAGGGGGCGTGCCTGGCGCGGATCCATAAAGTCCAGCAATCAATGCAAGATGCATTTAGTAAACACGCAGCAACAATCAAAATGGCGTTCGGGGCAACGGCCATCGTCGCCTACGCCATCTACTTTGGTTACGCAATGTCCAGAGGGTAGGTGCAGTGTTGTCATGGTGATTTCGTTTGCGAGCATCGTTGCCACGTTATATGTAATGCGTGTATCCTGGTTGTGCTGATTCTGGAGGTCTTGGACTACCTGGTTTAGTTCTGTAAGTGCCCACGTTTCTCTGTGAGCGCCACCTGTCCTGACTGAGTTTATTCATGCTCGGTGGATACACTAGAGGGCGCCACCGGCCCGGCTAGCTGTGCGTTGAATATTATTAATACTATCGTTACCTCACTAAACTCGTGTTCTTGTTCCCAAATTTTGATATTTAAATATTAAAATTGATTCTGGCGAGGGTTCGAACCCTAGCTAAGTCAAACCAATGATTAAAGAATTGGCAATTGTCACTACCTAGCGCTGCCATTCTACATTACTAGGTATAGGACAGGGCAAAGAGCAATGGAATGAGGAAGACCAAGTTTCTGCCATTGAAATTTACCCTGCTTATTTAACAAATGCACAAAAAAGAGCATAGCTTAATAGAACCTGTTACTGTTACTGTTTAAGCCACCAGACAGGGTGGCCGAATGAGTAAAGCATCCGTCTCCTGTTTTGGGAGATCGGGGGATCTGAACCCATGGGTTTGTGGGTTTGAACCCTGGTCAAGTCGAACCAATGACTTAAAAATGTATACTTGTCGCTTCCTAGCCCGGCGCTCGGCATTATTACGATAGGGCAAGGACTGGTTGGCTCAGTGTCAGGATAATGTGACTGGGTCAGATATCAGGTCATGGTGCTGGCAGCCTGGTTCCCCAGTGGGGGAGCACTATAAAGTCGCCATGAGTGCGCACTGTCACAAGTCGGTACCTGTCCTGATATGACCGTAGATGTTGCTAGGACGTAAAACAACAACGAACAAACAAACTGTTTAAGCCTATGGCGCCCATATTTGACATGAGCACGGCAAAAGTAATTTGGCGTCACTTCAAAAATTTCCAACGTTAGCCAGTTGTCATAAATGTTACTTTAAACTAAAATAACTATTATGATGATCGACCCAAAATATTCATTTACAAAAGAAAATGGCTGAATCTCAAACCCATCGGATTGTGCAAATTTAATAATAGTGTTATTCAGGCAAGTCGTACATAATACTATTAATAGGTTGATTTGGTTGGTTGTTGGAGTTTTACGTCCTGGCAACATCTAAGGTCATAGCAGGATGGGTACTGACTTGTGACAGTGCGCACTGATGGTGACTTTTTAGGGCTACCCCACTGTGAGAACATGCCACCAGCAGCATGACCTGATATCCCACTCAGTCACATTATCCTAACACTGAGCCAACCAGTCCTTGCCCTATCCTAATAATGCAGAGTGCCAGGCTAGGAAGTGACAAGTATCAACTTTTAAGTCATTGGTTTGACTTTACCAGGGTTCAAACCAAACCCATGTGGTTCGGATCCCACGATCTGCCAAAACTGGAGACAGACGCTCAACATATTCGGCCATCCTGTCTGGTGTCGTGCATATTTATTAGACTTGTGCCTGACTTGTTTCTATGTTACATAAGTAATAACACCCATGCTTTTGTATTTCTATTAATCTAAACATTACAATACCAGGCTGGACAGTGAGGACCAAATCCGACTACTGTGGATCACGTGTTTCGCGGTCTTCCTGTGTGCTGTGACCTTCCTCAGAGCCACGTGTGGGGACGCAACCAATAGGAAGGTCATAGTCCCACTGATCGGATTCATACTAGCAAGGTCCAAACTCTTCAAATGGTAGGTTGAATTGTGCAGGGCATGGTGATTAACAGAATATATATGATTATGATTATATATGTGATGCATAACTTTATTGTGTGACTATAAAGATACGGAAGGGGATTATTATTATATTGTGATACTCTGTAAGACCAAATACTGTAGGCCCTACCTTTGGTGCCACCTTTGGCCCACCTCGCATCCACCAGATGTTGACCAGTGTCAGTCGCACTGGAGGATTCTTTTCTTATGTCTGTGTTATGATATTATTATTTTGTCATTTTTGTTGTAAGCATTTCTTTATTTGCCTCTGGGAATGTGTGAGACGTCTCTTCCGACTTTGCCAATTTGCTGCTGGTTCCCGGATCTCTAGCACCAACTCACAGCCATGGCCACAGGTTGGATGGTAGTGATGATGACTATTATATGTAATTCACAGTGGAATATAGTTGAATCTTTATACAATATTGAAACTACCCATATTACCAAATAGTTTAATAGTTCTGTTGGGGTAATGTATTCGGGTGCCCCCCCCCCCCATCTCCTCGCGCCGCAAAAGACAGGAGAAATATGGGTTAAAGCTAGGCTTCGCATCAATCCCTGCACAAATATTGTGTTGAACTGTCATTATATATATATATTCATGGTCTCTGACTATATTCAGAGACCGTGTATATATCTATGTTCTCTGCTATATTCCAGACTCGTGCATGGTCTCATTTCAATATAGTGCCACCACCTTGTGGAATCCATCTGTACCATTTTGCGGTAAACCATACTGGTGGCGCTATCTAATGGCAGAGTTAACAACACTCATGGTTATATGACTCAAAATGGATGCCACTCTGGTTGAAGTGACCAAAGTTAGTTAAAAAAACCATCAAAATTAATATGAAATGTGTACGGTAGGCACAACAAAACATGCTATAACAACCCATACATGTCAAAGCATCAGTGGAGTACGATGATGCACATTGGCAGCGCCAATTAACAGAGGAGTAATGATCAGAACGACCGTTTGGTATTATATATAGATACATACATACAAAGCACCCCTGTTAAAATGTATGCAGCGCTGAAGTATAACTATTTTCCGGTAGACTTAAGTCATGCTGCTATCTTTGCAGGCTGTTCATCACTGCTGTCGTGTTGGGTATAACTGTGTTCATCATTGTGGACATTGCCATTCAGCGTCCAGGAAACCTGCTCTCACTCTTTGGGTTCGCACTCTACATCCTCCTCCTCTTTCTCTTCTCTTCTAACCCAGCAAAGGTCCGTCTGGGTTTTGTTAGCAATTTAAAAAATATGTATATAGATGTGCATGTGTTAAAGCTAGGCTCCGCATCAATCCCCTGGACCAATTTTGTGTTAAGGCGGTCACAATGAGTCTGGTCGAAGTGAACAAAGTTAGTAAAAAATCATTTAAAAAATTATATAATATTTCTTTTTGAAATTCAAAATTAATATGGAATTTGTAAATTAGTCATAAAAATGCCTGCTATTAACCACCCATACATGGCGAAGCATCAGCGGAGTAAGCTGATGTAATGGGCATTGGCAGCACTCTAAAACAAGACTTATGCACCTATAAATAACAGAATGTTCAGTAAATGTATTTCTCCTCCCTGAACTGGTAATACCATCTTGCATCCATCTCACTAACCACTAACAGAATGTATTACCAGTTGCATATCTATATACCATATATATCCCAATAGACGCGCACTGCGTGAGTGCAGACACATGGATGCGCGTCTATTCAAAGTTAAAGAATTTCATGGACTTGTTTTTGTCGTGCCTCTGAAGTGAAGTGGGATTGTCTTATTTTATGTGCATTCAGTCTGAATATGATCGTAAATTTGTGCATGCTTTCAATCTTGAAATGGGGCGGGGGGGGGGGGGGGGGGGGGGGGGTTGCTTCTATTGGGTAGCATGCTTCTATTGGGACATATACGGTATGTATATATATCTATATATAGATAATATATATCATATATATTTATATATCTACATTATCTATATGTGGATATATATGGCATATTATATATAAATACGGGGGCTCGGTGTCCTAATCGGTAGAGCGTGGGCCTCGTGTGTGGAATGTCGGGAGTTCGGTTCCCGTCGAGTTACACCAATGACTTTAAAATTGGTACTTGTCGCTTCCTAGCCTGGTGCTCGGCATTAATAGGATAGGGCAAGGACTGGTTAGCGTGACTCAGTGGGACATCGGGTCATGGTGCCAGCGGCCTCATTTTCCAGTGGGGCAGCACTATAAAGTCGCCATGAGTGCGCACTGTCAAAAGTCGGTACCCGTCCTGAAATGACCTTAGATGTTGCTAGGACGTAAAACAACAACAAACAAACAATATATAAATACACGCAAGACGAACATTATATTTAACTATATATATGCAATTTATTTTAATTGTAAATTTTAAAAAAAGAAAGAAGACTTTTCATAGTTTTACTGCTTATTTAATAATGAATTGCTTTGTCTAGCTTTCACAGGCGGTGATGTAACGGAAAGTAATGGATTATGCAATTTGTTAAGTGTTGGGATTGGGATTTTCCTCCATATGATACTAGCTTCTCTTGTAAAGTGGGGATTTTCTTTTATCAGGGATGAACGATCAGATTTGTTGGTACAATTCCAGATTAATGTTTAACAAAATGTCAACGAATCGGGATGAATATGACTACTGGTTATTTCGAATCCCGTCTTATATGACCGTAGATGTTTCTAGAACATAAAACCCTAACAAGAACGAGTTAAATATCCATGGGCGATAATGTAGGCAAAACAAGGACTGTTGAAACCTGACTTCTGACATTTTCCCCACGATTCCATGGCAGTGCCAATCCTATAGAGGAAAATCCGCGTTTTCGCGGAAATTCGCCGTCGGTGTAATATTCTCGTCCCGATTTCCGCGTTTTTTGCCCGAAACCACTTTCATCCCTGTTTACCACCATTCTTTTTTTAATGTTTATATGTGCATGTTTTTTCTCAGGTGAGATGGCGACCAGTGTGTGTAGGACTTGGAATTCAATTCGTATTTGCACTCCTCATCCTTCGAACACCTTGGGGGTTTGAGGTAAGTATATATATACATACATATGTCAATTGGTGTGTCGTGGGATTTGAACCCACGGATTCGAACCCTGGTCTAGCCTTTGTTTGTTTGTTTTTTTAACGACCCCCCCTCCCCCAGCACAAAAAGTAAAATCGGCTATTGGGGGTCCTGGTCTAGCCAACCCCAATGACTTGCAATTGTAATGAGAGCTTTATTTTCGCATTTTATTCTGTTAATAAATTAGAAACAAATGGTACTTTATGTTCCAGATATCCTACCCATAGATTGTTATTACATATTCATATTTTTAATACAGAATGCAATGCAGAAAAGTTTTCTTCTACTAGAAGATCTAGTGCAACTTTAATCCGATTACCGTAAAAACTTGTGTATTTGGCGAGCCGACAGACAAGTCGAGGTCAATTTTTTACCCTGGAATTCTTTCCTCAGGCATATTCCCACCGTAAAAGTGAAGGTCAACTTCATGTACAGCTGGACTGACAGTTTCAGATTATATTAGTAATAATATTACCAGCTATCGTTGAATCAAATTTTGTTACTATGGGTATAAATAATTAATAAATATTTAGAAAACAATAAATGTAAGCAACTGATGAAAGAAAGTTATATCCTGTGATGCAACAATGTTTTTATTGAGTCCGGTCATAATTACAATTCAAGGGACGTAACTCAAATTACAAACATGCCTTGCCCACAAAGAATGCAACGCCAAACAGCTTTCCTTCAGCTGGTAGGAAATATGACGCGTGTATAAGTCAAGGTGCTTCTGGGAACTTCCTTTATTTTATAATAATTTTGTTTAAACAACTTAACCATGAGTTTTTATGGTTATCAGAATATGTCTTTGAAATAAGGTTGAACCCCCAGTGCTTATTCTATGCCGTTCAATCCTCCTGTGTTTTTCAGGCATTTCAGTGGCTGGGAATGCGAGTATCCGAATTCTTGGTTCATGCTGATGCCGGGTCTGAGTTCGTCTTTGGGGAGGATTTCAGAGACCACCTGTTTGCCTTCCAGGTACCAGTAGATCGCTTGTTATGTTTCACCAAGTTAGCAATCCAGCAAGTGTGTTCTTAACATAATTCACGATCTGATTGATTGGTAATGATTTAATGCCGTGTCAGCAGCAAAGCTATGTTTAAGATGAAAAGTTAGAAACAATTATTCTGTCACTTCGGTTTTAAGAAAAACTGTGTCTATCACTTTAATATGTTTACTTTGAAATGTACATGAGATTCTGTAGCTGAGAATCATAATTTTTAAATGGAGCAAGAGAGAGGATCCTAGAGTGGAAGCAGGGAGGAGGGACCCGGCCATGCCCAGAGGTACCAGTGTCGTCTAACCATGACTGATAGAGTTAGTCACTTAAAATAAAAAGTACTTCAAATGAAGGTAAGGTCGGTTATAGCGATCAACCTAATATATCCGACTGTCCTATTTTAATCCAAGGCCTCCTTTACACATCCTATATCAAACCCCTTTAACTAAAAAACGAAAAAAGCATCCCCCTTTAACCGAAAGCCTCCTTTACACATCGTATATCAAACCCCTTTAACTAAAAAACGAAAAAAGCATCCCCCTTTAACCCCAAGCCTCCTTTTCACATCTTATATCAAACCCCTTTAACTAAAACAATAAAAAAAACATCTCTCTTTACCCAAAACCTCATTCACACATCCTATATCAAGCCCCTTTCACTAGAAAAAGAAAGAAAAAAAGCATCCCTCGTAACCCAAAGCCTCCTTACACATCCTATATCGAACCCCTTTACTTAACTAAATAAAAAAAGCACCCCCCTTGACCCAAAACTTCCTTTACACATCCTATACCAAACCCCTTTAGCTAAAAAATTATAAAGCATGTCCCTTTAACTCAAAGCCTCCGTACACATAGTATCGGTCCTGTCTAGGTGATGCCGGTGGTGATCTTCTTCTCAACGGTGATCTCCGTGCTGTATTACCTGGGCGTCATGCAGCTCGTCATCCTCAAGATGGCGTGGATCATGCAGCGAACACTCGGCACGACTGCCGCCGAGTCGGTCAACGCTGCCGGCAACATCTTCATCGGGCAGGTAAGAAGCGACATTATTGCACATGCCACTTTCATACAGGAACACTTTCTGCAACCAGTATCACTATCACTAGTACCAGATGGCTGAATAAGTTGAGCACCTACTTCCCATGTCACAGGTCAGGGGATGCAAACGCATGGCCAAGTCAAACCAACGACCTAAAAATTTATACTTTTTGCTTCCTAGCCTGGTGCTCCATCATCATCATCATGCTGTCGGTCGCGATGCGACAAAGACTGCTTTCATTACTTGACTGCCGCTCTCCATCTAGCTCTCTGCTGTGAGAGTTGCGTCCATGAGTCGGTCTTAATGTCTCTCAGCTTCAGGTTTCTCTTGATGGTATCTTTGAACCGGAGACGGGGGCGCCCTCTCTTTCTGTAGCCAGAAGACAGTTGAGAATAGAGGATCTGCTTTGGTAGCCTGTCTGATGACATCCTCATGAGGTGTCCAGTCCACCGGAGATTCTTTTTGATCAGAAGATCTTCCATAGAGGGCAGCCCCATCCGTTCGAGTATTTCCTTATTCGTCACATTTCATGAAAGCTGCCTGCAAAAGTGTTGAAGTGCTGCTGGCTTTTGCAAGTTACCAGCGGCACTCTCTCGGGGAGCAAATAGAGGTTTCACACCGGCAAGAACATGTCAAGACAGGCGCAAAACTATTTGTCCCTGCAGTGGCTGGTCGGGAGATGTTGGGAGTTCCATACATCAACCGCCCTTAATGCTGCCACAGTGACATGGTTTTCTGTTTAGGGTTTGCTCCCTTAGCCTTCGGTTCTGTCAAGGACCTGTACCACAATGCAGTGGTTTAGAACTCTGCAAGGCAGGGGCGTCAAACTCCCTGAGGTATTGCTATACCTGTATACCTGGTGCTCCACATTAATAGGATAGAGGAAGGAGCAGTGGAATTGTGGAAGACTGATTGTTTGCAATTGAAATTTCTCTAACTTCATCAACAAATGTAATAATAATTATCTAAACAAATTTAATGTTACCCTTCTATGGTTCTAAATGAAGAATAATATATATCTGTAAGCGGCAATGAAAATCGAAAGATACAAATTGTATATACTGGTAGGGAGTATAATAGATCTTGTGGGTTGGTGGAGTGATTTCAAATGGGCCTCGTCTATGGTTTCCACTGACCTACTTCTACATCACTGTTCCCCTTACACACTGTAACATGCTAACCCTGTTCTACATCACCATTCTCCTTACACACTGTAACCTGCTGACCTACTTCCACATCACCATTCACCTTGCACACCATGTCCTACTGACGCAGTTCAACATCAGTTATCCCCATACACTGTTATCAACTGACACAGTTCTACATCACTGTTCACCTTGCCCACTATGACCTACTGACCAAGTTCTACATTTGTCACCTTACACAGTGTAACCTACTGACCTAGTTCTACAGCAACTGTCACCTTACACTGTAACCTATTGACCTAGTTTTATGTTGTTAACCTTACACACTGTCACATGCTGACCTAGTTATTCATCACTTGTCGCCTTGCACATTGTAACCTGCTGACCTACTTTTACATCGCTGTTCACCTTGAACATTGTAACCTACTGACCTACCTCTGCATCATTATTCACCTTACAAACTGTAACCTACTGGCTCAGTTCTGCAGCACTGTTCACCTTACGCACTGTAACCTGCTAACCAACTTCCACATCACCACTCGCCTTGCACACTGTGACCTACTGACCTACTTCTATTCCATTCACAATACACAATATGACCCACTGACCCAGTTCTACCTCACTGTTCCCCTTACACACTGTAACCTGCTAACCTCCTTCCACATCAACGTTCACCTTACATACTGTGACCTACTGACCTACTTGTCCCTCAGACTGAGGCGCCTCTCCTCATCCGGCCTCTGATTGAAGGAATGACTCCCTCCGAGCTGCATGCTGTCATGACGGGCGGCTTTGCAACGATTGCTGGTGCCGTCATGGCTTCCTTCATCATGTTTGGGGTAAGTCCAGAGGCGATAATAGCCAGGAACCAGCGAGCCACCCACAGGTAACAATAGTATTTGTTCATCCATTCTGAGCTTAACCCATTGAGGGGCTTATCCCGTTGCATAAGCTCAATAGTCAAATAGCTACATTAGAGTATGTATAGATATCTGATTTAAGGATCTGATCACCTAATTTCAACATGCATCCTTTGCATGAATGTTCTCTTTATCTTAAAGCTGCATAGTCCGATGAAAATATCAATTTTTCAAAACCAAAGCAATTATCTAGACTTGATTCTACATATCTAACTTAGATAATGGTGTACTTAATAAACATTTCTTGCCACATATAAGGAAATACAGAGTCAATTTAATAGAACCTGTTATTGCAGAAGCCCATGGGGTTGGAGTTTTGGTGTGCTTGCCAAAATTAATTTTGCACGCTAGTACTTCAAATATCTCAAAAGTTAACCAGTTAAGATAAAAGTTACTTCAAACTAAACTAAGGTAGATTATAACCATCAAAATAATATGTTTATCTCAGAAAATGACAGAAATTCAAAACCGTCAGACTATGCAACTTTAATACAATATTCAAATTCAAGCAATTTTAACTCCATTACACTTAGCATTTCTAAGAGTATGCATGTGATACTTAAGTTAAAGCCCCAGTCATATTATGGCTTGCGACCACTTTATGACCACATTGCGATCACTTTGTGACCACTTTTGACCAATGAACTCCCCTCCTTGCAACCACCTTGAGACGAAACCAGTGGTCGGCAACCTCTGGGCGCCCATTTTCATTGCAAGGAGGTCTTTAGTGCAGTCGCTGCAATGTTTTTCCCACCAAAATTGTTACAAGGTTGGCGACCACTGAATACCGCTTTCCGACCACTTCCCATCATTTTGAAACGACTTGTGACCGCTTTTTTTGTGGTCGCGACTTGTGACCGCTTTTTTTGTGGTCGTAAAGTTGTCGCAAGCAGTATTGTGAGTGGGGTATTAGGTAATGGGTCTGGAGAAATCAATCGCCGTTGGTTTGGAGCTCAAACAGCCAATTATGTGACGTCATAAAGGGGAGGGATTGGTGGATTTACTTTGTTATGCTGCCAGGCATGGGCGAATGTGGGGACGCGCCGCCATCTTGCGAGTCAGTTAGGTCGCTCATGTCGGCTAGCGGCGTTACGGTCGCCTTCCTTGTGGCGCGCTTGGCGGGGCGGCCTCTAGGTGCTGCGGCCCTGCGGGTTAAGCAGGGTATATTGCTTATATAGGCTATAAATCTCAAATTTACTATTGTTGAAAGTAGGCTTTCTGATATTTCCTCTTCCATGAGTCACTCGAACAAGTGAGAAGGACCATTGGGGCTGAATGACCATAATAGTCGCAATAGTGTCCCACCGTCAGGATTGTGACCTAAATAAATCCGTCCTGATATGACCTTAGATGTTGCCAGGAAGTAAAACTCCAACAATCAACCAACCAAAATAAATCGCATGATCCCCTAAAACTGATGTTTATTTTGTGTGCGCGAGGGAGGGGTCCTTACACAAACAAACTAAATAAATAAATCGCAGAGAACAGGTAGGCTTAAGACATACAAACCATGAATAGTGTGTCGTTTTAAATCGTGGTAATTGTGGATGAATAAAATTGTGTTGGTCATGTGACTGCACCTTTAACTATCTGCCAACAGGTGGAGGCAAACCACCTTATCACAGCGTCCGTGATGGCTGCTCCTTGTGCCCTGGCAATGTCCAAGCTGTCATACCCAGAAACAACCGAGTCAGTAGAAGAGCCTGAGGACATGACCATGGAAAAACCGTGAGTTAATTCCTGTTTTTTTGCTACTTTTTAAATTTTATTTGCGCTTTGATGTATGTTTTCCTTGCGAAGCTAGCGTAGGATGGCGTGCGGTCCGTGGGCGCCGGGCCCCCGCGATGCGCAATGTTTACGTCCGTAATGCCGGTAGAATCCGCCAGGCGGCGCCAGCACGGGATGTGCGGCGTGACGTCATCAGGGGCCGGGGAGGGTGGCCGTAATGTCAATGTTAACGTTACCGGAGGTGCCGGGGTTTCCCTCCAGGCGGCCCCAGGTGGGGTGTGCGGCGTGACGTCATCAGGGGGTTCCCCACGCAGGCCGGGGAGACTCGGAGTAATGTCAATGCTAACCTTACCGGAGGTGCCGGGGTTTCCCTCCAGGCGGCGGTTGACAACCTATGGCGTGACGTCATGGGAGGAACTCCCGGTGGTGCCCGGTGTCAGCGTCTTATTTCCCACAAGTCTCAGTTCCCAAATATCGCTTCTGCGTATGCGCGGATTCGAGTGACGAATGCAAACTTTGGTTGGCTTTATGACTTTAAACCCAAGAATACTGGAGGACACGTGTACAACAATATTCTCTACGAGTTTGAGAATATTGGTGAATATATTAAAGAAGTTATTGGCGAAAAACCGATTCGGTCGCCGTGTTGTTTACTTCTGGTCGGTCGCTCGACCTGATTATCACTCTTTTTGTTTTTTAACGGTTATTCTTATGAGTTTAAACCCAAGAATACAGGAGAATACGTATTGCTTGTGGAGAACAATATTCTCTGACTTTTAGAATATTGACGCATATATTAAAGAATGTATTGGAGTTAAACATATTTCTTGTGGAGAACCAGACTTGTGGGAGGTGAGACGCTGACACCGGGCTGAAGCCACCCGCGGCGATGTCAACACCCGCGGGGGTAGCGTGGCGCATGCGGCTGGCCGCTCTGTGGGCTGTCGGTGGGCTCTCCATGGGTCAGGGCGGGATCGCGCAGGGCGAGGCGAGTGGTTGGTCCTCCCGCCGGCACGCTAAAAATCCTGGTGCGAATTCCTCCCGGGTCGGTCCCTCGATTTCTTGGAGAAACAGCTCGCCTCCGTGTGGTTGGTAACAATTTTTCGCACATTGGCGCAGTAGCCACACACATGCGCAAGTTTGAGGGCGCCGGCCCCGTGCGATCCGCCCTTCGCTGCTTTGTCACACGAACCCGGGTCCTTGTTCCATGAGGGGAAGGGTGCGCCGATCGCGGCTCTGTCGTAGTGGGCGCGGGGGTCAGTCCCTGCCTTCTGCTGCCGCCCGGTCTGTTGATGATCGGCCGAGGCGGTGGTGGTCACGGGGGCATGAGACGCCATCGCTATGATTTCTATCCTGACAGAGTTAATTGCTGCCTCGTCCCTCCAGCCGTTCGGGAGCCTACCGTCTGCTATGCGGGTGAACACCTCCTCGGAATATCGCCGGACGACTGGCCAAGCCAATGTACAATTGTCCTGGGCAACCATTTCTTGGTGGTTAGAGAGGGCGGCCAGGCCACTCGCCAGGAACGCGCGCTGGTGCTCTAGCCGTTTGAGACCCAACGCGTACTCCTCTCTCGTCGCCTCCCCCTTCTTTACCGCTTTCCCCTCGTCCCCCTGCTCCACAAGGTCATAAGGAAACAAGTACTTTTTTGAAATACCTTTCTTCCATGCGTCAGCTTTTCCATCTGCCTCCGCGACGATGAGGCGCCCCTCTCATAGTTGCTGTCGTCATGTTGTCGGCGGTGAGTGGCGTGTCGGCCGGGGGCGTGTGCGGTGTCGGGGCGTGGTGCCGGGGCGGGGTGGGTGACGTGGACGACCAGGCGCTGACCGGGCTCGCGTCGGCGATTCATCCTGGATGGGATCTGTTACGGCTCCTCACCGGAGCTGGTGACTGGGAGGCCGGCGAGAGCGATCGGGTCCGGCTGTGGCATTGGTGTTCCTGGGCCGGGGCCCGGGGGCGAATCGGCGGGTTGCGTGGCGTTGATGGTGCCGCTGCAGGCGGGTCCAAGCCGCGCATGCTGGCAGCCACCGCCGCCATCGCCGCAGTGGCTTCCGCGAGCACTTTGCTCTGCGCCGCCATCTCGGCCCTCTGCTCCGCCGCCTCCCGCCTCTGGTTGGCTGCTTGTCTTTCGAGGGCGCCCCATCGCCTCTCGATGGCGTCGATGGATGCCTGCATTCTAGCCAGACCGTCGGCTTGTTTTGCCTTTGCCGTCGGCTTCCGTGCACGGGCTGACTGCTGAGCGGGAGGCGAGGGCCAGGCCAGCGGCGTGGGCGTCTGTGGGGACGCGCCGCCATCTTGCGAGTCGGTTAGGTCGCTCATGTCGGCTAGCGGCATTACGGTCGCCTTCCTTGTGGCGCGCTTGGCGGGGCGGCCTCTAGGTGCTGCGGCCCTGTGGGTTCTTTGCATCTTTCTGCGTGATGTGGGAGCCTTTTTAATCCTTTTAACGCTTTTTGATGTGGGTGATAAGTGGGCGGAGACGTGAGTGGTAGACATTAAATCCATGCAGGAGGAGTCTGGAGCCCGAATGCGGGTCAGACAGGGGGAGGAGAAGGAGGAGGAGGGAGCATGCAGTGCTTGGGGATGTGACCGTCTCGGGCCTCCCGCCGGATCAACCACAATTCGGAAATTATGGGCCAATTGTGCATATCACCAAAGACAATGAGCCACTCAGCGCTTTCCCAAGAAATGCAGATGCAGTTGCGTCATCCCATGGCAAACAAGGTGCACATTAAATGGCAATTAAAATGTTATTTTTACACAGTGTATATCTCCTGGTATAATTGCCGTTATGATTGAATAATAATTATATTATATTATATCATTGAATAATAATTTACTATTATTGACTATAATTGATATAATTGATGTAATTTACAATAATTGTCATACATTGTCTTTGATGGTATAGCAGTCAGGGTGGAATTGGAAACCTGTCCCCTTGTTTCAATGGTACAGCAGTCAGGCTGGGCTAGGGGACCTGTCCAATTGCATTGTTTGCCGTTGGGTGGCAGCACTGCATGACTATTTAAGAAATTCCGATATGAAAGCACTGGGTGGTGCATGTTGTCATACATTGTATTTGATACCACCTAATTGTGCTGTGGTGTGACCCTGCTTTGTGTTCATCTCTGCGCGTTGCCAGTGACCAGCAAAACGTGATTGAGGCTGCATCCGCCGGCGCTTCCGGTGCCATCGGGCTGGTGGCGAACATCATGGCGAACCTGATTGCCTTCATGGCACTTCTTGCCTTCATCAACGCCACGCTGCAGTGGGCAGGGGAACGAGTGGGGCTCACGCCTCCAGACTACCCGCCACTCACATTCCAGGTAACACCACGTCACGTGACACCCTCCCCCTCCTCCTCCTCCTCCTCCTCCTCCTTATCCCCTCCTCCTTATCCCCCTCCTCATCATCATCATTATCATTATTATCATCATTGTGGTGTTCTCTGTGGCGGAGTGGTTAGAGAGTCTGACTTTTTTCTAGGTCAGACTCCTAATCTGAAGGTTGGTGGTTCGATTCCCTGTGCCCCCACCTCTGCCAATTTGGATTTCCACCGCTGTGGATAACTTACAGCGTCATCAAAGGCCAGTTGCTCTCATACCATGTCTATGTGGTGTGGGAGGTTAAAAATCCCTTGGGTCGGTAAAAATGTAGGCTCGGGCTTTCTATCGACAAACTGTCTAATGGTGAAAACAAGTCTAGTCAGGCTTATCCATAATAGGCAGTATAAATCTTCACGGGATTGTCCATGTTATTCCTAACATGGGTATTTCACGGACAGGGGCGTGGCGGCCTGACACTCCATATACTTAATGCTGCCACCTACCGTAAACCGATGAACTCGTAAGGCTCAGCCATTACCCGGTAGCGGCGGCCACGACACGCTGATGGAGCCACTTGCCGGACACTTGAGAACTAGCCCAAAACACTCATGCAGGCGTTGCCTCAGGTCGCCTTCCCACCAAAAACCACCACATGACCGCGGCTCGCCGATTGCTCACAACGGACTTAGCCACCGACCGGACAGGACATCCCAATAAATTTCACCCACCCACCCACACCTATGATAAGGACAGTAAGCCCAAGGGTTGAGGGTTTGAATCTGGCCTGGGACCTGGTCCCAGAGGGCTCTGGGAGAGGGGGGTGTGAGTGTTCGGAGGGGGAGGGAGCCGGGTTGTATTTCTTAACTCGACATAAGAATAACCATGATAAGCTCTTCAATAGTGATGAAAAAATAAATACTACATTATTCCAGTCGTACCTCCGCCTTAATGAATTATCATCATCATCATCATCATCAAGCCGGACGGGATTGGCCGTTCCCACGCATGAAGTCGTGGGTTCGAATCCCGGCCGAGTAAGAAAAATGGACTTAAACCTGCATAGTCTGAATAAAGTAATTTTCAAACCAAAACATTCGCCTAGATTTGTTCCTACAGATCGAACTTAGATATTAGTGCACTTAGTCAGCATTTGTTGCTCATAGAAGCAACCAAAATGGTTGGCGACCACTGAGGACTAATTTGCGACCACTTGTGACTATTTTCCGACCACTTGCAACCTCTTTGCGATCATCCTATTTTTTTGTGGTCGCAAGCAGTCGGAAGCAATAGTGTGACTGGGGTCTCTTTTTTGGGGGGTACATGAATATTATTCTTATACATCTTTTGTCAGTGCCATATAACACTGGTCTTACGACCTGAAGTGTTACAGGTATCTTGGTATTTACACAATTCTTTTTTAAAACAAAAAGCAGGATGTCTGGCCACGCTACCTGTAACCCTAACAATGACAATACCTTGTTAAATATATTTTAAGCAATACCTTCCCTGTAGCATTTTCTCCACACACAAACGCACAAACAGTGGCGCCATTTTCCTTCACTTCCACAGCTCATCTGCTCCTACATCCTGTGGCCCTTCGCCTTCGTGATGGGAGTTGATGTCAGCGACTGTCACAAGGTGGCGGAGCTGATCGGCTTCAAGGTGTTCATTAATGAGTTTGTCGCCTACACCGAGCTGGGGAAGCTCATTGAGAACAAGAAGGTGTTTGACGCGTACATCGATGAGTTCGACGGGCCGTACAAGTGGGTCAACGGCGACATCGTGCTCGAACTCACAGGCAAAATACTCATCGGGGGCATCATATCGGTGAGCGCCATTTTGTAGAGCCTCCACCACCTCTTTTATCGCCCATTTCCACCTCCTGACGACTGTGCCAAGAACTACTGCATTTATATACTGTATTCTCGCGGGTTAACGCCTTGGCCGTTTAAGTTGGCAAATCACTCAATGGGGGGGGGGGGGGGGGGGGGGTTTACCCACACATGGACATTTTAAGGGGTGGACGTTTATGAAATATTGGCCAAATGGGGGGTGGGTTTTAACCCGTGAGAATATGGTATATTTCTTTATATATATCTTTTTAAGCATTAATTGATTAAACAGGGTCAATTTCAGTCGGAAACAATTGGTCTTCCTCATTCCACTTGTCCTTATCCTATCCTGGTAATGGCAAGTGCCAGGCTAGGTAACGACAAGTATACATTTTTTAAGTCATTGGTTTGATTCGACCGGGTGTTCAGTCTGGGGTTTTGGTTCTCACGACCTACCAAAATGGGAGGTAGATGCTCAACTGATTCGCCTATTCCATCTGGTGATTGAATTATTAGAGCGCTGGCTGGTTACCCGTGCGGGAAGTTGTGGGTGAGAACAACGGCCAAATCAAACCAATGACTTACACAATTGATTCTTGTCACCACCTAGCCTGGCGCTCAGCATTAATAGGATGGGGCCAGGACTTGTGTGCTCAGTAATAGGATAACGCGATTGAGTGGGGTATTGGGTCATGGTGCTGGTTACTGGGTCTTCCATTGGTTGAGTTGAAAAGTTTCAATACAATTTTGAATAATAAGGCCTTTAGTTTTTCATGGTTTCTAAGAAGATTTAATGGATTTAGGCTTAGACTAGCGCTTTTCCAAAGATCCGATGGACAATTCTAGAAAAAAGAATTTCCTCTGAGGTTTACTTTTAGACCAAATCTTTCAAAGCAGTACAAGCTGGCTTTCGCAGACAGTTTCAATGTCGTCATTATCCAGACAAAAGACTCATTCACAGATGGATCCAGAAGTCAGTGCCCGTCCCGATATGACTTCAGATGTTGCTTGGATGTAAAACATCTAATGTATTGGTGGGTCAACAACCCCTCTTCATCTTGCAGGCCCGTTCAGTAGTGATCTCAACCTACGCCCTCTGTGGGTTCGCCAACATTTCGTCCATTGGCATGGTCATGGGTGCACTTGGCTCCATGTCCGAGAAACAGAAACCAGTAATCGCGCGGTTAGCCCTGCGAGCAATGATCACGGGCAACATTGTCTGCTTTCTGAACGCTTGCACAGCAGGTAAGAGGAAGCTTCTAGTTCTTGTACAGGGTGACCCCCCCCCCCCCCCAAAAAAAGAAAGTTTCAATAACATTTTAAATAATAAGGTTATCATCTTTATTTTGTTCATGGTTTCTAAGATTTAATGGCTGAGGTTTTAGGCTAGTGCTTCCCCCCCCTTTCCCCAAAAAATAAATTACACCCACAAAGGTTTCAATAAAATTTTGAATAATAAGGTTATACCCTTTGTTTTGTTCATCGTTTATAAGAAGATTTAATGGATTGAGGCTTAGACTAGTGCTTTTTCAAAGATGCTTTGGACAATTTGACAGAAAATATTTTCCTTGGAGATTTATTTTTAGACTAAATCTTTCAAAGCAGTACAAGCTGGCTTTCGCAGACAGTTTCAATGTTGTCATTATCCAGACAAAAGCCTCATTCACAGATAGGTCCAGAAATTCAGGGATCATGGGACAGTGTTAGATTATGTGTGTCATACCCCAGTCACACGAGGCCTGCGTTCGCTTATGATCGATTCGCGACGTCAAAACTTCCTCCTTGCGCCCCGAGGACGCCAACCTCCCGGCATCCATTTCGGGAATTTTGGACGCAAGGAGGTTGCTGCTGCTGCACGTGCAACCTCCTTGCGCCCTGTTCCGGCGGCACCATTAATAATGGTTGGCGCCCTGGTGCTGCCCTGGCGCCGCCCTGGCGCTGCCCTGGGGCACCGATATGGCGCCGACATGGCGCCGATCTGGCGCCGACCTGGTGGCGCCAACACATGCGATGCTGCAGTCACCATGTGGTCGGCCCCAGGGCGCCGCCCTTTCCCCAACCCACGCCGCCCTGGCGCCGACCCTGTGCTGACCCAGCACCGCCCTGCTACTGACCCAGCGGCGCCCTTGCGGCGCCCTCGCGGCGCCCTCGCACCGACCTGGTGCCGACATGGCGCCGACATGGCGCCGACATGGCGCCTACAAGGTATTTGAATCAATGTATCGAATGGAACGCTGGGTGGTTGGCGTCCTTTTGGGCGTAGGGAGGTTGGCGGCGAACGCTGCCTCTCGTGTGACTGGGGTATAAGGGACACATTCTAGAAGACCAGTAAGTGTAAGGTCACTGGAGAATGTTGACGCTATTAGGGACTTCATTAGTCACAGCCCTAAGAAATATCTCTGGCAATGCAGCCAAGAGTTAGGCATACAAGTAGGACTATTTGACTTGCAAACTGAAAGCTTTGTGGAAGGATCATGCACAAACTGAAGTTAATATGCACTAAATATGAAGTAATTCGCTGAAAATATGTTGAAGTTATTAGCATTTTTGTGGGTGGCATTTCTTCTTTTTTGGAGGGGGCGGGGATGGGGGGGTTACCTTGTAATTTAGCACACACCCGGATGGTTGAGAGAATCACTGCAAATATAGGTATGCCCTACTTACCCCGATTAGCGCTGATTTGCTATGCAAAACCAGGCGGGATGACCGAATGAGTTGAGCGTCCGTCTCCCGTTTTGGCAGATTGTGGGGTTCGAACCATGGTCGAGTCAAAGTAATGACTTAGAAATGGATATTTGCCGCTTCCTAGCCAGGCGCTCAACATTATTAGGATACGGCAAGGACTGGTTGGCTCAGTGCCAGGATAATGAGACTGAGTGGGATATCAGGCCATGGTGCTGGTGGCCTGGTCTCCCAGTGGGGTGGCACTATAAATTCGCCATGAGTGTGCGCACTGTCAGAAGTTAGTACCCGTCCTGATATGACCTTAGATGTTGCCAGGACGTAAAACTCCAACAACCAACAGATTGGCTATAGCGCTGTTTTATTCACTTTCTCAGCCTAGCAGCAAATAGGAAACCACTCAACACAACTACACAGACTATTACATATCCCAACAGATATGCAAAATCTTGTCTTTCAGTTATATTGGTTTATTCCACACAAAATGCATGCAACAAGGAATAACTATATTACAAGTTCAGCTTAGATAGTGGTGACGACTGTTGTCATATGGATCACTTTTTAATGTAATACAAACACAACGGAAATAAATCAGGATGTCTCCATGGCAATTAAGCAGGACCCCATCTGTAGTGCTGCATGTAATTTTTGTGTGTGGTACATTAGTTGTTTAAGCAGGGGAAATTTCAGTCGCAGACGACTGGTCTTCCTCATTCCACTGCTCCTTGCCCTATCCTAATAATGCCGAGTGCCTGGCAAGGAAGCGACAAGTATCAATTTTTAAGTCATTGGTTTGACTCGACCAATATTCGAACCCACAATCCCATGATCTACCAACACGGGAGATGGACGCTCTAACTCATTCGGCCATCCCGTTTGGGTGCCTATTGATTACCTGAATTAAAGCGTTGACGTGTCAGTAACCACAGTAGAGCAGAACCTCAGTGTGTATTGCTAGTAATTAACGAGTTTCTCCAACATCGCCCATTTAATATGAATAATGTAGGATATGGGTACTGGGGCTATATGAGTACTTGTATACAGTAAAGTCTCTATAACCGACCACCTCCTCAGATCGACCACTCCCCTACATTGATCGCTTTAGTTGGGTCCTAAACGATCGCTCATACAATACCATAGTAATTATTATTTTTTGTAGCTCCCTAAACCGACTACCTTCTTAAATGGACCATTTAAAGTCGGTCCCATGGTCGGTCGATTTAGATAGGCTTTACTGTAGGATGTACGCACCTCAAGGTAGGACCGGACGCGGTGGCCGAATTGGTAGAGTGCATGCCTCCCGGCCGGAAGGTCGGGAGTTCAATTCCCCGTTGAATCAAAGCATTGGCTGACAATATTGATACTTGTCACTTCCTAGCCTGGCGCTCGGCATTATTAGGATAGGGCAAGGACTGGTTGGCTCAGCATCGTCTACTTTATTTTAAGCTTGAAATAACTTATTTCAAAGAGGAGATATTTGAAATGAAAATATGCAATTCTGAAATGGTCTAATTTGTGTCAAATCACAGCAAAATTGACCCCCCCCCCTCACAGGTGGTGATGATGGGGGGGGGGGGGGGTAGCGGGGGGAAGCAGCCTCGCCCTCCCAGCAATGAACTTGAATGACCACCCACGCTCATTCCAGACAATAGCAATATTTTAATTCAATATATTTAATCTAATATCAATAATAATAATTTGCTGAGGTATTTTTTTTAGTAAATGTAATTCATCAGGCAATATATTTTGGTCAATGGCAGAGCATTGGTCTTCAAGGTAGAAAATAGAATAATGTGTTACATTGAAGATGTTTTCGGTTAGAAATAATGGTAAATTGCATAGAGTTGTAGGTGGATAATAAATCATATACATTTAGTAAATATATGTTAAATAACTACTGAGTAACTAGACAAATTCAGTAGATATATTTACAAACAATAGTCTAGTACCAGGTGAGAGTAGGTATTTCAATTAACATGTGTAAGGAACTGATGGTGTGTGTTTCAGTATGTTGAAATATAAGATGTGGTCATCATAAAGATTGATAAGTAAAAGCAGAAAAGTGTAAATTCCGGTAAAATGTTTTCTTTTCTAGGTCTTTTATATCAAACAACGTAGAATCTTCCGAGATGATGTAATATCTGCTTCAACAAACTTCCACCGAAGAAGGTATTTGAAGTAATATTTATGTAGACCGTTATGGTCATGTAGCTTGTGTGTATTTATACATATACAGTACAACCCCGTTAAACCAAGCTCGGTTAAACCAAACGATCGGTTAATCCAAACTTTTTTCAGCAGCCCGGCAAAATACTATCATTTATCATATAAAAAAAGTTGGTTAAACCAAAGTATCATTTAACCCAAACAAAATTGTCGGTCTCCAGGGCACTTCCGGTACGGTTAAACCAAACTTTTATGTGGTTTTAAAGTCATCTGAGACTTTTTTTATATGATAAATGGTAGTATTTTGCCAGGTCGCCGAAAAAGTTTGGATTAACCGATCATTTGGTTTAACCGAGCTTGGTTTAATGGGGTTAAACTGTATATACATATAAAACAATAATCAAAGTGTCCACGTACATTGTATATTACATTCATAATGCACCCACTTTTTTGCCAAAGCCAAGTCAAAGTCAAAGTCAAAGCTCGGTTAAACCAATGATCGGTTAATCCAAACAAATTTCTAGGGTCCCTTCAAGTTTGGTTTAATGGGGTTATACTGTATATAGACAGGAACATCTTTCTAACCGACCACATTAACAGATCGACCACTCCCCTATATCGATCGCTTTATTTGGGTCCCAAACGATCGTCCCTTCAATACCATTGTAGCGTTTTCTTTAGATCTCTAAGCCGACCACCTCCCTAAATGGAGCATTTAAAGTTGGTCCATTGGTCGGTAGATTTAGAGAGGTTTTACTGTATATCCGTACATACTTACACAAAGCTATATATATATATATATATATATATGCACACATATAATTATGTGTGTATAGATCAATGTGTAGGTTCATGTTTCCACAAATCAGATTATTCAGTTAAATAAAAGGCTGCTTGGAATTGTATAACTCACTATGAGAGAACTTGATGTTAGCATGCATAGTAAATCGAATAGTGTCAATGAATTATGGATGGAATTCTCAGAATTTAGATTAAATGTAGTGTATATATGTATATACAGTAAAACCTCTCTAAATCGACCGACCTTTGGACCGACTTTAAGTGGTCGCTTTAGGGAGGTGGTCGGTTTAGGGAATTAGAAGAGTTCAGGCGCGAAACCACGTAAACGCCAATCCAAAACTGGAGATAAACATTGGAATTAAATCTACAAAAGTTAATTTTGTTATATTCCTACTTTTTTGTTCATTGCTCCATGACCATGTGATCATATCAAAAGTGGAATTAGTGAGAATTTAAATTATTGTCAGGAACAAATCTTTTATTTAAACTACATTTCAGGATTGGTGTTTACGTAGTTTATGTGCCTGAACTCTTCGAATATCCTTACAATGGTATTGTTGGGACCCAAATAAAGCGATCGATATATGGGAGTGGTCGATCTGTGGAGGTGGTCGGTTAGGGAGGTTTTACTGTATGTACAATTACTTTTGGTATGCACACCGAAATGCTGTAGATCAAAGACTTTAATGGCAATATACCAGACGCGATGGCTGAATGAGTTAGAGCATCCGTCTCCCGTGGGGGTAGATCGTGGGATCGTGGGTTCGAATCCTGGTTGAGTCAAACCAATGACTTAAAAATTTATACTTGTCGCTTCCTAGCCAGATGCTCGGCATTGCTAGGATAGGGCAAGGAGCAGTGGAATGAGGAAGACCAGTCGTCTGCAACTGAAATTTTCCCTGCTTAAACAACTAACATACAACAACAACAACAAATAGGCTGTATTAAATTGACCTACTCTTCCCTTCTAGGCTGCAACAAATGCTAAATGACTACATGATAGAAACTCAAAAATCATCGGACTATGAAACTCTAAGTGGTACAATATTATCCGTGCAGCTTAAATGTTCAGCTAATGGGAAATTGATTTCAGTATTATATATATCTGGTGCATAATCCATAACATCAATGTAAATACTGTATATGTTCCATCCCACTATATTGTATTCACTCCCTTGCAGGCTTCGACTGTCAGTCTGCAGGCTACCTTGACCGCCAGCGCCCCCTGCGTGGCCAACACCGTTACTAACAATTACAATGGTGCATTGCCATTTATATCTAAAAGAAAATATTCATGTCCACATATAATGTTCTCCCTGTTTTATTAGCCTTGCAGGCTTCGACTGTCAGTCTACAGGCTACACTGACCACCAGCGCCCCCCTGCGTGGCCAACACCGTTACTAACAATTACAGTGCTGCGTCGCCATTTATATCTGAAAGAAAATATCCATGTCCACATATAATGTTGTCCCTGTTGTATTAGCCTATATGTATGTGTTGAGCTGCTGTAGTAATAGAATATTTCAGTGGCGTGATAAATAAATGTATCGTCTTCCCATCATTTAGGTTGCAAGAATTACCTATCGAAGATTGATATTGTAGGAGTCTGCACTGACCTCTCAGTCTCAGCCAAAGAGTAGATATGGTTTATTCATTGAATACAGTATTGCGTCAGCATTGTGGAACTTGTCTTCCAGCAGCCATGTGATAATGTAGTTATTTACAATATATGTATAATAATTTATGTAGTCTGATATTGCCATAAACATCTAGGACATTGCAGCAGGGAACCTAGATAGTCTAATTGTTAGGATAATAGCACCAGGATGGAAAGAAGTGTGGGTTCGAACTAGATAAAGGATTTACCCCGTACTTGCAGTACATGGGTGAATACCAGCCCTATATAAAAGCTGTCGAAAAAGCGGGGAAATGAAATGAGAGCCTAATTTCACAATCTAAGAAGCAACAATTATTCTTTTTATGTCTTCATATTTCCCCACTACCTTTGATTCGAAAAATATAATAAAACATATAATTTAATAGAATTTAAAGGTGAAATCGATGGCGTTCTATGGCCGCCATCTTGTCTTTTTGCATTCTCTCCCATTTCACCAACTCTGTGCCAATATATGTAGCCATTTGATCCTGGAACCACAGTTTCTAGTTCCTGTTCCATACTAAAGCTATTTTCGCCCGTATTTACACTACGTTGTCGTTCACCCGTGTACTACAAGTACAGGGTGAATCTTTTACCTAGGTTCGAACTTGCTCTATGTGCATTGTTCCCTTCATTTGCAAAAAGAAAACATACCTATGACTAATTTCCGTGACCATGATCCTATATATACTATCCGTTCTATAACTAATTTTGCCATTTTTACATAATAATAACAATAATAAGAATAATAGAAAAACAATAAGAAGAACAAACCCACAATATCGTGGTGGTATAATACATTATTAACATGACCTTTCCACCATACAATCCATTGCGGATTGATTTCATCTGGCACTCAAGCACTATGCGGTTTTGAAATCAATCCGCGATAGAATTATCCTTTAACGGCTGTAGAGAGAGAGAGTGTGTCTGTGTATATATCTGATATATAATACAGATATTATATATATACTTGATATTGATCATATTATTTCATGAATTGGAGAACAAAATACATAGATTGTCTGCCCCATAAATTATTGCTGCTCGTCATTGTGTTTATGCAAAGTTTTTACGATGGTCCTGTAATAATCGATTCCTTGTGTCATAGTGAAAAGACACCAGTAATTCAAAACTGATCCAGCTGATTCTATCACTACAGATCTACCTCACGGTATCTGCCAGCAGGTTATATGACAAGTATAAACCCTTATATGCATATTGTTGAATATGGTGTTCTTCTGTTTGTTGATCATGCCTATATCCTGTACTTGATGAATTATATGTGTTAGCATGTATTGAAATATGTTACATTTACACATTGATGTTGCTTTGGGTGTTTGCGATATTCTTTCGATAACAATATTAGGTTTGTCGTTATAATCTACTTTACTTTGGTTTGAAGTAATGTCTAGTTCAAAGGGTTAACATTGGGGCTACTTGAAATGAAAATACGCTGAATTAATTTTAATATTCACATTGAGATGCTGGTTATAGGTCTTGTTTAACTGTTTTCGAACATAGGAACATAACGTAGGACACCACCCTGCAATAAATGTGTATTGGGCAGCAGTCAGTGACTAAATAGCGACCCAATTGTCCTAGTAATATTACACAATATCTTACTCAGGTATTTATTTAGTACAGAGAAAGTTGTTCATGAAACAAAATGGTGCAAAAGTCGCTACGAAATTATTAATTTAAGCTGGGTCTGGCTGAGCTAAAGTCTAGGCCTAGTCTCCCAGTGGGGCAGCACTATAAAGTTGCCACGAGTGCACACTTGTCACAAGTCGGTACCCATTCTGATATGACCTTAGATGTTGCCAGGACGTAAAACTATATATATATATAATAACAATCTAGGTTCTTGCCAAACATCATAGATAGGTCATAAAATATCAAATATATTCATAAAATATCAAATATATTCATAAACTATCAGAATGAGTCGTGTCTAGTCTACGTCAAATTAATAAGCACTATCTGTATTGTTTGTAATATAAAAATCAATTCCTTTAGCATTGTCTACATTGTTTCCAATATAAAATGTAATTCCTTAAGCATTATCTACATTGTTTCCAATATAGAATTATCCTGATCTGTAGTTCATGCTTAAGGCAATGTAACAGGAAGTAACTCGCCTTAATAGACGCTGCTCACTTTCAGCTCTTAACATAAATGCGCATAATCAAACGGGTATTTCCGGTTTGTTCTACTATAGTGAATAGTTTCTCAGTCCTCCACATGCAAGGAGACACGGGGCCAAATGTCAATGGGTATTTGACATTAAATAAGTGGAATAGTTTACATCGCATAGAGTTTATAGGTTGGTTGGTTAGTGGAGTTTTACCTCCTGGTAGCATCTAAAGTCAAATAAGGACGGGTACCCACTTGTGACAGTGCATTCTCATGGTGACTTTATAGTGTTGCCGCACTATAAATCAAGCCGCCAGCACCATGACCCGATATCCCACTCAGTCACATTATCTTGCCACTAAGCTAATCAGTCTCATAGAGTTTATATATATTATTATGAAGGGGGTATACATTCCCAAATAGCACCAGTATGCCCTACTCCCCCAAACACCCACACTTAAAGTTGTATAGTCTAATGGTTTTGAGTTTCAACAATATTTTTTTAGATAAATATACTAGCTTTGATCTTAACAATCTAACTTGCAATAGTTTGAAGTAATTTGTATTTTAAATGACAAACTTTTGAGATATTTGATGTAAAACCATGCAAAGTTAATTTGTATATGCATACACATACAAATATGTATATATATATATTTTTTTTTTCCTGTATATACATACATATATACACATATATATATATATATATATATATATATATATATATACACAGAAAATAAATGTTAAGATATCGTTCTTTAGTACGGGATTTCATACACAAATGGCGCAGCCTACTGACATTTGAAACTGATTAAGCTACGAAAAGTGGAGTAATACATACAGTATGCATATATATATATCTATATATATATATATATATATATATATACATATATAATATATATATAGCATGTAGGTCTAAACACTTCTGGAGTGGAAGGGGTGAATATACATGAGTGTAAAATGTAAGAATCCAGCACTGTGAATGTAAATAAAA
This sequence comes from Branchipolynoe longqiensis, assembly GCA_030323885.1. Classification (NCBI taxonomy): domain Eukaryota; kingdom Metazoa; phylum Annelida; class Polychaeta; order Phyllodocida; family Polynoidae; genus Branchipolynoe; species Branchipolynoe longqiensis. The sequence goes on from CM059196.1 coordinate 75,479,778, forward strand.
CAATAATACAGTCTTCACTCTTCGAGATTGCAGTTTTGCTTTAATGTATTTGCCTGAAACCCGTAAATGACACTCTTACTATCTAGTTCGGACAGCCGATGACCTTGATTCCCGTCAAAATGTCGGCAGATGTACGGCTGTCTTAACCTTCATAATATACGCAGAGAGTCATGTCACTGAGACGCAGCGTCGTGATGGCTAGAGGGCCTTCCATACTCAGAAATCCTCATTAAAGCAATTATGGACATCATAATACTGTACTTGCCGCTATTTTGGCGATATAATTGTGAAGGGTTCACAGCGAAGAAAGGAGGAAAACCAGATGACCACTGTCACATATCGAGCATACCCTTGCAGGATGAGTTTACCCTTCTGTAATTACTGATATTGTGTGATTTAAACATAAATTGATGTAGATAAATTTCAAATATACTTCAAACACTTTAATCTGTGCAAAAGTCTTTAATCACTTTTTTTAGAAGTGTACAAAGATAAATGTTGGTTGAGCCATACACAATATAATGCTTGTAACAACCCCACATGCATTTGTTTACCCGCAATCGGAAATCAGGTCAAGATTGCCGCCGAACCATGGCCATTGTTTCCGTGGAATAAACTATTAATATTTCATTTGCGCATCCATGTTTATGGCAAATTGTTCTTTAATTTCTTTTAATTTTGAATAAAATCTAAGTTTTGAACTGTGCGTATCGGCAAATTCTACTTCACTGAGTTCTCGCAAACATGAGAAGAGGAAAGTCTATTTCCGGCAAGTTCAAACGGGCTCAAACATGGCTGGTTGTCCCGCTCCTTACAGTGCTGAATATGCTTATGATATAATTGGCATTGCTGGTGTGGGCACAAAGATTGCGAAAGCAGGATTTGAGAAGAAAAATTACTTTATTCCTATGCACAGTTAAGATCATCGACACACAGGCTGATAATTGTTTAAATGCAAAATGATGAACCGAAGAGGGTGACCGACATAGGGAGGAAGTCATGTGCAACAAATATAAATGAACATATGGTACACCGTAAGACAGGAAAGGACGAACAATGTGACTACTTTAACATAAGTACATTTTTAACCATCAGATTTAGCTATTATGATTCACAAGATATTATTGTCAATTACTGTTCTCTTTGTCTGATTTAGTGTTTACGGCACACCTAATCAGGGGGAGGTGAGGGTGAGTGGGAAGAGAAGAGGTGTGGCGAGCTAGGCAATGCAACATAGACTGGCTCGAGAGAGCGGATTGGTGTGTACGGAACAATGGGAGTGTGAGGTGGTGTGTGATTGGCTATGGGGAGGAAGTGCCAGCCAGCGGGAGCAGGTATGCATGAGGGTTGTGATTGGCTACCACCCCTGTTGAGGTTGGAACATGAGCTTTGCTACACCCTGTGCCATAGCAATGACAGCGAATGAGTGCCCCTGCCTTCAATTTCAGTACATGTTATAGAAGGTTATTCTTTTGTATTGAAGGGGTGGAGTGGGTGTGTTTATATTGAAATACATATGTCAGCCTAGTGTAGCCAAATTGTTTGGTTAATAATTTTGAATTTTAAGAATAATTTTGGATCTTTTTTTGTAATTAGGGGACCTACACAAATTACGCTATGTTTTATCTGTGGGTTTGTTCTAAGACACACCTGTATCTCAAGCACTAGTCGCGGTGGTCAAATAGGTAACAGCGCTGATAAGGTTGGGGGTTCGAAAAACCAGGCCAAGTCAAACCAAATTGTAGAATTGATACTTGTTGCTACCTAGCCTGGGGTTTGACATTACTGGGATAGGGCATTGACTGGTTAGCTAAGCATCAGGATAATGAGCGTGAGTGGGATATCAGGTCATGGTGTCGGTGGCCTGATCTCCCAGTGGGGCAGCACTATAAAGTCGCCATCAGTGCGCACTGTCACAAATAGGTATCTGCCCTGATATGACCTTAGATGTTGCTAAGCTATCAACCCCCTCCCCCCCCCCCATAATGAACCAAACCAACCGATGACCCATTGCATGCAACACTTGAAATAATTATTTCAGTTCCGCGAACATGCACCTGTTTTGCATATTGGGGCAATTTATTCAGACTCGAGAAATGTGCTATCACATAATTATATCTGTATGAGTCCGCTGTAAAATACCTTCGGGCAATGCGGCTAAATCATTGTGGATGTTATTCATAACATGGGTAATTAATTTACGTGGCGGAGATCACGCGAACGAAAAGGCACTGGTGGCACCACCTACCCTTAACTACCGATCCGCACTCAGCCTGGAGGATCACGGCCGAACTAACCCATTAGCCGCCTCCAGGGCTGCCCATCCGAACTGACTTTTGAAATTCCCGCCAAACGGTCACGTGACCAACCTCCTCCAGGTTCAGACCATCACCACCAATGGGATACCTACCCAAACTTCTCCCACCCACCCACACCTCTGATAAAACAGGCAACATGTAGGGTTGAGGATTCGAGTCCCACCCACCAATTGACCGATTGAACTTACCGACCATTGTAGATTTGAACGTATTGAACCTTCCCTGCTCCTGAATAAAGATTAACCACTATAATCTCTCTGCCTCCGCCTTCGTGAATTAAAGCTGCATAGTGCAGGGGGGGAGGGGGGGGGGGCGTGGGGGGGAGGGGGGGGTACCCAGTTTAGTGGAAAGGTAGTCAATCTAAAAGACCATTCAAGGAGTGGAATCATGTCAGTCCTATTTAGACGCTCGCTAATTGTCGGCAAGCGGTTAATAGAACATGCACGAAGAGTTAATATTGGTCAGTTGGTTATTGGAGGTTTATGTTCTGGAAACATCTAAGGTCATATCTGGAAAGGTACCGACTTGTGAATATGCACTCATGGTGACTTTATAGTGCTGCCCCACTGGGAGACCCGATATCCCACTCAGTCACATTATCCTTACACTGAGCTAACCAGTCCTTGCCCTATCCTAATTCCTATTAATGCCAAGCTCCAAGCTAGAAAGCGACAAGTATCAATTTGATAAGTCATTGGTTTGACTGGCACTTGGAACCGAACTCCAGATCTCTCGCACGCGAGGCCGGCGCTCTACCAATTTGGCCCCTGCGCCCGGTGAAAAGGTTAATGAATTACCGGTGAGAAGCTGGGCCTACCCGACATGCATTGCGCATGCGCATGCGCATGCGCACACAGTGCAGATAAGGACGTGCGCAGCAGCAGCAGCAGCTCCGCGAGAACGTCGGACTGGGATGAACAATTTGTGTCTACATGCTCCCGGACTCCGATGGTCACACGCCTAAAGATACACGTACACACAAGTACTACTCTGCTGCATGGTGACTGTTATGTATGTGACCACGCCCCGGGTGGACATCACACGGTCGCCAGTGTAGTGTGGATATCGTTGACGCAATACCTGTAAAATATCACTAGGATATGTGTGCTAATTAAACCTGTGTATGGTTGGGTGTTAATCGGCAAATACTAAACACCACAGCTTATGCATATATCTATCCTGGAAGGAGGGGCACGGGCCTGGAATGTTGCGACTTACCTAGAGAATATACATCATTGAGACGTGTGTAGCTATTTATTGGCTACATATATATACAAGTAGTTTTGTTGGGATTTTCGTGAATTTTCTGTACATGTGAGGAAAGGCAAGACTGGAGTTGGATAAGACACTACCACCATGTGTGCAGCTTATCTACTGATGATCAGCATCGGGTGTACCTTTATACATCAGGTAGGTCACAGATATGTGTGTATGGCTATGTGTGATACCACTTGTGATTTTACCAGTCATATGCTCTTTTGGAATATATATCTAATGCTCTATTTTGATCTTTTCATGAAATGTTGGGTTTAAAAAAAAAATAATTGTAATTAACATTTTTTAGTCGGATATGTATAACCATCATATGACCCTCAATAACCGATGTTTACTTTTTGTGCTTGGGGGTCGCTTAACAAACAAAGGGTTATGTATGGGTGCATGCATGTGTGTGTGTATGTATCTGTGTCTGTATGTATGCATCATTTGTATATATGTATGTATGTGACCAGACGGGACGACCGAATGAGTTGAACGTCCATCTACCATTTTGGTAGATTGTGTGATTCAAACCCACAAGTTTGAACCCTGATCGAGTTAAACCGATGACTTAAAAATTTATACTTGTCAGTTCCTAGCCAAGTGCTCGGCATTATTAGGATAGGGCAAGGACTGGTTGGCTCAGTATCAGGATAATGGTACTGAGTAGGATATCATGTCATGGTGCTGGTGGCCTAGTCTCCCAGTGGGGCAGCACTATAAAGTTGCCATGAGTGCACACTTGTCACAAGTCGGTACCCATTCTGATATGACCTTAGATGTTGCCAGGACGTAAAACTATATATATAATAACAATCTAGGTTCTTGCCAAACATCATAGATAGGCCAACAACAATGATCACCTTTAGAAGAAGAAAAAGATTCCTGCATTTCACCAGAAAAACTCAATTTGTGAGACAGAAAATTAAAGTTTTAATTGCTCATTATTTTCATGGAAAAATAAACGCCCGTGTCACGTACCTTGTGGAAGTTAAGTGTATTATTTAATACTGCGCATTTAAAAACGATAAAACCGTTCTTCTCACCAGCCGCCTTCCATTCACTTAGGATAAGTTTGCAAATTTGAATTAATTCAGCAAGTCAGCTTCTGCTTTTGTCATCGTTGCAGCAACCAATGTTCATGACTGGAATGCAAGTGAGATTTTGTATTGTTATTTATTTGCACAATAAAACAGACTTCAGCGATGCACTAATAAGTTAAATAAAGACCAATGCAGCTGTGCATTGCAGGAAGTTCATGAGATGTGATATCACTGCACCACATATACCAAGTGGTTGAAGCACCAATAGTACTAGAAGCATTTGAGAGAAGGCTGGATAGACATTGGAGAGGACACCCACAATTATGTGACTTCAGGGCTCCGTCGACCTGCATGTATGTGTGCAAAAAGAAGAGTTATGTTTTACCATAACGAGCTGGCATTAGAGGCCCAATAGGGCCTAGATCAGCCAGAAGAGGATCTATGAGTTACACTAGATTGCAATTAATGGTTTGCGAAAAGCACATTCTCACTCAATCATTACGGACAAACATATGTTGGAATGGAGGGAAGAGTGAAAGCAATATCAGTTTCCGTGATGCTATTAGCCACAATTAATTACCACTAAAAGTGTCTGGAGGCGATAACGACCAAGCACAGCTGGCATACAAGTGTCAAAGCCTATGACTAGTGGCTACAATGTGACCGAATCTGGAACTAAATGCAGCATGCAGTAGAGCCTAGATAAATGGTATATAAGAATAGAGCAAACTGAAGAGAGTTAGTGTCCTTGTTTATATTCCCATAATAGATTATAGAGCACATAAACTTGTCCATATAAATAGAGACACACACATATATATGTATGTGTGTATATATGTATATGTGATGTATAATGCATTATGCGAGTATAAATGCAAGGGTAACATGTACATCCTATATTTCCTCATATATATATATATGGAGGCACATCAGGAAAATTATATATATATGTGCTTTATAATCTATTATGGGAATATATACAGGGACTTATCAGTTACCTTCTCTATATTAGTTATTATCTATTATTCTACTATCACATGAGTTAGTTCCTACTTCTGCCACTACGGCGACACCTGTGAGTGGCTCCTGGCATATTAACGATGTGATTCCAGTATCAAACTGGTCCTGCTGTTTTACACGTGAATTAACCTCGCTGAACTATGCTCTATTTGACATTAAACTGACTTTAGTAGACTATCTAACCTACTAACCCAGATACCAGAACTCTGGATTTGGAACAATTGCTTGGATATGGAATACAGTAACCACATACCTTCAGGAGAAAAAAGCAATAACAACCTACTGTAGGGTCAGTGTTCGGGTATGTGGCCATGTAGGTAGGCTAAAGTGAAAAACAATACAGACGGGGAGAAAGAGAGAAGGTAAAGCAAAAGTAAGAGTGTGATACCCCAGTCACATGAGAGCCAGCATTCGCCGCAGCCCTGGGTCAGCGCGAGGGCGGTGCTTGCTCAGCGCCGGGTCAGTGCCAGGGTGGCGCCGGGTTGGGGCCAGGGCAGCGCCGGGTTGGGGAAAGGGTGGCACTGAGTCGGCGCGGCCACACAGTGAGTTCGGCATCACCAGGTTGGCGCCAGATTGGTGCCACATTGGTGCCAAATTCGCACCAGATTGGTGCCAGATCGGCGCCAGGTCACCAGCAACTCGCCAACCAAGAGGTCGGTGCCGGGTCGTCGCCAGGGCACCAACCAGTTTTGAATGGCACCACTGGAACAGGAAGCAAGGAGGTTGGAGGTGCAGCAGCTGCAACCTCCTTGCGTCCAATATTTCCTAAATGGATGCCAGGAGGTTGGCATCCTCGCGGATCCAGCACTTAAGGAGGGCATAAGGAGGGCGCAATGAGGACGTTTTGATGTCGTGAATCGATCGTAAGCGAACGCAGGCCTCATGTGATTGTGGTATAAGAGAGAGTCCAAGCCACTCTGGTTTATTATAAATTTATATGTAGTACATGGGGTCTTGGTATAGGATCATGCCATTCATTCAACCAATAGGGAAGCAGCATTCCCAGTTCCTCCAATAGGGACTCAGCATTCCTGGTTACCATGACCATCAGTGGTCTGCCCACCACCAGAGCTGGTTGACCTGTGGCCACCACCAACCCTGACCCCTGTGTGCATTGACCCCTAACTCAGCAGAGAGCCAGGCCCTGAGTGCACTCACCCAGACCTGCCAATCATCCCCAATTCTATAATTACCTGCCCTCAAGCATGGGCCAAGCCAAATATATAATATATATATACAACATACATACACACACTCTTGGCCGGCCACACAAAATAATAATATAGGATTTCCATTTCCCCCCTCTGCCGATTATCGGAATATTTTACCCTACTACATTAAAGCTGCATAGTCAGATGAATGCAGCAAATTTATCAAACCTGATTTTGATCCTACAAATTTTACTTAGATATTGGTTCACTTATTAAGTATGTGCTGTGCCATATACATAAATATGTAGGTATACCTACATGCATGATAAATAGTATATATACACTATATACCATGTACGCAGGTAGATATACTAATATAGGTATAGCTCAATATATATTCACATATAAGAATTCATATAAACCCAGCACTTACACCTTTAATAATATATAGGCCTACATGAAGGCGTTTCAGCAGTACATCACCAAAAGCACCGGGCTTCGATTGTCCAATAATATATCATCACAAGTGATTTATACAAATATTTGTTAAATAGCTTATGTTTAAAACTCACCGGCATAAACCAATGTCTTGGCATTGACCAAAAAACAAACTTGTACCACAACAAAGACCTTATAATACTAACACGGCTCACTCCCTATCTCTCCCATGGTAATGTAAATTTCGCAGTGCCACCTTGTGGTGGGTTTGATCAGCCCAGCTGCTGGTTGGTGTTTTATATGTAAACACATACAATTATATTATACATGAGATAGGTAAGTATGAATACACATCAATATGAAATTGCTATGAACAAATACACATCAGCATCAGCATCATCATCAGCATCGCCATCATCACACATCTTTCACATTCATATATACATTTATACATATAATATAGCACCTGTTTAACCAAGAGAACAGCCAGCGCACCAAGTGGTGGGCTTGATCATTTTTATTACACAGTACAGGCTGAGTGAGCCGTCTTAGTATTATAGGGTCTTTGACCACAATTAATACACACCTGCATTCTATTCTATTTGTTGTTCACCGTATTGCCACCCACAAATTCTCTTCTAGGCATGCAGTATTATTTGCTAACAGCCACCAATCAATCTCTACAACCACCTGGCGTACCGGAAGCGGTGGCCTAATCAGTAGAGTGCAAGCTTCCCATGCGGAAGATCGAGAATTTGATTCCCGGTCGAGTCAAACCAATTGTAAAGACTAGGTCTCCAGTTTTGTAGAATGGCTAAAGTTCGAATCTGTGGTTGTGTAGGCCGGCTATAGTGAAATCAATACAGATAAAGAGAAAGGAAGAGTATAAAGTGTAAAGGACAAGAGAGAGTCAAGCCCTATGGTTTATTATTTATATGGTACAGTTCATTGTAGAGTATCACCCCACCCTTTTCCCCCAATAGGAAACAAGCATCCTTGGCCCTAACAATATGGATCCAGCATTTCTGGTCCCCATGGTTACCAGTGGTCTGCCCACCACCACCAAGCTGTGTGGCTCCCATGGCCACCACCAACCTTGAGCCTGAGTGTGGTGATCCTACTCAGCAGAAGGGGAGGGGGTAGGCCCTGAGTGCCCCTTACACACCACCCTGCCAGCACCACTATGTCTATTTACATCCCACTCAGGCACCACCAGGACCTACATATATATATATACAAACATGCGCCTGGTCATGTATACCTAATCAGTAATAGAACATTTGCATTCCACCCGATGCCGTAAATCGGAATATTTTACACAATGAATTACAAAATTGAAAACTTGTCACTCTCTAACCTGGCGCTCGGCATTATTAGGATAGGGCAAGGACTGGTTCGCTCAGTGTCAGGATAATGTGACTGATTGGGATATCATATCATGGTACTGATGGCCTGGTCTCCCAGTGTGGCAGCACTATTAAGTAGCCATAAGTGTGCATAAGTTACAAGTCGGTGCCCATCCTGATATGACCTTAGCTGTTACCAGGACGGAAAACTCCAACAAAACAAAAAACAAACCGTCTGGCTTCGATACTTCCGTTTCAAGTTAGCTCGTCTCCCGTGCTGGTAGATCGTGGGGTCGTGGGTTCGAACCCCAGTCGAGTCAAACCAATGACTTAAAAATGTATACTTGTTGCTTCCTAGCCAGGCGCTCAGCATTATTAGGACAGGGCAAGGACTGGTGTGCTCAGTGTCAGGATAATGTGACTGAGTGGGATACCAGGTCATGGTACCGGCGGCCTGGTTTCCCAGTGGGACAGCACTATAAAGTCACCATGAATGTGCACTGTCACAAGTCGGTACCCGTCCTGATATGACCCTAGATGTTGCTAGGATGTAAAACAAACAATCAAGTTAGCTTTCCTCATGTATGCAGTATGCTACACACCACGGTGATGCACGTCAGAGTGAGTATCTGGGTCAGAGTGATGGCGCATATTTAATGGCCGACTAAACCACCTCAGGGGGCTCGTAGCCACCATTAATCATGCGTGGCCAACATATCACTGCGTTTCAATTAAACTGTTTAATTGTCCAGCATTAAATCGGAGATATGGGACATTAAAAAAAACCCAGATTTTTGTTCTTTTCTTTAAGGTCTCACGCTCTCGTTGACTTATTGTCAATAGACCCCGCCAGTTAAAGCTGCATAGTCTGATGAAAACATCAAATTTTCACAACCACAACCATAACTTCATTTGATTCTAGATATCTAACTTAGATACTGGTGCGCTTATTAAAAATGTGTTGTCAAATATAAGGGAATACTGAGGCAATTGAATAGAACCTGTTACCGCAGAAGCCTATGGTGTTAGAGTTGTGGCATGCTTGCCTAAATTTATTTAGCATGTTTGCACTTCAAATATCTCAAAAGTTAGCCATTTAAGATAAAAGTTACTTCAAACTAAAGTAAGGTAGATTATAATGGTGATCCATTCCTAATATGTTTAGCTCAGAAAATGAGAGAAACTCAAAACCATCGGACTATGCAACTTTAAGCTGGAAAGTGGCGTTCTCTGTGGAGGAGTGGTTAGAGTGTCTGACTTTTTTCTAGGTCGGACTCCTAATCTGAGGGTCGGCGATTCGATTCCCCATGCCCCCAGCTCTGCCAATTTGGATTTCCACCGCTGTGTATAACTTACAGCGTCATCAAAGGCCGGTTGCTCTCATACTGTGTCTATGTGGTGTGGGAGGTTAAAAATCCCTTGGGTCAGTGAAAGTGTAGGCTCGGGCTTTCTATCGACCAGCAGTGGAATGAGGAAGACCAGTCACCTATGACTGAAATTTCCCCTACTTAAACAACTAATGGACCAACAAAATATATATATAAAAAAATACAGTAGTTCCAGATTCTGCCGATAGATGTCACTAGCTTAACTGGTGGGGTCTACTGGTTGTTGTAGGTTAAAGCGTAAAGAAATATTGACTTCTGTGGTTGGAGCTTTCTGCATCTGACCTCTCATGTTGCTAGGATTGACAACCCAAGGCAATCCTTCATGTGAAATCTGTTGAGACGTAATTGAAGTTCCATACTTCACGAAGGCTGAAGCATAATAAAGTGGTAATTAAAGCTGCACCTTGACATCCATGTATTGACCTTGACCTAAATGCGCGATCTGTTGGCCGAAGGAAACAGCTCACGGGCTCACCAACTGCTTTAGTTGAAAATTAGGTCAAGGTCCTATTAGTTTCGTGGTGGGGGATATTGCAGTGAGGCACATTCTCCTGAGGTTAAATAACACATACACGGGTAGGTTGATTGCATCATGAAGCCTTAATCAACTCACGGTTAGGATACTTGGCCCAGAGTGGCAGAAAAGTAAGTTTAAGTCTCGCTCTAGGTGCAATGTTCCTTTTTATTTGCAACACCGCCCCCCCCCCCCTTCATGACACAGGTTCCGTGACCAGGATCTGCACAGGTTAAGCACTGCATGACATTGAACCTTCCTTGCGTTGGTAACGGACGCGCGCTACCTAGATAGACACTAAAAAGCCATTAACAGAACATCTGTCTTTCCTTCAGGTGCGCAGTCAGGGCCAGCAATGGACGCCTTCGAATGGAGTGCCGCGAGCGGAGTTCATCAGGAAGTTTGGCATGTCGGATGACGTCTTCAAACAGTGTAGCCAGCTCGCCCGCCTCTACCGGACTCAGGTGATGCAGGCACTCAAAAGGCCGGTACGTACACGGTATAGGCCATCGGCACTGAGCAGGTCTTGGTGTATGTGGATGGTTATATATGACCCAAATAGCTGCTGTCTACTTTGTGTCTTGGGGGGTCGTTAAAAAAACAAGCGAAAAGGTTAGATATGAAGGGTTCAGGCACCTGGTATGCAGGTATTGCAGGTATAGCAATACTTCAGGTAGTTTGATGCCCCTGCCTTGCAGAGTTGTAAACCACTGCCTTGTGGTACAGGTTCTTGACAGAACCGAAGGCTAAGGGAGCAAACCCTAAACAGAAAACCATGTCACTGTGGCAGCATTAAGGGCGGTTGATGTATGGAACTCCCAACATCTCCCGACCAGCCACTGCAGGGACAAATAGTTTTGCACCTGTCTTGACATGTTCTTGCCAGTGTGAAACCTCTATTTGCTCCCCGAGAGAGTGCCGCTGGTAAGTTGCAAAAGCCAGCAGCACTTCAACACTTTCGCAGGCAGCTTTCATGAAATGTGATACCATCAAGAGAAACCTGAAGCTGAGAGACATTAAGACCGACTCATGGACGCAACTCTCACAGCAGAGAGCTAAATGGAGAGTGGCAGTCAAGTAATGAAAGCAGTCTTTGTCGCATCGCGACCGACAGCATGATGATGATGAGGCACAAAACCAACGAATCCATTCTAGTTGTTTTTTTGTCAAATAGAATTTATTCTTTCCAGTTAAAGTCGATCATTTTCATATTGAGTAGGACATAATATAGGGAAGGTGGCAGCTTCAGTGTAAAAAAATGGATTTGATTATCGGAATGATGGCAGCTTCAGCTCAAACATGGTAGTCATGGTTTCACATTGTCCCAGAAGGTGTTTGTCGGTCTTCATGCCTGAACTATTCATTTATACATATATAGTCATCTATGCATATATAGTCATCTATACATATATAGATGTAGATATATGTGTACATATGTGTATATATAATATATATATAAAATATGCAAATTATATAATATTGAAAATGGAATAAAATTATATAATATTGAAAATGGAATAAAATGAATAAAATATAGTAGTACATAATATAATCATAATATATGTTATATATAGTAATATATATTACATTCAATAATATATTATATTTAATAATATATATTATACTTAATAATATATATATTTTTTTTTATATAATAATATATTATATACATTGTACGTAATAATATGTATTATATAATAATATACATTGTATATAATATTGTGGATATATCACTGTGCAGCATATTCATAGTGTTATCTACACTGATATTCACACTGGTAATTACATAGTCACACTGAATTTTACATTGATATTCTCACTGATATTCACACTAATAATTACAGATATTCACATCGATATTGACACTAATATATTTATTACAAGATCCCATTTCAGACATTCCCTCTTTCCTTCTCACTAAGAGTTGGCTGAACTACTTCACATTAATTTCTATAAAAACAAAAAGCTTAATAAAGTGGCTCCTCTGGTTTCCAGTCACTCATGATATACCATATAGATATAGCATATCCTTAATTACCGGATGCAGGTATTGCAGGTATTGCAATACCTCAGTGAGTTTAACACCCCTGCCCTGCAGAGTTGTAAACCACTGCCTTATGGTACAGGTTCTTGACAGAACCGAAGGCTAAGGGAGCAAACCCTAAACAGAAAACCATGTCACTGTGGCAGCATCAAGGACGGTTGATGTATGGAACTCCCAACATCTCCCGACCAGCCACTGCAGGGACAAATAGTTTTGCGCCTGTCTGGACATGTTCTTGCCGGTGTGAAACCTCTATTTGCTCCCCGAGAGAGTGCCGCTGGTAACTTGCAAAAGCCAGCAGCACTTCAACACTTTTGCAGGCAGCTTTCATGAAATGAAAGCAGTCTTTGTCGCATCATGACTGACAGCATGATGATGATGATGATGATGATGATGAATTACCGGAAATGAAATCTGAGAGAGGTCATCCATTTGAAAGTAAAATGAGCAGTCGCTATCCCTAGAGGGAATACTAGGCTATGTAGAGTTATTGTGAATGTGATGGTAGTTACGTGTGATGCTTGCCTCGCCCAAGGTGTAGTGGAGGCTAGGGGATGATCGGTCAACAATTTCGGAAGTCAGGAGGTGAGGTCCAAGCAATGTGATTATACAAACACGCAACCATTATTCATGCACAGTAGAACAGGATGCCAGTTCGACTGAATTGACCTTTTTCCACGAAGCATGCGCATTGCACTGCTACCCGATACATTGTCTACATTAGGCAGCCTAGATTAGCTAATGGTTATAACGCTCGTCGCAGAATGGCAGGAATGTGAATTCGAGTCCCACTCTAAGTATGATGCTCTTATTCGGTTGCAACACCTTCCACTATATAACTACCAGCCAACTAACCGTCTTTTGTGTTTTTACATGTATGTCATCAGTTACTGGACGGAAACAGCAACAACACACAGTTAAGTTATCATTATATGTTTGGATGGGTCATGGTACAGTATAACCCGGTTAAACCAAACTTAAAGGGACCCTAGAAATTTGTTTGGATTAACCGATCATTGGTTTAACCGAGCTTTGGTTTCGACTTTGACTTGGCTTTGGCAAAAACGCAGGTGCATTATGAATGCAATATACAATATATGTGGACACTTTGATTATTGTTATGTATATACAGTATAACCCAGTTAAACCAAGCTCAGTTAAACCAAACGTTCGGTTAATCCAAACTTTTTTCGGCAGCCCGGCAAAATACTACAATTTTTCATATAAAAAAGTCTCAGATGACCTTATAACCACATGAAAGTTTGGTTTAACCATACCGGAAGTGGCTTGGGGCCCGACAATTTTGTTTGGATTAACCGATAGTTTGGATTAACCGACTTTGGTTTAACAACTTTTTTATATGATAAATGATAGTATTTTGCCGGGCCGCCGAAAAAAGTTTGGATTAACCGATCGTTTGGTTTAACCGAGGCTTGGTTTAACGGGGTTGTACTGTATCAGGAAAATCTGGAAGTGGGCGTGGATATGAATGGTGTAAAGTAGTAAGCAATAGTTCAAGCTACATAGTCCGATAGGCTTTGAGTTTCTGTAAATTTTTGAGATAAATATATGAAATTGATTATCATAATCCAGCTTACTTTAGTTTGAAGTAGCTTTTGTTTTAAATGGTTAAGTTTTGAGATATTTGAAGTGCAAACATGCAAAATTAATTTTGACAACCTTACTTATTTTATTCTTTTTTTAAATTTATATCCTATGGTTAATGACATATGTAGAAATAGAAAATGAGTAGGGTTAATCAGATATTGGTTATATATTTCTTTGAAACAAGTTTTTGTTGACACATTTGACAATTTAATATTTAGAACAAGAATTACTTATGGCTAATCAATGGTGATGTAAACATCAGCCTGTAAGGTGACTGAAATTGTATGTTTCTTAGCTCAAAATGCTTAATTATGGAGAGTTGTGTTTTAAACATATTCATTATATTATTATATTGCATCCTTCCGTCCATGTTTGTGCCAAATTGTTATGTATTTTTTATTAATTTTGAATCAAATCATATCATATCGTCAAATTCAATGGCTGTACGCCTTTGCTTTGCTGCCAACGCCGTTTTCAGCGCATGCGCAGTCGGAACCGCGATTCCGTCTATAGCATAAGTAGTTGTTACATATGTTGGCGCGCTAACATAAATCAGTAGAGAACGAGGTTATGTGACCCCTTCCTGTTCTCTATTTCCGGTTCACCCGCCCTTGTGACCCCCCTGCTCTCCCCCCGTCACTCTTCCCCTGAGTTCTCGGATGGTTAATTTCGCTTACCCTCCCTCTCTCCCTCCCCAGTCTAGGGGCTGAGTGCTGATGTTTCCTCGTTCGCTCACAATTAAACAAATTTAAAAACCGGAATAAGGCCATGTCACACTACGCCGTATAGCCTCAGCATCTGCCGACGTATGTGATTTTGCACAAACACGTTGGTGTACGCTGAGATATATTATGGGTATGTTTGGCATATAAGTACTGTTCGTTAAAGGGGTTGTCACACTACGACGTATAGACTTAGCATATGCCGACGTATGTGCTTTTCTACCACCACATCGGCGTACATCATCATATGGTACGTATATGTTGGGCGTATGTTGGGTAAGTTCCGGGTACGTCATTATACATCATCTTAAGTCGCCGTGTGTCGAGGCTTGAAAGAATGTGTGTGCATGCTCAAAATGTCCAACGTGTGTCGACGTGTGGCTCGTACATTGAACGTACGCTGCGTGTACATTCGGGATACTTCAGCATATATTGGGAGTAAGTTAAGGATATGTTGGAATACTTTGCTGCACATTAGCTATACGTTCAGCCGGTGGGAACGTGCAGTCTGCATACAGTCCGCGTACTGCCAACGGATGCATAATGTACTCCTAACATACTTTGAACGTATGCCTGCCATATCTCCAGCGTACTTAATGTATATGCTGTACTTCTAGCAATGGAGTAACATACGTAACGTTGGTCAGCGTACTGTGAGTGTATGCGAGCATTTTGCGAACGTTTTGCAAACTTTTTGCGAACATTTTGCAAGGCACATGAACACTCTCATTCGCTAGTAATAGGTCAGAGATACGTTCTGCATACATTACGTATGTTGTGTGTACGTTGTGTGTACATTGTGTGTATTCCCATTTTTATCCCCCGCCACTGAAAAGTTAGACAAATGCCGACATACTGGGAAATTTTCTAACGTTGAGCACGCGCTGATGCCGTATGTCATTGTGTGACAGGGCTTTAAGAGCACGCTGGTAAATGCTGTCATACAGCGTCGCATGCCAAGATGCCTAAAATTTGAAATTTATTTCATACTTTGGGCATACGCTGATGCAATATGCCGTAGTGTGACAGGGCCATAATGTAGACTGCAATACGCCCATTCCCTTCACATTCCCAACCACGTCCTCCATACGCCCACTCACGCCTACCCACGGCTACCCAAGCCAACTTATGGTGCTGTCACATTACGATGCATCGCGCCAATGTACGCCGACGTATGTGATTTTTGGCTGCTACATCAGGATATGTCGTTATGCGTTACGCTTGCGTTAGGTGCTCATTGGTATACATCAATGTACATCGACGTTCGTCAAGATACGGCTTCGCGCATCAGGGGGTCGGCAAAGTTTTGTGCATGCACAAAACTTTCGACGTACGACAACATTCAACAACGTGTGGATTTTACGTCAGCCATACGTTATGTATATGTTAGGTGTACGTCGATGTACGTTAGACAAACGTTGCACTACATTGACCTACGTTAAAGGCAGTGGGAACATACAGTCCACGTACTGACATACGTTTTGTGTTTCTTCAGCATTTCTTGACATATGTAATGCATGAGGCATAGTTCTAGTGATCGAATAACATATATAACGTCCACCGACATTCTGCGAACGTACCATGAGCGAAATTCGAACTTTTTTCGCCGGGAGGCACGTTAGCCATACGTTGGTCATTCATTGGCCATATGCTATGTATACAGTATGTATACGTCCAACTTTGTCCCCTGCGCCGAAAAGTTTGACGCTTCTCGATGTAAAAAAGTCATTTTACGAGTTGGCTGCGCGATGGCGAGATGTGCTGTAATGTGACAGGGCCATTAGCCAAGGTTACCACTGTGGCCATCTGTGAGTGTTTGTGCTTGTACAGGTCCCGAGTGATAATTCACTCTCTGGAAGCTGCAGATTTTACGACATCATCTACACGCCAACACAACTCATGGCCAAGATGGAAGACATTCTGAACGTGACAACGCCATTGCGCAGACGCCGGAAGCGGAAGGCGGTGGACTTCCAGAAGAACATCAGATACAAGTGGGTCAGCCCGATACAGTACAAAATAGTCGGCCCATTCAACAGCAGTAAGTCAGTTTTTTGGTGTGTTTTTTGTAAATATAGTTTATTCATTGAATAAATCTTTTATCAGCGCCGTGGCACTGGTCTTCCAGCCATGTGACAATACAGTTATTTACAATATATATATGTAGTCTGATATTGTCATCAGCAGCTAGCTGAAGTCAGCTGAAATAACAATATTAATCATTCCAAGACTTACATACGGTATAGTTTGACAATTCACATATAAAATAGTAGTTATATGTTGTATACATACATACTTAGATACATACATGTGTATTAATTAGACCATTACATTACGGAGTGGTTAGGTGCATAGTTTCCCTTCACAGGTTTGTATGCCTACTGTGTTGTGAATTGCATAATTATCATCTTGTTGGTGATCGCATTTTGAGATGGAGTGTTAGTAGAATGGTTTGTTTATTCTGTTAGATTGAGTGTGGTTAGCTTGTAGGGTTATGCGCAAAAGATAAATACCTCAGGTGTGTTTTTGACTACATGAAGTAGTTTGAGTAAGTAGGTTGTTAGTAATGATGGGATAAACTATGCTTGGAGGATTGTACATTTCAGTCATTTAGTAGTCTAGTACAGTCTTTATTAGTGTCTATGTTTATAGCAATAGTACCAGACTGATATATATTTTCTGAATTTGCTGGGCAAATAATTTGTCATGTGGATAACTTGGTTTGTTGGCAACAGGCAAGGAAGCGTGTGGGGTGGTGCGGGGTGGGTGACCATAGGTGCTTATAATAGATAGATAATTAAATATGGCGACCTCATCTCCAGGCCTGTAGAAGGGCCTGATTGGCTTGGTGAATTCTTACCAGGTTCTTGAATTCAAGTTGTGTTTGTGCATGGCTAATCCTGATTGGGAATTCATTCCATAATTTGCTGCCTTTGTAGATAGGGGCTCTTGTCAGTCGATTCGTGAGTGGTTTAGGAACTTTGAGGAGTGTAGCGTCCCCCTGCCTGGTAACTCTGGTGGTACGGTCTATGTAGCTTTCATCCTTGGCTCTGATAAACATAAGAGGTAGCAGATGTACATGCGTCGTAATTCAGAACACGACACGAGACTACTAGTGTGGAAATGAATTAATCTAGAGAAGAGAGTACATAGGCAACAGTCAATAGGAGTTCAATTCACAATAGTTAGAATCAATCTCTGGAAGAACCGGGCACTCAACCACATGCATCTGAAAGTAGGGTCGGGTGGGGCAGTGAGAAAAGGCGGGAGGAGGTCTCGGGTCGGCATCTGAAGGTGAAGTGCCTGCTGTCTGGAGAGGCGGGTGGGTGGAAGTGATGTCACAGGGATGGGCGGGTACAGGCGGGCTACCAGTGGCCGAAGGGGGCGCCACCTGGAGTCGCCTCCGGGCCCCTATTGTTAAAAGGGGGAACTAAGGTGTAGTAGGGAGGGGGGGGGGGGGAAGGTGGGGGGGATAGACGAGTCCCGTGTCGATCCAAATTACCCATGTTGCCTCTGCAACATGACCAATGTGACAGGGCCATTAGCCAAGCTTACCACTGTGGCCATGAGTGAGTGTTTGTGCTCTGAGCCCGGTTAATGGGATATAATCTCACCAAAACAACTTTATTTACTCACGATTATCAGGATTAACTGTAGTCATAGGTTGTTTTACCGAACGTGGTGGCCGAATCAGTAGAGCGCAGGCCTCCCATGTGGAAGGTCGGTAGTTTGAATTCCAGCCGAGTCAAACCAATGACTTATGTTATAAAATTGATACTTAATTGCCACTACCTAGCCCAGCGCTCGGCATTAATAGGATAGGACAAGGACTGGTTAGTAATGTCAGGATAATGTGACTGCGTGGGATATCGGGTCATGGTGCTGGCAGTCTGGTCTCCCAGTGGGGCAGCACTAAAAGGTTGCCATGAGTGCACACTGTCTCAAGTCGGTCCTGGTCCCGATATTACCTTAGAGATTTCTAGGATGTAAAACAACAAATAACAAGTAGTGCGCATCAACATTTTATCAAAGCACATGACAGTGGTTTATGCTATAAAAATGTTATGATGAACCCATAAAAGTTGTACTTTACTAACACACACACACGTTGTTGTTATACAATTTTGTGAAAATGTTGAAAACATTAGATGACCCCTTTTACAAACGCACTGGTTATTCGCAGAGCTGCTCTGCGAATAATAGCCACCAATACTGTAATTCACAGAGCTGCAATCAACCAATCCGTATGCATAATGTTACTGCACATGCGCATGTGCATGATTTTACTGAGCGTTCGCATGTACAGAATTATTTTGGCGTTTGTCTTGGTCATAAGGGATCGTCCAAAGTTGTCAACATGTCCAGGCTCTATTATCTTCAATATGCTCTTTCTGCTCCAGATCAAATTCTGTTCATTATGAGCGAGACTTTTCACTGCTCCGATCAAATTCTGTTATTCATGAGTGTGACTTAAAGCTGCATAGTCCGGTGAAATATCAAATTTTGAAAACCAAACCAATTATCTAAATTTGATTTGACATATCTGACTTAGATACTGATGCACTTATTAAGCATTTGTTTCTGCGTAGAAGGCAATACTGAGTCAATTTAACAGAACCTGTTACTGCAGAAGTCTATGGTGTCAGAGTTTTGGCAACCTTGCCAAAACTAATTTTCCATGTTTGCACTCAAAATATCTCAAAGGTTTACCATTTAAAATACAAGTAACTTTGAACTAATGTAAAGTAGATACTAGTGATCGATCTATTAAAATACCTAAAAAGATACAGCAATTCAAAACCACCAGACTATGCAACTTTAATAAAAATGACAGAGTGCTAAAATTGAAAACTGCAAGTCAGCACTGTGGACATTAATAAACCAAAAAAATCAACTAAACGGACAAATTGACTATTAACTGCTAAGATCAAATTCTGTTATTTATGAGCATTAATTCACAAATATTAAAAATAGTGCTTTTATTTTTTTAAATAAATACAATAAATACAATACAGAAAATTACATCATCATCATGCTGTCGGTCGCGATGCGACAAAGACTGCTTTCATTACTTGACTGCCGCTCTCCATTTAGCTCTCTGCTGTGAGAGTTGTGTCCATGAGTCGGTCTTAATGTCTCTCAGCTTCAGGTTTCTCTTGATGGTATCTTTGAACCGGAGACGGGGGCGCCCTCTCTTTCTGTAGCCAAAAGACAGTTGAGAATAGAGGATCTGCTTTGGTAGCCTGTCTGATGACATCCTCATGAGGTGTCCAGTCCACCGGAGATTCTTTTTGATCAGAAGATCTTCCATAGAGGGAAGCCCCATCCGTTCGAGTATTTCCTTATTCGTCACTTTGTCCTTCCAGGTTAGCCTCATGATTGAACGCAGATGTCGCATCATGAAGGCATGCAGCTTTTTCACCTGCTGTCTGTACGCTGTCCAGGCCTCGGCTCCGTATAGTAGGGTGGATAGCACGATTGCGCGGTAGATCTTACCTTTGACCCGAATGGACACATGGTGGTTGTTCCAGAGTCTCTGGCGTAGTCGGCCGAAAGATGCGCTAGCCTTGGCCATCCTCCTCTGTATCTCAGCATCAATGCGTCCATCACTTGATATTGTGCATCCGAGATAGGTGAATTCCGGAACAGAGTTCAGCTTGTTTCCGTCAACCATGATCTCCTCCTCTCGGGTTCTTGTAGAGTTGGGTTGGTACAGCACCTCCGTCTTCTTGATGTTAATTTTCAGGCCAAACTTCTTTGATGCATCGGAGAAAGCGTCCACTATTTTCTGGGTCTCTTCAGCAGAGTGGGCAACCAGTGCACTGTCATCTGCGAATAGTAGCTCTCTCACCAGTATCTGAGTAGTCTTGGTCTTCGCTCTGAAGTGTGCGACATTGAATAGGTCAGCGCTCTGTCTGGACTGAAAATTACAACGTGATATAAATACAATATTTGTTCTACATTCAACTTTGAAAGCAGCTCTGTGAATAATAATCATGTTTGTGCTAATTCGCAGAGCAAAGCAGCTCTGCAAATTTCCAGCCTCGTCCTTTTACAAAACCAACTCAAAGATGTCGGCTGTGATCTCTCCTCAGGTGACGTGGCAGTGATCCAGAAGGCTGTAGCAACGTGGGAAGCTAACACATGCATCCGCTTTCACCAGATACCAATAAACCAACCACCTATCAACACCATTCTCGTCTTCACCAGCGATGGTGCTGGGTGTGTACACTGCTCTTTGTATACAGCATTCTTCTTGTTTTCATTCAGCTTTGTTAGAAAAAAAAACCCCAAAAACATTGTTTTCATTCATCTCTCTTAGAAAAAATATACTTTTTTTCTTTACATTGTTTTCATTCATCTCTCTTAGAAAAAAAAACTTTAAGGGTCTTTTAGCCCCGATAGCCGATGTTTACTTTTTGTCCTAGGGGGGTCGTTAAACAAACAAATCATTTCACTTAAATTTGTGAAATCATCCAATGTATACACGGCCATACACTATGCGAGGGGCCCAAGAGAAGCATTGAGCACCCCGTGAAAATCCCAAAGATTTTTGTTGTTATTATTATTAAAGCTGCATAGTCCGATGAAGCATCACATTTGCAAAAAACAAAACACTCAGCTCGATTTGATTCTACAAATCTAACTTAGATACCGGTGCACATATTAAGCATTTGTTGCCACTTCGAAGGGAATACTGGGTCAATTCAATAGAACATTTTACTGCAGAATCCTATGGTGTCAGAGGTTTGCCACGCTTGCCAAAATGAGTTTTGCATATTTGCATTTCAAATACCTCAAAGGTTAGCCATTTAAAATAAAAGTTACTTCAAACTAAAATAAGATCGATTATGACAATCAATTTAGGATATTTATCTCAGAAAAATTACAGAAACTCAAAACCATCGGACTATGCAACTTTAAGAAAGTAGCATGACGCTGTCAAATTTTAATCTTTATTGTATTTTTCATTATATTTCGTAGTTCACATCCTCATGTTATAAGCGGCTATGATCATCTTCATGTTTTCCTTAACACTCAGGAATAATCTTAGACCTCTGTCTAACTTATACCCCTGTCACACTACGATGTAATGAGCCAACGTGAGCCTAACGTGGTGATATTTCGTCATTACGTTGATATACGTTGGATTACGTTATGATGACATCATAATGACGTTAGAGTGACGTCGAGCTACGTCACATTACGTCGTGTTACGTCATGTTACGTCGAGGTTTTGGACATGTTCAAAAGTTTTGATGTAGGTTGAACGTAAGGGTTTACGTTCGCCGTATGTTCTGTTCACGTTCAGCGAACGTCAATGACGTTAAACGGACGTTATTCCAATGCTCCTCACTACGTTCAACTACGTTCCACTACGTTGACCCCCATTAAACCAAGTGCAAATGCCCACGGGGCGTAATGGGAACGTCAGGACAACGTCAGGAGAACGTCAGCAGAACGTCAGGAGAACGTGCATTCAACGTACGTTCAACGTCTCATGACGTAGCTAACGTCACGTAACGTTCTTCTGACGATGGAATAACGTTCATAACGTTCCGTCAGCGTCATTACGTTGACCTCTCTCGTCGAACGACGGTATCACTACGCTTTACCGACGTTACTCTCTCGTCCACTACGCTGCATCCACGTTCAACTTGTGCCCAAATTTGCATACTACGCCGAGAAGTTCAATGTTCTTCACGTTCTCCCTACGTTGACGTCGTTACGTCGTAGTGTGACAGCCCCATAACGCTAAGTGGCCCCTTGCCGGAGAGGTCAGTGCGGACTACTTAATATGCCCAGATTTTCGACATGCATGGCAAAATAACTTTTGCATATTTTCTCAGTTTAAATATGTTCAAAATTAACTCTCTATAATAACAGCTACTTCAGCCTAAAGTAACTTTCCAATTCAGTAGCACGGGGCACACAGGTTTGTATATAATGGTATTTATTTCTGCTCCATTGTGAGTCATATGAGTGGTTTTCTGTTATGCATTCATTGTAGTCAGTTCATATGGTCACTTGGTTATGAGGTCCCAGGCACTCAACGTTGCCTTGTTATAGTTCGGTGGGTGGGATGGATGAAAAAAGCTATGAATCTGTGGTTCGATTCCCCATGCACCCACTCTACCAATTTGGATTTCCACCACTGTGTATAACTTACATTACAGCATCATCAAAGCCCAGTTGCTCTCATACCATGTCCATGTGATGTGGGAGCTTAAAAATCCATTGGGTCGGTAAAAGTGTAGGCTTGGGCTTTCTATCGACAAACTGTCTAATGGTGACAACAAAGCTATTCAGATTTTATCCATGATAGGTAGTATAAATCTTCAAGAAAAAAAAGAAGAAAGAAGCAGGATAGCTTCCAGTAGCCACGCAGCAGGCTTATGCGCTATGGATGAAATGAGCAGCTCAGGGCTGCTCCCAACAGTCAAACTTGGTGCGGGTCGATGCCGACAGGTGGCAGTGTAAGCTGTGAGGGGCATAGGTAGTACAGGTGGAGGATGGCAGGGGGCGTCAAAGTCAGCATCGGGGGCAGCGGTCATTAGGGAGAGAAATAGGACCCGTGCTCTGAATCACCCATGTTGATTGCGCAACATGAACAATGATCAACCTAATATATTCATCTGGTCAGTTTTTTTAATATGGAAGAAAGTGAAAGCTATCAGGCTTTACAACTGTACGTTCATGGGTTAGTTAACAAAAAGCAACAGCTTGAAAATGGATTTAGCACTTTGCACTAAGTTACAATTGAAGAGTTCAAACTACATTTTTGGATTGGTGTTTACGTGGTTTTGCGCATGAACTCTTCAATGTTCATTGCTAAGACCTTGTTCTTCTGACAGATGTTACTCATATGTAGGACGGATCAACTTCGGCAGCACTTTCGACCAAATAATCAACCTACAAGCTGGCTGTACCTTCTACGTAAGCCTATCTATTTGATGTATAAATGGGCACTGCATCTTCAAGATCTGATTGCCTTTTTCTTAATATCACGTATCCTTTTTTTCTTCTTTTTTTTAGTAGATTAGTTGAATAAGCAGGGGAAATTTCAATCGTGGACGATTGGTCTTCCTCATTCGACTGCTCCTTGCCCTATCCTAATAGTTTTGTATTAAAGAAAAAGCTCGATTTGTATATCTATTGCTTAAAGCTGCATAGTCCGGTGACAACATCAAATTTTCAAAACCAAAATAATTATCTAAATTGGATTCTACATATCTACCTTCGATACTGGTGCACTTATTAAACATTTCTTGCCACACATATGGGAATAGTGAGGGAATTGAATAGAACCTGTTACTGCAGAAAGCTATGGTGTCAGAGTTTTGGCGTGCTTGCCAAAATTAATTTAGCATGGTTGCACTTCAAAATATCTCAAAAGTTACCCACTTTACAAAAATGTTACTTCAAGCTAAAGTAAGGTACATTATAACGATTAATCAAATGTATTTATTTCATAAAATGTCAAAATTTCAAAAACTATCGGACTATGCAATTTTAACTTCCGTCACTGGGTCAGTAGGAGATGAATGAGTCCAGTCAGAGCTTGACCACAGAGCTTGACCACAGATACAGATAGATTAAGCCCTAAATAACTTAAATATAAATAGGTAATGACAATTTTAAATATGAAATATAATTTATAATAGTAATATAAACCACAGAGGAACTAATTATTATTATTGTTTATATATTGTTACGGATTTGGAGTCGCGCACCCACCTTGATATTGGTTCATTTATTATTATTATTCGTTTATACTATATGTCTGACCCGAGTTTGTGGGAGTCGCGCGGCTACCCTGAGATCCAATGTTGCAGATCGACCCAACTATGGCGCCACCTATGAGCGCTCGGGACACTAAAGTCATGCGTATTTTTTTCCTTTGACGGTAAAAGCACAATTCCTTTTGCCAAGAGATCCAAAATAGGACTCAGTTGTGTTGGACATGCTTCGGCTTGTAAAGAATATTGATATTTGTGGACCCCCCCCCCCCCCTAAATTGGTTACCGGTGCGCAGTACCAGTGACATGGTAACCCAGTGGGGCCTCACCACAAAGCCACCAGGAATAGTTAGTTGCAAGTCGGTAACCATCCTGAAATCACCTCGGCTGTTGTTAGAGTAGAGAACAAAATTCAAATCAATCAAATCAAATCCGTCAAATCAAACCAAATCAATCAAGCCAATCAAATCAATCAAATCAATCGAATCAATCGAATCAATCGAATCAATCGAATCAATCGAATCAATCGAATCAATCGAATCAATCAAGTCAATCAAGTCAATCAAATCAATCAAGTCAATCAAGTCAATCAAATCAATCAAATCAATCAAATCAATCAAATCAATCAAATCCTTCTGCGTTTCAGCTGGGTACTGCGATACATGAGATTGGCCATGCCCTGGGGTTGTACCATGAACAGTCACGTCCAGACAGGGACGGCTTTGTGCAGATCCTGCAGAGTAACATAGCCCAACAGTCTCTCAGCAACTTCGCTAGGGAGGAAAGCAGTGTCACCAGAGGAGTTCCCTACGACCAGGGGTCCGTCATGCACTATGGGTCCAAGGTACGTCGTTTATTTATATTCATATAATGCACTGTGCAGCATATATATATATATATATACATATATATATATATATTAATATATATATATATATGTGATGGCCCACGGCCTTCCACAATGTCACACACTCAGAGAAGAACGCCAAGATTTAGTACAGGACACGTCCAACTGGTTTATTACCAAACCTATCCGCTCTCCCCGGCGTCAACAGTCAACTAACCCGCCCCCTAACTCGCAAGGTCCCATGACGCCTCTATAGGTGGGTGGGGGGTGAGCGAGCCACACGCAGTAGAGGGCAGCCCAGTCGGGGTCTGCCTGGTGGCTTGCCTGCCGCCACCTAGTGCCGTTCAGTGTAACTGCATAGGTGTGCGGCGTAGTGTCTGCCGACACCGTGTGGTAGTGGGGCTCATGTACAGACTACTACATATATATATACACACATATATATTTAAAATATATATCTTGTATTTTTGTTTAATTCGTTCAGATAATTAAAAATGATATATATTATATATATTACATATATTATATATATTATATATATATTACATATATTATATATATTACATATATTATATATATTATATATATAATATATATATATTATATATATATAGTATGTACATTATATATAGGATGTATAATTAATTATGCAGATATAAATAGGCAGAGTATCGTTATTATTATTTATTTCCATTATATTACTTGATATATTATTGTCCAATCGCTGACTTGCCCGGATTTGCCCCGGTTGCCCACTACTAGCGCCACCATTGGGCGCTTTCCGCTGCTAACCCCTCCCGGCAAGTCACTTCCATTCGCGATTTCAAACTTTTACCGGTATGCCTGTTATCTCGCTATGCCCAGACACTCAATAAAAGTGTCCGACCCAACACTCGTCTGTATCCGTCCTTTTCTTACATAGCCATACTTTATATTATATATATTATATATATGCACCTAAATACTATATTTGGATGAATACATTTTAACGATATATTTAAATAAATTATCCTTGCCGTTTGCAGGATTTTTCTGCCAATGGTCTGGACACGGTTCGGACCCTGAACCCAATGTATCAACAAACGATCGGGCAGAGGTTCAACTTGTCTTTCTTTGATGCAAAGGTGATCAACATTGAGTACTGTGCTGGTGAGTAGGAGGTCACACCACTAGGGGGAGCATTGCTACACACCACATATTCTCCTTGTGTAATATCAACATCAAGGGCACTTTTAATTTAGAGTTCAAATTTGCATAAATACTTTATAGTTAAGGCCAGACCCCCTAAAGTGAAATTGTTTCACATCAAAGGTTTTTACTAATAAAACTGTATAGTATTTATCGACATGTAACCAAAGACCCTATAATACTAAAACGGCTCACTCAGCATGTACTGTGTAATCAAAATGATCAAACCCACCACTTGGTGCGCTGGCTGTTCTCTTGGTTAAACAGTTGCTATATTATATGTATAAATGTATATATGAATGTAAAAGATGTGTGATGATGGCGATTATGACGATGATGCTGATGATGATGTTTGTTTATAGCAATTTCATATTGATGTGTATTCATACTTACCTATCTCATGTATAATATAATTGTATGTGTTTACATGTGAAACACCAACCAGCAGCTGGGTTGATCAAACCCACCACAAGGTGGCACTGCGAAATTTACATTAGCATGGGAGAGATAGGGAGTGAGCCTTCTTAGTACTATAGGGTCTTTGCTGTAATATAGTATTTTATTGCACAGTACAGGCTGAGTGAGCTGTCTTAGTACTATAGTATAGGGTCTTTGCTGTAGCGTAGTAAAAGCTATAGGGAATAGAACTAAAAGGAAACATGGAAGTGTATATCAGAATCCGGGAAGCGGGTTTAAATTCCTGCTAATAGTGCCATTCTGATAGAATTCCAAGCTGCTACATAAATAAGTTCACACATTAAATCAAAGATTCTTACATATCTATTAAGAAAGAAACATGTAGCTGTCGTCTAAATGAAGCAGATTGAACAGGTACATATAGCACTGTTGCCAACCTGGAGGTACTGAGAATCCACAAGAAACAAAAAATATAAACACTTTAAAATGGGTTATTTGAGGGTATTTCCACGGGGTTAAAGGCTGATATTTTAGCATATGGAAAACATGATATTTACTTGTATTTAATCAAAAATACACTGTAGTACAGCTTATGAAATTCGTCGAATTTTGGGGTCGATCCATGACTTCTGAGGTGACTGATCAGAACCTTCAGTTCCCTTGACTCTCACAGAAATTTCGTGAGAGTTGGCAATACTGATATAGTATATATAATTATAAAGGGTTCAGGTGAAAAACTCTGTAAACGGCAATCCAAAAATTGAGCTGAGGATTGGAATCAAACCTCCAACAACAACAACAACAATGTAATTCCTACTTTTTGGTTCATTGCTCTATAAACACGTGATCACAAGAAAAATGGAATTAGGGAGAATTAAGATTATTTTCAGGTAATAGTTTTTTTATTGTTCGTTGACAGACGCGTGTAGTGGCTCCACCTTGCGGTGTCAGTACCGCGGCTACCCGGATCCTAACGACTGCTCCCGCTGTAAGTGCCCGGATGGCTTCGGTGGACGCCTTTGTGAAGACATTCTAGACGGCACTCCCGAAGGTGGGTCAATTTAACGTGGAATTCCACAATGTCCTGAGTTGTTTGTCTTTGAATGTTTATCGGTGGATCGTTGTGGTTTTGTTTGGTCTTCCGCCACTTCCGGTTTCTTCCCGACGCTGCCCAGATTCGTCAGTGTTCGTTAATGAACAGATGGGTAAGACACAGTGAATAGAAGTTTAACAAATCTGACTCACTCTGCTATTTAATTAGTAATACTAATAACGTAGGTGGCGCCGCTGTTGCAGAGGTTGGAACTACCGCTAGTTATATATATATATATATATATATATATATATATATATATATATATATATTTATATATATATATAATATATATCGCTAGTTGGACCTATTGACACATATATATATATTTATATATATATTTATATATATGTGTGTATGTAGTTCTAGCTCGACAAACATATATATATATATATATATATATATATATATATATATATATATATATATACGCAGATATATGACTGTAGTTCCAACATCTAGTATATATGCTAGCGTAGTACTAGTATAGAATGTATATATATATTGTATATCTTTGTGTAAATACGATTGTAAGGCAGACGAAGAAATGGTAGTAGTGATGGTCCTTGTTTATATTCTCATGAATGACTACAGAGAGCACACAACTATACATTATATATTGTATGTGTGTGCAGATACTATGAGATAAAGACTATAGAGGGAGTGCACGTGACGTCACCACTCAGCGGTTAGCCATCTTGGATTACACTTAATACCACCTGTGGCGCCCCCTGTCTTATACTAAGAACACTACGTCCACCACTGGGCCTACCTATAGTCAGGGCCGCCTAAGTATGTGGCACCACCTAGCGGGTACTGCCTGAACCTGTCTATTTCTTCCAAAGTGTCAACATACTGCTCTTTAGCAAAGATGTGAGGCTACATGATAAATCAAATAGTTCCCCATCATCAAAAAAACCTTTTCCCTAAACTTTTGAGGGCAAACTGCTCAAAACAGTGACAAATAAACCAACAAATCGGTAAATAAACACAATGTAAGCACTTCCAAGCCTTTCATATGTAATCCAATATGGCCACCGGAAGTTGTCTCGTGACGTCATTACACCCCCTCTATATATCGGGGGGTGAAGGTTCGGGACAATATCACCAGGTGGCGTAAACCGCTGGTACTGCACTGCGTCCGCTAGTGCCAGTCGAAACATAGACCATAACCTTTATTTTGTAATACACAAATTAGCGTTGTTTGAAATGAAGGTTCTACGCAGGCTACTCACTGGAACAAGAACTTCTTGTTACAATCCAAGGCCACTATCATAGTTGTATACACCGTCTCCGGAAAGTCTACAATGTGGGTATCTGTGTGTGTGTGGGGGGGGGGGGGGGGGGCGTGGGCGTGGGCGTGGGCGTGGGCGTGGGCGTGGGCGTGGGCGTGGGCGTGTGTGTGTATGTGTTGGAATGCTTTGCGCATGCGCCGTCATTCTGATTTGGATTACCGCCATCCTGTTTTAAAATGTCGTCGTTTTTTTTAGTTAAAAACAACATTATGTAATTAAACTGACACTTGCCTAGATAGTACACATACTAGTGGATGGATTTGAACAAACTAAACGGAACCTACCTTCTACAACAAACGCTTTCATTCGAGAAGGGTCCACAGCAAGGAAAGGAGGAAAAACGGGTGACCACTGTTCCATATTGAGCATACCCTTGCAGGAATAGTTTCCCATGCTTTAAGTCCTGATATTGTGTGATTTAAACAGAAGTCGATGTAGATAAATTAAAAATATACGTGAAGCACTTTAATCTGTGCAAAAGATACATATATATGTGTAACTATGTCTGAACAAGAAACTACTAAAAAAATAATGGGATCTTTCCATAATTTGAGCCAATCAGAGCTGTTCTTTTCGATTGCAAATGGCCACCCCTTATGGGGGCCGCCATTTGCAATATGTTCGATTTGAAATTCTAGCAACTGGCATGATGCGAGTAGCGGTCGTGATAATCGAATCCATGGAATAAACTATTAATATTTGATTTCTGCATCCATGTTTATGCCAAATCGTTCTTTATTTCTTTTAAATTTGAATAACATCTAAGTTTTGAACTATGCTTATCGGCAAATTCTATGGCAGCGGGCATTTGTTTTGATATATTATTAACCAATCGCTGACCCCGAATACCGTCAATTTATGAGTGCACATGTATTTTTTTTACTCCACTCGCAGTGTTCGATTTGAAATTCTAGCAACTTGGGTGACCCGAGTCACAGTCATGATAATCAAATATGGCCTTCGTGTCCATGGAATAAACTATTAATATTTCATTTGTGCATCCATGTCTATGCCAAATTGTTCTTTTTTTCTTTTAATTTGTAATAAAATCTAAGTTTTGAACTGCGCATATCGGCAAATTCTACTTCACTGAGTTCTCGCGAACATGAGAAGAGGAAAGTCTATTTCCAGCAAGTTCAAACGGGCTCAAACGAGTTCAAACATGGCTGGTTGTCCCCCTCCGTACAGCGCTGAATATGCTTATGTTTCATTCAGGGTGTGAGCCAGTGAGTCAGGTGATCACAGTCGGCAGCTCAGCGACCCAGCAGTGTGTTCAGTCGGCCAATCACGGCACAGCGAGCGGAGCTTACCCCAATATGGACATCAAGTGCAACTGGTGGCTCAGGGTGAGTAGGGATTTCTTTTTGTATTGAATTTATTTACCCTGCCCATAACGGAAAACCCCGTCCTGATATGACCTTAGATGTTGCCAGGACGTAAAACTCCAACAATCAACCAATCGATAAGTGTGTTGACGCTTGTTTTCACTACAGCCTACAGGGCAGCACTAGTAACATTTTATTCGGGTCTTTTGAATTTTGTCTTAGTAATAATTTTTTATTTCTTGTTTATGGGCTGTAACTGTTTGTAGATTGCACAGCTTTAACCATTCTTTATATGAGTCCATTTATCCTATAATTTCTTTAATATTTGTGTATGAATTTCTATTGCAACTTGTTAATTTTATTAGTTGCTAGTATAAGGCCTTGAGGTCTAATCATGCTCTTAAGTATGTTGATTTTGATAGGTTTATGTAATTACTTGTTTGTGTTGTACTAAGGAAATATATATCATCATCCAGCATTTTGTCTGTGAACATTGGAGTCATGCCATGCACCTACCCCTATAGAGGGAGTGCACGTGACGTCATCACTCAGCAGTCAGCGGTCAGCCATCTTGGATTATGAGCACCCTCCCTAGCCATGTTGTGAATGCATGCAAATGCAGTAAAACAGAGTTTTCTTGTGTTCTGGGAGGTTCTGGGCAGTTTACATCCAATGTGTTTACTTACAGCACTTTAGGAACAACTTCTGAGGCCAAACTGCTCAAAACAGTCACAAATAAACCAACAAATCAGTAAATAAGCACAGTGTAGGCAGTTGCAAGCCTTCTGTATGTAATCCAATGTGGCCACCGAAAGTTGTCTTGTGACATCATTACACCCCTCTATAGGATCACGCTGGTCATGATTTTGTAATTAACCTTTGATAGAAGAATCACCCTTGCCCAGGGTAGGGGCAGTAGCGTGAATAGAGGAGGGCCGAAGGTGCGATGTCCGCGGGCATCCATATTGGGGCATATTTGAAATGTCTTCCTTGCTGACATTTCTCAGTACTAGACCCTATACTTAAGTTTTAAGGGCATGCAATCAAGGAGTTGGCCCCATGCATCGCAAAACCTCGGTATGCCACTTGGTAGGGGTGAATGCTGACCTAGTCAAAATATGAGCAAAATCTGCCTTCGTATGAATCGTTTTAAACATGATGTGGTGTCACTGGTTTCTAGTCTGCAATGGTTATCTATATTGGCATACTGTTGATGAATTTGAGAGAATGACAAAAAAACAAGATGGCGGCCACAAGATGCTCTCGATTTGATTTTCAAAGTCGATTAATTTACATTTTCTTGAAGATTTATACTGCCTATCTTCGATAAGTCTGAATAGACTTGTTTTCACCATTAGACAGTTTGTTGATAGAAAGCCCGAGCCTACACTTTTACCGACCCAAAGGATTTTTAACCTCCCACACCACACAGATATGAGTGGAACTGGCATTTGAAGATGCTGTAAATTATGATTTCATAAATTAGTCATCTCAATGGTAGCAGGCTATGATGATAGATAGGTATTTGGACAATATAATTATTTAACACATTAGATAGTAAGATCATATGATTATATCCATAACCCAGTATTCCGACACTTTTTCTAATGGGTTGTTTAGCAGCCCTGTCACAGAGAGGGCTGTGGGAGTAACTACTGTGGTTGGTGAATGGGCTGATCAGGGTAGTGCACAGAATTATTACTCACATTAAAAAAGCAAGAATGAGTTTTCCATATTATGTAAGAGTGTTTTTCGGATAAATTGCACTGGGTTCATTCGGTACGAGGGGGGGAGGGGTCTTGTTTTTATCAATAATGCACATGAGAAATATAGTTTGCATCCTGATAGTTAAATATTGAGATTCTTTTTTTTCTTAATTTCATTAGTACAAGTCATAAAATTAACTTCTTTTATTTTAATCCTTCTTGGAGAGTTGGGTGGGAACTTCTTGCAGTCCAATTGAATGGGACTATGAGTGCAGTTCCAAGGCACCAGACGGCACTTTTAAAAGATTTTGAGATGGCCGAATGAGTTGAGCGTCCGTCTCCCGTTCGGGTAGTTCATGGGATTTTAACCCATGGCTCGAACCCTGGTCGAGTCAAACGAATGACTTAAAAATGTATACATGCCGCTTCCTAGCCAGCCACTCAGCATTATTAGGATATGGCAAGCAGCAGTGGAATGAGGAAGACCATTTTCCGTGATTGAAATTTCCCATGCTTAATCAATTACTCTACCCCCAAAAAATGTTTTAATTAAAAGAAGGTTCATCTCTTTATTAGGAACATCTGAATTATCATACTTACATTAAATATACCCATGTTGCAACCGGGGATAAGCAGTGTTTGTTGACATTTGATTTACTCCACAGGCGCCGACTGGGTGCAACATTAGCTTGCAGTTTGTGGGACGCTTCGGTCTGTTCCTGCCTAGCAACATCCCACAGTGTTTCCACTGGGTGGAGATTCGCTACAAGAAGGACCTCTCCATACGTGGACCAAGGTAGGGAAGGTTGCCATGCATTTCAATAATATATGTAATATGTCATCAACATAGCTTAGACATTTAATAAATACACATACCATTGAATGCTTATTCATAATACGACCCTCTTCCTGCTCTATATTACCCAATTATTATTATTATTATTATCATTATATTTGTTGATTAAGCATGGGGGAAATTTCAATAATAGAAAATTGGTCTTTCTCATTCAACTTCGCCTTTCCCTATACAGTACAACCCGTTAAACCAAGCTCGGTTAAACCAAACGATCGGTTAATCCAAACTTTTTTCAGCGGCCCGGCAAAACTACCATTTATCATATAAAAAAGTTGGTTAAACCAAAGTCGGTTAATCCAAAGTATCGGTTAATCCAAACAAAATTGTCAGGCCCCAGGCCATTTCTGGTATGGTTAAACCAAACTTTCATGTGGTTATAAGGTCATCTGACACTTTTTTATATGATAAATAATAGTATTTTGCCGGGCCGCCGAAAAAGGTTTGGATTAACCGATCGTTTAACGGGGTTGTACTGTATATACATAAAAAACAATAATCAAAGTGTCCACATACATTGTATATTATATTCATAATGCACCTGCATTTTTGCCAAAGCCAAGTCAAAGTTGAAGCCAAAGCTTGGTTAAACCAATGATCGGTTAATCCAAACAAATTTCTAGGGTCCCTTCAAGTTTGGTTTAACGGGGTTATACTGTACAAGTAATGCTGAGTGTCAATCTAAATAACGACTGTAATATACAAGTGGACACTGAGTTCTGTACTGCAACCTCCTTTATTACTTATTAGTCAGACCTTATCTCAGTTGCTGGTCACGTGATCACCTTATCAGCTGGCTGGCCAATTAACATACATTAAGGCGACCAGTATCAATTTCTAAGTCATTGAGTTGACTCAACCAGATTTGAACCCTAAAACCGGTAGGGTCGATTAATGTACATTACCTGCTATATTTACCGTACTTTTTTAGATTTTGCGGAAGTAGTCTTCCTCCAACTACATTCGTCTCAGAAGGAAATGAGGTGATGCTGACCTTCAGGACGCCCTATGTAACCAATTTACTTCCGGAATCAATCAGGCAGGGCTTCCGGTTGTGCTTTAATATTTGTAAGTATGCAATACGTTAACCCTTTAAAAGAAAGGTTAATTCAAATTAAAGCAATATGCATTCAAATGAGCAACCTAATATAGTTCTCTAAACATAATCATCATCATCATCATGCTGTCGGTTGCGATGCGACAAAGACTGCTTTCATTACTTGACTGCCACTCTCCATTTAGCCTAGCCAGTATGGTGTTTTGTGCGGTTGTACATTTCATGAAAGCTGCCTGCAAACGTGTTGAAGTGCTGCTGGCTTTTGCAAGGTACCAGCGGCACTCTCTCGGGGAGCAAATATAGGTTTCATACCGGCAAGAACATGTCAAGACAGGCGCAAAACTATTTGTCCCTGCAGTGGCTGGTCGGGAGATGTTGGGAGTTCCATACATCAACCACCCTTAATGCTGCCACAGTGACATGGTTTTCTGTTTAGGGTTTGCTCCCTTAGCCTTCGGTTTTGTCAAGAACCTGTACCACAAGGCAGTGGTTTACAACTCTGCAGGGCAGGGGCGTCAAACTTCCTGAGGTATTGCAATACCTGCAATACCTGCATACCTGTAATAACGCTGTACAAAAGCAACAGACAGTCTTAATTCTTTAATAATTGCACACGTATCTAAGTTTGATATGTAGGATCAAATCTAGATCAGTGTTTTTCTTTTGAAAGTTTTATTGATTTCATTGAATTATGCAGTTTTAAGCATGACCTGGGAGTGATCGATGGTGATGGTTTGAAATTACCAAATAATTGAGGTAGACTTCATACGGGCTGGCTTTATTGGTCTGGTCAAGTCATCTGTACCATGAATTCCTTACACGAATATTCTATGTATCTTAATGAAATATCACACTTAGAATGGGCTATTAGAGCTTGAACCCAGTAGCAGCTGAGGAGGGTGGGATTGGTCTGCCCAGCCACATTCGATTCTGAGTACCCCATTGCTATTGTTAGTAGTTCTGTGACATCACAGATGGAAGGGAAGGGTGGACTTACATCGGTTATAAACAGTGGTGTCGTGCTGTGGGAATGTGTGGGAGTGTGACGGAGTGGCGTTCCCTTACGCTGTTTTGGAGGGGAACGGCGTTCCCTCACTCTTTCTACTGAATCCACCCACACCTGCGTTCCCTCACTTTGTTGTTAGCGCTACACCACTGGTTATCAAGCATACTAAAAAAAAATCTTCAAATTCACTATAAGTGATACTGATACTCATAGTGACTGAGTGAGATACCAGACCATGGTACTGGCGGCCTGGTCTCCTAGTGGGGCAGCACTATACAGTCGTCATGAGTGCGCACTGTCACAAGTTGGTACCCGTTCTGATATGACCTTAGATGTTTCCAGGATGTAAAACTCCAACAACCAGCCATACTTATACTTATACTTACTTATACTTATCCTCTTCTCCTTAAGAAATTAGGCATCAATGCCTGTTAGCAGCTTTGGCCTGTCTAAATGGGACCTAGTGAAATTATAGTTTCGTGCGGCGAGCGCTGACTGTAGCGGTAAATTACCCAGTGCTTATCGAGGTGTCCTTTGAAAGAGCTTGGAGCGTTCACTACATCAGCTGGTAGTCTGTTCCAAGTGTTCCCGCCTCTTTCAGTGGGGAAATTTTGAGGAACTCGCTTGTTAGTTCTGGGTTTGACGATCTTCTTATTATGCCCCCTGGTTATCAGACCATGTGTTGGCTCGAGTATGATGTACCGGTTTTTGACTGTATATGTTCCGCTGAGGTATTTGTAGATCTCAATGCGGGCCCTTCTGTAGTATAGGCTTGGCAGGTTTAGTGCTCGTATTCGGTCTTCGTAAGAGAAATTCTTCAGGGTTGATAGTAGGCGGGTTGCGCCATGCATAAGTGATAGTAGTGCTTGTACTGCTTTCCAAGTCTGTGATATAATATTCCATAAACTACACCACTGCAGACAGTCAACAGAACTGAATGATATGAATAGCCTCAACTGGACCACAGAGACCCTCATACCCTCAGACCATGGTTGTGCCCTAAATAACTCATAGAGAATAGGTTTTTCAGACTATTCAAACTATAAGTGGTCATATTTGATCATAATAATTGTGACTAAGTCAAATTGTTTTGGTCAGGTTACTGTATTGCTGTTAAACAATTGGATCGGAATAGAGCCAGCGATGGATTTCTACCTCATTTTATTAATAGCTGAGTTCAGCTTCGAGTAATCTGGAATTAATTATATCCACTCCTTACAGTGAATCCAAGTTGCCTGGCAACAACAACCACAAGTAAGTATTCAACCTACTTAGCTAGCCCTCAATTAACTATACGCATTCATCATTATAGTATGTTATGTTATGCTAAATTAATATTAATATTATACAAAGACTCGATTTTGTATTTATGAAATACTATGTGTATATGTGCTAAATTATGTTAAGCGAAATAACAAATTTATTTTCTTTTAGTTCCATAATCTTCTTCCAATTACCTATTCATATTTTCAGGTTGAATTTGAGCAAATCGTTTCGCATTTATTGCCCTAAGTAAACTTAATTTCTAGCAACAACTACAACGACTACTACTGATACAACGCCGACCACCAGTACTACAACACCAACTACACCTACTGCAACACCAACTACACCTACTACTACAACAACAACAACAACGCAATCAAGCACGGCGTCAACTACTACTGTTTCTACAGAAGGTAGCCTATCTCTCCCATTTGTCTGTTTACATATTTGGTTGCCCTGTTTTTTGTAAATGAACTTTCTTCATATATATCTTTTGTCAGTGCCTTAGCACTGGTGTTCCTTGTTTTTTATAGTAAATTGAAGTGTGATGTAAATTCTTAAATTGAAGTGTACACAATGAGTAATGAGTATGAATTATTTTACATTTACATGCAAAGTTTTACTTGTTGGTTCAGGATTTCCAATTCAATAGATCTACTAATACCCTTAAAGCTGCACAGGCCGATGAACATATCAAATCTTGACGAATCTTGTTTCTGTAGTGCGTGAGTAGATTTTCCTAAAAGATTCACCTCTGACTAAATCCATAAAACATGGCTGAGGGAGTGTGCTCTGGGGTTGTTTATTTATGTATGTATTTACAGTTTCTCTGTTTAAGGAAGCATGTGTAATATGGATATGCTTTAAAGCTGCATAGACCGATCAAAGCATACAATTTAAACCACAAAAACACTTGTGTTTGACGATCCATATTCAACTTAGACTGTTAGATGTTGCATAGAAGGGAATACTAAGTCAATTTATTAAAACTTGTTACTGATGAAGCCTATAATATCAGAATGTTTATGTGCATGCCAAAATTAATTCATCGCATTTTCACTTATAGGTCCAATATATCCACAGTTAACTATTTATAACCAAGGTTACTTCAAACTAAAATAACGTTGGTTAGAACAATCAACCTAATACACGTATTTACTTATTGTAATGACTATAATTTACGACACGAACAAGCAGCTCATTGAATCGGGATTTTATTCAATACACAGTAGTTAAAGAGTCAATTACAGTTCACATTCTGGTGGAAGTCAATATCATCTTGGTCAATAATGGGTTAAATATCAGAAGTTGGTAGGTCATGACAAAATGTCAGAAGTCGGTAGGTCATGCTGAATTCTACTCAGGCCCTCAACCCCATCGCCTTCATGTGTCCATCGTTTGTAGGGATGGGTGACCAGCTGAGTTGAGGTGGTGAACTGCTCGTCTGGCTGCCGGAGTGGAAGTGATTTCTGGTGGGTCTCGGAAGCCGAGGATGGGTGGCCGTGACATCAGAGGTCTCGTGAGAGTCTCGGGCACAGGGGAAATCCAGTAGGGGTTTAATGCGTGGGGATTCGAACCCAGGTGGCGCCACCGGGGAGACTCCTTATTCACGCGCAAATTACCCATGTTGGCGAACCAACATGAACAATTGTGCACTATCACAAGTCGATTCCCTTCTCAAATGACCTTAGATATTGCTAAGATGTAAAACCCCGAAATAAAGGAAACAAAGAACTTATTTCTGAGCACTAACAGTACCATCCCAACTCGATAAAAGATTCATCCTTAACCACAGTAGGGGTGAATGACAACCTAGTGTAAATACTAGCAAACACTGCTTCAAATAGCAATTAAATGTGGATGGAGTAGTTCCAATGCACCATGCTTATCTACTATCGGGGGCAAATTGAGAAATTGGTAATAATTCACGAAGAAACAGAAGTGGTATAAGATGCCTTTATTCATCAGGTCAACTGGGCAGTAAATGACCTTTAGGCTAGGGATCAACAATGAGCAATAATAACGGTTAACAGTCAGGGATACTATAAGAACAATGTAGAGTACAATGAGAACAATAGGGAAATTAAGGATCAAGACACCAAGCCTCCACACTATGGATGCATACCATCAGGGTCAATCAAGGTCTAACGCTAAGATCACTACTAGAACAGTGAAGACTACAATGGTATTAAGAAAGGGACAAAAGAACAATAGAGGACAATGTAGACCAGCCAATTAACCAAGGACAATCAGCGCTCTCAACCAAATAGTGTGGAGAGCACCTGAATGGCCGAGAAGGCCTTAGGCGGAACGTATGAGTTCATGGCCTCCGATATCCAGGTGCCGAGCTCCCAGACATCCTCCCGGCATGCGTCGGCACGGGCGCAGGCCTGGGCCCCACCCATCCTGAGGCCATGTAGGATGAAGGGCATGGGGAGTAGATGCCCCGCGGTCTACACAGCCTTCCGTATGGTGAGCGTGAGGGTCTGGGGGGTAAGAGGCCAACCGTCGGGGATGGTGAAGGCTGGAGTCATCGGGGCAAGCCGGTTCCTTTTGTTGTAGGCCCTCCAGGCGACCAGGGGGCAGCACGGCGAGTCAGGGATGGCCGGCAGTCGAAGCGTATAAGCGTCGTCTGGAGATCGGGAGGTTTTGGTAGTGCGTATGTGAACGACGAGTGCGCCTGGCTCTTCTCGCACATCCTCTTGAATTATGGTGTGTGGCGAGTGTCTTTCATTGGTGATCAGTAGGTTGCTCTGCCGCAGACTGAAGTAAGCAATCAGTGTTGGCGCAATCAACACTTGAGCTGCTGGGCCTCCTGCCCTGAAGTATCGCATGATGTCAGCGACCTGGTGGGGGGGGTGATGGGCGGGGCCGGCATGGAGTGGTGGGTCGATGATCGTGGGTCGTTGAGGTGTGCAGTGAAGGGCATGACATCCAGTTGGTGTGGCTGCTGAGGATTGAACCCCGCGCATCTGCAAAGTTTGTATATCTCCGGACCTGGAGCACTTTGTTCCAACAGGAGCCGGATCCGAGGCCAGCCCTCAGGAGGGCAATGACGGCGGGGCGGGTCGGCGACGTTGGACCTGGGAAGAGAGAGACAATTATAATCGAGCTTCCCCGGTCTGGCCATTTAGATGG
Organism: Branchipolynoe longqiensis; assembly: GCA_030323885.1. Classification (NCBI taxonomy): domain Eukaryota; kingdom Metazoa; phylum Annelida; class Polychaeta; order Phyllodocida; family Polynoidae; genus Branchipolynoe; species Branchipolynoe longqiensis. The sequence continues at coordinate 75,519,558 of CM059196.1, forward strand.
GCGGGCCGAGGACGTCAAGGCTATGGTTTACTTTGATTTGGGAGAGTCCTTTCTCCATGCATAGTATATGGGCTTTGGTGTCTTTGTTCGAGTCAGTGTAATGCCTGCTTAGGGCGTCCACCAGAATCAGGCCTTTCCCTGGCTTGTGGACGATGTCGAGGGTGGTAGTGTGGTTTGCCGCAAACCTCCACACCTCGCGGGTGCCTGTGCAGAGTACCGAGTCACGACCTGCGCCAGTTGACAGAACCACCTGTGATGCTTGGTTGTCAGTTTTAATGACAATAGTGAAGTCTTGGGGGTCTGGTGCCGCCAAGTTGTTCAGTGCGACGACCAACTTGATTGCTTCCAGCTGGTTGATGTTGTATGCCATGTTGGTAATGGCTGACCGGTAGGCTTCAGGGATGTAGTTAGTAGCTGAGAATGCCCCACCCCCTTTTAGGGTCGAGTCGCATTTGATATCCAGATCTTGGTCAGCGGTGGCCTCAGGAGGATGAGCCTGTTCGTGCTCTCAGCATGCCTGAGGAACCAGGCGATATCCAGGTCTAGCTCATCGGGAACTAGGAGTTTCCCGACAGAATGGGCTGCCCACAGGGCTGCCAGGATCCAGGATAGGATCCGTGTGGCCGGGTGGATGCAACGGGCAATGTGCTGTAGTTGGCCAATGAGGTGCTGTAGGTCCTTCCTGGATGCGTGTTGGCAGGGCGTCCATAGACTACACTCCGATAGGACCTCTGTAAGCTCTACGTCGGGTATGCGAATCACCATTTCCTTGGCTGATATGCTGTAACCTAGCCACTCGAGGCTCTTCCTGGGCGGGATGCACGTGGTGGGGGAGAGCTTGATGCCAAGCTCCCGAGCAAGGGTGATGATTTCTTGGTAGGCTTCTCTGCTTTGTTGATGTTCAGAGTCGTCGAGGTAGCACAGTGTGTGGTGTCCCCATGACCTGAGGAGGTACACCATGGAGTTTGTTGTTCGGGTGCACGCCAAGGAGGAGGTGCGGCATCCGAACGGTGGCACGACGTCGAAGTAGGTTTTGTCATGCAACACTATGCCATATAGTGGGACGGAGAGCGGGCAGGCCCGGAGCTGCCGGTAGGCTCTGGCCAGATCGGCGGACCAGATGTACAATGTGCTGAGGTGGCGCTTGACCTCATCTGCCAGGTACATTATACTCGGGAGCATGTAGTTGGAGGCTCTTTCTTGATATCGGCCTCTGTGGATACCCGCATTGATGCTGGTCCCCCCTCTCAGGTAGCTCAAGTCCATGATGACTCACCTCTCCTCCGTGTTCTTTTTGGCGCGGGTCATCATCGGGCTCGTCTGCGCCCAGGGTGTAAATGGGGGGTCGCTGAAGGGGCCAAGCAGTGGGCCATGCTCCAGCTCCTTCTCGGCCTATCTCTCGACCCACTTCAGATGTGCTGGGTGTCTTTCTGGTTGGCGATCGAGGGCAGGGGGGGGGGGGGGTCGGTCTCCAGTGAATTCGGCAGGTCACCAAAATTCCAAGTATTCGAGTAGCCGCTGGTCGTGGTGGCCCACCAAGAGTTCCCTCCATCTATGGATGACAAGTCCGGAGGGGACAGGGATCCTCACTGCCAGGTGATTTGGCTGTCCGGTCTCCCACACTTTAGCATATAAGTTCATAAATGCTGTGTTGGTCCACGCATGTGGGGTCACTCGGGGCCATATTTTCATGACAGTCAGTTTATGGGAGGCCAGTGTGTGCGGCGGGTTGTAGGCAGGCGGTGCTAGGGAGGCAGCGCCATCATTCATGATATCGTCGAGATCGTCGTCGGCTATCTGCATGTCGTCGTAAGTCAAGGCGCCATCCATGTCATCCGCAGTGTTGACAACCCGTGAAACCTTAGCAGCAAAGGACCAGATGGCTGGGGTATGGGAGAGGTGTTTGTTATTGTTGTCATGTGGGGGGCAGGTGGGTGGGCGGGGGATGAATCTGAAGCGGTGCAGGACTAGAGCGGCCGAGGTGGTTGGGAGGGAGGGTGGTAGGGTGGCTGAGGGGTGGGGCTGCGGACACCTGTGTGTGTGTGTGAGGGGGGGGGGGTCGCTTGGGTTCCACCAGGTGGCGACAAAGGCAGACCCTACCACTTCCCGTTCCGTCAAGAATTACCAATGTTTGTGCTAACATGACCAATGCAAAAAAAAATGTCAACATGGCAGCCACAGAAAACTCTCCATTCGAGTTTGAAGGTATATTAATCTACATGATTTCAACTATTTAATCATTCCAAAGTATCAGGTAAATATAAAGAGGCATATGGAGAATATATTTTGCTTCTGAGATTAAGAATGTATTTGGTAAATTCCTGTACCCAGCCTTCCAACTATTTTTCTAATGTATAGTTCAGCAGCCCTGTCTTGAGAAACAACGCTGCGGGAGCAACTAACTACATCCCGACTTGGCCCCTTTCACACAGGTTGTAAGCGCGATTACAGTCTCAAGTCGGACACGCAGCAGTACAACGGCGCCCCCTATCTGAACGTCACGACACTAGAGATGTGTCAGGGAAAGTGTGACGCTGACGTAAACTGCTCTGCCATCGACTGGAACACTCGCCAGATGCCGTTCGCTGGTTACCGCTGCTGGAAGCACGCCGCCCCAGGAGAGCTGGGGCCCCGACAAGGGGTCGACCATTACATAAAGGGGCTATGTGAGGGCGAGACCACGCCCACCCCTCCCACCACCACCACCACGCCCACCGCAGCAACAACCACCACAACCACCACACAGGCGACGAGTAAGAAGCCTTTGATCATGGGTTTTATCTAGGTACGGCCGGGTGAAGCCAGTTCTGATATCCCCGTCCTGATATGACCTTTGATGTTGCTAGGACGTAAAGCAACAAAGAAATAAACTATACTCCGATATGTAGGTCTACTCTCAAGCAGAGTACTGCATAGTTTCTCTGTTTATATCGCCAAACATATGCTAGGCGAGTGAATGTTATATATATGTGCTCTATAATCTATTATGGGAATGTAGTACAGTATTGGCCACACTGGCGCCAGCTATGAGGGGCTCTAAGCACTGTGTGCCAGCTGCGTCTGGTCATTATCGCCTCTAGACCCGTTTTGAAGCCCTATAGTAGTGGTTCTGCCCTACTTTTTGCTGTCTTACTAGAATAGCAATGAAATTTGTGCTAACAACTATATTTTGCATTAAATAAAACTCCACTTCATATATATATACATATGAATAGTTCAGGTGCAAAACCATGTAAACGCCAATCAAAAAAATGTAGTTTAAATAAAAGATTTTTACCTGAAGATAATTTTAATTCTCACTAATTCCATTTTTCATATCATCACATGGTTATGGAGCAATGAACAAAATGTCAGAATATGTCAGAATTAAAAAATTAAAAAATAGTTCAAGGTTTGATTCCAATGTTTATCTCCATTTTTGAATTGGTATTTACATGTTTTTGCGCCTGAACTCTTCATATATATGTATATATATATTATAAAATCTCTCTAAATCGACCGACCTTGGGACCGACTTTAAGTGGTCGTTTTAAGGAGGTGGTCGGTTTAGGGAGTTAGAATATGGTAACAATAATTATGCATGAATATACATGTATTTACATGTATATACATATATGCAATATATATATACATATAGCACGTGATATATACATGCATATATATATATATATATATATATAATATATATATATATACAGTAAAACCTCTCTATACCGACCCCTCCACAGATCGACCACTCCCCTATATCGATCACTTTATTTGGGTCCCAACAATACCATTGTAATGATATTCTAACTCTCTAAACCGACCATCTCCCTAAATGGACCACTTAAAATCGGTCCCATGGTCGGTCGATTTAGAGAGGTTATTGTGCATATCTTGTGTCTATATATATAGCAATGTGAAATCCTGTTGTGTGCTTCAACCCCCCCCCCCCTTCCTCCCGGGAGGGGGTGGGGGGGGGGGTGATTTGCCCACAGGGCTGACTACTACTACTACTACTAGTACTACTATAGTCACTGAGTGGACAATAACTTTGCCATCTCATAAATGATGTATTAAATCTGGGCTTCACTGAGTTAAAGCTGCATTGTCCGATGAAATATCAAATTTTCAAAACCAAACCAATTATCTAGATTTGATTTTACGGATCTAACTTAGATACTGATGCACTTATTAAGCATTTGTTTCTGCGTAGAAGGCAATACTGAGTTAATTTAACAGAACTAGTCACTGCAGAAGTCTATGGTGTCAGAGTTTTGACAAGCTTGCCAAAACTAATTTTCCATGTTTGCACTCAAAATATCTCAAAACTTTACCATTTAAAATAAAAGTAACTTTGAACTAATGTAAAGTAGATACTAGTGATCGATCTAATATATTTATCTCAGAAAAAATACAGAAACTCTAAACTATCGGACTATGCAACTTTAATCTGTCACTAATTTCCCTCGGCTCTGCCACTCCAGCCACTCCATGCAGCATCCCGTACCTGCTGAGTCCCAACCTGAAGCTGTCTAACGGCACGCCGAAACCAGCCATCACGACGCGGGCTGCATGTGAGAACACCTGCGACGCCGCGCGCATGTGCATCGGCTATGACTGGGACAGGTAAGTACTATTTCAAGTTATTTAGTCAGATGGTTTTTAGTTTCTGCCACTTTCTGAGACAAATACATTATGTTGATTACTATTAGTCCAATGAAAGCATTGAAAGTCAACGTAGCACAACGTATCACAATGTCAGAACAACGTTCCTCCAACGTGCGGCTAACGTATCTCGCCGTCCCCCTAACGTCGCCATAACATAGGCATCCGCAAGTTGTCATACATCAAAAGTTTTGTGCATGCACAAAACTGCATCGACACCCTGATGCGCGCTGCTGAACATCGACGTTCATTGACATAGACTAACCTGCGCCTAACGCGTGCCTAACGCAAACTGACGTATCCTGACATAGCACCAAAAAATCACATACGTCGACGCACATTGGTGAGAAGCATTGTAATGTGACAGCACCATAAGACCAAAACTGTTACCTATATTTGTGGACCAGACTGGATGGCCGAATGAGTTGGGCGTCCGTCTCCCGTTTTGGTAGATCGTGGGATTAGAATGCACGGGTTCAAACACTAGTCGAGTCAAACCAATGACTTAAAAAATTATACTTGTCACTTCCTAGCCAGGCACTCAGCATAATTAGGATAGGGCAAGGACTGGTTGGCTCAGAGTCAGGATAATCTGACTGAGTGAGATATCAGGTCATGGTGCTGGTGGCCTGGTCTCCCTGTGGGGCAGCACTATAAAGTTACCATGAGTGTGCACTGTCACAGGTTGGTACATGCCCTGATATGATCTTCGATGTTGCCAGGACATAAAACTCCAACAACCAACCATCATTTCTGTTTACTCCAAGTCTGTTTTCTTAAACCTCACAGAGAACTTCCATACTTCTTCAACACTCGGTGTTGGTTGCATAACAATGTGGCACCGCTGGTTCCCAGCATTGATCAAGTCGACCACTACAGGAAGAATGTGGACTGCGAGGAGCCCCCACCACCCTATAGTAGTAAGCAGTTTGCTTCCTGCATAATGTTATCAATGTCATAACTATTCTATATTTATTGATTATAGCAATTATCTACAATAAACAATGTGTGTGTAGTACTATGAATTAAAGTCCCATATTCGATGAAACTTGAAGGCATCATTCGATGAAAGCATACATTTTTCTAAAGCTAAACCTTTATCTAGATGTGAACCTACATATCCAACTTAGATATTGGTGCAGTTATTAAATATGTTATGCTACATAGAAGGCCGTACTAAGAGAATTTAGCAGAACATGTTACTACTGAAGCTTATGGGGCATTTATTGCATGGTAAAAAAAAAAGTCCCACAGCAGTACATCTCTGGTGCCCTCTGTAGGATGGCACAGGAACTACGGAACCTAAAGTGTATCAAAAACCCTATAATACTAAGGCGGGTCACTCCCTATCTCTCCCATGGTAACGTAAATTTTGCAGTGCCACCTTGTGGTAGGTTTGATCAGCCCGGCTGCTGGTTGGTGTTTCACATGTAAACACATACAATTATATTATACATGAGATAGGTAAGTATGAATACACATCGGTCGTAATGCGAAGCATTACGCTTGATGCGAGGAGAGGAAGAGACCCTCCCCCGCCCCGCGCTGTCGCGCGGCGCTCACACCTCACCAGACCCCGCTGCTCGCCGCTTCCTCCCCCGCCCCCGTGTCGCGCAGCATTCGCGCCTCACACGACGCCCGCTGCTCGCCCTCCCCCGGGCCGGCAGCTTTCACACTCACCTGCTGTCGCCGCCCCCCCTCCTTTCCCTTATAAGGCCGCCCGTCGGCCTCCCTCTGCACTCGCCCTCCTGCCGCCTTCCAGCTCTCTGCCCTTCTTTTCCTCCACCCACCCACCCAACTACCCCTCCTCCACCCTCCTCCCTCTGCGGCGGAGGGCTCCTCGGCCCCCCCTCTACCAGAACTCTGACATTGCTCCTTATGAGCCCCTCCTATTGATCTCTTCTGCTCCTCATGAGCCCCTCACTGTATTGCTCACTGTATTGCTCCTCACGAGCCTGTTCTTTGCTCCTCATGAGCCCCTTCCTCTTATTTGTACCTCCTCAGCCTGTGTTACCTGTTCCTCTGTATGCTCTGTTGATGCGTTAATAAATGCCTTTTTTCCCACCCCCGCCTTCCCTCTTCCTTTTCGCGCATCAATATGAAATTGCTATGAACAAATACACATCATCATCAGCATCATCATCAGCATCGCCATCATCACACATCTTTCACATTCATATATACATTTAAACCTAAAATATAGCACCTGTTTAACCAAGAGAACAGCCAGCGCACCAAGTGGTGGGTTTGATCATTTTGATTACACAGTACAGGCTGAGTGAGCCGTCTTAGTATTATTATAGGGTCTTTCAGTGTATGTGCATGATGTTGACCTACACTGTCTTGCTAAGTATAATAATACTAGTGCATTTCAGAATTGTGACTCTTCCATCTTAGATTGCGTCTACGTGGTCAGAAGCAACATAAACCAACAGTTTGGCACCCCTCATCGCGGGGTCAGTGAAAAGGCAGTTTGCGAAAAAATATGCACCAATGAGCTAGCCTGCTTCGGCTTCGACTACGATAGGCGTTCTGAGCCGTACTTTGGTATCCGCTGTTGGCTGCACTCCAAAAAGGAAGCAATGGAAGGTGTCTATGGAGTCGATAATTACATTAAGAAGGATAAGAACTGTGGTAAGTAATCTATTATCGTCCACGGCTTCCCTATTATCACCCATCAGCTTGAATGGACCCAAATAATTTGTTTATATATTTGATTAAAAGCAGTTTTTCATGTTAAACTTACATAATTTGATGGTTTTGAGGTTCTGTCATATTTTTACATAGCTGTATTAGGCTGATTATTAAAATACACTTTACTTTAATTTGAAATAACTTCTTTAAAGGGTATCTTTGGAGCTGTTTTGCAATAAAAACATGACAAATTAATGTGCGTGTGTGTTTTGAAATGCTGAACATCATAGGGTTCTTCAGTGACAGGTTTTTATTGAATTAAATAAACATTCTTTATATGTAGCAATAAATATTTAATAAGTGCCCCGCTATCTAAATAGGATATATAGGGTCAAATCTAGGTCACATGTTCGTTTCTAGAATTTAATAAAAAAACAGACTGATAATAAATTCGACTCATTTCCGCCGTGAATATTACCTTTGACGCTGAAATGGGATGAAATCACCACAGTCAAATCTAGAAAAATGTTTTGTTTTTTAACAAATTTGATTATTTCACTGGATTATGCAGCTTTCGATAATAGTGAATATTAGCAAAGCTTACGTCCATATACCACGTATATCGCCAGTTTATAAAGTTTCCAGGACACTATTTTTCAAAATGTCCTATTTGTACAAAACATATGAAAGGAGGGAGACATAATGATTAAAATCATCACATAAAATATTAATATGGTTCAGATCGTAGACCATATACAAAAGCAGGTTGACATGCGTTGCATCGGGTTAAATAGTGTAAAATCCATCCGTTGTGTGGCGCCAGGGGTCATTGGATATTGGATAAACACTTCCATAATAGAAGCTGAAAAGTACCCGATTAGAGTGGTTCCAGATTCTGCCTACAGATCTCACTAGCTTAACTGGAGGGGTTTAAATACATGAAGAGAGCGAAAGTGAAATTCCAGAAGAAAAATACAGATAAAACCTCTTGAAATCGACCGACCGTGGGACCGACTTTAAGTGGTCCATTTAGGGAGGTGGTCGGTTTAGGGAGTTAGAATATGGTAACAGTGGTATGTTGGGACCCAAATAAAGCAATCGATATAGGGGAGTGGTCGATCTGTGGAGGTGGTCTGTTAGGGAGGTTTTACTGTAGTTGTCTTTTTTTAATAGAACTATTACAAGGTTAAGAGCTTGAATCTTGTTGCGATATGAATATCTGAATATAATCAGGCATTTTATTATTTTTCCAAGTATTCTTTACGGATATATAGCATGTGAAACCATAGGCAGTCTGGGAATGTACCCGACGAGAGTGGTTTCAGATTCTGCGAACAGATGTCACTAGCTTAACTTTGCATAGTCCGATGGTTTTGAGTTACACTCATTTATCTGAGATAAATATATTAATTTGATTATTGTAATCTACCTTACTTTAGCTTGAAATAACTTCTATTTTGAATGGCTAACTTTTGAGATATTTGAAGTGCAAACATGGAAGTTTAATTTTGGCAAGCGTGCCAAAGCAATGACACCATAGGCTGATGCAGTAACATGTGTGATTAAATTGACTCAGGATGCCCTTCAGTGTAGCAACAAATGCTTAATAAGTGCATCAGTATCTCAGTTTGACATGTAGAATCAAATGCAGCTGAATGTTTTGGTTTTGAAAATTTGATACTTCATCGGACTATGCAGCTTTAACTGGCGGGGTCTATTGGGTTGGCTCTGGGAATCAGTAGACCCTGTGACAACTACCGTACTGTTCTACGCAGGTCCTTCGTGTGTGGTCAGTTTTGTCCTGACGAAGAACACCCATCAACGTGGGGGTCAGTCCCACCCAACGGTCACCACGCTAGAAGCCTGCCGGCACCTGTGCATCCATGACGTATAGTAAGTCAGATAGGTGTTCTCTGTGGCGGAGTGGTTAGAGTGTCTGACTTGTTTCTAGGTCGGACTCCTAATCTGAAGGTCGGTGGTTCGATTCCCCTGCCCCCCCCCCCCCACCTCTGCCAATTTGGATTTCCACCGCTGTGTATAACTTACAAGGCTGGTTGCTCTCATACCATGTCTATGTGGTGTGGGAGGTTAAAAATCTATTGGGTCGGTAAAAGTGTAGGCTCGGGCTTTCTATTGACAAACTGTCTAATGGTAAAAACAAGTCTATTCAGACTTATCCATGATAGGCAGTATAAATCTTTTTTTTTTTTAAAGAAAAAAAAGGTCAAACAAGAAACCCATACTTGTTTTCATCAATTTTGAATCATGCCCAACCCTTTGTATAATAGCAATTTTTAAGAAAAGATCCTTTTAAATTATTTGTAATACTGCTGCGCCAAATTTAAAGAACCCATCCGACAGCCAGTGTGCCAAGATGTTACTACCCCCGGCGCACTCTGTGGTCGGCCAGGCTAACTAGCAACCTCTGGCGCCACCTGTCATCACTTTTACTGTCACAACTTCTGGATGGCAAACTTTAACCGACACTTCCACTGTCGCTTTGCAACCCTCGACTCGCTGTTTGATTTGATCCCGCATGGTCAGACTGTCCTCCTTAATTTACCGCCCACCTAGCCCTTCATTCAACTGGAGACTACTTCGGGGAGGGTTTGAGCGCCCGTCTGGCCAGACAGGATTCAAATTCTTAATGACCAACTATGTCACCTCGATGAACTTGTACCAAATGTTCTGAATAAATATAGTAACTCTTGTCCACGTCGTGAATTAGCTGACAAGACGGGATGGCCAAATGAGTTGAGCATCCGTCTCCCGTTTGGGTAGATTGTGGGATTCGGACCCACGGATTTGAACCCCAAGTCAATGACTTAAATCAATGACTTAAAAATGTATAGTTTTCGCTTCCTACCCAGGCCCTCTGCATTATTATGATAGATTAGGAACTGGTTGGCTCAGTGTCACGATAATGGGACTGAGTGGGATATCAAATCATGGCACTAGTGGCCTGGTCTCCCAGAGGGGCAGCACTATAAAATCACCATGAACACACTGTTACTACAAGTCAGTACCCGTCTTGATATGACCTTAGATGTTGCCAGGATGTAAAACTCCAGGAACCAACCACCCGTCGTGAATTAGCTGAACTGGTTTGTTTCCTGTTGCAGCTGTGTGAGTTTCGACTACGACAGCTACCCAGGCGTGATCACGTGCTACACCTTCACAACCATTAGCAAACTGCGCGCACTCCAGCTGGTCGACCATTACCAACGACAATCATGTTCCTCTGCTTAACCACGGCTACTACACAAGTCGTTTATGCTAAACAATATAGGATATATACAGACTTAATGAAAGTGGGGTGATATCTCAGTTAAATTGTTACCATTATATATATATATTTTATAAATATATATATATATATATATGTATATATATATATATGCTGTATAGGAATTATACGAGTATAATAACCCGGAATTCTATACTATCCTAACACCCACCCACCAGTAATCGGGTGGTTGAGCCTCGGACTACTCATCTACTGCTCAGGCTTCAACTCCGACGGTGGCGCCACCGCTCGGTTGCTCACTATCCTACTCACTTAACGCCGAGAAATTATATATATATAATGTCCAAGTACAAGCACTTTTACAACGTCACCTCCCTACAAATTAGGATATATATATACTTAATGAAACTGTATTGATATCTCAGTTAAATATATATATATTATATATATGTTCATGTAAAAGCACTTTTACCACGTCGACGCCACCCCCCTATAAAGCAAACAAACAAAACACAAAACAAATTTGTCTTTCTTTGTTTCTTTTCACTATACTTTTCTGTGTCATTTTTCTTTTAATCTTTAAAATTATAACTGGGTGCCTCTTCAGTGTATTTGCCAATTCATTTATAGAATAATATTTCAACAGTGTTGACCATTCAACTATGTCTCGAAAATGTTGGTCAGTTTTTTAATCTTTTTTCTCTTAGTTTTTATTTCCATGTCCTGCCTCTTTTTCTAATTGATACCTTTAAAGTTCAATAGAAAACATTTCATTGGTAATTAATTTGTCAAATGGTCTTTGTAACATTCCGGCTTACTTCTACACTCAATAGACATCAGTCTTGTGCATTAATTAATATTAACTCGGGAAATATCCAAAACCACTTTGGGATGCTAGAGTTATATGCTTGGCTTATTAATATAGTGGTAGAATGATAGGTATCGTGTTCAGTGGGTTCATTGATATGCCTGTAAATTGTTATATTCTTCTAGTTGTTATTCACACATTAGCGTCATATTCACAATATATATTTTATTTGTATTCGTATCCTAAACCTAGGTAAATACGGGTGAATTATCTATCAATATATACTCAATAAATTGATATATTTAATTTACCCGTATATTAACCATTATCACGGAATATACAGATCTGGAACACATCCGACCCCAACAAAATTCTAACAAAAGGTCTGTCAGCAGTTTTCTGTCCTAGAATAATAACCATCTGACAGCTTAAAGAAAATGGCCAACTCTTACCAAAAATATTGGTGAATTTTAAAGAATATTGATAGTTGTAATTAAGGCTCCCTTTTTAACATAGTAAAACATCAATACACCATTGTATGATATAAATATAATGTAAAATGTGAGAAATGTATATCTATCGGCAATAAATAGGAAATGCAGAAACCTGGTTGTTTAAGTTGATATGTCTATTACACTTAAATATCTTCAGTTAAACATTTAGAAATACAATTAAACTGACGTGTAAATTATCATAGGTATTAAAAGAACTGTTATTTTTTCTCAATTTTAATTATAAGATGACTCATTTTTCAAATCACTACTTCCTCTTATTGATCCACAAGCAATCTTAGTCCAAATTCAATTTCATCTGCTTTGTCATTTAGAAGGATTTTCCATAGCACTGTTGAGACAACCTTATTAAAAATATTTGAATGAACAGATTTGAACACTTTTTTTTCTCTTTCTTTATTATATATACAGATGTCTGCTTATTAATTAATACATTTGTCTGAAAATAACAGGATGTCATGCATGGAAGAATGACATAAAAATTGCTTCATGTGAAATATAGATCGTGAATTCCAAATTATCGTCCATTTAAGGGAAATATTCCTTTTAATTTCGGCAGGGCAAAGAAATGGTGCATATGATGTAAATCTCTTCGCGGTTATTCTCTGGCCATCGCACTTGCATCGACCTCCTGTGAAAGGAGAAATAGTCACTGTTAATGGTGTCAATAATGGTAGTGATGCTAGTGCGAGTAATGTCACTGATAATGGTAAAATATCAAAAGTAATTATGAAAATGATGACAGTAATAATATGCAATAAATAACGGTAATCACAATTATTATCCCCATAAAGTTAACATATAAACGAAAAGGCTTGCCCTCAATTTCAAAGTTCTAATGTTATCTAAATGCTTAATATATAAGAATATATTGCCTATAATTTTCTTAATTTAACTCAATTCTAATGCAGGAATTCAATGTCATTCCATCAAGTAATTATCGGTCCAAAGAGGAATTATTTGCTTCTTTTTTTGTGTACATTTCACATCCATTTGTTTGTGAATTATTTCAAAAATATTAACACAAATAGTAATACTTACGTTTGCCATTTGGATAAGACTGCAGAATCCACAGAAGCTTAAGCACATCAAGTCACTACAGCAGGAACCCTGGAGGGAAAAAGAAACATTACATTACAGAATGTTTGAGAAACTCTACCCAGGCTAATAATAATAAATAGATAAATACAAGATAATATTACAAATAATAAATGGGTCACACACTCCATATATATTTCTGCTTTAAAAAACGTATTCGATTCTTCTGAAAAGTTCTTGTTCCATCATTCAGGACCTTCTGGTGTTTTATACAGAACACAGTAAATAATATCGATTGATTGATTGATCGATTGATCGATTGGTGGCTGTTTTACGCCGTGTCGGCAGCATAGGCCATATTCACGGCGAGAACTGGTGTTTTTTTTAATTCAGACAGAGATATATATATGCTGTAGCCAACTCACTTACTCAGCTAAATAACCGACTTTAGTTTTGTTTGTGGCACACATCTCAGGGCCCTCCAACCAGAGCGACCAGAGAGGGTGGCCAAATGAGTTGAGCGTCCGACTCCAGTTTTGGTAGCTCGTGGGAATCGAACCCTGGTTGAGTCAAACCAATGACTTACAAAATTGATACTTGTCGCTTCCTAGCATGGCACTCAGCATTATTAGGATAGAGCAAGGACTGGTTGGCTCAGTGTCAGGATAATGTGACTAAGTGGGATATCAGGTCATGGTGCTGGTGGCCTACTCTCCCAGTGGGGCAGCATTATAAAGTCACCATGAGTGTGCACTGTCACAAGTCGGTACCCATCTGATATGACCTTAGATGTTGCCAGAACGGAAAACTCCAACGACCAACCAATCTAACGAGAGCCTCGTTCTATAGTCTATGAGTAAGATAATTAATTGCACTGGACACTGGATGTAGAGGTGGGTGGCTAAATCCGAAATGTCTTTTACTTTTCTTTTGTCTTTAATTTTATGACTAGGTTTCTGTTATTTGCTTCTGATCTGGATTATTCGGATATTTCGGCATAATTTAATCATGCCGTTAGGCCAACATCGTCTCATACCATTCGGCTAACAATACAGTACTTAACAAGTACATGGATGCTAAGCCGATGTTGGCTGTCTATGCTAGGCAAACTTTTAGGAATATGTTGAGTTAATATTGGGTCAATGTAAGCATGCTATCTGGGATGTGGGAATGGGTATGAGTGAGGTTCCAGTGATGACTGATTTATAATTATCAAATTGAAGTATTTGAGAAGTGGGGTTGCCGTGTTTGCACATGTAGTGGTCTCCTTAGGGGAGGGGGACAAGTTTATAACTATAAGGTCTTGTATGTAATGCCTGCCCAGGCATGCTTTGAATTTGTGATGGTTGTTTACGTCACATAATCTAGGTAGCAGATTATCCCATAATATTCTACCTAAATAAATTGTACACTGTTCTAAATTCAGTAATTCATTAATTGGTCCAAATAGTGGGAGGTTAAGGATGATGTCTCTTGCTACACATGTTACATGTCCTGTGATGGTTGTTTGGTTGTTGGAGTTTTAGATCCTGGCCACATCTAATGTCATATCAGGACAGGTACCGACTTGTGACAGTGTGTACTCATGGCGACTTTATAGTGCTGCCCTACTGGGAGACCATGCCAAAAGCACCATGACCTGATATCCCACTCAGTCACATTATCCAGACACTGAGCCAACCACTCCATGGCCTATCTTAATATTAAAATGACGAGTACCTGGCTAAGAAGCAACAAGTATTTTAAGTCTTTGGTTTGACTGGACCAGGGTTCTAACCCGTGGGCTTGAATCATCCATAATCTACCAAAACGTGAGACGGAATCTCAACTTATTCAGCCATCTCGTCTGGTCTGTCCTGCATTGTCAATCTTTGTCAATTCTATTACTAAGCACAGTAACGGCAATTGCCAATGTTCGAACCCTGGTCGAGTCAAACCAATGACTTAACAATTGATACTTGTTGCTTCCTAGCCTGGCGCTCTGCATTATTAGGATAGGGCAAGGAGCAGTGGAATGAGGAAGACCAAATGTCCACGATTGAAATTTCCCCTACATAAACAACTAATGCACCAAACAAACAAAAACAAAAAATGTGTAAGTTCGGGAGCCGGGTCCACTAATTGCTAACAGACTACCCATAGAGTGGAATAACATTAATAAACTGGAATATCGGACGATATGTGCCATAAACTATGTGGCCTTCTGATTAAATAAACTTCCTATCTGCCAAGATAAAAAATATTTTAACAAATGCTTAAATAAGGTGACTGAGTGGGATATCGGGTCATGGTGCTGGTGGCCAGGTCCCCCTAATCATGGGTCAGCGCAATAAAGTCGCCATGAGTAGACATGGGGCTAGGCCTAGATCTACGCACTGTCACAAGTCGGCACCCCACCTGTTATGACCTTGGACTTCACTAGGACGTAAAACTGCAACAAACAATAAACAAAACAGACTTGGAAATTGTACAATGAATCCACTGAGACATACTCATAGTCATAGATAGTCATCCAGAATCCCTTGGGTTTCAAAACCCCATATTTAGGCGACAACTGCTGGATAGATCTACATCGGCCTCACCAGGGGTTCAAATAAAACTCACGTTGATATTGTGCCGCTGACGGACCTTCCCGCGAACCACGGTCCACTGGAAGAGGTTGACCAGGGGCAGGGAGAAGCAGAGTCCCGCGATGCAGCAGTCTTCTCCCACCTTCTCGGCGACCTGGCCGAACAACACGCATGGGCAGAAGTAGCCGAGGATGCACACGCTGCAATTGCTCATGCACCCGCACAACCCGTTTTTCCACTGTTGCGGTGTTTGTGGCTGAACCGTCGAGACGTGCGTCACGACGGTTGTCGTGTTCTGCTGATACCCGGCGGCCGGCTGGTTGTACGGCTGGGCGTAGTACGGCTGCTGCCCGTAAGGCGGCACGGGCTGGTTGCTCTGGAACGGCTGTCCTGCCGGCTGGATGACCACTGGGCCGTGTACTACTTGTGTCATGGTTGCAGCGAAATTAACTGAATGCCAAGAAGCACCACGGTTGCACTCCTTTTAATGCCACGTCCAAAGGCACGCAGCCTACCTTGGCTGGGTGCCGCTAGGCGCAAGATGGGGTTCCCCAATAGGTACCGTATTGCCTCGATTAGTAGTGCATCTATGAATAACCGAGGCAAATTAACAATAATCACCACTCTTTGAATAATAACCCCCCCAACTACAATTGGTCGATGTCTCAGCTAAAAAGAAATACATCTCTATTACATTTATTTTATTAGACTATATTTGGATTTTTTTGTATGACTGCAAATGAATGAATTAATACAATTTCAATGTAAATTTAATAAATATTATTTATATTCTTTCACTTCGACAAGTCGGGACACAAGGTAGTGGATAAGCGATCTTTGGGTGGTACCTCCTAATGTCACCCTGTTTATTAAAGTCAAAGTTTTGGGTGAGTGAATGCAGATAGGGAGGATCAGTGTGCATAACAGCATGTGAGCTGTGTTTGCCATGTTGAGAACAAGTGATATATGGTGTCCCGGCTGCTCCAGCCTATAACTGATAGGACATATAGACATAGTAAAACACAGAAGGGGGAAAAACAATGCAGACAAGTAGGACAATACATAATAAGTTATGTTAGCGAGTTGTAAAAGTAATAATAATAAACATAGGTACCCCAGCACATTCAGCATGCAGAATATAAGATAAGATATTTATTTATTTCTACATAATCATTGTATGTATACAAGCTGATATTTATATCAGTAATGAAGGTAGTAGCCCAGTGATGCAACTGTGGGAGGAATTACACTGCAGCCTAAAGGGGCTGTCACATTAGGTTTTTTTGCGGGAGCGTATGGCGGCGTAAGCGCGTTACGTCACATACGTCGGTATACGCCACCATACGCTACGCATACACCGTCATACGCCGTCATATGCCATCATATGCCGTCATACGCCGATCCTCCAACAAGCCTGTTTCCTTGCTCAAAATTGTCAGCGTATGGCAGCGTATGGATCATACGCTGCTCATACGCTAGGCGTACGTTATACATACGCCAGCATAGGT
Organism: Branchipolynoe longqiensis; assembly: GCA_030323885.1. Lineage (NCBI taxonomy): Eukaryota > Metazoa > Annelida > Polychaeta > Phyllodocida > Polynoidae > Branchipolynoe > Branchipolynoe longqiensis. Next base: position 75,536,525 of record CM059196.1, read on the forward strand.
TACGCATAGGTTAGGGGTACATCGGCATAGGTTGGGCGTACGCTGGATTGACACCCGCCGGGTGTCTCTTGCGTACCCCCAACATTCTGTAAAAGTGGTGTCACACTACGGCGTATGGCGTTAGCGTATGGATTTTCGACCCATACGCTGTCATATGCCGTCATACGCTTCGCATACGCTACGCATACGCCGGCATATGCCCTCATATGCCCTCATACGTGCATCCGTCCAAATTTTTGTTGAGCACGCTCAAAAATTGTCGGCGTATGGCGGCGTATGGCTCATACGCTGCTCATACGCTCGACATACGCTCGACGTATGCTATGCATACGCTGACATAGGTTATGCATAGGTTGGGCATATGCTGGACTTGTCAATCACAACCGTCAAACCTCATCACAGTACGCTGCGCATAGGTCGGGATACGCTTTGAATACGCCGCCATAGGCTAGGGGTAGGTTAGGCATAGGTTAAGCATATGCTGGGCATACGCGTCAGATGCCGCTGGGACCTAGTGCGTAGCGTATGACGGCGTATGATGGCGTATGACGGTGTATGGGTCGAAAACCGCATACGCCGGCATACGCTAACGCCATACGCCGTAATGTGACAGGGCCTTAAACAATATCCGCATAACGCGCTATACTTCAGATATCAACAAGCAAACTGTTGAATATTTCCTGGTGCCTAAAGACGAACTTTGAAACAAATACATTATGAGGGCCAATTCTGGTAAATACGGTAGTGTGACCAACCCGGCTGCAACACCTCTGTTGAAGGTAAGCTAAGAAACACGTCTGGACAACTGGAATCAGCTGGACAGCCGTTAAAGCCATTCGCAGTTACATGGCGGAAGGGAGGGGGCAACTTGGATTAAAGCGTTGACCCTCCACCCCCCCCCCCCCATACACCCATACACCCACACATCCACACCACAAACAAGCACACACAGTATTAGTCCCAACCACTAATACCCACCCAGATACCCACTCTGACCTGCATGCCCAAACTAGTCCTCTGGTTTATTTACTTTTTCAAAATGATGTATTCCCCTCGCTTGATATTTTTTGCCCAAAGATATTCTAACCTTCCTCAAGTGACTAAGTAATGTGGATAATAGAGAGAGGGAAATTGTTTGGATTTTTAATATTTTAATTTAGATAACAGGTTGAACTCGGTTGCAAATTAATAGACTTATATCCTTCATTTTAACTTTATAAACACTAGTCAACCTTGATAATTAACTCCACCTTCTTATATGTTCAACCACTATTACAGAAATATCACTTTGTTTACTGTTGTATATTGAACATGCAAATTTTATTTATCATTCATTCGTGTGCAGTTTGTAGAGTATGTACACAACATTTTTCATAGAACTGGGCTATAAATAAATGCACATACATTCTACATATGTCAGGAGCTTAGCTTCCAAATACGCAGGTACACACCACCTGAGATTACAAATATTAAACAAATTAAAATATTTGTTTTATAGAGTTTTATTCCATAACATTTTATTCCAATATAGTGCTTTATTCGATCAACGACAAAGTATGCGTTCCACCTGAAAATCCCAAGTTATGCCGCGATATATATATATATATATATATATATATATACATATATATATACATATATATATATATATATGTATATATATATATATGTGTGTCCGATTACGGTTATATATGTACGGACAGCTTCTGAAATAAAATTGGTGTGTGTTCTTGATGATGGTAAAGGTTGCGGAGAGCGAGGTGGTGTGTGGGGGGGGGGGGGTTAATATAATATGATTCCAAAATAGTAAATTCAACTTGCCCTGCTATAACAATTTCAGTGACCCTGATCGCTTTGGAGCGTATGGCTGTGATGGGTTCGTGTCCACAGGGCAACATTAATAACAAATAGGCATTGGCACTGGGATTAATTGATTTATTGATGGTGATGTAATGCCATTTCAGCAGCAAAGGCCATAGTCACAGCGAAAGAGTAATAATATATTGGTGAGTGCTCCGAAAAATGGATAATAGAGGTGATAATGTTATTATCCTAACGATAGAGATGATGTTGTTACCATAACCATATAGTTATAAGAGAGAGAATACCGACTTCCTACTTTTCCTCGATTGTCACCCAGTTTGCTCCTGATTTTTTGCAGCGCCCCCACCGGAATAAAAGGATATTATGTCTTTGTCACTGATATGCACACTCCAGCTCAATATAATACTCCTATGGCATTAATAGATGTGGAAAACGTGAATAAACAGTAAAACATAATACGAAACATGAATAAATAAGAAAAACTGACCAGTAATGTGTGATCTTTGATTGGATATCTGAGGGGCAATATGAACAATGATGCCAGGTGATACATATATCAACTGTAGACATAATTATATACTTATATATATATATATTATATCAATGTATGGCGCCAGTGTGGCCAATACTGTACTACGCAGGGTCAGTTAGATAGGATATTGTGAATATAGGGAACTGAAGATAGATAGTGTCCTTGTTTATAAATTCCCATAATAGATTATAGAGCACATGCATGGAGTACTTTATTATACGAGTGTAGATAGTCGGAGAATTAATTGCTCACATTGTACCATGATTGTTTTGCGCGCGGAAAAAAAGCTGACAGTGGCGACGTCTATAATGATCAAGTTCGATTCAGTCTGCCCAGTGACGCCACCTCTCGTGTACTCCGTGAACCCTGAGCTCTCGCGCTTAAGATGTGATGTCACTTCCTGTAATCACTCTGCCTCTTCTTGCCACTTCCCGTCTAGACGCCGTTCCGAGTGTTCGCACCTCAACCAGAGAGCGTGTATATAAACAGATGAGAGGGACAACTCCCATACTAGAGCATGTAACAGCTGCCGACTGTGGCGCTCCAAGTGGTGGTTGTTGAACAGCTTAAGCATATGGGCAAACCTCAAGGCATTTTCAATGGCAGTGAGCAATCTTCATACAGAAAACATTCAATATCTCTAAACCTACAACACCTAGAAACAAACTGATTGGAATACACATAGAAAACATGTTTACCAACGAGATTATATTAAATTGATATGGTTAGGCTTCTGGATTTCTATTAATTTTGAATAAAACTGACGTTTTTCACTACGCGTATGGCAAACTCAAGGCATTGTCAATGGCCTTGAGCAGTCTTCGTACAGAAAAAGTGAAATATCTCTAAAACTACATTACATAGAAACAAACTGTTTGGAACACATATAGAAAACATGTTTACCAAAAGGATTATATTAAATTGATAAGGTTAGGCTTCTGGATTTCTATTAATTTTGAATAAAAAACAAATGTTTTGCATTGAGCGTACCGGCAAACTCAAGGCTTGTTCAACACTAACCGCCAGGAACGCCACTGTAACCTGTGTTACCGTTTTTCGCGGGAGTTGTCCCTCTCATCTGTTTATATACACGCTCTCTGCCTCAACCTTCCAGCCCTTACCACCCTTCGTTCAAAAATACTTGATTAATAGGGTTGAGCGCCTGGGTTCTATCCCCGGACTTGAACCCTTCGCCTATTGTCTTGTTAACCTGTCCGTACTGTGAATAAAGACCCATTTCATAAAATCATAGCAGCCCTTTGCTTGCGTTGTGAATTATCTGATACCACCCCGGATTATTTGGGGAGATGCATGCTATATTGTGTGTGGTGGTGGTGGTGGTGGTGGTGGTGGTGGTGGAGGTATAGGGACCTATTATTTACTGTGGCCAAATATGCATAGAGAGTGAGCGTTTTTTTCGTAAATAAGTTTGAGAACTGTTAGATTTGCCCAAACCTTTGCATATATGACTGCTTAAACTATTAATAACGATGCCAGGATAGTTCAGATGTAACTGGTAAACCAGAAAATAAAAACTCTGGGCCTAAAATGATTAGACTACTAAATTCACAAAGATATGCTTTTGACTGATAATAGGGGATTTGCTGCATTCACAAATCTCAACAGTGTTCAATGTCTATAAACAATACTTATATTAGCATTTCTGTCTAAAGCATATCATAACAAATCTGAATATAGAACAAGTTTAATTTGGGGTAGCGCTCACATGAATACATTGAAAAACAAGTCATTAGATTTTGTCATTGTACACTTTCATATTGTAGAACAAAATCTCTCTGTTCCGGTGTGGCGGTTTCAGCGCCCGGTCAGTTTCAGCGCCCTGCCATGGTCAAAACACCCGAGGCCTCGCCGGCTACAAGCTCAGCTGGTCCCCGGCAGTGTTAGGGACCGATTAGGCCGAAATCTATTGAATGCGATCATATTTAACAGAATTACATACTCAAATAATGAAATTGAATTAAATTAACCCTAAATTCCAAGCGATATTAACGTAGCAGCTATTTTATTGTCGAATCGACGAGTGTAAACTAAACAAATAGCAGTGCTCGCCGCAACGTGCGAAAGTCCGCGCATGCGCAGAAGCCACGACAGGCCGCTGAAACTGGACCGGGCCCTGAAACCGCCACACCGGTGGGGGCGCTGTGAAAATCACAAGACTACTCTAGCCCTACAAGCCAGTAACCGACAGAGTCGGACTTCCCTAGCTTGGTTCCCGCCAGTCTCCATGACTTCATGCTTGGCCACCGCAGGGTATGCGACTTTTGTGCCGTCTTTTGGGGTGGTGATGCGGATTCCGAGGGACACCAGTTTGCCAGGGACACTTCCATTCAAATGCATTGTTAACGGCCGTGAGCAAATCTTCATACAGAAGAAGTCAAATATCTCCCAAATTACACCATCTAGAACTAAATCGCTTGGTACACATATAGAAAACATCTTTATCATAAAGACTATATTAAATTTATACGGTTAGGGTTCTTCAATTCTATGCGCGTTTCGAGAGTAATAAAGAACACAGTAGTGCTAAGTGCTTAAGCACGGTAACACAACTCAGGTTTCACATCTTCCGCATAGTGTATGCGCGTTTCGAGAGTAATAAAGAACACAGTAGTGCTAAGTGCTTAAGCACGGTAACACAAGTCAGTTTTCACATCTTCGGTATAGTGTATGCGCGTGTCGAGAGTAATAAAGAACACAGTAGTGACAAGTGGTTAATCACGGTAACAGAAGTCAGCTTTCACATTTTCCGCAGAGTGTATGCACGTTTCGAGAGTAATAAAGAACACAATAGTTATAAGTGGTTAATCACGGTAACACAATAGAGCTTTCATAATTTCCGCAGAGTGTAAGCACGTTTCGATAGTAATATTGAACACAGTAGTGCTAAGTGCTGTAGCACGGTATCACAAGTCAGCTTTCACATTTCCCGCAGAGTGTATGCGCATTTCGTGAGTAATAAAGAACACGGTTACACACTGTGCATATATTTATAATGTAGTCGATGTACATATAAAGCACCCGTAAAGTATGTTGCAATGAAAAAATATTGCAGACATCTTATAGACAAATTCGTAAAATGAAATTATATTTACAGGCGGCCCCTCCGCTGGCAGTGGCGCCGACAGTCAGGAGGTGACTTCCACCCCTCTCACGGCCCGGGAAAGGCGGGCGCGCCGACGTGGCAGCTGCCGTGGCAGGACACAGGGAAACGTCTCAGTCGACAAAGAGGAGCAGGCAGCCTTGCTTGCTATGTTGAAAACTGGGGCCACGAAAAATGCCGCTAAGACTGCGCTGCTCGAAGCCCAGCTTGGGGCGCAGACGGCCCAGGCGGGAATACTCAAAGAGCAACAACGCGCCCTGTGGGCAAAGACAATGCTGCTCAAAGCGAAATATAGACGGGAACTGTTGGAAATAGCAAAGTTGGAGAGGGAGGTCGGGCCGTTGCAATACGCATAATACCATATATCAACAACGTACAATAAAACAGACTCCCTCACAAAATCACTGTTTTCTCTATTTTCTTTCCACCTGTTTCCACCTGTTTGCGCTGCATGCCACATTTAGAAGAAGTTGTTTACCATTCGCTGGCGAGCAGCTTTGCCTACCTGCGAACGGACGCGCTCAGATTGTCGATAGTTTATCGGGCGGTCGGCTTCGATAGCTCTGTCCCCGTGTGCCTCATCTTCATTATCCGACTCAGAATCGGAAGGGTCATCCAGGTTAAGCTGGCGGGCTTTGTTGTGTAGAATTATACACACCTTGATGACGTTGCACGCTTTCACCGGTTCCAATCGAAGCCTACGCATACAGTGCCAGCGTCTTTTCAGTACTCCTATTGAGCGTTCAACAAGAGACCTAGCTGCCTTGTGATGATTATTGTAGGCTTGCTGCTGTGGTGAGTTAGGATGGAGAAAAGGCGTGAAGAGCCAATCGCGCAGCATGTAACCACTATCACCAAGCAGGATGCCGTTCACCGGTTTATGGTCGCTCTCGAATGCCTCGTAAAGGTAGGATTCCCGTAGAATGCGTGCATCGTGGACGCTGGCAGGCCACTATACGATACAATCGATGAAGCATAGGTCCGCATCACAAATCACCTGACAGAAAAAGGGAAAATATCCATGAAACAAAATAAAGAGAGTGAATGTTATGATTGGAAGAATGTGTGTAATGCGATTGTTTCTATATGGATGTGATTTGACAGCATAGAAGAGAGACGTGCAATAAATGAAGGTCTGTAGTGAAAGGACATTAAGGCTAGTAATGCCACAGCCTCACTAGGCATTCGTAGCATGTAGGGCAATGAGTTAAAACACAATGACAATTATCAGCTGATGGTGAGTGGGCTTAAATGTACTGGAACTGACAATGCTAGTATTGAGTATAGGAAAACTATATGTATAGTCAAATTTACCTGGACATTGAGTGAGTGATAATTTTTGCGGTTAACAAATTCGTGTTCGTACTCCGAGGGGGCCTGTATGCGGATCTGCGTGCCGTCGATGCATCCGAACACATTTGGGAAGCCATGTGTGTTGAAGATTTTTATCTTCGAGCGGTCAGCTGCCTCCTGCGTGGGAAGCGTGACACTTTGGGGTAGTAGACGGAGTAGTGCTTCCATTACGCGTGGAATAGTGCGCGATATGGTTGATTGATCGACGCCTATCAATTCCCCAAACACATCCTGGAAGCTGGAACTCGCGTAGAAGCGCAGGGCGATCATAACCTATTAGAAATGTGGAAAATAGTAGTTCCAGTAAGTTGATAAGAAAAAAACAATGAGCGGTACGTAAGATGTTCTTTGGAAAGTACGATGTTCCTAGAGTGTAAGTGTAATGCGCAAATAGTCAAGATCATTTGCTATCTACGCCATATTTCTCGGTGTGTGCGCAAACGTCGATAGGCGGTATTAGCTAGTACACCTTAATGTAAAAAAGTGTTTCACATAAGATTTTAGTGACTTATATCAGCACACATTTATTATATCAACACAAATTAATGATCAATGTCATAGGTGGAAAAGGCCATAACTTACTTACTAGTCAAACTATTCCAATACTATTGGTGTCATGTCAAATGCCGTGGCAACCTCTTTCCAGTGCCAACCTCTTTCCAGTGCTGCATTTTGATTTTTTATGGATGGGGTTTGCCAATTATTTGTGCACCGGTGTCTACGTAAGTCTGTCTGAGCCTACGACGTAGCGCATGGATCAAGTGATCGTTACTGTACATGTCACATACAACAAGCAATGCCCATTCCAAGATCCTGTGTCACATAGTGTGGTCATCAATGAGGCATATCGACAATAGCAAACCAAACACAAGTGACATATAACAAATGACTTATAAAAATGTAACCAACGTAAACATGCATCTCTGCCTACCTGCAAGAGTGGTGGAACAGCTCCAAATCGGTTTGACAGCTCTATATGCTCTGAAACTGAGTCGGTTAGGGCCAATATGTCGTGGCGACGGAATCTGAATTTTTTGAATAGCTCTACATCGTCAAACTTTTCGAAGGGATGCGTCCGATCACGCATAATGCGCTCTCTTTGCAAATTACGCCTCACAACGTACCGCCGATATATAAACAAGTCCATCCTAACACCGGCGTAAACCTGCTATGAAACGGGTTTAGCGTAAACGCGTGGTGTTTGCGTAACACCGCCTCCTGCATACGGAATTTTTCCCGCTAAACTGGAAATCCTCCCGCTAAACGGGAAATCCTGCGCTAAACGCGTTTTAGATCCGTAACACCGACACCTGCATACGGGCCCAGGGGTCTCCACAGTGAGAAGTGCTGTCCCCTAGTGATTTGACGCAACACTAGTTCTAGTACTTATGATATTGCCACCTTGTGATTCAGATTAGTCTAATCACTAATCAAATATCGATGTGATGATGCTTTTCCGTTAGATTCGTAGCTTGCTACCTGCCTACTACAAACGAGGTGGGTTAAATCCAATATATACCCTCACTCATACCCCAGTCACATGAGGCATGCGTTCGCTTATGATCGATTTGCGACATCAAAACGTCCTCATTGCGCCTTCCTTAAGTGCTGGCGCCGCGAGGAAGCCAACCTCCCAGCGTCCATTTTGGAAATTTTGGACGCAAGGAGCACCTGCAACCTCCTTGTGCCCTGTTCCGGTGGCGCCATTCAAAACTGGTGGCGACCTGGCCCCGACCTGGCACTGATCTGGCCCTGGCCCCAACCCGGCATCGCCCCAGCGCCGACCGCGTATTTGAATCAATGTATCGAGTGGCACACTGGGAGGTTGGCGTCCTTTTGGCCGTAAGGAGGTTGGCGGCGAACGCTGGCTCTCGTGTGACTGGGGCATTATGGCCCTGTCACACTACGATGTAACGACGTCGACGTAGGGAGAACGTGAAGAACGTTGAACTTCTTGGCGTAGTATGCAAATTTGGGCACAAGTTGAACGTGGATGCAGCGTAGTGGACGAGAGCGTAACGTCGGTAAAGCGTAGTGATACCATCATTCAACGAGAGAGGTCAACGTAATGACGCTCACGGAACGTTATGAACGTTATTCCATCGCCAGAAGAACATTACGTGATGTTAGCTATGTCATGAGATGTTGAGCGTACGTTGAATGCACGTTCTCCTGACGTTCTCCTGACGTTCTCCTGACGTTCTCCTGACGTTCTCCTGACGTTCTCCTGACGTTCTCCTGACGTTCTCCTGACGTTCCCATTACGCCCCGTGGGCATTTGCACTCGGTTTAATGGGGGTCAACGTAGTGGAACGTAGTTGAACGTAGTGAGGAGCGTTGGAATAATGTCCGTTTAACGTCATTGACGTTCGCTGAATGTGAACAGAACGTACGGTGAACGTAAACCCTTACGTTCATCCTACGTCGAAACTTTTGAACATGTCCAAAACCTCGACGTAACTCGATGTAACACGACGTAATGTGACGTAGCTCGACGTCACTCTAACGTCATTATGACGTCATCATAACGTAATCCAACGTCCATCAACGTAATGACGAAATATCACCACGTTAGGCTCACGTTCGCTCATTACGTTGTAGTGTGACAGGGGTATTACAAAGGCGTGTGTAGCGGTGGCGGGAATGGCGCACGGCGGGAGCGGCGCACTGCAAGCACCAGCGGAGACTGGATCCATCCCATAATAGTGGGACGGCGCATTGGTCGTAATGCGAAGCATTGCGTTTGATGCGAGGAGAGGAAGAGACCCTCCCCCGCCCCGCGCTGTCGCGCTGCCTTCTCACCTCAGCAGACGGCGCGGCGTGCCGCCACCTCCCCCGCCCCCCGTGTCGCACAGCACTCGCGCCTCACCCGACGCCCGCTGCTCGCCACCTCTCGCCCTCCCCCGGGCCGGCAGCATTCACACCTCACCCGCTGTCGCCCGTCCCCCTTCCCTTATAAGGTCGCCCGCCGGCCTCCCTCAGGCACTCGCCCTCCTGCCGTCTCCCAGCTCTCTGCCTTTTCCACCTTGGGGATTTCTTCACCTCGGACCGCTGCATCCCCTCGGATCGCTCCAGGATGCCCAGACACGGAAAGGGCACGGGCACGGGCCGCCAGAGCTCCCGGGCGACCGCGCTGGCCAGGCCGGGACCCTCCTCGGGTGCGCCGGGAGGCTCCTCGCCCTCCTCGGCCCCGGCGTCTCCCTCGGACCCCGCCTCGGGCACCGGGACAGCGGCGATTCTCGCGGCTCTCCTCCACCTTGAGGCCTCCTATCGCCTTGCCCGCCTGGACGCCCGAGGACCCCCGGGGAGACCCTCGCCTGCGCCGAGGCGACAAGCCGCCTGCACCACGCTGACCGCCCCAGCACCTCGGGCGACTCTGCCAGGGGCAGTGCACCCCCAGCACGAGCGCGGCAGCCCTCTCACCGCCGCGCCCGAGGGGACGCCACCGCCCACCCCGAGGCGGACGGCGTACGGCACACCGCCCATCCCAGCACCTCGGGCACACGCCCCCGCGGGGGCGCGCCCTCCCCCGCCGCCTCAAGCACCGCGCGGCAGCCGTCTCACCGCCGCGCCCGAGGGGACGCCACCGCCCGCCCCAAGGCGGCGGACGGCGTACGACACACCGCCCACCCCAGCGCCTCGGGCACACGCCCCCGCGGGGGCGCGCCCTCCCCCGCCGCATCAAGCACCGCGGAAGGGACACCGGACGACCGCCGCGGCCACCCCGGCCCCCTCCTCGGGCACGCCGGGAGGCGCCTCGCCCAGCTCGGCCCCGGGTCCCTCCCCGGCGCCGCGGGACCAGCCCTCGGGCGCCGAGGCTGCCCTCCGACACATCATGGCCCGTCGGCTTCGGACGACGTACAGCCCACCGCCCATCACATCACCTCGGGCACACGTCACCGGGGGAGCGCACCCCCCCCCCCCCCCCCCGCCACCTCAAGCACCGCCCCGAGGGGCACAGACCCCAGCCGCCTCGGCGGATTTTTGATCCGCCGCCCCCCCCCCCCCCACCGGCCGGCCCGGGGGGCCGTCTCCGGCGCCTCACCACCACCTCGAAGCCGACAACCTCCTCACCACTACCGACAACCCCCCAGAGATCACCGATCGAAGCGACGCCCAGCCAGAGCCGGGGATCATCACCCCGCACCTCACGCCTCAGACCACAGCCCAGCCCAGCCTCACGAGGAACCCTCAGACCACAGCCCAGCCCAGCCTCACGAGGAACCCTCAGACCACAGCCCACCACAGCCATCACCTAGGTCTGCCTGCCTGCCATCACCTAGGTCTGCCTGCCTGCCTGCCTGCCTGCCATCACCTAGGTCTGCCTGCCTGCCATCACCTAGGTCTGCCTGCCTGCCTGCCATCACCTAGGTCTGCCTGCCTGCCTGCCATCACCTAGGTCTGCCTGCCTGCCATCACCTAGGTCTGCCTGCCTGCCATCACCTAGGCCTGCCTGCCTGCCATCACCTAGGTCTGCCTGCCATCACCTAGGCCTGCCTGCCTGCCTGCACCTAGGTCTGCCTGCCTGCCTGCCATCACCTAGGTCTGCCTGCCTGCCTGCCATCACCTAGGTCTGCCTGCCTGCCTGCCTGCCTGCCATCACCTAGGTCTGCCTGCCTGCCTGCCTGCCTGCCATCACCTAGGTCTGCCTGCGTGCCTGCACCTAGGTCTGCCTGCCTGCCTGCCATCACCTAGGTCTGCCTGCCTGCCATCACCTAGGTCTGCCTGCCTGCCTGCCATCACCTAGGTCTGCCTGCCTGCCTGCCATCACCTAGGTCTGCCTGCCTGCCTGCCATCACCTAGGAGCCAAGGAGCGGGCCTCCTCCTTTTTGGCCGCCCGCTCCCTGTCGCTCCCACCCCACATCCTCCGCCTCCCTCCCTCGGGCGCGCCGCGAGCCCTCTCCGCCTTTTTTGGTGGAGGGCTCCTCGGCACCCCCTCACAGAACACCTACAGACTTTTTTACTCTGCCTGAACTTTCTTACTTTTATTCATCATGTACATTTCCTCACTGCTCCTCCTGAGCCCTCCTCCTGTATTGCTCCTCATGAGCCTCTTTACTTTCTTCCATTTATTGCTTATTTACTTACACTGTTGCTCCTTATGAGCTTTTTTCCTCTGTATACTCTGTCTGTCTGAGGCGTAAATAAACGCCTTATTTCCACCCCCGCCTTGCCTTCTTCCTTTTCGCGCATCGGTCGTAATGCGAAGCATTGCGTTTGATGCGAGGAGAGGAAGAGACCCTCCCCCGCCCCGCGCTGTCACGCTGCCTTCTCACCTCGGCAGACGGCGCGGCGCGCCGCCACCTCCCCCGCCCCCCATGTCGCGCAGCACTCGCGCCTCACCCAACGCCCGCTGCTCGCCACCTCTCGCCCTCCCCCGGGCCGGCAGCATTCACACCTCAACCGCTGTCGCCCGTCCCCCTTCCCTTATAAGGTCGCCCACCGGCCTCCCTCAGGCACTCGCCCTCCTGCCGTCTCCCAGCTCTCTGCCTTTTCCACCACCCACCCACCCTACACTCCTTATACACTCTTCTCTTCCAGCGGTGGAGGGCTCCTCGGCACCCCCTCACAGAACACCTACGGAGGGGGTGCCGAGGAGCCCTCCACCAAAAAAGGCGGAGAGGCATTAGCCATGCACAATGTTGGGGGGCCTGTGTGGTTCCTCTTCTCTGGCCTGTGTTAAAATCCAATATTATAATAGGTTGGTTGGTTGTTGGAGTTTTCTGTCCTGGCAACATCTAAGGTCATATTAGGATGACAAATATCTAATATATTATGTATATATATATATATATATATATATAAATATATATATTTATAGATATATATATATATACATATATATATATATATACATATATATATATATATATATATATATATATATATATATATATATACACGAGGTGTATTAATTATATTGATTGATTGGTGGTTGCTTTACACCGTGTCGGCAGCATATAGTCAGGTCAATATACCACATAACCCTAAAATAATTGCAAGAGTTGGACAATTTTGGCGCATGATAAAGTCTCCAGAAATGACGTAGAAAAACTAGATGGCTGCCAGCAGAAAAACGTAACAAATTTGACCGATAACTATCGCAGTTTCTACAGTTTATTTTGGGGTGGACGTGGAGGTGGTCGGGGTGGCGGCGGATTTGGTGGTGGGCGAGGAGGTGGTCGTGGAGGTGGACGTGGCGGATTTGGTGGCGTGTGTAGCGGCGGCGGGAATGGCGCACGGCGGGAGCGGCGCACTGCAAGCACCAGCGGAGACTGGATCCATCCCATAATAGTGGGACGGCGCATTATCATTGGCACAAGCCGTGACATTCAGGTGGTGCTGTGGGCGGGGCGGTGCAGCAGCGAGCGGGGCCTCACAGCAGTTGCTGCCGTGAACTAGAACCACAGGGAGGAGCCGTCGACGGGGCTACTACTGCTGCTGCTTGCTTGCTTGCTTGCTTGTTTGTTTGTTTGCTTAGCACAAGGTGTCTGAGAGACGAGAAGGATTTCATTGTCTGCTCCATTAATACGGTCTCATCACACCAGACAGCGAATCATATAGGTTTCTCTAGTAGAAAAAGGTAAGCCGTCGGCATTGTTGATCTATCCAGAGCGTACACGGTCCTGTGACTGCATAATGTAACCTGAATCGGACAGGCCTAACCTATTCCACTCCAACCAGCACTCAGCAGTGCACATCAAATGGACCGAGCCCCACTGACACTGACACTAGTGACAGAGTTGCCTGCCGTCCCCAGATGGTCCCATTGAGTGAGTTGCACGGGTAGGCCTAGCAGGCCTAATAATGATGGGTGCTGCTTTGGCTACAGAGCCATGGTGCATCTCACTTGAAGGCATCGGACTTTAGTTGACGGCATCTGCATGCACTGAGAGCCCAGTCATTGGGAAGTGTGCAATTATCAGACACCGGCAATGGAGGATGGGTTGTCATGGCAGGTTGCATACAGCCCGAGGCCAGGACCACCGGCCCACTAGCAGAGCAGGCCTGGACTGGAGGGAGATATGGGGTGATCAGACGTAGATTTAAACAGGTGGGTAGGCCTGTGACGAGTGTGCATGGTGTGAGTGCTGCTTTGTGGATCTGCGATATTAGCAATGCAACCTGCCAGGAAATCAATGTAAGTTAGACACAATTCATTATATGATGAGCCTACAGTGCCTGGTATGCTCCAACCCACCCCTGTTCCAACCCCCAACCTGCTTCCCCATTCCCGGGCACGCAGCTACACTGGTCCTCCACTCCTGTGGTTCGATCTTTGAAGAATTATGCATGACGAAGCTGAGCAGCTGCCGAGGACCATTGTTTACTTATAAATGGCAAATTGAGTTCTCCTCTGTCAATCTCTTATCTCAACTATGCTTTTTTATTTAACGAGCACGAGCAGCTGCTGATCTAGGAAGGCCATGTAGTTCGATTTCTTTTCTTCCTGGTTTGCCTCTGGGTTATTTAAATTAAGAAAGGGTAAACACAATCAGTCGACATAGTTATCAAAATCCATTTTCTGAAACATGCAAAAACATGATACAATTCCGCTTAGGAAGTAATGGCATAACCTAGAATTGCCTAATTCCACCACATCGCTCGAATAGCAAGTAGTCTCCTTCAAATATCACCCCTTCCGCCCCCATACGTCCACGCCTAAAATAGAGAGGGTGTGAGAGGGAGGGAAGGAGGGGGAGAGAGAAATAACATCCGCCTCTCTTTCTAAATACCAGCTGTCTCCCATGGGAAACAAAACAAAAATATACAACGATAATATTAATATCCCTTGGATACAGCTATCCGTAAGGTAAAGCAGTAACACTTTCAGTTTTTTCTCATTAACTTAATGGTTTTTATCCGTGAATGCAGCTATTTAAAACCGCAGTGCCGTTACCAACAACAACTTGACTTAATATTAACAAGTATCATGACTGAATAAGACCATTGATAATTTATGCGTCTTGAAGGAATGGATTCTTAGGGCGATATTTAGGACCCAGAGGTCTCTGGTCAACCTGTTTGTAGCTTGTGTCATTCAGTACTAATGACCTTCCACAGCTGTTAGAATGTTGTAGGCCAGGGAATAATTAGACGTACAGACTTGGATAAGCTTTCTCTATCAAATAGAACTAAAATATTTGTAGAATCATGGGTTACCAATTGTAGAAAAGGGCTACAAACAAGAGGTTCACTGGAATAGTTTCCCAGGGAAATTAGTGCAAACCCTACTATTCCTAAGATAGTATGCCTATGTAATTCCAGAGTTCTGTTCCATGTCTGTCAGAGAAGTACTAATAATAGTCATGGGGTACTCAGTCTAATGGTGCTGGACAGACCAGCCCCTACCTAGTTGGTTGGAACTTAAAGTTGCATAGTCCGATGGTTTTGAGTTTCTATAATTTTTCTGAGATAAATATATTAGATCGATCACTAGTATCTACTTTACATTAGTTTAAAGTTACTTTTATTTTAAATGGTAAACTTTTGAGATATTTGAAGTGCAAACATGGAAAATTAGTTTTGGCAAGCTTGCCAAAACTCTGACACCACTGACCTCTACAGTAACATGTTCTATTAAATTGACTCAGTATTCCCTTCTATGCAGAAAGAAATGTTCAATAAGTGCAACAGTATCTAAGTTAGATATGTAAAAATCAAATCTAGATAATTGTTTGGTTTTGAAAATTCCATATTTCATCGGACTATGCAACTTTAAATAGTCCATTCTAAGGTACAATGCAGTTGATCTTTCTTGAATGTGAATATTTTAACCAAATACATATTTAAGGAATCCATGGTAAAATCAGCTGTAATGTAACTGAGTGGCATCACAATCATGGTAACAGCGGCCCGGTCTCCTAAGGGGATTGTACTACAAAGGTTCTATGAGTGACCACTGTCACAAGTCGGTACCCATCCTGATATAACCTTAGATAGTGTTAAGATGTAAATCTTAACAAACAGACCGAGTACCGACTAATGCCATCAATTTAAGCTGAATATGTAGAATCAAATTCAAATAAAAAATGTGATGCTGTCATCGGACAGCCTTAACGTTCATAAGCATATTCAGCGCTGTATGGAGCGGGACAACCAGCCATGTTTTAACTCGTTTGAGCCCGTTTGAACTTGCCGGAAATAGACTTTCCTCTTCTCGTGTTCACGAGAACTCAGTGAGGTAGATTAGTTATCCACATTATTGATAGATTATAGAACAGAAATACTTGACAATAAACATTAACTTTTTTATAACTATAAAATGGTATTTATTTCAATTGTGTTGTGTAATTCTTGAACTTGCCGGAAATGGATTTTCCTCTTCTCGTTTTCGTGAGAACTCAGTATCAGCCAATCAGAGCCGTTCTTTTTTATTGCAAATGGCCACCTCCATGGGGGCCGCCATTTGCAATCGAAAAGAACAGCTCTGATTGGCTCAATTTATGGAAAGGTCCCATCCACTACGTCCATTATTTATTTTAGTACTTTCTTGTTCAGACATAGTTACACATATATGTATCTTTTGCACAGATTAAAGTGCTTGAAGTATATTTTAAATTTATCTACATCGACTTCTGTTTAAATCACACAATATCAGGACTTAAAAAATGGGAAACTATTCCTGCAAGGGTATGCTCAATATGGGACAGTGGTCACCCGATTTTCCTCCTTTCCTCACTGTGGACCCTTCTCTTAAGGTTAGCACAAGTGTCGTGTGGCTGTGAAAATGGCCGACGAATCCACAGATGTTATCACATTGGTTTGGATTCCAGTCCAGAGAAAGATAGCCAAGCTGCGGACGTAACCGATCTGCGGAACAAGGGTGGGTGAGCAAGGGATGTTTGTTTGTTTGTTTGTTTGTTGTTGTTTTACGTCCTAGCAACATCTAAGGTCATATCAGGACGGGGTGAGCAAGGGAGGGTGGGCGGAATGGGGGGGGGGCGGAGACGGGGAATACATCGATGGGTGAGAAGAGCAAGCAGTGTGCACTATGCTAGTGGAGTGTGTGATTTGACACCAAGAAGCTGGAACTCAAATATGATGGGATTTATTTGAGGGATTTACTACCAAGCAACATCTGCGGTCATATTAGGTAGGACAAGCACCGACTTTGGTCATTCGCAACCACGGCAGCTTTATAGTGCTGCCGCACTGGGATACTCTACTGGTGGTGCCATGATGCGATATTTCACCATGTCACATTGTCCTGAGACTGTGCCAACGAGTCCTTGCCTCACCCTTGTAATACCAAGCGCCAGGCATATTTCAGCGAGAGGTAGTAACTGTGCATGCGTTTCTTTGAATCGGTTGCCTACCGGATCTGGTGGCCGAATCGGTAGAGCGCTAACCTCCTGTGAGGGAGATCGGGAGTTCAATTCCCGGTCGAGTCAAACCAATGACTTACAAAATTGATACTTGTTGCTTCCTAGCCTGGCGCTCGGCACTGTTAGGATAGGGCAAGGACTGGTTGGCTCAGTGTCAGGATGATGTGACTGAGTGGGTAATCAGGTCATGGTGCTGGTGGCCTGGTCTCCCAGTGGGACAGCACTATAAAGTCGCCATGAGTGTGTGCACTGTTACAAGTCGGTGTCTGTCCTGATATGACCCTAGATGTTTCCAGGATGTAAAACTCCAACACAACAAACAATTTAATCGATTGCCTATAATTTCCCCCAGGAGAAGATGATGCCTTGGTCACTACAACATCTCATTTGAGCTAACAGAAAAATGTAGTTGGAAGTACAGTAAAACCTCTCTAAATCGACCGACCTGGGGACCGACTTTAACTGGTCCATTTAGGAAGGTGGTCTGTTTAGGGAGTTAGAATATGGTTTCAATGGTATTGTTGGGACCCAAATAAAGGGATCGATATAGGGGAGTGGTCGGTCCATGGAGCTGATTGGTTAGAGAGGTTTTACTGTAGTTGTTTTAAAAGGAAATTCAAAGACAGAGTCTAAGTCTTGATTCACCTAATCAACAGCTGCAGTGTACTCTTACAATATTAACAATAACTATGTTTAAAATGGATATTTAAAATGGATATTTGCTATATAATAATAAACTGTTCGGCATAATTATAGTTGTGTTCACTGAATGGCTATTTATGAAAAATAACAAATAGTCATCCAGTATAATGAATGAAGCCTTATGGTGCTGTCACATTATGATGCTTCTCGCCAACGCGCATTGACGTATATGATTTTTTGGCGCAACGTCGGGATATGTCAGGAAGCGTTACGCGTGCGTTAGGCGCGCTTTGGTATTCGTTGATCTACGGCGACGGTCGGTGACGCGCGTCAGGGGATCGGTGAAGTTTTGCACTTGCACAAAACTTTCGACATGCGACAACGTGCGGCTGCCAACCTTATGGCGACGTTAATGGCACATTGAGATACGTTACACATGCGTTGAAGGAACGTTGTTCTGACGTTGTGTGACGTTGACGTACCACCGACATATGCATAACGTATGGCCGACGCGCTCTTGGCGTTTCTCCACCGTTTCGGACGTGTTGGCCGCGCGTCTGCCGCTCGCTTAACGTTGGCATGCTGATAGCATACTGGCGCCACTCCGACACGCGCCGAAATGCGCTGGAGTGTCGTTGATCATGCGTTGGTCACGCGTCGATCATGCGCTCTCTTACATCGTGTAACACGTCGGCCGGTCACTAGTGGACCGCTGGAATAACGTTATGCGATCGCTATGCACACGCCGCACGCCCGTGAGGCTCATTCCCACACGTTGCGCCCACCTTCTTTTTTTTTTTTCTTCACGTGTCAATATACGTTAACGCAACGTCGGCCGCACGCTACAACTACGTCAAACTTTTCCAACCGCGCCGAAAAGTTTGACGTGTCTCGACGTTAAAAAGTGATTTTGCGTGTTGGTGGCATCCCGGCGAGAAGCGTCGTAATGTGACAGGGCCATTGCACTTTCCCTTCAGCTTAATGAGTATAATTTGAATGTTTGTCTGTTGAATTAGTCCCCATCTGCCACAGTTATCCAATCATCAATCACCTACCAACTAAACGCGCTCGGCATTATTAGGACAAAGACTAATTGGCTCAGTGTCAGGATAATGTGACAGAGTGGGATATCAGGTTGTGGTGCTGGTGGCCTGCTCTCCAAGTGGGACAGCACTATAAAGTCGTCATGAGTGTGCACTGTCACAAGTCGGTACCCGTTATATGACTTTAGATGTTGCCAGGACGTAAAACTCCAACAACCAACCAACCTACCAACTAGACTCCACGTTCCCAACAGGCTGAATTAATGGCCAACATGTTCCAACCTATCCCGACCTACCCCTAACGTGTGCATAACATACGCCGAGCGTACACCGAGCATATGAGAAACGTATGAGCCATACGGCAACATATATTGACAATTTTGAACATGCACAAAACAATTTTAGCGGCTCGACCTATGACGACCTATGACGCCGTATCCCGAGCGTACTCGACATATGCCCAACGTATACATAACGTATGACGCCATATGCCGATGTGTTGGTCGAAAATCGCATACGTCGGCATACGCTAAGGCCATACGTCGTAGTGTGACAGCCCCTTAACCCGCATATTTACCACAAGGAGTGGTTTCGTCCATCCTGTCATGACGTGGAGCAAGGTGGATGTTGAGTAGAGGCAAGTCTGTGTGATTTGCTTCCGGTCTGTTTTATTTCGTTCACACCCGCGCCTGTTGTGAAGGATACTTTGTTTATACTACTCACATCTGTTCTCTCGGGGAGCAGCAAAGATTTGCTTCTTTGTGTGTTGGGACTTTATGTTCTAGGAAGGTCTAATGTCATATCTGGGCCCGTATGCATGGGGCGGTGGTAGCGCTCTACCCCTGGGGGTAGAGGGGATATCCGGGGTAGCGGCAAAAAGTCGCTATGCATGTGACCGGGATAGGCAAACCCCGGGGGCTAAAAGTAGGGTAAGCTACCCCCACTCAGTAGCAGATATAAGGTCTGGGGTAGGGACCGACTCGGGCCAAATCTATTGAATGCGATCATATTTAACAGAATTACATACGCAATAAGTGAAATTTTATCAATTTAACCATAAATTCGAAGCGTTATTAAGGCTACCGCCGCATTGGCGACGATATTAATAGTTATATTTTCGAATCGACGAACGTAAAGTAAACAAATTGCCACCGCCGCCGCATCGACGTCGCTTTCCATACTGGCGGCGGCGGTGGTTTGTTTACTGTACGTTCGTCGATTCGAAAATATAACTATTAATATCGCCGCCAATGCGGCGGTAGCCTTAATAACGCTTCGACTTTAGGGTTAAATTGATAAAATTTCACTTATTGCGTATGTAATTCTGTTAATTATGATCGCATTCAATAGATTTGAGCCTAATATATGGCTACAAACGCAGAGGGATTTCCCAAATCTATAAATAACTGCTAGGGTACCGACCTCCTCGCCGATTTGGCTCCACTCATAGCCCGTGACCCATTTCCTACACCCGGAGATAGCTACCCCAAACTCGGTCCTTACCACCAGCGGCAATAAATAATTCTTCATGCATACGGGCCCAGGACGGGTACCGACCGACTTGTGATAATGTACACTTCCGCCGTTCCTTGGTTGTCGCTAACCCACGAGCTGGACACCACAACAGCAACATGTATTTGAAGTGTTAAACGCGGGAACATCCTAAAGACAATGGAAATAAGAAATAAAAATAAATTAAAAACGAAATAGTAATAATAATAATAAATAGAATAAAAAAACAGCAACAAGGAGGAGAATGTTTATTGGGGTTTTACATCATAGCAACATCTGAGGTCATATCACAACGAGTGCTGACTTGTGCACACTCATGGCGACTACTAGAAGGTCAGGCTGTCATCACCGTGATCCAATATCCTCATCATCATCATCATACTGTCGGTCGCAATGTGACAAAGACTGTGAACCTTGGTAACCCGGGTGACAACCGATCCGGTATGGTATTTCGTGCGGATGTGTATTTCATAAAAGCTACTTGCAAAGTGTTGAAGTGCTGCTGGCTTTTGCAAGTTACGAGCGGCACTCTCTCGGGGAGCAAATAGATGTCTCACACCGGCAAGAACACGTCAAAGCTATTTGTCCCTGCAGTGGCTGGTTGGGAGATGTTGGGAGCTCCATTCATCACCGCCCTTAATGCTGCCACGGTAACATGGTTTTCTATTAGGGTTTGCTCCCTTAGCCTTTGGTTCTATCAACAACCTGTACCACAAGGCAATGGTTTACAACTTTACAAGGCAAGGGTATCAACTCCCCGAGGTATTTTAGCAGATGTCCTATTGTCACATTATCCAGATATTGAGCAAATCAGTCCTTGTCCAATCCTATTAATGCTGAGCGCCAGGCTCGGTAGCGACAAGTATAAATTTTGTAAGTCATAGGTTTGACTCGGTCATATTTCAAAACCACTACTTCCCGTTCGGAAAGCCAGCCAACGCTTTTACCAATTCGGTCATCCTGTCTGGTGAGCAAAAAAATAGTATATATGCTTATTATTCGCAAGAAAGGGCAAGGTGGCTATGCACTAACTCACAACTCCTGCTGAATTTCACACTTTATTTCGATTATTTCCATTACATTTCTGTCAGTGTCACATTTCCACGCAATCCCATTCGTTTTGATAGTGCCACATATTTTAACATTAGACTATGATTGATTGTTGGAGTTTTATGTCATGGCAACATCTAAGGTCGTGTCAGGATGGGTACCGACTTGTGACAGTGCGCACTCATGGTAACTTTATAGTGCTGCCCTGCTGTGATACCAGACTGCTAACATCATGACCAGATATCCCCACTCAGTCACATTATCCTGACACTGAGCCAACCAGTCCTTGCCCTATTCTAATAATGCAGAACGCCTGGCTAGAAAGCGACAAGTATCAATTTCTATGTCGTTTGTTTGGCTCGACCAGGATTCGAACCCGTGGGTATATGGATCTGGTATGGCACACCACCTGACCTTATTCTCCAATGAGAATCAAACATCTCAAGCTCCACCAATGAACATCAAGCATCCCTGGGTTTCCATGGCTACAGTGCTCTGCCCACCACCACCATACGGCATGGCTGCTTGGCCACCACCAGCCCTGAGCTGAGTGTGTGGTGATCCGTGACTAACAGAGGGGGGAGGGGGTAGTGAGTAGAGCTCTAAGTGCCCCTTACACACTATCTCCTAGTGCCTCCTTCACACTATCTGACTAACACACAATGAATATTGACCATGAGTAAAGTATCACCAGCAACTACACAAATACAATTATGCACCTGGCCCTATATACCTTCTACCATAATAGACCATTTGCATTCCCCCACCAATGCGTTTTATCGGAATATTTTACACCACGATCTACCAAAACGGCCATCCCGACTGGTCAACATTAGCCGATGAGAATAGCACTGGACTCTGAGTTGGTAATTGCACTAATTGACAGCTAAATTCAGAACCGTCCTTTCTCTATTATCAGAGCTGGGAGCGATTTCTATGCGTAGCACAAAAGGGAAAGTGGGGGAATTGATCAAAATGACATCTATAAATAATGTTCCGTGTTTGTTCGCTCCCTTTAAATCACCAGGAGAGAAAATGCTTCATTTCCACATCTATTATTGCCGTTGGCTTTCAGAGTTGTGGTAATTTTCAGCGGACTGTTAACTAGGTGTTTAGTAGTTATATTTAATTCGTGATATTGGACATTTCTAAAGACGATGTCATTGTGCGGAACCAGCTGGATATATAAGGAAGTAGTACCCCAATTGATTCATAGGATTTAATGATTTCCCTCGAGGCAGTCACAACATGTATGTCCTAATTGTTTTTTTGTGGGGGTTTTTTGTGACAAGTTTTTTATTCTGCCCATAACGTATAAGCTCCCGTGATGGTGCTTGTTTTCAACACTGGACAGCTGTGGTACTAGGTTGGTCTGGTCCCGCACTCAGGAGTCTTTACCTGATCTTTCTCGGGCCAACCTTTGCGGTTTTGGGTGTTAGTAGTTTCTATATTAGTTTTTTTTTTAATTTTCAAGTTTTTTCCTAACCTGTATATGATAACTTAGCCTACTATGTACATCTACGCAGATGACATACAGGCCTGTGGGAGAGGGTCCCATCCCATTGTGGTTTGTTACAGCATCCTTTCACCCATGCCCTGTCCTTAGATAGTACACCAGTGTGCCAGAACTCCCCTGGACCCTTCAGGACTGCGACTAGGTGGGATGGCTGTGTTGTATGGTTAGCCATTTCGTATTTCAGGGTGATTCGGATGCATGACTGTGGCCTGCCTGGTTCTGCTTTGGTTTGTGCCAGTACACATACCCAGACGGACTGCGCCCTATGGTGATAGTCATTTCGAATTCCTTAGTGTTGGTTGCATATAAAGCACTGAGTTAAATTAAGGTGACCACTGCTTGCTTTAATTGTCATTCTTGAATAAAAATAGAATACTGCATGGGATAATTAAATTGGGAAACCTCTTCATAATTCACGATATTTTTTGTTTGTTATGTCAACACATTCCGGAAACTAAGCTGGAGAGCTTTTCACAATTAGTGTAATTTTGAATAGTGGTGCTACCATCGCAGTTCACAAAAGCATGAGCAAACATGGATTCCTTATGGATAATATTGCCATCTCTAATGTGATATGTTATATGTTATATTTTGAGAACCACAGAACATAGATATAATTTGGGGAAATATGGCTGTGTGCTTTTGCAATGGACTAAGTCGTGTATGTGTATATATGAATTTTGAGGTGTTCACCTTTCTCTATCTTTCAGACGGTGTGAGTTAGCGCTGAAGTCAAACATTGGTTTAACCAAAATAGGAAATGGCGAAGAAAGAACCAAATCAGACCCGACCAAAGCCCAACCTGCTGCTACCGATTGTGATCGTTGTGGTAGTAATACTGATGGTTGTCGGGATTGTCATTCGCACACGGTCTTCACGTGGAATGTGCACATATGACCACATCTATCGCAAGGTCACCTGCAAAGCAAAACATCTTCGCGCCATCCCCACCGACATCACTGAGGGTGCACTGACCCTTTACATGGGAACGAAGCTGGACAAGCAGGAGAACTACTTCACGGTGCTCACCCCAGGCAACTTCTCCAGGTTCACCTTGCTTCAGGAGCTCAGGCTAATCAAGTGTGGCATTGAGGAGATCAAGCCAGAAACCTTCCGCCCACTGACTGCACTGCGCAGGCTTGACCTGAGGTACAACCGGATTCAGGTCATCACCGAGGATACATTCCATGGCCTCAACCTCCTCGAGTATCTCTATCTCTCGAATAATCCAATCCAGAAACTTGGAGACTACATCTTCCGTGGAATGCGAATAGAAAACCTAGTGCTTGCGAATAACCCAGATTTCAGCGAGATCTCCAGCAAGGCTTTCACTGGAGCCGTCATCAAATCGATTGTCATCAACCGGTGCAGCCTTGGGGTGGTTCCGGTCAACTGCCTGAGCTTCATCGCCAACAGCCTCAAGGAGTTGTATATCACAAACAACCTTCAGCCACTTATTCTCCCAGATGGACTCTTCAAGGGCATGAAGATGAAGAAGCTGGTGCTGTCGAACAGTGGACTCACAGATGAGGACTTCCTTCAAGGGCTGACTGTCGAAGAGATTAGCCTCAATGACAACCCGCTGGAGAAGTTTGACTGTTCTGAGTGTACACACCTGAAGGACACCAAGAGACTGTTCCTCAGTAAGGCCAAGCTGACGCGGATAACACAGGAGCATTTTGGCAGCATGACGGACCTGGAAGAGCTGGACTTGGACGGTAATGATCTCACCGAGTTCAATGCCACTGTGTTTGAGCGGATGGATAAACTGGTGGTTCTGGATCTGTCAGAGAATGAGATCGAGGACTGGAATGGGAACTACAGCATCTCTCTTCCATCACTGCAGTCGCTTTCACTGCACCGGAACAATATCGAGACACTGCCGAGTGGGTTGGAGCCCATGTTTTCGCACCTCAAGAATCTTACCCTGCATGAGAATCCGCTGCATTGCAACTGTGAGGTCCACTGGTTCGCTAAGTGGCTGGAGAAGGAGAACCACCGCCTGATCCTGCAGAATGTCGATGAAGTCAGCTGCGAAACACCGGAGAACAGAAACTTCACACACATCTCAGACTATGGCTTCCAATGTCAGCCACCCACCATCTTCAATGCGACCATCGACACTGATGGTATCAGCCTGCTGTGTACTGCGGCTGGAGATCCAGCACCAAGAGTCGTCTGGGTCTCTCCAGACGGCAAGAAGAAGGCGAAGGAGCCATCCAGATCTGACCGCGATGTCTTCCAAACACAGAGCTCGCAGACCATCACGAAGAAGGGTAACTATACATGCATCGCCCAGAACGTGGCTGGTGAAGACCGCATCTCAGTGAATACTCGCAATATGCCCAGTAGCGGGTTTAAATACCACGTGGAGTCTAACGAGATCGAGATCTTGCAGAATCCTTATGGGCTTGGACTGACAATGTCGCTGATGGTGCTGCTTGGGTACATTCTACGGGTTGACTCAATGTATGATAAACACGGTGTGAAGAAGAAAGGTCTGTGAGTTGCAAGGAATACTTCTGTTGCACTTGTTATCGGTTACTACTGTGAGCATGGAAGACTTTCAATGTCTGTTCTATTATGGAGTACAAAACCTGAGTGTGTTCGATTAGCTATGTGAGTCACTAACTACAATGTGTAATGCATACATATAAATCCATGTATGTATACAAATATCCATATATATGTATATATAGCTATATAATATACATACATATATCCATATATACACATTTATGCATATATTTCCATATACGCATTTATATACATATATATTCATATATACATGTATATACGTATATAATTACACATACATAAATATACATATATGATGCTATATTATTCAAGTCAATATGGTCTTTTATCCCAAGGGTATCTTCATCGCAAAGCAACTACAAGAAGAAATATTTACATTTATTATGCGAAAACGAAAGTATCCTTTTCAATTTCGAAATGAACTCGCTGTGTATTTTCCTTTAGCAAAATTATATGAGAGCTTTGATCTTGGCAGAGTAGAAACATTGGTAGTCAATGGTAAAGCATAGCCATAAGTATAATAGCTATTAATATCGGGCATGAATGTGTGGGTACTCTAAATAACGTCAACAAAAAGTACTCTTAGCTTGACAAGTTCAATGTGATGGTTGTACTAAGTTGGGAAAGTGTTGAAAATACCGTACATACTTTGTTATCTCGCCGTTACCCGTGATTCCTCAGATTTAAATAAGTATTAATATTTTAATAATGCTTTTCTGTTAGTGCTTTTCTATTAGCTATTATATATTGTAACATTAAAATAATGTATTCTGGATAGTAGTAGTAAGTATAGTCACGCACATTACAACCACATTTATAAGTATATAAATGTGTGCATATGTGCATGCATATATATACATCTTTTAGTAGGTTCTTTAGATGGTAAATTCCATATTTCCTTCCATCCTACATAGCTGTTCATAGAGATGCGTAATAAAGCGTATTACCAGCATCTATCGTTAAGCACCCACATATATTAGCTCATCGTGAGTACCCGTAGGTCCCTGATATTAATTTCCAATGACAGATGTCCATCTTCCTTCCACCACACTCCCCATATTCCCACATAGTATAGGGGGAATCGAGGAAACAGTTAATGATCATTAAAAACACTATTCACCTACAGTTCCTCCGCTGTCTCCCAACTTAAAGCTGCATAGTCCGATGGAGCATCAACTTTTCAAAACCAAAGCAATTATCTAGAATCGATTCTACATATCTAGCTTAGATACTGATGCACTTATTAAGCATTTGTTGCTAAATAGAAGGTTTGTTTGTTTGTGTGTTTGTTTGTTGTTGTTTTACGTCCTAGCAACATCTAAGGTCATATCAGGACGGGTACCGACTTGTGACAGTGCGCACTCATGGTGACTTTATAGTGCTGTCTCATTGGGAAACCAGGCCACCAGCACCATGACCTGGTATCCCACTCAGTCAGATTATCCTGACACTGAGCACACCAGCCCTTGCCATGTCCTAATAATGCCAAGCGCCTGGCTAGGAAGCCACAAGCACCAATTTTCAAGTCATTGGTTTGACTCGACCAAGTTTCGATCCCACGATCTACCAGCATGGGAGACGGACGCTCCAACTCATTCGGCCATCCCGTCTGGTAAATTTAAGAGAATCTGTTACTGGTGTCAGAGTTTTGTTGTGCTTGCCAAAACTAATTTTACATGTTTGCACTTCAAATATCTAAAAACTTAGCCATTTAAAATAAATGGTACTTCAAACTAAAGTAATGTAGATAATAATCAATTTAATATATTTATCTCAGAAAAATGACGGAAATTCAAAACCATCAAACTGTGCAACTTTAAACACAGATTAGTATTACTACTCCGTGTCTGGGAACGGCAGTATGGTCGTAACCCAGCCTACTTGCATTCAGAAATATTTGTGTCTAATTCTGTAGCATCTTGTCGGTTGAACTAGGCTATGTACATTATGAACAACGGGACATTTGGTACTGTAAATCGACTTATGTAATGGATTTAGTGTATTCCACTGGTCTGTTCCACGTACAACTAGTACAGGGCTCTACTCATGGAACCATGCACAATAAAGCTAGCATTCCTTACACGCGGCATGCGGTATGCGAATGCGACAAAAAATCGAAACGCCTTGAAGTCAATGGACTACATTCCTTACACGCGGTATGCGAATGCGAATGCGTCAACTCGATCGGTCCCTGTAGCGATCGGTGCGGCATGCGGTATGCGGCATGCGGTGTGCGAATAGAAATGTCAGTCGCACTTGTCCATTAGTTTTAGACTAGGAGAGGCGACTGAGCATTACGGAACGGTCACCCACAAGGGTGCAGAGGGGAAACATATGGTATTGTTGGTGGTGGGGTTCAGTCAGTCGCACTTGTCCATAATTAGTTTTAGACGAGGAGAGGCGACGAAGCATTACGGAACGGTCACACACAAGGGTGCAGAGGGGAAACATATGGTAGTGGTGGTGGTGGGGTTCAGTCAGTCGCACTTGTCCATAATTAGTTTTAGACGAGGAGAGGCGACGAAGCATTACGGAACGGTCACACACAAGGGTGCAGAGGGGAAACATATGGTAGTGGTGGTGGCCACAAAAATATGAATATACAGTGCAGTATTGAGTATACTTGTTTATTTATATTTTTTAAATATAGCCAGTCGTGTGCCGCATGCCGCATGCCATGTGTAAGGAATCATGCCATTCGCATACCGCATACCGCATGGGGGTTTTACACCGTCTTCTGAAGTACCTATAAATGTCTGTAGTTTCATGTATGAATACCATATGATTAGGCACTTAGTGAGGTCAGTGAATGGCTACCCAGTGGTAACGTGTAATTTAGTTCACGAAGGCTTAAAGTTGCATAATCCAATAGTTTTCTTTTAGTTTCTCCCATATTTTTTAGATAAATATAGTAAATATAGATAATTAGGTTGGTCCTTATAACTTATAAGCTACTTGACTTTAATTTGAAGTCACTTTTATTTTAAACGGTTAATTGGGATATGTTTTAAGTGTGCATAATTCTGGACATAGGGTTTGTTTATGGGGTGTGGTTTTTATTATATTTGTTAGCAGTACGGGAGCATTAAGCTATAATAACGGTTTAATGGGTGCACTAGTATCTATGTTGGATACGTGGGGTCGAATCTTGGTAGGTATTTTGGTTTCGAAAATGTAATGCTTTCATTAGATTATGCAGCTTTGGTTTTGCATTTTATAATCCAGAAATCTTTCCATTTAGAATATTCATGGTGTGCCTGAGGAATATATTTTACTTCAATTATTCACACCGGAGGTAATATTTCTCATAGCTGATGTAACCTCTTTCATGTTTGTATGTATGTATTTATGTATGCATGCATGTATGTGCATACCCTAGTTTAGATATAGTATACAGTAAAACCTCTTTATACCGACCCCTCCACAGATCGACTCCCCTATATCGATCGCTTCATTTGGGTCCCAAATAATACCATTGTAAGGATATTCCAACTCTCTAAACCGACCACCTCCCTAAATGGACCACTTAAAGTCGGTCCCATGGTCGGTCGATTGAGAGAGTTTTTACTGTACATATATTATTTCCTACTAGAATACTTGTATAATTGTGGTGGCGCCACCTAATGGAACGCTATAAAAACAAACAAAAACCTACATCATTTTACGGCAGCTTATCTTCCAGTTGTCTTTGTTGTGTGAGGACCACCGTTTCTGTCCACATAATTATTGTGATAGAACAACTTCTGTCCGTCATTTTGCTTGTAAACGATCTGAAATTATTCCATGATAACTTTTAATTACTGTTCATTGTTGCGATATTTACATGACAGTAATTCAAACAAATATTAGTAGGATAAGCGTTCCAACCGATGTTGAAGCCTATTTGAAATTTGTGTTACTTATAGGTTATGGAGGGTCATATTCTATTGCCACAATTATTGGAATATAAACACGCTGAGTGTTTGGTTAAAGGGCCTGTTACACTACGACCTATGGCGGTAGTGTATGCCGGCATATGCCGTTTTCGGCCGATACGCCGTCATAGGTTACGCATAGGTTAGGCATAGGTTGTATACGCTCGGCATAGGTTGGCGTAGGTCGAGCCGCCAAAATTTGTTTGTGCATGTTCAGAATTTCCAACCAATGCCAGCGTATGGCTCATAGGTTCCTCATACGCTCGATGTATGCTAGGTGTATGCCGGCATAGGTTATGTGTAGGTTAGGGGTACGTCGGCATAGGTTAGACGTACATTGCACCGGTGCCCTCGGCGTATCTCTAGCGTATTTAGCGTACCCATGGCTTACGTGTAACGTGTTCGAGCGTACTCCTAGCGTATACAAAGCATATGCCCAGCATATGCCCAACCTATGGTCTCAGTATATAAAGGTGCCACAACGCTTCTTCTGTCACTCCTGCTCCGCTGCTCAGACAGGATGGATATCCAGGCACCTCATCTACAGTTCCAGCATCAGTCCACAATAGCCCTTTATCAGCCTGAGTTAAGTCTCTACCTCATGGTTCTTCTGGCCGCCCGTCTAAAGAGGAGAAGGAGGAGGCAGCGGCAGACAATGTGGGTCAGACCCTGGATTGGGAGGCGGCCACAGTTTGGCTTGTACGAGAAGCTCATGGTAGAGCTCCATAGAGAGGACACTGCATCATTCGTGAACTTCATGTGGATGGCTCCCCAGTTGTTCGACGAGATTGTGGCGCGAGTGGGACCGAGGATACAAAAAAAACGCACCACATTCCGGGTGCCGCTCGAGCCTGCACTGAAGATCACCCTTACTCTGCGGCATGTGGCGTCTGGGAACAAATACTCGTCCATGAAGTTCGGGTGGAGGGTCCCCCACAACACACAGTCGCTCATAGTGCATGAAGTCTGTCAGGCCATCGTCGACGAGTACCTGGACGAGGTCATGACGTGTCTGACGACTCCACAAGGATGGCGTGCCATCGCAGACCAATTCCTACAGAAGTGGAACTTCCCCCATACTTGTGGCACTCTGGATGGGAAGCACATCGCCTGCCGGTGCCCTCCAAAAGAGTGAGTCACTCTACTACAACCACAAGGGCTTTTACTACGTGGTCCTGTTGGCGCTTGTAGATGCAGATTACAAGTTTATCTGGGCAGATCTTGGGGGTTTGGGCTCCGTGTCTGATGCCCAGATCTACAACGACTCCGAGCTGAAGGCGGGCACTGAAGGGGGCACCATCGGCTTTCCGCACCCTGAACCAATCATGGACGGCAAGAAGGATGTGCCCTATTTTCTCATTGGTGACGATACCTTCGCCCTGCGGCAGACTATGATGAAGCCATAGAGCAGGAGGGGGTTGACCAATGAGGAGCGACTGTTCAACTACCGGCTCTCCCGAGCTAGGAGAGTGGTGGAGAATGCCTTAGGCATTCTAGCCAACTGCTTCCAAGTGCTGCTGACCACTATGCAGCACCACCCCTCCACCATGAAGGTTATTGTCAAGGCGTGCATGGTTGTGCACAACCTCATGAGGATGCACTACCCAGCGCTGCAGAACCTGGAGCTGGATCGTCCTGAGACTGGGACCAACAACTTCGTCCCTGGAGTGTGGCGAGAGGGGCAAATCCTGCCAGACGGAGACATTCTACCTAGCACCAACACCGCCTCCAAGCTTTTCTTTTACACTGTACAGTTATCGCTTATTTCCATTTTTGGATAACAAAACACAATTACATGTCTGTTCTACTCTTTCTATCCCTAATTAAAGTAATCTAGTTAACTCTACTTGTAATGAATTTGCTCTCTTTTTACAAGAATTACACTTTTGAAAGTGACAAAAAGACAGGGACAGAAAGAGGGAGAGAGGGGGAGAGAGGAAGAGAGAGGGGAAAAGAGGGGGGGGGGGAAGGGGAAGAGAAGGTAGGGACTTGTGTCATTAATATTAATAATAATTATTCTTTTTTGCGATTTTACTTTAATTGTACTTTAATTTATAACAATTACATTATGGCATGGCATTATTGAACGCGGACACAAAATTTCTAGTTTAAACACTTTTTTATTTACACATCTTGACACATATATACATATATACATACAAACATACAAAGATAAACAATACAACATAAGATTTAAAAATACAAACTATGACTACATATCTACATAGCTACATATCTACACATATACACATATTTACAACTATTTACAATCACTTTTCTGTCGTCCCATTGGAGCCACCCCCCCCCCCCACCCCCCACCTGGTGACATCGGGGCTGATGGGGGGAATAGGACCAAGTTGGAGACCCCCAGCACTCCAGAGATCCCCGACAGCCACGACAAGTTCAATAGTTCATCGGACGTTGGGCTGGCCGACTCCGACAAAGTTCCTGTGGCGGGGGCGACTCGTGTCGGAGTTGAACTCGCCACGGAACCAGAAGTTGACAGCCAGCCCACACCGACACTGCCCGCACCACCTGGGCGGGCAACGAGTCCTGGAGGGGCCCTGGTGTGGCCCGCCATGCCGAGTGTCCGTAGTGCAGTAGGCGGCTGCACCATCACCACAGAAGGCCGTGGCACCAACTGAGGCTGAGGCGAGGGCGGCTCATGACGCATGTGGAGCGGCTGTATGGGCAGAGGTTGAGGCAGGGGCTGAGTCTAAAGAGGTGGCTGCGCCATGTACTGCTGCACATCCTCCTGTGTCTGTGACGCCCAGGGTGATGCCGGTTCTGGCTGGTGAGTCCACTGGTGGGGTTGTGGCTGGTACAAGTAACTTGTTGATGGCGCGCAAACAACAGGAGCCAATGCAGCCACAGGAGCCGGTGCAGCCACAGAAGCCGGTGCAACCACAGGAGCCAGTGCAGCCAGAGGAGCCTGAAGGCCTTGTTGCCGTTGGCAATCCGCCTCCAACCCCTGTGCCAAGATCCGGTTGATCGCCACCCGTGTCTCCACAAACTGCTCCTCCGGCATCGTCATGAGTATGTCACGGACATAGTTGGCAAAGGCGGTGCACTGCATCATCGCCGGTGTAGGAGGCGGCTGCATCACCTTGAGCATGTCCCCAGACTCGTCGAACCTCTTCTGGATGGCAGCGAGGATGTTCGCGTCGCCTGGGGCTGAGCGTTTCCCCTTCCTCTTTCCCCGCTCTCGGACTGGAGTGGGAGGAGTGGCGGTAAGGTTCTCCTCCATCCCCACGTCCAGATATGTGCCAACATTCTCCTCGATGCCGACATCGCGCTGCACAGCCTCTATGGCAGCGGCAACCTGCAAGACACAATAATAAAATAATATAAGTAACATGAATGCAAATCAATGTATCAACAAAAGACGTAAACAACAACACAAGTCAACAATAAAGCACAAATATTTAACGATGAATGATTAAATTGATTTATCAAGGTTCATTACGTAAATACCATATATCGATTGTTGACTTCTCGAAATAACGATAACAACACACCAAGTCAACAATAAAGAACAACAACAAATATATAACATTAAACAATTAACGTGATTTAGCAAGATTAATTACGTAAATAACATATCGGTTTTTCGACTTCTCCAGAATATTTGGGGTTTTACGAGAATCCTAATGTCCACACTAGTCAGAAGGATAAAAGATTATGTACTTACAGTTCTGCAGGGCTCCGGGCGGTGACGGACGACGGACCGCAGGAAACCAAACTTCTGCATGATCCACTGCTCCCTCTCAGTCTTTTCCAGCGGTCCGTCCCGGCTCTTTTTTTTGTGGAGGCACGTGTTGGTGTCCCAGAGTGACTTGAACCACTTCTGGAGATGGACGGATGTCCTCCCCAACAGCATCACCTGGTTCTCCCACATCTTCTCCTTCCTGTCCGAGCGGCGGTAGTCTGTCATCTTGACATTTCAGATGACTGGATTCTCCTGCAGGAAGTCGAGCATCTGGTCCTCCTCAAAGAGCGTCAGAGAACCGTCGCTCTTCTTTGCCCTCCTTCTCTTGGCAGAGGAGAGGCCGGAGGTGCTGGTGGAGACGGTGGAGGCAACGGACGATGCCCGTGAGCTGCCCCGAGAAGCAGGAGATGGAGAGCTGGAGCGGGGCCGCCACTGGCACGTCGTCTGCGTCTCCACTTCCATCTCCATCTCTTCCAGTGCAGAGTGGTGTTGTGGAGAGTGGTGTTGTGGAGAGTGGTGTTGTGGAGAGTGGTGTTGTGGAGAGTGGTGTTGTGGAGAGTGGTGAGGTGAGGAGGCAGATGAGGAGACTGGTGATGGTGTAGATGGTGAAGTAGGCATAGTCTGCCTCTTCCTGCCTCTCCCATGGCCTAGTCCTCCTCCACTGAGAGCAGCTCTGGAGGCTGGTGTAGTAGCAGCAGCAGCAGTGGTGTTCTTCTTTGGTGGCATGGTGGTAGAGTGTGGAGAAACCAAATTCTACTGGGTATTTATACCCTGGTGGCGACTGACCACATGACCCAACGGCGATAACATACATCAATCCACGCTTTGCATACTCTGCGCATAGGTTTTGCATAGGTTATGCATACGCTACTCATAAGTTGATACGCTAGGCATAGGTTGGCCATAGGTCGCCATAGGTTATGCATACGCTTGATCTGTCAATCACAACCGTCAACCCACACCACAGTATGGCGCGCATAGGTCATATTATGATTTGAATACGCCGCCATAGGTCGGGGGTAGGTTATGTATAGGTTACGTATAGGTTACGCATACGCTTCAAAAGCCGCTGCGACCACCCGCAGTGCAAAAAGGTTGGCTTATCTCGACCTATAACACTTTTCAAATTATTGCGCCCACGTTACGTATACGCCGCCGCCATACATCCTAATGTGACAGGCCCTTTAGTACTGAACTTTTCTACTTGGTGGTGTAGAGTGACCTAGATTGGTCATGTGACAGCTGTTGTTGTGAAAATGGCTGGGTCAGTGGAGAGAAGGGAGGGTAAAACTGAGGTATTTTCAATTTTCTTTAGAGTAGTTCAAACAGGAAATATATTTGCTTTACTGTTAACCGCATGTTGATACTTATAATTACTCTACACTGCATTACCTAACGATGCATGATATCATCCTTACAACTATTGTGGGTGATATTTGGTTGCTAATCCTTGTGAGCATGCTACACAGTCACTAACCGATCAGATAATATTACATCTCCTAACCCATGAGACAGACCGCCTTGATATCTACTGACACTCCAGCAATGGATCTCGAAATCATTAACTCACCCCCATCTACCAATACAACTTATACTCACTCTATGCAACAGTCAATTACTTGGAAAATAGTCATCGATATGACATTATTACTTTATTCCATTGCAGGTGGGAAAACAACTTTAACTTTTATAACTAATCTTATGCTCTCAACAAACAGGGCAATAACAATATTTACTGGGGAGACAATGGTTCTTAGGTTTGAGCGTGCTGGGACCACAATTGGGGGCAATTACTGGCCAGGCTTCCTCTGAATGACATGAAGGGTCTTCCAGGCTTTAAAATAGGACACCTTAATGTACATAGTCTAACCGATAAAATTGAACAACTAAGAATGGACCTGCCATGGTCAGGACTGGATTTTTTACAGTATCAGAAACATGGCTAAACAGCCACATTGAGGAAAAGCTGACATCAATTCAAAGGTACAAGTGGGGGCAATTACTGGCCAGGCTTCCTCTGAATGACATGAAGGGTCTTCCAGGCTTTAAAATAGGACACCTTAATGTACATAGTCTAACCGATAAAATTGAACAACTAAGAATGGACCTGCCATGGTCAGGACTGGATTTTTTACAGTATCAGAAACATGGCTAAACAGCCACATTGAGGAAAAGCTGACATCAATTCAAAGGTACAAGTTCCTAAGATTTTACAGGCAAACCAAGCTTCCAAATGGTAAAGTCAAAGCTGGTGGAGGCCTAGGATTCTACTGCAAAGATACACTGCAAATAGACACTGAAAAGTATGCCAACCACAATATTTCAAATGGAACTCTAGAATTACAGTGGGCAGTCATCACCAGACCACACACAAAGAGAATTCTAATAGGTAATGTATATAGGCCCCCAAATGGGAATATGCAGGAAGCTTTTGACCTACTAAGCTCAGCCATGAAACAAATTATAGACATTAACAAATATGAAACTCTTCTCATTGGTGATTACGATGCAGATTACAATGCAAAAAATCAACCATCAGCCAATATCATGAGACAATTTGCCACAGAACATGAACTGCAACAGATGATTAACAAAACTACTAGAAGCACACAAACCTCAAATACAACAATTGACGTGGCTTTTACAAATATAAAACATTGTACTACATCCGGTATCCTCAACTGATCACAAACCTATTTATATAAGAATTAAAAAAAACAAGGAATGACAAACAAACCACATCACACTGGGGCCACACATATAGAAACTGCACCTATGAGGACCTCTCAACCACATTACGGGGATTTGCTACCAATGAAATATTTATGAGCAAACTCCGAACAAGTGCTGGGACATGTTAGAAGCTATAGAGCTGCTGACAAACTTTGCCCAATGATTGAACTGAGAATAAGAAAAAACACAGCTAAATACTTAAATGATGAATTACAAGAACTACAACGAGATCGGGACTACTTTTGCCAAAAGGCTGAATTAATCAAAGACCCAGGGGATACATTCATAGCCAAATGCTTAACTAGAAAGTCCAGGACTGAGGTTTGAAAGGCAAAATCAAGGTACAATCTTGACCAAGCCATCATTCACAACCAAAACCCCAATAAATTTTGGTATGAACTAGATCAAATAGAGCCTGATCCCAAGCCAAAAATTTGTAATCTAATAAACGACAGTACTGCTGAAACAATACCTGATATTCAACTAGCAGAAGAGATCAACAAATACTTTGTTGATATAGGAGCTAACCGAGCCCAAAAATGTCAACTAAAAGATGATGTCCAGGAAAACTATAAAATTCTAGTTAACCAACATAGATATGATCTCATAGAAACAACAAAAGAGATTTGATTTGATTGGTGGTTGCTTTACGCTGTGTCGGCAGCATAGGCCATATTCACGGCGAGTAACAAAAGAGAAGATCCTTACCAAATACTAAATCTATCACCATTCAAACCTTCAGGCATGAAGGATACCAATTCAACCTTTATCAAGGGCACCATCAAGGCTTTAATAGATGAATTTACATACCTATACAACCTCATAATTACGACTGGAATTTTCCCAGAAAAATGGAAGAGAGCAACAGTTACCCCTATACCCAAGGTAGGTAACCCAAAGTTATGTAATGAACTGCGACCAATATCCATACTACATCTCCCTGGCAGAAAAATTTAACAGATAATTCATGACCAAATAAAAACATTTCTTGAGGGCACTAACTATTTAGCCACCCAACAAAATGGCTTCAGAAAAGAACGGTCAACGACTAAGGCACTTGCCTCATTAATGGATGAATTGTTGATTAGCACAGACAGAGGTGAGCTTACAAAAGCTGTTTTTCTTGATTTCAAGAAAGCTTTTGATACAATTGACCACAAAATCCTGCTATGTAAGATCAAAAGAGCTGGACTGGGAAAAAGATCATGTAGGTTCATATCCAACTACTTAAACAACAGGCAACAAGTCACAAAAATTAATAATACAGAATCCTCCACTAGGACTGTCAGAACAGGAGTGCCCCAAGTTTTATGCTACCATTGCTGTCTACCAGTGCTAATTTCTGGCAGCTACTATGGTAAACAAGGTGTTAAAAAAGGTCAATATTTGGGGTGCTGATAACAAACTTACCTTAAACACACAAAAATCAGAATATGTGATTTTGGAACAAAATCTAGAAAATCGCACGCACAAGATATAGAGCTATGTGTAGGCAATGTAGTGCTAAGAGAAGTGAACTCGTACAAATACTTAGGAACCACACTTGACTCTACACTGAATGCGAACCAGCAACTTGACTATCGAGGCTGAACCAAATTCTAGGTATGAGAATGGCAACCTTTAGAAAAATAAGATGTTACATGAGTGAGAACACAGCGCTCAAACTGTATAAGGCAACTATACTGCCAATAATAGATTATAATGATCTAATCTATGGCCCTTTAACAAAACAACAAGAAAATAAATTACAGAGAACTCAAAACCAAGCTCTTAGAACAGTATATAGGGGCAAAGTTCTCTCAGTGAATGAGATGCACACTAGATCTAAGATCACATACCTGAGCCAAAGGAGATATGCACATCTGCTATCTCTTATTTTTGTCAGAGCCAAGGATGAAAACTACATAGACCATACTACCAGAGTTACCAGGCAGGGGGATGCTACACTCCTCGAAGTTCCTAAACCACTCACAAATAGACTGACAAGAGCTGCTATCTACAAAGGCAGCAAATTATGGAATGAACTCCCAGTCAGAATTAGACATGCACAAACACAACTAGAATTCACCAAGCCAATCAGGCCCTTCTACAGGCCTAGTGATGAGGTCGCCATATTTAATTATCTATCTATTATAAGCACCTATGGCCACCCCATCCCCTCCCACCACCCCACGCGCTCCTTTACCTGCTGCCAACAAACCAAGTTATCCACCGTACAAATTATTTGCCCAGCAAATTCGGAAAATGTGTATCAGTCTGATAGTATTGCTATAAACCGGGGACCCTGTGATACTGGGACGGCTCACTCCCTATCTCTCCCATGGTAATGTAAATTTTGCAGCGCCACCTTGTGGTGGGTTTGATCAACCCAGCTGCTGGTTGGTGTTTCACATGTAAACACATACAATTATATTATACATGAGACAGGTAAGTATGAATACACATCAATATGAAATTGCTATGAACAAACACACATCATCATCAGCATCATCGCCATCATCACACATCTTTCACATTCATATATACATTTATACATATAATATAGCATCTGTTTAACCAAGAGAACAGCCAGCGCACAAAGTGGTGGGTTTGATCATTTTGATTACACAGTACAGGCTGAGTGAGCTGTCTTAGTATTATAGGGTCTTTGTATTAACATAGACACTAATAAAGTCTGTACTAGATTACTAAATGACTGAAATGTACAATCCCCCAAGCATTGTTTATCCCATCATTATTAACAACCTACTTACTCAAACTACTTCATGTAGTAAAAAAACAAAAAAAAACAAAAAAAAACACCCGAGGTATTAACCTTTTAAGCATAACTCTACAAGCTAACCAAACTCTATCTAACAGAGTAAACAAACCATTCTTCTAACACTCCATCTCAAAATGTTAACTCCAACAACATGATAATTTTGCAATTCACAACATAGTAGGCATGTGAGGTGGGCGAGACTACTCGACCGATTATTTGCGGGCTCACATTTCGCGTGGGCACGTATTTTGCTCTTATTTGCGTGGGCTCGCAACTGCCACATTTGCAAGGCTGGGTTCCCTGCTGTAAAGCTTTGCTTGGATACATCGATTGTGACTATCCTAGCAACGATAGGAGGTCGGGCGTTCGGACCCAGACCCATCGGACGTGTTTTTGCACGCTCTGATGTTTTAGCCGATATTTAGGATTTTATTGTCGAAATTCCAAACTTATTTAACTTAATTATATGGGAGGGGATTTGGCTTATAACATACATTCCACTGTTGAACTATATTTAACTAAGAACATAGGTTTTATTAATCAATTCATTCTGTTAGTAAGAGGTAAGAATAAAACAGTGAGCTTCTAAGAAGTGACATGAACGTTCCTTGCATTCTTTACTGTCCTCCAGACTTATATTATTAACCGCTATGGTCAACTTCAGATTGCTATTTGGATTGCTCTATAATCTTATTTAATTAAGGGCCTTCTGCCCATGGTCTGTCAGGAGTCCAACTCTCCACCTCGGGCATTGCTAGTCAAGGGTCAGGCTGGCAGGATGACAGACAACCGGCGGCAGGAGGCACAAGACATTTACATGGAAACAATTATTTATATTAACACGTAGGCTCGCCTTAAGCGGGGGGTGGAATAGCCCGACGGTTAAACATACAAACCTATGAAGGGAAACTATGCGCCTTACCTCTCTGTAATGTAAAGGTCTAATCGATACACATGTATGTATCTAATGTGTATGAATACAACATATAACTACTATTTTTATATATGAATTGTCAGACTATACCATATGTAAGTCTTTGAATGTTTAATATTGTTATTTCAGCTTATTTGAGCTAGCTGCTGATGACAATATCAGACTACATATACATATATTGTAAATAACTGTATTGTCACATGGCTGGAAGACCAGTGCCATGGCGGTGACAAAAGGCTTTATTCAATGAATAAACTATATTTACAACAATGTAAAATATATGTTAGTACAATTACATTGCATAATTCAATGAGAACCACATGTAGATGAAAAACATTTTTTTTTTGTTGAATGTAAAAAGGTTTTGGACTGTATGGGGTTTGAACCCACACCACCAAACAACTTCAGATTACAAGTCCAACACTCTAACCAATAGGCTACAGAGACCACACATCATTACTAGTATCAGTTCAGGTTATTTGTGTATAGGACGTCATATATAGAAGAAGTGTATGTATTTATGCATGTATGTATGTATGCATGCATACATATATGTATGCATGTATATCCGATGTCATATATACAGGCTATGTATGCATGTATAAATGCATTTATTTATTTACATATTTATTAATTATGTACGTTGCATCATTCAATCAGAAACACATACAGAACAATAAACATTATATACCTTTTCCGTTTTATATACAGAGTAACTGATGCCCCAGTCACATGAGGCCTGCGTTCACTTACGATCGATCCGGGAGCATTTTGCAATTAAATTACGACCATCTTACAACCACCTTATGATTAATCGCTGAGTGCTCTGCGAGCGATCGCTGACTGATCGCCGACCATTTCGGCCCTTTTTGGTCGCAAGGAGGTTGTCGCTGCAGCACCGACAATCTCCTTGCGACCTCTGGCGTCTCGACCGATCGCTGACCGGTCGGCGATCTTAGTTACGGTCAGCGAACAATCGCCGACAGGTCGCATTACGCCGGCGATCTGGCGGCGACCATAGTAGCTGTACTCAAGCATCACACGAGGCCTGCGTTCGCTTATGATCGATTCGCGAGCATTTTGCAATTAAATTACAACCATCTTACAACTACCTTATGACTAATCGCTGAGCGAACGCCGACTGATCGCCGACCATATTTGGAAATGCGATGTGGCGCGTGTACGATGATGTCACAATGTCCCTTGTGCATCATTGTCGACATGGCGACGTATTAAAATAGTTTGCAACAAATTGCTTCATTTTTGTCGCAAGGAACTCGCAGGCTTTTGGTCGCCAAGTGACCGCAAGCGAACGCAGGTCGTCGTGTAACTGGGGCTTGACACATTTCAAACAGATGCACGCAAAACATACATTTACATACATACATACATACATACATACATACATACATACATACACACCTTGTATATGTGATGTCCTATATGTAATGACGAGACAAGGCGACTGCTTCTGTGTCCAAGGAGCAAGTGCTAGTTTATTGTTATTCGATTTACCACCTCACCTGCATGTCATGCACATGCGTGTTCACCGCTGCTGGTACCGGTGTCGTATTCTCAGCGCCCGGTCAGGCTCAGCGGCCTGTCGTGGCTTCTGCGCATGCGCGGATTTTCGCACGTTGCGGCGATCACTGCTATTTGTTTTGTTTACACTCGGGGATTCGACGCTGATCGAGCTGCTACGTTAATATCGCTTGGAATTTAAGGTTAATTTAATTAAATTTCATTATTTGAGTATGTAATTCTGTTAAATATGATCGCATTCAATAGATTTCGGCGTAATCGGTCCCTAACACTGTCGGGCACCAGCTGAGCTTGTAGCCAGCGATGCCACGGGTCTTTTGACCACGACGGGCCGCTGAGAATGACCGGGCGCTGAAAATACGACACCGGTATGCACTCTGTACATACCATATACTACATCTTCCCCTTCAACATTTTTTGTTTTTGTTTTTGTTTTAAATAAATCAAATACAACATTTTGTCATACATATACACATATATAACCTTGTGGTCTACATACAAACATCTATCAATCAGTGTATCGACATTTCAATAGACTTATAACTAACATTGCATTTAGCTCGTCCTTTCTATACTTACTATTCTAGCAAGGGGATTTTAGAACTACACACATATATCGCCGCTTCTGGCTCCTTGCTTTACTCATCATTTACAACAATCCTGGCGTGCAACTAATTCTTTAACCCTACTGTGACTGCACCCCCACCTAGTGTTAGTTTTAGTAATCTAGAATCTAGACGTCTTACAGGCTTTACCTCCCTACCTGATTTTGTTACATAATTCAGTTTAGTTGCTTTTATTTCATTCGGGCTGTACTGCCCCTTACATGTTGGTACTGTTCGTCTGTCTGCTACCGGTGCGGGAATCACCATAGATCTGTTTCTCGTTACTATTTTGTTATCATAGTTTTTAATCATATATGACCAGCTGTGATGTCTGTCCCTGCCTGTTACACGCCCTGCAACCCATTCTCCCTTATGACTGACATAACGGACCCATTCGCCTGTGTCGAGTATCCGATGTTGGTTTCCCACATGTCTGTCATGATACGTTTTCTGGGTTAGTTGACGCCATTTAATTTGTTTCTTTCATGACCGTAGCACTTTGGCTTTAAGAAACTGAGGCATCATTGGAATTTGACATCGCAGCCATCTACTCATGATTAACTGGGCCGGAGATGCCCCTAGGTCCTGAATTGTCATATCTGTATGTATGCGCGCACACCCGGGCAGAAGTTGTACGGAGAGTTCCATAAATAAAGACTTGCTATACATCAACAGAAGCGTACAGACGTTCTCCTTACATGGTGTCAGATGTGAACTACTGATATGGCACTGACAGGTCTAAAGCCTCACAAACCACTAATATTAGACACAAATGCAAACAGTAAGTGGAAAACCTGGTACATGGCCTACAGAATATATGCGACAGCCGAGGGAGTAAAAACAAAACCAGAAGATGTTCAGTGCTGCATGTTCCTGCATGTGGCAGGCCCTGAAGCCTACAAAGTGTATGACAACTTGGACTTGCCACCCGAGGATGAAGACAAGATAGAACCGCTAGTCAACGCGTTTCGGAGGTACTGTATCGGTCGGGGAAACATCATTATAACCCGATTTCGATTCAACACTCATAACCAAACTTCCGAAGACACCACTGCGTATATCACTGCTCTCCGTGACAAAGTGTCTGAGTGCGAGTACGGTCCAATGGAGGAAACATTATTACGTGACTGAATAGTAGCAGGTGTTTGGAACAGGGAATTACAAAACAAGTTACTTCAAACAGCGGAGGTGGACCTCACTCTACAAAAATGCATGGAAATATGCCAGTTGAGTGAGTACAATGCCGGACATTTGAACGAAAAGCCCGAAGACCACTTAAAAGAAGTAGACACCATCTCCGGAAGCCCCGGCGCCCGTGCTGGCAGGCCCACAAGGACGCCATCTTGGAAGTCACGTGGTCCGAACAACAACAAGAACAGGGCCGGCAACACCACATGCGGCAACTGCGGTTACGATAACCGTAGGGGAGAGTGTGCGGCCCGTGGAAAAACATGTAATTACTGCCGCAAGCTAGGACACTTCGAGATTGTATGCAGAAGCAAGTCTACGCCAGTGAATGA
The DNA here is from genome assembly GCA_030323885.1 of Branchipolynoe longqiensis. Lineage (NCBI taxonomy): Eukaryota > Metazoa > Annelida > Polychaeta > Phyllodocida > Polynoidae > Branchipolynoe > Branchipolynoe longqiensis. The sequence continues at coordinate 75,579,702 of CM059196.1, forward strand.
AATATCTACAGGTCACCTAGACTACATGTGCGGTATGGGATACAAAGGAGCAACAGCGGCACCGAGTGTGGACAGTCTGGAGGCGGACTTATTCGTCGGCGCAGTCGACAACGATCATGATGATCACGCCAGACTGTGGCACAAAAATGCTCGCGTGGACCAGGACATACATTTCAAGGTGGACTCCGGATCGCAGGCCAACCTGATCCCACTCGAGATCTTCAACAAGTTGAAGGAGACAACACTGATATAAATCGAAATGTCAACTGATCACCTATTCGGGGCATCGAATTGTCCCGGATGGTGAGGCGATCCTAAACACAAATGGGCACAAGATCAAGTTCCAGATCGTTCAAAGAGGACACCCCATATTAGGACAAAAGGTATGTATCCAACTGGGAATCCTCGCCAGGATTGATGAGGTGTCGAAAACAACGATCACTGGGACACAGTTGACAGGATCCTGCAGCAAACGAGCCAATGAACTGATGAGCCAATATTCCAATGTTTTTTGTGGCCTTAGCCTGATCAAAACAAACACTGTAATCTATACCGATCCGCTTGTAATGCCAGTCGTAGATCCACCAAGAAGTATCCCATATGCTATTCAGGGTCAAGTTCACGATGAAATAAAACGATATTACCGAACAGCATGAGCCAACGAAATGGGTCAACTCAATAACAATTGTCTGTTTAGACCCATATGTTTAGACCCCACAAAGCTTAACAAGGCAATCATGAGAGGCCCATACCCTACCCGGACTATAGATGAAATAATAGCAAACACCGTTCACGCTAAATATTTCTCTCTCTTAGACGCCAAGTCAGGGTACTGGCAGATCCAGCTAGATGAACGAAGCTCACATCTTTCAACACCCCATGGGGGTGGTATAGATATACTCGGCTGCCTTTTGGCATTAGGACTGTTGTATACCTATTCCATTATGTACTATCATGAATCCATACTTTGATGTACACTGGCAGGCATGGGCACCAGGAGGTACAAGATGGCTGAAGAATAAACACTACTCAGTCTCCCTCACAATCCAACATAACTCAACTTAACATGGTGATATCTTTATCGAAGAAATGCAGCGGATACTAGGGGATCTGCCAGGAGTAGGAGTGGTAACAGATGACGTACTAATATATGGGGCCACAATCGAGGAACATGATCACAGGCTTAAGCCAGTACTGGAATGCGCAAGAGCAGTAAATGCAGACAAATCGAAAATCTGCCAGAAACAGGTGTCGTATGTCGGTCATCTCCTCACTCAAGAGGGAGTGCGACCAGACCCTGCTCGAGTACAAGCAATAGTCGACTTGCCCGTGCCACACAACAAGCCCAGTGTCCAGCGATTTCTCGGCATGGTCGGCTATGTACATAAGTTCATACCGAATATGTCAGAAATCGCCAAACCTTTACGGACACTGTTGGCAAAGGATGTGGCGTGGCACTGGCAAGTCGAACAAGAATCAGCATTCAGTAACCTGAAACAAAAGCTCAACGATGCTCCAGTGCTGGCATACTATAGCCGTGTTTACACAGGAGAGTTAATTCGCTTCATATAAATCGCCTTGCCTAGTTCGCCTCAGATTCGCTGTGTAAACGCGCCACTGAAGTGGATTAGGGCTGATTCGCTTCATATTATAAAAACACAGATGCTCTGCCGCTATGAGCACCCTATGTAATTACAAAACTCTCCCCCTTCATTTCACCTGTGATGCAATCAGCCTAATCAATTTAACCATGTCTGGAATGAGGAAGGAAAACTAGTCACAAAGATGAACAGTGAATAAGTTGTGCTTTATTGGCAGCAACTCCTGTCATCCCCCTTACATGTGACCTAGCACCCCACACTATGTCTCATTGTCACTTTAGCCTGTATACTGAAACAGTGCCCACAACCCATGGGACAGGAGTCCTATGGCTGTGGATACACTCAATTTGAATAGATGAATTTAGGTAGCATCAGACAGAATGTCTGGGGTTCCTCTATTCAAATGTAGGTGTGTCTCACTCCAGAGCCAGGATGAGAGTGATTTTCCTTCAGTGTGTCTGAAGCAAAATCTTGAATAATTAATTAGCTGAGACTAGTGTGTGGTCAGGATAGGCCAAGGATGTCAGGTGACCGGACATTCCCCAGCCAGCCAATCAGACACTCCCCACAGACTGGGTGGGTGACCACCCCCCGTGGGGGCTGTCACTCAAACCAGCTGCAGGTGGTGCACTCTATACATATGCAAATTAGGCAGGTGGGTCAGTCGGTGGTCCTGGGTGGACAGGATGTTGCATACAGTTACAGATATGTATATAGATATATATAGTACCATTGTTCTTTCCCTCCAATTGTATTCTTTATGAACACATAGAGAACATTTCAATAATCATGTACCGTTTCTTGCAAAGGAACTCTTTTCATTAACTCCAAACATCATATATAACAGATAGTTTACACCACCCTGCATCATGTACATTTCCATCAACTCCACTCATAATACACAACATATAAGTTTACCTCACTCAGTATCATGTACCATGGGAGTGGGATTGTATTACTTTTAGTTTACGCAACCTGATTCCCACTCCGACATCCAAGAATAATAATGCTCTCTGCCAATATATAATTCTTAACCGAAAATCCGTATATTTTTACAATATGATTCGCTTTATGAATACCTGGTCAGGAGGTGGTTTATTTGAAGCAATTCAGCTGGTTCCCGGGCGGCGAGAGCGTAAAATAGCAGTGCTCGCCAGCTACAGGCTCAGCTGTAACTATCGCTGGTGCCCGGCAGTGTTAGGGACCGATTAGGCCGAAATCTATTGAATGCGATCATATTTAACAGAATTACATACTCAAATAATGAAATTTAATTAAATTAACCTTAAATTCCAAGCGATATTAACGTAGCAGCTACATCGGCGTCGAATCGCCGAGTGTAAACTAAACAAATAGCAGTGCTCGCCGGCTACAGGCGGACCATTAAGGCTGCTGGTTCCCGGCACCGAAACACTTTCAAACTCGGTCCGTGTAAACGCACCACTACATCGCTTCATATAAATCGATTTGCCTAATTCGCTTCACAATTGCCCGTGTAAACACGGCTTAAGATGTACATACAGGTGGATGCCTGCCAATCAGGATTAGGGGCCGTATTGTTACAAAATCAGAAGCCAGTAGCTATGGCCTCCAGGGCACTCGATAATGCGCAAAGTAACTATGCGGTAATAGAAAGAGAGATGCTTGCCATCTGCTTTGGGTGTCAACGTTTTCATGAGTATGCAGCCTCAGAACCGACCCCCCCCTGACCTCAGCACTACTCTCCCCACACATATTTGGTATTATAAACATAATAACTAAACAAGGTTGTGCTTGGAGAGCATTTGTTGGAGTACGGTTCCACGAGACTAGAAAAGATTTGCAGCCAAGGTGAGCGACTTTGTTGACATTGCCTACTGAAATGCATCTGACCATCACTCAATCTTCATGAAAATTGACCAATAAATAGAAAAAAGGTATGCAAAAATGAATAAGATAATTTCAAAAATGAATATCTTCAAATTGTACTTCTTTAATTTCTGTAGTAGTTCATACACATCGGCACACAGCAGTGTCTTATGGCAATAGAGGAGGTGTAATGACGTCACGAGACAACTTCCAGTGGCCATATTGGATTACATATGAAAGGCTTGGAAGTGCTTACATTGTGTTTATTTACTGATTTGTTGGTTTATTTGCCACTGTTTTGAGCAGTTTTCTCTCAACGGCTGGGGGAAAAGGGTTTTTCGATGGAGGGGAAGTATTTGATTAAAGTTGCATAGTCCAATGCAATATCAAATTTTCAAAACCAAACCAATTGGTTAGATTTGATTTTACATATCTAACTTAGATACTGATGTACTTATTATGCATTTCTTTCCACGTAGAAGGCAATACTGAGTCAATTTAACAGAACCTGTTACTACAGAAGTCTATGCCTATGGTGTCAGAGTTTTGGCAAGCTTGCCAAAACTAATTTTCCATGTTTGCACTCAAAATATCTCAAAAGTTTACCATTTAAAATAAAAGTAACTTTCAACTGATGTAAAGTAGATACCAGTGATCGATCTAATATATTTATCTCAGAAGAGCAGTATGTTGACACTTTAGATGCTTTGTCAAAGAATTAGACAGGCTCAGGCAGTACCCGGTAGGTCCCCATAGGTGGTATTAAGTGTAATCCAAGATGGCTAACCGCTGAGTGATGACGTCACGTGCACTCGCTCTATTGTACTCAGCCTCGTTCTGATGCCGAATTGGCAACTTTTTTTTTTTTACACCAGCACTCGGCGAAGTAGGCCTATCAGGTGTGGTGGTTTCAGCGTGTTCCCGTGCTCAGACGTGTCCCTCGCTTCTGCGCATGCGTCAGAATCTAATAAACATAGCCGTAATCGATTAACACTACCCGGGCGACTCGGGTCATCCCAGTCGTCAGAATTTCAAATAGAACACGGCGAGTGGAGTCGACAAATACACGTGCCGTGTGCCAAAAAAGAATAACTTAGATTAATTAAATGGAAATATAGGTAAACTAGGCCATCATAAAATACTTTAAATCCTATTTTGCTGTATTTTCTATCGGCTATTAAAAAAAAAAAAAAAATTCTCCACCCGAGCGCGGAGAAGCGTATTCGATTATTCGACCCGACATTGTAGGATGTGCGCATGCGCCAATAAGTGTCTCGGGTGATCCGAGTTGATGCGAAATCCGCGCATGCGCAGAAGCAACGGGACACGTCTGAGCACGGGAACACGCTGAAACCACCACACCTGTGAATGACGTGGATCCAGTGTCTTCGATTTCTTTCCATGAAACTAAATACTTTTTGGCCCCAGTTTTACACACTAAGTATTTTTGTTGAAAAACCCTGAGTGGAGATCAATGGGAGTGTCACTTCATAAATGTCATATATAAAATTCTTTGTCGACGCCGAGAAATCAAGATGGACGCTGCTGTGTGTCTTTAAAGGTAGTTATATTCTTCAAACGCTAACATAGCGCATCTACATCATGATAGGTGTTCGCACAGCCACATAATTTTGTATTACGTAAGTTTAGTTACCTAGGTGAATACATATTAACAGTTTGGCAGTCTCAAAAAGTGGCGGAATGTGGGCTACCCAATCCCAAACACTGGAACGTGGAAGTGAAACATTCAAACAACAGTGACACACTGACAGTGTCAGTGTCGTAAGGCTGGACTATGTCGTATGTCTGTGGATAGTTACTCTTGCAGCCCTGCAGATCCTGAAGCAGTTTTTGCTCGGATTTAAGCATGGTTGTCATTAGATAAAAGATTCATCCGGTACTTGTACTGCGAGTACCGGGTGAATCCTTTATCTAGCCTAGGTTCTCATTCACCCCTACTTTGGATAGGGGTTGATATAAGCCGTGTTTACACGGGGAATTGTGAAACGATCTAGACAAAGTGATTTATATGAAGCATTTTAGAAGCGCTATTTTAAGCCGTGTTTACACGGGGAATTGTGAAACGTTCTAGACAAGGCGATTTATATGAAGCGTTTTTGAGGTGCGTTTACACTGACAGAGTTTAAAGAGTGTTTTGGTGCCGGTGTCATGGTATACAACCCCTGCCTGATCGCAGCCCCTGCCGTGGCTTCTGCGCATGCGCAGAGGTTGTAAACAAGCGCAGCTCGGCTGCAGAACGACTACACACTGCCAGTCTCTATTAAAGATTAATAGAAATGCACAACCCTAACCATATAAATTTAATATAATCTATTCGTTGAATATGTTTTTCTATATGTGTACCAGGCAGCTTGTTTCTAAGTGGTGTAGCTTTCAGAGATATTTCACTTTTTCTGTATGAAGATTGCACTGACACTCAGAATATCCCAACTTTCACTATTTAATCTATTATCTCTGTTTTTAATACTTTCAGCATAAATTGCTCTTAGGTTACATTAAATACTTCAGATCTTCCTCTTCAATCGCGCATTAAGATATTTTTAATCGATCCAATGAAAGCTTTTTAATTTATTTTACAAAAATAAATGCTTAGTCAACTGTCTTCACGGCAGGGGCTGCGATCGGGCAGGGGTTTTATACCATGACACCGGTGTGGCCGTCTCAGCTGCCACGAGGCTGATTTACCATGCCCAACTTTCACTATTATCTCTGTTTTTAATACTTTCAGAGAAAATTACCCTTAAGTTAAATTAAATACTTCAGATCTTCCTCTTCAATTGCGCATTAATATATTTTTAATCGACTCAGTGAAAGCTTTTAAATTAATTTTGCTAAAATAAATGCTCTGCATAGACATAGCATTGCTGCAGTGTTTACCCTTCGCGGGTGGTAAAATACGGCAATGCTATGTCTATGTGGGGGCATTTATTTTTGTAAAATAAGTTTAAAAGCTTTCATTGTATCGATTAAAAATATCTTAATGCGCGATTGAAGAGGAAGATCTGAAGTATTTAATGTAACCTAAGAGCAATTTACGCTGAAAGTATTAAAAACAGAGATTACGGCCTTTGAGACTGGCCCAGTTTTGACGCATGCGCAGACGACGCTGTTGGATTCTGACGCATGCGCAGAAGCGACATTTGGCATATCAGCCTTGTGGCAGCTGAGACGGCCACACCGGGAACCAGCAGCCTGTGGTAGGTACCCCAGTAAAATAGTCAAATTATTCCAAACATTCAAATTATAATTTCATTGGAAGCTCCAATGAATCAAAAGCAATATGCTTTTTGAATTTTTAAGATATTCCAAAAATTGAATGAGATATGTGCATTTGAATTTAAGATTTTTTGTATTAGCTAATGCACTAGAGAAGTGCCTTATTTAGGGCTGTTAAATAGACTAATTATAACAACATTTCCTTGTAGTTTCTTTATTAATGATCCTATCTTGATCAAACTTCATACCAAGGTTCTTCTTCGTAAACCAAATCACCCCAGCTTATCAAAACTGATATACAAAAATTAGATCACCGGAAAATGTAGGTTTCCATGGCAACCATAATGCAATCACTCCCACCTACAATATGAGTCAACTGTAGCTATTTTTAAATAATGGTCAGATCCTGATGAAATTTCACATCAAGGTTCTTCTTGGTCTGTCAAATCACCTCAGCTTATCAAAACTGATATAAAAAAATTAGATCACAGATAAATGTTGGTTTCCATGGCAACCGTAATACAATCATGCCTACAACTGCAGTTTCTTTATTAATGGTTTGATCCTGATCAAACTTGACATCAAGGTTCTTCTTCTTATACCAAATCACCCCAGCTTATCAATACGGATATACAAAAATTAGATCACAGGAAAATGTAGGTTTCCATGGCAACCGTAATACAACCACTCCCGCCTACAATATCAGTCACTGTAGCTCTTTTTTAATAATGGTCAGATCCCGATGAAATGTCACATCAAGGTTCTTCTTGGTCTGGCAAATCACCTCAGCTTATCAAAACTGATATAAATAAATTAGATCACAGAGAAATGTAGGTTTCCGTGGCAACCATAAAAATGTTGGTTTCCATGGCAACCGTAATACAATCATGCCCATAACTGCAGTTTCTTTATTAATGGTTTGATCCTGATCAAAACTGACATCAAGGTGATTCTTGGTATGGCAAATCATCTCAGCTTATCAAAGCTGATATATAAACAAATTAGATCACAGAAAAATGTTGGTTTCCATGGCAACCATAAATCCAAACATTATTTACACACTATAATTTAAAACAACTACTAAAACTCTAAAGACCACATTTAATCCTGGAATTCACACATTACTTACAAATACAAGCATCTCAGTAATACCACCAACAACCAACCACCAACAACCAAACCACCAACAAACAACCAAACCACCAACAACAAACAACCACCAACAACAACAAACCACCAACAACCAAACCACCAACAACAAACAACCACCAACAACCAAACCACCAACAAACAACCAAACCACCAACAACAAACAACCACCAACAACAACAAACCACCAACAACCAAACCACCAACAACAAACAACCACCAACAACCAACCAACAACAACCAAACCAACAACAACCCAACCAAACACCACCAAACACAACAAAACACCGTTGATCTAACGACTAACGTAGCCGACGCATCCCTCGACCCTCCCGCAGGGGCCGCGTGTGAGTCACTCAACTAGAGAATACAGTTTAAACCACCAACCAAACCACAAACAACCAAACCAACAACAACCAAACCAACAACAACCAAACCAACAACAACCAAACCAAACACCGTTGATTTAACGACTAATGTAGCCGACGCATCCCTCGGGCCGCGCGTGAGTCACTCAACTCCAGAATCCAGTCAAAACACCAACTTTTGGCCATCAAATTGTAGAGTTGCGATTCCAGTTAGAGTCAATGTAAGACCAGTTTTAGGAAGATAAAATGCTAAAGTTTCCCATTATGATAGTTAACATACACATTCAAGTCAGTCTTACCTATGATTTCTGCATCTGAAGACTTGAATGGCTTGGTAAAATGCCTTTCAAATGTCACACAGCACTGGAAATGGTCTCTATCTGTGCCCCAGTCTGTTGTGCTTCAAACCCAGATGTAGCAGTCAATGCAGTGTGCATGTGTTGCCCATGTGGGCAACAACCAAACCAACAACAACCAAACCAACAACAACCAAACCAACAACAACACCACCAAACACCGTTGATTTAACGACTAATGTAGCCGACGCATCCCTCGGGCCGCGGGGGCCGCGCGTGAGTCACTCAACTCCAGAATCCAGTCAAAACACCAACTTTTGGCCATCAAATTGTAGAGTTGCGATTCCAGTTAGAGTCAATGTAAGACCAGTTTCAGGAAGATAAAATGCTAAAGTTTCCCATTATGATAGTTAACATACACATTCAAGTGAGTCTTACCTCTGATTTCTGCATCTGAAGACTTGAATGGCTTGGTAACCAACCACAACAAGACACCGTTGATCTAACAACTAACGTAGCCGACGCATCCCTCGACCCTCCCGCGGGGGCCGCGTGTGAGTCACTCAACTAGAGAATCCAGTCAAAACCACCAAACCACCAACCAAACCACCAACAACAACCAAACCAACAACAACCAAACCAACAACAACCAAACCAAACACCACCAAACACAACAAAACACCATTGATCTAACGACTAACGTAGCCGACGCATCCCTCGACCCTCCCGCGGGGGCCGCGCGTGAGTCACTCAACTAGAGAATCCAGTCAAAACCACCAAACCACCTGGTTAACCAAACCAACAACAACCAAAATCAAACCAACAACAACCAAACCAACAACAACCAAACCAACAACAACCAAACCAACAACAACCAAACCAAGCACCACCAAACACAACAAAACACCGTTGATCTAACGACTAACGTAGCCGACGCATCCCTCGACCCTCCCGCGGGGGCCGCGCGTGAGTCACTCAACTAGAGAATCCAGTCAAAACAACCAAACCACCAACCAACAACCACCAACAACAAACCACCAACATCAAACCAACAACAACCAAACCAACAACAACCAAACCAAACACCACCAAACACAACAAAACACCGTTGATCTAACGACTAACGTAGCCGACGCATCCCTCGACCCTCCCGCGGGGGCCACGCATGAGTCACTCAACTAGAGAATCCAGTCAAAACAACCGAACCACCAACCAAACCACCAACAACCACCAACATCAAACAAACAAACCAACAACCAAACAAACCAACAACCAAACCAACAACAACCCAACCAACAACAACCCAACCAAACACCATCAAACACCACGAAACACCGTTGATTTAATTACTACTGTACCCGACGCACCCCTCGACCCTCCCGCGGGCCGCGGGGGCCGCGCGTGAGTCAGAATCCAGTCAAAACACCAACTTTTGGCCATCAAATTGTAGAGTTGCGATTCCAGTTAGAGTCAATGTAAGACCAGTTTTAGGAAGATAAAATGCTAAAGTTTCCCATTATGATAGTTAACATGCACTTTCCCGGCAGTCTTAGCTCTGATTTCTGCATCTGAAGACTTGAATGGCTTGGTAAAATGCCTTTCAAATGTCACACAGCACTGAAAATGGTCTCTATCTGTGCCCCAGTCTGTTGTGGTTCAAACCCAGATGTAGCAGTCAATGCAGTGTGCATGTGTTGCACATGTGGTGCCGTTTTCCGACATGACTGGGCTGCTCAGAAAGTCGCTAGAAGTTGTACGAGTTTTATCGCACCGCGACAGTGGCGCTCCCGGCGGATTCCGGGGTACCTACCTGTGGTGCGCCTGTAGCCGGCGACCACCTAATCGGGCCCTAACACTGCCGGGAACCAGCTGAATCGCTTCAAATAAACCACCTCCCGAGGTGGTATAGATGAAGCGTTTCATATGAATCGATTTAGCCCTAAAACGCCACAGAGGTGCGTCTACACGGCAAATGTGAGTCGATCTAGGCAAGTGGGTTCATATGAAACGTTTTAAATCGCCCGTGTAAACGGGGCTTTACACTATCGCCGCCCGGGAACCAGCTGAATCGCTTCAAATAAACCACCTCGCGATTCAGCCCTAAAACGCCTCAGAGTCGCGTTTACACGGCAAATGTGAGTTGATCTAGGCAAGTCGTTTTATATGAGGCGTTTTAAATCGCCTGTGTAAACAGGGCTGTAGATACAAGATTCACCCCGTACTGCTGCAGTAGGGGTGCAAACCAACCCTATATAAAAGCTGTCGAAAATGCGGGTCAAAGAATTGAGAGCCTAATTTCACAATCTAAGAAGCAACATTTATTCTTTACATCTGTCTTATTGATAGCCCGCTACCTTTGAGTTGAAAAATATAATATAATATCTAGTTTAATAAGATTTAAAAGTGAAATCGACGGCATTCTGTGGCCGCCATCTTGTCTTTTTGCATTCTCTCTCATTCACCAACTCTGTGTTGATATAAGTAACCATTTGACACTGGTGCCAGGCATTCTACTTGTTGTTCCATACTAACGCTATTTTCGACCGTATTTATATAGGGTTGGTATTCACCCTGTACTACAAGTACCGGGTGAATCTTTTATCTAGGGTTGATGTAGATACAAGATTCACCCCGTACTGCTGCAGTAGGGGTGCAAACCAACCCTATGTAAAAGCTTTCGAAAATGTGGGTCAAAGAATTGAGAGCCTAATTTCACAATCTAAGAAGCAACAATTATTCTTTACATATGTGTTATTGATAGCCCGCTACCTTTGAGTTGAAAAATATAATATAATTTCTAGTTTAATAAGATTTAAAAGTGAAATTGACGGCATTCTGTGGCCGCCATCTTGTCTTTTTGCATTCTCTCCCATTTCACAAACTCTGTGCCTATAGAAGTATCCATTTGATACTGGAGGCAGGCATTCTACTCTCTCTTCCATACTAAATCTATTTTCGCCCGTATTTAGACTACGTTGTCGTTCACCCGTGTACTGCGAGTACTGGGTGAATATTAGCAATGTGGACAACATTTTCAAACCAAACCTATCTGAAAATGAATGGCATTGTTGGAAAGAGCTTTGAAAACCATACAAGAAAACCCAACAATCGTGTCAATCGGTTGACTATTAAGCGTGCTAGAGCTATTTCAATTTCGGTAATGAGGGGTAATTTCCTGCCATTATTTTAATGCGCATTACAAGTGTGTGACTCAAAATCTAGATATTTAGTCAATTTTTGTTCTAACTTACTTAATAATTGATACATCTTCCTGAAATTTTCGGTGTAAGTAGATCCCTAGCTGCTCTGTTGATTTCACCTATTAAAATAAAAGTGACTTGGAGGATATACGCCATTAAAATAAAACTAAATGAATACATTAGTGATTTAGAAGGAATTTATAGAAATTTCTCATTGTTTAATGAGTATATCCATGGGTCCATTGTAACTACTTTCATCCTTACCTTTGTATTGGTAGATTCATAAGAATCTCATTAATACGTCAACTTACAAGTAAGTCTAGTATAACTATCATATATCCATGAAACGTGAAGTTTTCTTCCTTTGTTTTAATGTTTTAGCATTACAAGTGTGTGACCCAAAACCTATATATTTAATAATTTAGTCATTTTTTGTTCTAACTTCCTAAATCGAGATATCTAAATGAAATTTTCAGTGTATGTAGATGCCTATCTCCTCTGTCGATTCCACCCATTAGAATAAAAGTAAATGCACATTAGTGACATATTTGTGGATTTTTGGTTGTCATTGATCTGATGGATCTTATAACACTGAAAATTTGGGGACCTAGCAAAGTACCTTTTCGACCTTACAGCATCATGAAACTTCACACAATGGTCAATTAATAACAGATTTAAATGTCCATATACCTTTTAAAGCTACCCAAGATATATAGTAGGTGGAGTTTGAGTGTTGAAATCAAGTCAATTCTTCTGAATGTGCACAGACACAGAAACTGTGAACGGATTTGCAAATTGTAAACATGTGGTTGTAGATGGACATTTTATCTATATCATAGGCTGAAATTCATGGGGATACCCCCTGAGAGGCACTGACAAAAAAGCATTTTGAGGGACCCCTCTGTTATCAGAACGATTTTTCCAGGAACAGATATTTGGCAGAAAATGGCCGTCGCGTAGCGCGGACGTGCATGTACCTACTAATAATATTATCTATCATTCTATGTTATTTACATAACCACATGATTCGTCATGAATGTTCTTAGACTTAGGCCGCTTATAAGTTTTTATAGCAACTGCTGTCGACACTACGCTGTCACCATCTATGCGACTTATGTCTATGTCTATGATAATCATAAATTTAATGATAATTTCACTATGAATCAGTATGATACTGCAGTGTTTTTTTTATTGTTTTGTGTCCTAGCAACATCTAAGGTCGTAGCAGGACGGGTACCGACTTTTGACAGTGTACACTCATCATCTCATGGTGATGGTGATTTTATAGTGCTCTCCCACTGGGAAATCAGGCTGCCGGCACCATGACCTGACTAAGAGTAAGTCACATCATCCTGACATTTAGATAACAGATTCACCTTGAACTTGTAGTACACGGGTGAATGACAACGTAGTCTAAATAATGGCGAAAATAGCTTTAGTATGGAACAGGAAGTAGAATGCCTGGCTCCAGTATCAAATGGGTATTTATATCGACACAGAGTTGGTGAAATGAGAGAGAATGCAAAAGAGACAAGATGGCGGCCATAGAACACTGTCGATTTCACCTTTAAATTCTATTAAACTATATGTTTTATTATATTTTTCAACTCAAAGGGAGCGGGGAAATATGAAGACATATAAAGAATAAGTGTTGCTTCTTAGATTGTGAATTTAGACTCTCATTTCATTCCCCGCTTTTTCAACAGCTTTTATATAAGGTTGGTATTCACCCGTGTCCTGCAAGTACGGGGTGAATCCTTTATCCACCTGACACTGAGCTAACCAGTCCTTGCCCTATCCCATTAATGCAGAGCACCAGGCTAGAAAGTGACAAATATCAATTTTAAAGTCATTGATTTGACTCGATCGGAAACCAAATTCCCGAGACAGACTATAGTGAAGAATATACTAATATAGTAATAGTACTGAAACTAACAGTTTAACTTGGTGTTAGTAGGTACTCCAAACTGAATTTATCTTTTCACAAAGTTAATTTGCAAATGGTAGAGTTGGAAAGCTCTTATCATTCTAATTACAAATATATATAATAATGCAAACCTGATCTATTAGTAACTGAGTTATGGATTTTTTTAAATTTAATTTTTGCCCTTAATTTTACACACATTTTTCATGATTCTGCAATTGCTTATGTCCTGATGTTGAAAGCAAATGACATTTTAATCACATCATTATTCTTTTAACTTATTATTTCTAGTACAACTTCTAATCTCAATTTTTGTCAGACCTTACAAATACAAATTTTTGAGCAATTTGACATCAAACATGGCAAATAGTGTGATTTTCACGAACCATCCACGATCAAATCTTTAGAAAATTAATATCTCTGGTTCTATTTGAGATATTGACTTGATTTTTATGCCAAAATGATCAGAATGCAAATATCTATAATGTGATTACATTGTCTTTAAGCTATATCCACATGTACAAAATCTATTAAAAAATGTATTGCTCTAATTGGCATACCCATTCTATGGTTAAGTCCAAACTGCTGAGAGGGAGTGCTAAATGGTGGTTAACAGTCTACACAGATTTGTAAAGAAAGAATTTTTCTATGTAAAATTATGTTTTTCATTAAAAAAAACTACTTTGTAAAATCATGTTTTATGATCGTTCCAAAGTATTGTAGTGGTCTGCACTGACCTCTCAGGCAAGTAACCACATAGACAGGTAGGCGTGGGGAGTGTATTGATATCAGGGAGCCTAGGTGGTGTAATGGTTAGCACACTGGCCCGGAATGCAAAGAGATGTGGGTTCGACTCCTGCTCTAGGCACGGTATTTCCCATTTTCATCACCCCCACGACACTGGTGCCGTGACCAGGATCCTGTACAAGCTTTGCGCTGTATAGTTGTTGAACCTACCCTGTGTATGTATGTGTTAGTGCATTGCCTGTATGTATGTAATTGTAAGCATTACAAGACTTACAATTCCAGGGGGACAAGTGTAGTGGTCTGCACTGACCTCTCAGGCAAGTAACCACATAGACAGGTAGGCGTGGGGAGTGTATTGATATCAGGGAGCCTAGGTGGTGTAATGGTTAGCACACTGGCCCGGAATGCAAAGAGATGTGGGTTCGACTCCTGCTCTAGGCACGGTATTTCCCATTTTCATCACCCCCACGACAGTATTCAAACCTCAAGTCTCCTCTTTTTCCCAATGGCCAGTCAGCATCAGCAACCAGTCCTATTTTTGGAGTACCTAGTGTTACTACTGTTAGTCTAGTATTTATTACTACTATATTAGTAGGTGTGTGGCAATTATTAGAGAATGAATGCGACCCCAATGGAATAAATAGCAATGGATGGAGCATGATGGTCAAATATTAAGAAAGTTATGTCAATTTGAATTTGGGAAAATCTGTCGAATTTAATATGTCCTCTTTATTCTATGGGATAAAGGCCAATAACTGTGAGCCAAATCCAGATTTTGTACTTCAACCATATCTTTTGTAATAAATAAAAACTTATTCAGATGAAATTTGTAGTGTTAAATTCACATAGAAAGAGTTGGCAGCTCACCATATATATATATTTTTTTTAAAGTAATTATTAAGGACCTTATGCCAATTTGAATAT